>CM040925.1:31271147-32006147 GCA_023029165.1 Gobiocypris rarus | reverse complement strand
CACTTTGGTTGACATCTCCTCCCCACGTGAAGGAGACCTGCAGTGCTGTAATAGAATTTGGTCCAAATGAGGTATCTTAAGAGGCAGCAAAATTAAGCTATGATTCAGAACGGCCTTGATGTCAGGAATGCCTTAAAATGCTGCCTTTGTATGCCGCACAGGTTTTGGAACAGAGGAGATTATACCAGAGCAGTTTAACGTTCTAAAGCACCACTTCACTCCAATGTTCTTGTTCTCATCTTGTATCCTCAATCACACAGATTACAGCCAATTAAACTCTCACCTTTGTGGCACTCCCCCAGGAATCTGACCTAAATACATCAAGATGAGTTTTTAATCTGAGTGTGTATGGTAAGGATAGTCTTCAGACGGCTGAGTCTCAGAGTGTGCTTTGATGACCAGGCCTCTGGTGGAGCTGTGAAAGATCTCATTTGATATCAGCATCCTTCATCTGTCACACATGCAGCAGTGTGGTTTGAATCAAGAGTTCTGACTCGCGTGGCATAAAAGCAGAAAAATTAGGCAAATTAGACTTGGGGTTGAGTATTAATTTGCCTTCATACAGTACAGCAAGTAGAGATATAGACTTTTGCAATGTCTGTATCGATGTTACACATTGCAGTTTTCTCAGTTTCTTCTGTTTGTGCTTTGGCAATAGAAATGCACTCATTTTGTCATGAAAACACTACACTGAAACTGAATATATAGAGAAAGAAAGAATGAATGAAAGATTTTAAAGGAAAAAAGTTTCTGGTAATGTTCTATTTGTTAAGACTGGAGCCTATTTGAACAAAAACAGTAAAAAATGACTCAAACGTGTACCATTGCCTACCCATCCTGTGTTTCACTTTCATTTCCTGTTTTCTCTGAGAAAGAGAGTGAGAGAGAGAGAGAGAGAGAGAGAGAGAGAGAGAGAGAGACTGGGCAAATAAGAAGAATATAATAAAAACAAGAATTTCCTCAGAATGTGCGTCTGGCCTGGTGAGAGCTGACCGGAACTCAATGCCCTGAGGCCCAGAGCTGGCCCTTGACCCACAAATGAAGAATTAGCAGAACGGCCTGGCAATTACAAAACAAAATCCATGGGCTGAGCGCAAATGCCAGAGAACATTCCTGCACTGTGAACGCCTCCCCTCAAACTCTCCAATTTGATCCAGACATAAAACACTCTCATGCATGCAAGACTAACCCCTGAGAGTATTGAAAAAGAGGGAAAGCAGGTTGAAGGGCAAATAAAAGGCTCTCCCCATTTCTTCATCCTAAACCAGCTAGTTTTGATGGAGAACCTCAAGATGGAGGACCTCCTGAGAAGGGTCTGTCTGCAGACAGTAGCACTCTCAGACATGACTTAACTCAACAATTTCTTCGAGTCTGTGTCAGACTCCGCTGCTGAGTAGTGTGCTGCACTTCCAGAACACCGCCGGACCATTGGCCAACGCGTGAGCACCACGACGCATGTGCACGAGCGCACGAGTCGTTCTGCTGTAGAACTAGTGCTGCACCGTTTACACTGCGTCAACAGCGTACAGGTCTGACACAGGCTAGAAGAAATTGTTGAATAAAGTCATTCTTTTTGTTTGTTTTTCTCGCACAAAAAACATTCTTGTCACTTTATAACATTAAGGTTGAACCACTGGTGTCACATGAACTATTTTAACAATGTCTTTCCTATGCTTCTGGGCCTTGAAAGTGTTAATTCAATTGCTGTCCATGGAGGGGTCAGAGAGCTCTCATATTTCTTAAAAAATCTCTTCATTTGTGTTCCAAAGATGAACAAAGGTCTTATGGGTTTGGAACGACATGAGTAATTAATAACAGAATTTTTATTTTTGGGTGAACTAATCCTTTAATATTAAATTGTTTGGTTGTCAAGGAACTACTGCATTTGTTGAGGCATCGATTCTAAAAATAAACACTTAAGTATGGGGAACAATTCTCATTTCGAACTTGTTGCAGCTTGCATATTGGCTGTTTATTACTACTTATAATAAGGTACGTATTAATGGTTTATTCTGCATAACTATATCATACATCCTTTAATCCTATAGCCACTCATATTAATGAGCGGTAAATTAGGAGTTTAGGCGAAAGTTGTGATTAATAGTGAATGTGTTCCCCATACTAAAGCATTACCAATGCAGCTAAGAAATTTTACAAATAACTAAAGTATGTTAATTTATCAAAAGCATAATTATTTAGAATTATTATAAAGTGTTCTCTCTGTCGCATGCAATGTTGACTAAAACCTTCCCTGACACTTTTCTTAGTAATAGCCTAAAAACAAAGAGCCAGTAAATCAGTTGTATCACCGAAACGATAAGAAAAACTTAATACAGTTTATATAAATTGCTCAATAATCCCTCGTATGAAGTCTAGTTAAGCAGTCATCACTGAAGCGCTAGCTTAACAAACACTGGAAACATTATCATAAGAGCCATTGTGTAAATGAATAGCAACAAAACAAATATGATGCTGCATTCCTGCACAGAGGTAAAGAACAAATTATAATGTGTGAGCCTCTCATCTGATACCTGAACGAATGATTGCATGTCTGCAGTGCGCATGTGTGAAGCTGAGAGTGCATGTCTGCGAGTGCATCTGTGCATGTCTGCAGCCAGACCTGTCTGCCACAATGACCTATATGGAATGGTCAGGGCTGGTTTGTTTCTGAACTCATAAGGAACATGGATAAGAGGACAGTAGTTGAGGTTTCTCTTTGAGAAGAAATCTGAGCTGCAATTTTCTACTGTAACACCATATAGAGGGAGAGAAAGAGAGATCAGTCGCAGTGATAATTGCATGGTTGAGGTGGACGGAGGTTAATGAATCTCTCCTTCATCGCTCTGACCTTTCCAGTATCAACCCTCTGTTCTTTCTGGACATATTTTAATGACAACCTTTAAATAATTTATCTAACTTATTTCCCTTCATTAGCTGTCGCCTGTGACATTTTCCCACTCCGCCTCACATCTTTCAGGGAATATCACCATTGATTTTTTTTCACTTGATATTTCTTCAATCATGATTCTATTAAAAATTAAGTTATCATCACACACACACACTCGTTCTCTCTCTGCAGTGCATGGCTGAGGTTTGAACATGCAGGAGACATTTGTAATCAGAAACTAATGTGAGCTCATTAAATGTACCTGGATTGTGACAAATTATGAAAGAGAGCGGGAGAGCATATCTTTAATGTACAGGCTCTTGTGCTGAAATAAGGTGCAGCGAACCGTCTGGTGTGCAGTTATGGTTTACTGTAAATATTAGCAGCAGGTAACTGATAATAATGCTGTTTACAGTAACAGAGTGTCAAATACCTATGACCATGAACGATTATAACTGGCTAAAATCTTTTTTTCAAATAGCAAGAATGACTTGTGAAGGATGACTTGGTAACATAATTAAGGATATCTTGAACATTATAACTGTTTATGAATTTATTTCTGTCTTGGAGTTACCTGTTTAATTATAATAACTAGATATTGTTTAGCGACATTTCATTTTGGAAGTGTAATTTTTTTAAAATAATTTAAAAATGTACAATACTGTTCAAAAGAATCAAATCAGGTGATTTCAGAAAGATCATGTGACCTGACGACTGGAGTAAAGGCTGCTTTGAAAATTCAGCTTTGCCATCACAGGAATAAACAGTATGATGAGAAATCAACGTTCCCTTGAGCTTTTGATATATAAAAGTTCATTGTGATATAAGAATATTCTGTAAGTTTCAGAGCTGAAAACTTCCTTGTTAGTCAAAGAAAAGCTTTTATTGACAGCTGGCTCAGTAAACGATCGATCTGCGAATGTGTGTTCCTGTGACAAAGTGTAGTGAAACGCCACCTTAACCAGAAAAGACAAACTCCTATCTATAGCCCCGCCCACCGATTCGTGCCTGGCATGTTAGATGTATAAAAGGCCTATGTGGAGCTAAACCGGAGTGAACTTCCAAGCAATAAAGCTTATGGCATGTTTTAAACATGCCATAGCTCCCTTCGGATTCCAAAATGCATGGTTGACCTTTACTGAAGATCCAGCTCACGTGGGGAAGATACATTTGTTTGCTTCATTTCACCGGATTGGTTTGTAAACGAGACTGGATATGCAAACGACAAAATAAATTAGCAGATTAAAAAACAATTCAGTGATTTTCTAGATCTGACAGAAATGATGCAACACAAATATGAGTAAAAAATGTTTGTTTAAGTGATAGTATTTTATTGTTAAATTTGATATCTACTAATTATGTACGTGTCTAAACATATCTTCCGCGCTGTCACAGGCTTTGTATTTGAGTTGGTTCAATGTCCTGCGATTCGTACTCACACTATCCTAAAGGGTTAGTTCACCCAAAAATTTAGGTGGAGATTTACTCACCCCCTTTAAATGAACTAACCATTTAAATAGATAAATAGGCATGTGTAATGCGCAGTTATATAAAATAATAATTATTTGCTGGTGGATGAGTGATAAATCATTGTGTTTGTTTGATAAAGACATTTTGCGAGCCCTGTGGGCGAATCATTCCGTTTGCCGTTTCTCCACATTGGAAGTTTTCAAAACAGTTCCTCACGCGTAAGGGAGCTGAAGCTCATTATAATATGCAAAACTGTTATCCAATCATAGCAGTGGGCGTTTACTTAAGTCTTCAGTGCGGCACGCCCATAAAAACAGAGCGTTCCATTGGTTGAAAATAGCCTATTACTTATTAATTATGATGTTTTTGAATGTAAAAACCACGTCAACATCATAAATTGAGTTCAGACAACAGTATAAAAATAAAATAAAAAAGACAGTTCATGACCCCTTTAAAATACAAATTAAAAACAACAACACTTATTTTAAATTGTAATATTTCATAATAGTTTTTACTGTATTTTTGATCAAATAAATGCAGCCTTGTTGAGCATAAGATACTTTTTTAAATCTATAAAATTATGTTTAAAATTATAAATTCAACATTATGAATTTAAATGTTGAAATTATTGGCAGGACAAGTTGAAGTCTACACTACTGGCCTGACCAGAAATCCTTGCTGTTTAGTAAGAAGATTTGTGATGGGTTAAAAACTAAAATGCTGTCTTGGCTGGTTGCCAGAGAATTCATATGTGGTTGCTAAGGTGTTCGAAGTGTTGAGTTTTCTATGTGTTTGCTTGCTGGTCACTATGCTATTCTGATCTCAAAATATGACCTAGGTCTATGGGACTTTTTTCCCAACGAAAATCATGCATCCAATTAATGTTTAAAAGTTACCAAAAATAGAGAAAATAGGGAGTTTTGTGTCTGGTAATATAAGAGAAAACAAGATTAGTGTTTTTTTTTAGGGGTGAAAATGAAATGCAGAACTTCTCCTGATTCCAGATGTGGACATGAAATGAGATTTGGTTCGACTCCTCTGGCTCACAATCTCAGTTTGACGGGAAACCCTCGTAGGGAGAGGAGCGAGGGAGGGGGAACTCCTGCTGTCTCAGACACTCTAATGACTCTCAGTAACCAGCCAAACGGCCGCACCCCTCAGGCTGTGTGCTCCAACGAGAGCTTTCCACTGAACTGATCATTTTCATGATAAATGGATCAATTAGAAAGACTGTCCGTTCTGGCCATCTTTCCATCTGTTGTAGTTTTGTTTATTCTGCATTTCTGCACTCAAACTTCGAAGGGGTACTCCAGAAAATCTGCTTCTGGCAGGGAACGCAAGCACACGGTATGCTTGTTTGTGTGCGTGCCCAACTTTTTCTGCACTCGCTGATGGTGCCATCCGTGTCCGTGTGCCATCTTGCATTGAGGTTGTCAGATGAGGGCTCAGATTCTTTTGACAGGTGTTAAGCACAGGAAGAATGAGGAAATTACAGAGAACGGGAGAGGTAGAGATTAATTAATCAACGCCATATGTGTCTGCATGAAAGTTGAGACAGCATCTGTACATTCACAAACAAAGTAACGTAATTAAACACACTGCCATTTATGAGGTACTGTACTGCTGTGTTTACAGGCTGATTTGATTTTGGTGAGTAATAGGGCTGAACCTCAGCTCTGATTAGAGTAAACAGATCTCATCTGATACGACACCAGCAGTTAATGAGAGCTGAAATGAGAAAATGCATTACAGTCAGTAGAGAAAGAATCCAAGTCCCACAATTCCGTGCCAAGATGGTCATGGCTAACTTCCTGTTTTGCAAACTGTATTTTTGTGTGAAAGTGCTCTTTATGTGTTTGCCTTGAGGAATGTGTCTGTGAGTGTGTGTGGCCCTGGTGAACCCTACATTATAGGAAAGAAAATGTGTCCCCACGAGAAAAACGGCTTATAAATCATACTAAGTGATGTTTTTTGAAAAAGTTAAAATGCAGAACGTTTTCTGTGATGGGTAGGTTTAGGGTTGGGGGATATAATATACAGTTAGTACAGTATAAAAATCATTATGTCTATGGAAAGTCCCCTTAAAACTAAATATGACCAAATCATTCTTTTGGAGACATCCAGGAATGTCCTTATTTGAAAAATATTTTCATTATTAAGAATAGGATTTAGATTTTAGGGTTTATAGTGATTATAATTAGCTTTGTATGAAAATAATATAAATATTTGATGTCCTCATTTAAAAAACGTGTGTGTGTGTGTGTGTGTGTGTGTGTGTGTACAGGTATATGAGGTTTATGAGGAAACAAATGTATATAATGACATGGGTATTACAATGTAAACATGGCTTATGAGGACATGGTTTCTGTGTTCTCGTAAACCAAATGGCTTGAAAAACATACTAAACAGTGTTTATATATATATATATATATATATATATATATATATATATATATATATATATATATATATATATATATATATATATATATACGTAGAATGTTTTCTGTGATAGGTTTTGGCCCCGTTTACACTAGTGCGTTTTAGTTTTAAAATGCATAACTTTTGCTATGGTTATGCCTGTTGTCTAAACTATGGCGGTTTCGAACCTCGAAAACAGATACTTTTGAACATTTTGCAGACCCCGTTTTAGTTTTGAACCGTTGTGTTTTGTTGTTAACGGACCAGAACGGACACTTTTGAAAACAATGGCGTGGCTGCCCACATTACGCTACCTGAACACAAAAATATCAGACCAGGGCTGCGTTTCCCAAAAGCATTGTACGCCTGTACTGGTCGCAGAGACCGTTGGCGGCTATTGTTACAATGCTTTTGGGAAACGCAGCCCAGAGCTGTCTCTCTCAACGTCTCTGTAACATACCAGCCTCGACGACCGTGTAAACAATAACACGGAGACGGAACTACATGCTTTGCTGACTTTATGGTCCTTTTTCACAGCGTTATGAAGTGAAACGCTGCATTGCATAATACTGCAGCTGTCTACATGCGTAAGAGGCAACAGTTTACACTTGTACGCGCATTGGCCAGTGTGCATGAACGGTCATGTGACGTGTTTTCGGTCATGCAGTGTAGACAAAGATGGTTTCTGAAACTCAATGGAAACGCCAGTGTTGATGAGCAGTGTTTTAAAACGAAAACACACTAGTGTAAACGAGGCCTTGGGTAGGGTTAGTGTATGGGGTATAAGATATGACTTGTACAGTATAAAACCATTAAGCCTGTGGAGAGTCCCCATAAACCACATATTCAAGAGCGTGTGTGTTTTCTGACTATAAGGAATATTGGTTTAGGGTTTTTCTTGGGATGTGTGGATGACGGTAAATGTTATGTCTGAAATGTATTTTGTTTTCCAGGGAAAGCACAGCACACACACACACTGAGGCCACTCTAACCGATTGGATTTAAATCAAGTTGTATGACAGCTTTTCAAATGAAGCAGTGAAACAGATGGAAAGCTTCAATGAAACATGAAATGCATGCAGCAGAGGGTTTGAGGGGTCTGTCTCCCACCCTCTCCGTCATTCTCTCATTTTCTGCCTCCCTCACAACTCCCATTTTCCTCTCTCATCCCATCGCCGGTTTCCTCTATTCTCATGCTGTAATGAAATATCCTGTTTCTGCAGCTGTTGCATTTTCTGGACAGCTTGAGCTTCCCCAGAATGGACGAACCAATAGTTTTTTCAAGAGTTAGTGTGATAAACAGTTAGTATTGAGGCCTTGTCTGTACTATCTCCACTACCATTTCCTTCACTGGCTTAGAGTTGTGTACCATGCAGAATTTAAGTTAGAATGCCTTTTAAATTCAGATTCATTTTGTAATTTGAACTGAGATAACAAATGGGATGCAGGTTGAGTAGTTTGTAATAATCATTTTTCAGTATGAATTACCCATTAACATGTTTTCATACATACATCTTTGCTGACTAAACATTCCAGAATCATTTGATAATATTACACGTTTGTATCTATACACAATTATATACATTTCAATTTACGGTTGAAAAATGTATTATATATTTTAAATATATATAAAGTTACATGAAAATAATGGGGAAGACAGTTTGTTGTGCTGTATTTAAAAATTATAATTGTTAATGTGTTCATTTTGACATATGTTAGAGGTGTAATGTTACATGTATTCACCTCAAACCACAGTTCATCACAGTTTGGTGCATACAGTCAGATGACGAATACGGTCAGTCACGGGCAATCCACACTCCAATCCAGAAGGGGGCGCGCGGTTAGGCAACACTATTTGCTAACCACCACAACAGGAAAAAGACCAGAAGAACAGTGCATGTGCAAAAGACTTGAGCACTAAACAAAGTCCACTTGATAGTGTGCATTAGGGTGATTTGACCTAAAATCAAAATCTCAATTAATTGAATATTGTACCTCGATTATGATTAATGAACGATTATTTTGCTGGGGTTTTTTTTGCTTTCCTTTTTTGCCCTCATAGTTCACTGAGAAGGTTTGTACTGTAAATATGTTCAACTATTAAAGGTTGGATATATTTTTTCTAATGAAAAAGTGCATTTCTTTGTGATTTTAAAATACTTGAAGGAAACAGCTCACTTTCAGACAGATTTCTGTTTATTGTACATCAGATAGGCCTACACATAAATTAGCACAGTAGGCCTACATTACATTTCTTTGAATGCATTAATGAGTGATTGTGTGTGTGCATTAGTCATACCGTCTCACACCGTGGTTTGTAGTTGCTTCAATGGTAGACACATCTATGTTATAACGGTTGAGTTTCTAAGCTACTTTAGTAATAAATAACAGGACATCGTTGACAATGAGTTTCTGCGTCCCTCTCTGTGCGCGATCTTCACGTGATGTGCAAGCTATTGTCTGTATGAATGTTCATATGTCCCAATATATCAAGCATTAGTTCAACATAATACACATCCGATGGTCTAAAATTGCTTCAATATTCAAACGGGCAGGCCTTAAAGGGCAGGCTCTCTGTGTCACAGAAAAAAAGCTCACAATCACTGAACAGAGATCTTTGCCATATTGTTGTTCTTGAATAGTGTAAAATCGCTTGAATGTTCAAACTGGCAAGCCTTTAAACACATTTAATTGACACTTCATGAGGACGCAAGTGAAAGTGATCTGGCTGGTCTGTGTGTAGCAGCGCATATAAGAACGCATATTAACTTAACTGTATAAACTGTGTAAAACTTGCAATTACCATAGTAATTCTGAGCATCTAGATTGTATGACCAGATATAACTGCTCCTGAACTTTCCATGTGCCTGCAAACTGCTCTTGATGTGACTGATGGGGTGGAGTCACTTGACTAAAACCTAAATAACCGACATGGGAAAATTACGTCGGTCTGAATTTCGGTTTCGATTACTTTCCGATTAATCGTACAGTCCTAGTGTACATGCCCCAAATGTGTATTTCTGAACTCACAGACTATAAAGAGGTATACTTTGAAAGGCTCAACTGCGCAAAATAGAGTGGAACGCGGAACAATAAGTATTGAAGGGGCTTAAGCTTTGAATGTTTAAATAGCTTAAGTAGAGCAAATTTAACTCTCCTAATGCACAAGTTTTATTTTTCATGAATCTATTTATTTTTACTTATATAACATGAGAAGCTTTTCAGTTTTGTAGCTGATTGTGACCAAATTTATCAGCCCTGCAAAACTGATGACCTATGAAAGAGTTCATTCTGTTCACTGCTTAGTGCTTAATACACTAAAGGAGTCTGTACTGTACCAACTACCTCAGGGGAATGCCGCTAGGTGGAACAAACTGTAATTTGCACTACTGTCTGCTCAAAATAAATGAAAAGAAACCTAGCATTGTGTTTTTTCCTTTGCCTGGTAACATTTGTGTTGGGTCCAATTCTCACTATTATCTAGTTGCTTATTAACATACATATTACTAGGATATTGGCTGTTTATTAGTATTTATATTAATGCCTTATTCTAATCCTACCCAATACCTAAACTCAACAACTACCTTACTAACTATTAAAAAGCAATAATTAGGGGTTTATTGATGCAAAAGTAATATTTAGGCTAATAGTTAATAGCAAGAATTGGACCCCAAAAACGAGGGACATACCGAACCGTAATAAAAATAAATTATTACATTTATTCAGAGATGACAGTCAAATCTGTGATCAAAAGTGATAATAAAGACAATTATAATGTTACGAAAGATTGCTGTCGCATTTGATTCTTTTGAACATTCTATTCAACAAATAATCCTTGTATTGGGGTTTTCAACATGGATGATAATAATTTGTTTCTTGAGCAGCAAATCAGCATATCAGAATGATTCCAGAAGGATCGTGTGACACTGAAGACTGGAGTAGTGACTCTGAAAATTCAGCTTTGCATCACAAGACTAAGTTACATTTTAAAATATATATTTAAATAGAAAATTTCTATTAAAATATTACAATAGAACAGAATTGCCTTTGTGAGCATAAAAGTATTCATTAAAAAGCTGAAATTAACTTTCCGACCCCAAAGGTTTGAATGGTTGTGTAAATATCTGCAATCACAGAAATTTTGTTTTAGTAAATCAATAGGCTAATCAGTAAAATATGCATTCATCAATGCTTTGTGGAACTAATAATATTCCTCTGATTTGTTACTGTGTTGAATGTCTGTAAGTGGCTATTCAGTAAATTCTTTGATTCATTCCAATTCAACGTCCTGTGTAATGTAGCCAATTCAAATTCCAGCTCATGAATTGAAAGAGAATTTTGCCCGTTCCTGCTGTCATACCATAAATCTTTCAAAGGAACAAACACGATAAAATGATGAACCTGAAGTTGTCCCAGAGGCTTGTGAGAGTGTTTCAGCTGTTGTTCTGCCCATGTCAGTTAATAATGCATTTTTGTTACACTATAAAGTTAAGCTGGCTAATCCCCTTTTCCCCGAGAAGAAGAAAGAATGTGTGTAAGTTTTGTTTTGTAATGAATCTGGGGCTGTCATCAGTATTCACAATGTGGTATTGTACTGTAAGCTTGTCAGAGCTGTTTTTCATGAGTGGGGAGTATCCTAAAGGAGCAAAGCTGCTTTTGACCTGATAAGCTCATTTGAATTCCACATTAATTACTCAAGTACCCTCTAACTCTGTAACGAGACCTCACAGCAAGAGCAAGAGAAAGAGAGAACGAGATGGGAAAGGCGGGGGGAAAAGAGAGACGGAGAAAAAAGGGAGAGAGGGATGGTAAATTAGCCTACCCACCTCCAAGCTTTTTCTCTGCCTTGTCAAGGCTAAACTGAGGGCAGCAGGGAGTGGGGTCCAATGTGTCAGAATCTCCATGGCAACCAATCCCTCAGCCTCCCGTCTACACACACACACACACACACACATACACACACATTCATACACATGTGAAGCTGCACCCTACTGTGAACAGAATGGTGTATGGTTTGCATCTTTGGCCAGATTGGACCTGTTACGGCCTCAAACAATTTATGACACATTTCTCATCTTCTTTTTTCCTCTGCAGACGCTGCTGTTCTCTTCTCTTCCCTTCTGTTTCAGCTCAGCACTCTCGTCACTTGAGGCCAAAAACTACATCTCCCACAATCCTCTTATGGGTGGTTTTACAATGTACCCAAAAATTATTAGCTTTTTCATATCACTTAATTAAAACTACATTTTATTCTAACTTAACAATGTGTAAGTTGTAAATTGTAATAAGTTCATGTAAAGGTCTGCAACGTTTCAAAGATCAAAATGAACGATAAATGGAGTTATTGTCTCCCAAAATAATTCAGTAATTCCAGTCTCCTTGCACAAACCCAGACAGGTTTATAACAAGTTTGCATAATGCCAGCCTATGGTCTTCATTGGCTGCCCGCGAACAAAGTCTACTTTGACCCGACCTCAAACGCTGTAGTTGTATCTCAGACCTGGATGAGTTTGGTTTGTGTTGTTGACATCCACTTTACATGCTCTTCCAAAGGATGATGATACTGTTTCACTGTGTATACAACCACTTATTAAGCCTGAGGCTGAAGTTCATATATGGGAATGGCTGTTTAGTTTCCGACATGCGCCGTGGCCCGTGAGCGGAAGACCAATCACAACAGACTGAGCCATCTGACCAGTCAGAGCAGGGAAGGCTCTCAGAAAGGAGGGGTTTAAAGAGAGATTGAATCCTTTATTGTACCATTTCAGACACTTTAGGAAAAGAGGTGATGCTGCAGTGTGTATTATGAGAAAATTAAAGTGTTAATTATTTGTACCTTAAATGCATATAAAAACCTATTGTAGGAGACATTCAAAACAAAATTAGGAACCTTTAAATTAGAACAACAAGGGCACTTTAGTAAATTTGTGCTGCCACTAAAACTGAACAATTGGTTTCTAGTTCCCAGTATGTTTTATATGGGTCTGTTTTGGGAGAGTTATTTTAAGTTAAACCAGTCAGTCCAGTCTCTATTTACTTTATCATACATGTAACAAAAAGTTATATTTAGCATGCTAACGTGCTGTTGCTTGTATAGAGGGTATGTGTTGATGCACCTGCTGGAACACATCCTTCAATGTGACTGGATTTAATAGGGGAAACTGCACATGGAAGTAAACAAATTATTATCTTACATTAAAGGCTGTTAGAATCGATGGTGTTCCTTACAACTTACCAAAGAACCAGTGGTCCATGGACATTGACATGAGGCCAGGAATCGGGTTTCCTGACATTATATATGTACCTGATTTTGATGTCGGGGAATTATATCAAGCAAAGCCTGTGAACGCTTAATCTGCTAGACAACACTATAAAACCAAATCAGCATATTAGAATGATTTCTAAAGGATGATGCTAAAGATTGGAGTAATGTCTTCTGAAAATTCAGCTTCGCCATCACAGAACCAAATTACAGTTAAATAGACAAAAGTGTATTTCACAATTTTATTGTTTTTACTGGCTTTTTGATCAAATAAAAACAGTAGCATAAGAGCCTCCTTTCAAAAACATCAAAAACTATGATCGTTTGAAGTTAGTTTAGAGCAACAACAAAAAAAACACACCGCACAATCCTACCCAAATCCCCTAGCTCTGTACACACACCTCAAACCATGACCACTGCACTCAGACCTACACACACATACACACTTCCTCACTTGAGTTCCTGAGCTCTCTGTGTACAGCTTTGGTTGGGTTTCAGCTTTTTCTTGTTATTTCGGTACCATGTGTATATGTGATGTTTGCTTTTTGTGTACAGGTCCTTCTCAAAAAATTTGCATATTGTGATAAAAGTTCATTATTTTCGATAATGTAATGATAAAAATTAAACTTTCATATATTTTAGATTCATTGCACACCAACTGAAATATTTTCAGGTCTTTTATTGTTTTAATACTGATGATTTTGGCATACAGCTCATGAAAACCCAAAATTCCTATCTCAAAAATTCATCCGACCAATAAAAGAAAAGTGTTTTTAATACAAAAAAAGTCAACCTTAAAATAATTATGTTCGGTTATGCACTCAATACTTGGTCGGGAATCCTTTTGCAGAAATGACTGCTTCAATGCGGAGTGGCATGGAGGCAATCAGCCTGTGGCACTGCTGAGGTGTTATGGAGGCCCAGGATGCTTCGATAGTGGCCTTAAGCTCATCCAGAGTGTTGGGTCTTGCGTCTCTCAACTTTCTCCTTCACAATATCCCACAGATTCTCTATGGGGTTCAGGTCAGGAGAGTTGGCAGGCCAATTGAGCACAGTAATACCATGGTCAGTAAACCATTTACCAGTGGTTTTGGCACTGTAAAAGGTGCCAGGTCGTGCTGAAAAACGAAATCTTCATAAAGCTTTTCAGCAGATGGAAGCATGAAGTGCTCCAAAATCTCCTGATAGCTAGCTGCATTGACCCTGCCCTTGATAAAACGCAGTGGACCAACACCAGCAGCTGACATGGCACCCCAGACCATCACTGACTGTGGGTACTTGACACTGGACTTCAGGCATTTTGGCATTTCCTTCTCCCCAGTCTTCCTCCAGACTCTGGCACCTTGATTTCTGAATGACATGCAAAATTTGAGCGACAGTCCAGTGCTGCTTCTCTGTAGCCCAGGTCAGGCGCTTCTGCCGCTGTTTCTAGTTCAAAAGTGGCTTGACCTGGGGAATGCGGCACCTGTAGCCCATATCCTGCACACGCCTGTGCACGGTGGCTCTGGATGTTTCTACTCCAGACTCAGTCCACTGCTTCCGCAGGTCCCCCAAGGTCTGGAATCGGTCCTTCTCCACAATCTTTCTCAGGGTCCAGTCACCTCTTCTCGTTGTGCAGTGTCTTTTGCCACACTTTTTCCCACTGAGGTGCCTTGATACAGCACTCTGGGAACAGCCTATTCGTTCAGAAATTTTTTCTGTGTCTTACCCTCTCGCTTTTCATAAGCTGTATGCCAAAATCATCAGTTTTAAAACAATAAAAGACCTGAAATATTTCAGTTGGTGTGCAATGAATCTAAAATATATGAAAGTTAAATTTTTATCATTACATTATGGAAAATTATGAACTTTTATCACAATATGCTAATTTTTTTAGAAGGACCTGTATATTGAGTCTTTAGCTTAACTAGAACTAATCATTTTGACATCCACACATGGTTTTGGAAGCACAAAAACATGCCTTTTGAAAAGTCTTCCAGCATGCATATCTCCCATTCCGTTAAACATTACTCATTAAATCTGGCGTACGGAAGATATGCGAGCTGTCCACATTCTCTTTCTTTCTCTTTTTTCAACCTCTCAAAGGCGAATCCAGAAGTGATGAATCGTCTCCATTCCGCCGAACTTTGTTTGGAACGAACAGGCAAGCCGAGCAGGAAGTGATCCGTTAAACAGCCATGGGCCACTACACACAGAAATCATTAAAAAGCAGGGAAAGGAGCAGAAAGAACTAAACAGACAGTTATGGAGGGCCCGCTTATAGAGCAGGAGGGCCCTGGCCTCAATTAGAGCCTGAATATATATGTAGTCTGAACTGTAATGAAAATGGAGCCTTGTGCCAGCCGTAATTTCCCCTATTGAGCAGATACAGGCAGCTGAAATCACAGGATTAATCTGTTCTCTCTCACTCTCTCTCTTAGAGAAAAAGAAGCAAGCATTTTTCTCTCTACCTCCTTCCCTCCCTCTCTACCTCTCTCGTCCTTCGCTTTCATAAAACTGTTACCTGCAGCCATTGCTGAGACAAACACTAGGGAGTAGATGGTTAGAGCTGAATACTAATGACTCTGAAGCGTGAGTAGCGAGTGTGTGTTTATCTTTGCTCTTTAATCAACATTCCCTATCAATTGTGTGCGTGTGTGAACTTGTAGTTTGGCACAGATTTCATGAGCTTTTCAAACTGGTTTTACAGGTGATGAGACTGAAATTCAGTTGTGTTTGCTAATTCATGTCAGTCAAATGCTGTTTCATGAGTCACGGTGGTAAGTTTACACCAGGTGACACGGACTCAAAAAAAGTCTTGCTTTAAACCTGTTTATGTCAGTTTAGGCTGCTTTACCTGATTGCTTGATGTGGTCACACGCTCGCATGTACAAACGTGTTTTCGCCTGTTGTCATCTCGCTTGAAGGGGCTTTTAGTGGTGTTAGCTATTTCACTAACATCCTCTCTCAAAACCAAACACAAACACAAAATGACTGACAGATAAAGAGTGCTTCAGATTCTTCTAAATGGCTAAATAAAAGCATTCTGCGGTCACAACTATTTCTCTGCAACCTAGGCTCTTTGGAAAACATGCAATCATTTTTGCTCAAAAAACTCAAAAAAAATGTACCTATACCTACAATTCACTGCAGTTTCCAGCTGAAAGGAACACAAGTACTAAAACACCAACAACACTTGAGATGCTGAGAGGTACGATAAAACAGTTCAAAGATTTATATAAGCAAGCTGTTTCAATAAATACGTTTGACCTCATTTTTGCTCTATCGGTTAGGTTTAGGGTAGGGTTTAGTGCCTGGTTCAAACTAGTGTTGTCAAAAGTACGTAAACACCTCTGACTAGCCATTGCGCTCACACTCTCATCAAATATGTCTGTGGATGTCTACAATGACCAATCACTAGCCTGGTCCTACCAGACTCTCGTACATTTAATTTGTACAGAGAGTCTGGCCACTCTCCATTGACATGCGTTTACTTCCTTTAAGGCAGGTACTCTGTTGAAGTTTAAAACTACTGGATCTGCCCAGAGCCACTCTGGATCTACCCTAACCAATCGCTAATGTTTGGTTTTGACGTATATCATGCGGCGTTCACCTTAGCCAACTCCTTCACTAGCGTGTTTCACATATACTCCGTGTGCAGTGCGTGTTGTGCTTTTGTAGGCTACTTTCACATGTGCGTTTGCAGTGCGCAACTGATCCGCGGTTGTATACCAAAAACAGACTATTTATTCATTATTTTTATTACAAATCCAAAAGTTGTTACTGAACATGAACAGTTACTGAACAGTCCCAGGCGGAGTACTGAAGGAAAAAGAAAATTGAGCGGAAGTCCGTAGGAGGGCGGAGCCAGGCTAGCGCTTCACAAACACGTTGTAAAAATACATTAATGACGCTTTCCACAGAGTGATACAAAGCTACACATAAAGCGTTTGAATGCAGGCGTCTATCAGATTACCGGTCCACTGGTCGACGCTTGCTTGTGCTTTCAAACGCTCCCGCTTTCAAAACACTTTCAAACACTTCTGTGTGCTTGATCATTATAGGCAATCACAGAGACATCCGATGAGCGCGTGAGCACAATGGCCAGTCAGAGGTGTTTATGATTCCAGCTCAACAGCACTCAAAGCGTCACCTTTTTAAAATTTCAGTACCGAATTGATAACGAGGTCAGTACTTTTGACAACTCTAGTTCAAACACGATAGAACATTAACTTTTTTGCGATACTCACGCAAAACATTTAATTTTTCCAAACAGCCACGATACATTTACATTGATTTGTTTCCGATAAAGCTGGACATGCTTTTAGTGCCACTCATTGCACATTTCACTTCAAAACTGTCACAAAACATGTATTAAAAGCAACAAAATATTGTTTTGCAGAAAAATGGCTACAGCCTGGGTTTGAGATCTGTGAGGTAGAAGATATTTTTTTGTGTTCTGTTCCATAAAAAAACATAGCTTATAAGTGTGTTTTGGTAGAGCATGTGTTGTCCTTGTTTGATTGTGTGTAGTCTATTCACAAGAGCATTGCTTTTCTTCTGCCCTCCTTCTTTCCTTCTCTGTCTCTTACATCCTCTGCTATTTTTTCACTTCTGTCTGGTGGAGTTGATGGACAGAATCATTTTATGAACAGCAGTGAGGTTTCATCTCTTTATTATCTTTATTTACTTTATTCGTTTTTCGTTCAGGCACCATGGTGCTTCCTTCTCTATCACATTCACTTACAATGAAGATGACATTTTAAACATTTTAGTAATAAAATGTCACATTCCTTTGTCTTGCTAAGGCTAATTCGCTAACACCTTGTATCTTAAGTGCACATTTAAATAACGGTTTCACAATTTTGCATAATGTGATAGCTTGAGATTCAGTTTATTCAGATATTTTTTTCTGGTCATCAGCATAAGTGACGTTTTGCATGCTGGGACTGGCATAGAATGTTGACTTGTTGATTTAGACCCCAGCATGGGAAATGGGAAAGCTGTTTTACCAGCTAAACTAGCTCAGTTTTGGTTGAACAGAATACTGGTATTCTAGATTTTTCAGCAAGGCCATCACATTTAACACGCTAACTTGTCACTTGTGGAGATGATGCCACAATTGTTGGTGCAGTTATCATTTATTTCATGTTAAAATGTTTTAATTTTAAAGGGGTCCTATTATGCCCCTTTTTACAATATGTAAAATAAGTCTCTGATTCCCAGAGTGTGTATATGAAGGTTTAGCTCAAAATACCCCACAGATTATTTTTATTGCATGTTAAAATTGTCACTTTTTGAGGGTGAGCAAAAACGTGCTATTTTTGTTGTTGTCCCTTTAAATGCAAATGAGCTGCTCCCGGCCCACTTTTAAGAAGAGGGAGGAGCTTCAAGAGCTCATGTTAGCAGCTTTGATTACCTCACGCAGACACGCAGCCTTTTATGTTCAAACTGGAGTCAGACAATAATGGAGAGGCCTAAGAAGTGACTACATGTTGAATGCAACAGTAAATTTCTGAATGGTTAGTTGATGAATTTATGTAGCTGATGTAGAGTTAATTATCTTCAAGTCATCGATTAGCATATTCTGTCATGATAATCTTTAAATCGCTTGTGTGGGAACTGTTGTAAGATGCCTACAGAGCCAGAGAATATATGCTGCATGAAGATAGAATAGTTTAGTTTAATTACAGTTATAACTTATGTTTTCATCTTGCTTTTATGACATGCTATTGCACTTGTGTTACGTACTGTATTGCAATAAATGTGAAAAGGCGAATGTGACAGCTTGAGCAGACTCCCAAATGCAATTGACTTCAACAACTCTTCTTCTCTAAAGCAGATCAGCATGGCTTCACACCCTTTGTTGTGTGTTCCCGGGAGCGTTGTTCATTATTTTAGGGTTTGTGATGTCACCAACCCAGGAAGAAGCTTGTTGTAGTCCCTACCAGCCGTTTGTTGTAGTCCCTACCAGTTGTAGTCCTTAAAAAGCAATTTCTGTAAAAGTAAATATCTCCCTTTGCATTGAACTTTGAGCATCATAACTTTGCAGATGTTGTTTATGCTCAAACAGCAACATTACACACTAACTAAAGTTAAAAAGGACCCCTTTGATGTAACCTTCATATACCAAAAAATTTATCAATAGGCTAAATCGGTTAGTTTTCTTAAAAACCAACCCAGTGACACAAGAGTGCCCATAGTTAAAGAAACACCCAAATGCTACACATTAGCCTGCACACACACCTACTTGCTCTCACACACTTACATGACAAAGGAGGAATGCGATGTAATAGAACAGGCATAAACAAAGTTAATAAGAGTGTTGAGTAATTGTAGAGAGAGATAGAGAGAGAGTGGAAGTGTGTGTTAGCCTCTGGTGGCATATCTGTCTATCTCACTCTCATTCTGACTGATGTAATAAACCTGACTGCTCCTTATTCTGGCTTCTGTTTAATGCTGCAGCTCTGATTACACTCATAAGGCACATACAAGAAGAAAAAACATTAGAGTTTAGAAAGCATGAAGTGACAGGTAACATTAGTCATGTAAACCTCTGAGAGAGTTACAGAGGTTAGGCGTTCACTCAGGGAACCTCTGCTGTTTACCGCACTAGATAATTTTACTGAACATGTTCATAAACTTCCTGTGTGAAGTGTGAATGCAGTGCCTCAATTACAGGGGCCAAATTAACACTTGCCAAGTGCCATTTTTTATTAATAATGGGCTTTGGTGAGGAAATAAAACCAGTGGCCAGTAATTTGGTTTGAAATATTGTTTTAAGCTAAGCATTATAATACTTAACATGAAGCATATAAGCATTTTATTTCATTATTATCATATTGAAATATAGCAATTGAACATTTGTCAAAGTTGATGTGTTAGAAGCAGAAAAAATTGGCAAGCGTAAGGATTTGACCGAGTTTGACAAGGGACAAATTGTGATGGCTAGATGACTGGGAAAGAGCATCTCCAAAACTGCAGCTCTTGTGGGGTGTTCCCGGTCCCAGTGGTCAGTATCTATCAAAAGTGGTCCAAGGAAGGAACAGTGGTGAACGGGTGACAGGGTCATGGACGGCCAAGGCTCATTGATGCATGTGGGGAGCGAAAGCTGACCCGTGTGGTCCGATCAAACAGAAGAGCTACTGTAGCTCAAATTGCTCAAGAAGTTAATGTTGGTTCTGATAGAAAGGTGTCAGTGCATCACAGTTTGTTGCGTATGGCGCTGCATAGCCGCAGACCAGTTAAGAGTGCCCATGTTGACCCCTGTCCACCGGCTCAAGCGCCAACAGTGGGCACGTGAGCATCAGAACTGGACCAATGGAAGAAGGTGGCTTGGTCTGATAAATCATGTTTTATTTTACTTTATTTGCGTGTGTGTTGGTTACCTGAGGAACACATGACACCAGGATGCAGTATGGGAAGAAGGCAAGCTGGTGGAGGCAGTGTGATGTTTTGGGCAATGTTCTGCTGGGAAACCTTGGGTCTTGCCATCCATGTGGATGTTACTTTGACACGTACCACCTACCTAAGCATTGTTGCAGACCATGTACACCCTTTCATAAAAACAGTACTCCCTGTTGGCTGTGTCCTCTTTCAGCAGGATAATGCATCCTGCCACAAAGCAAAAATGGTTCAGGAATGGTTTGAGGAGCACAAGTTTGAGGTGTTGACTTTGCCTCCAATCGAGATCTCAATCCAATCGAGCATCTGTGGGATGTGCTGAACAAACAAGTCTGATCCATTGGTGGCCCCACCTCGCAACTTTAAAGGACTCAAAGAATCTGCTGCTAACATCTTGATACCAGATAACAACACACCTTCAGGGGTCTAGTGGAGTCCATGCCTTGACGGGTCAGGGCTGTTTCGGCAGCAAAAGGGGGACCAACACAATATTAGGATCATAATGTTATGCTTGATCGGTGTTCACGGTGTATACTCTGTTTACTTTTATATATTTATACTCATTACACACTTATGATATACACTGTAATGGGAATACTAGATTTGCAGTAGTTATTACTTCAGTCTCCAGTGTCACTTGATCCTTGCTGAATAAAAAAAGTATTAATTGATCATATTTGAATGAAAATACAGTTTCATATCGTTAGACAACTTATCTTAATATTTGGAAGGATGTGGTTGTAGTTGTGGCTCTCTTTTTGGCGCTGTAGCCTCTCTTTCTCTCTTAGAGTCAAAATCATATGAAAGAGTTTTATTAGTTTGACTATACAAATCACAATATATCCTAAAAATGGAATGTATAAATTGTCTCTCTCGCCATCTCTCCATATGATGAATGAGGTATATCAGTGTCCTGTGCCCCCCCACCTCCACGAATGCCCCAGTTTAGCAGCCAAGCAAAACCAGCTCTGCCTGGCGCCCCATCAGTCATCACACACACAGTGTAACACTGCAGGCACAAATAGAATCATGTCAGATAGCACGGGGCCAGGAAATATGAAAACAAATAGCCCTGTGTTTGGCTAATAGCTGTCATTTAAGCATCCACCCTGAGGGAGAAGAGAGAGGAAGAAGTGAGTCTGTGTCATGTATACAGACGGTAATGAGGTGAGCAGCGAGAGGCTATTCCTTTACCACTACACCACTGATGAGGAGGGTAGTCATGTGGGACGAAGTGAAAAAACACATCCCGGTGCAGGTCTTTCTCTCCCTTTCTGTCTTTCAAGCTCTCTTTGTCTTACTGTAATGCTTTTTACTTTGTGCTGGTGGTCTCTCTCCCTCTCTATATTTATTTTTAACACTTGCTTTGCACTTGCAGTGTTATTCGCATCATATTTCAGCACATGAACTAATTTAATTTGCATGTATTTGTTATTTAATGATGTTCGGCTGAGTTGATAAGTGAACAGTATTGGTTCAGCACAATGTCCTTTCTGGGCTCAAGAGAATCAAGTTTTCTGTCACACTGTCAAATAAGCACTAAAAATCTGTATTTTAGTTTAAAAATGGTCAGCAATGTCAGTAGATGTCAAACTTTGCATTGAACAGCATTGTTTTTGTGTCTCATATCCGTTCATGTTTAAATATATGGCAACACAAATGTGACCCTGTACCACAAAACCAGTCATAAGTCGCACGGGACGGGTATATTTGTGGCCATCGATACATTGTATGGGTCGAAATTTTCTTTTATGCCAAAAATGTTCCATGAAGACAGTTAAAACATTTCCTACAGTAAATATATCAACAATGTATTAGTAGTAGCAATATGCAATGCTAAGGACTTACTTTGGACAACTTTAAAGGAGATTTTCTCAATATTTAGATTTTCTTGCACCCTCTGAATCCAGATTTTCAAACAGTTGTATTTGGTCAAATATCGTCCTATCCTAAAAAAAAAAAAACATAGATCAATTGAAAGCTTATTTTTGAAATCTCTAAATTACCCTTATGACTGATTTTGTGGTCCAGGGTCACAAATAAGATTGGAGAGCTATGGCTATAATTCAGTGAATAATGACTTAAATTGAATTTAATTGTTTCTCACTATTGTGACTTTGGAAGACTTGGAATAATATACTAGACTAGAATATATATAAGACATTCTTTTTTTAAATATATTTGAACTTTCTTCTAAATACCTACCTTTGTGTTCCACAGAAGAAAGTCATTGGAATTTGGAAAGACATGATGACAAGAACTTTCCTTGTACTAAATTTATAACTGTACAGACTTAGTACTACTCTAGCTTATTGAAAACCACAATGTGAGTAACCTCAGTTTCCTCTTCCTTTTAAATAAAGGGCATCTGCTAGCAATAAACCACCATATGCGCTTAAGACTCTGACATGGTTCACTAACTCTCCAACATGCTCACACAGAATGAAAGATATTTGTTTTAGCAGTTTTTGCTTTGGGAATTTAACGTGCTGGTTTCCTGAGTCTGGTCCGCTTGAATGAGAACATCTTATCTCTGATCTATCAAGTGATGTGGCATCTGTCAGTGTAACAGGTTTGTTTTGACTTAGAGAGTTACAGTGCGTTGTTATACCACATTCTCATGATTTCCTATGTGGTCCTGGAAAGCCACTGCTCCCCAAACCTCTTTTTACAAAACACTAATTATAATTTATACACGAAACACACACACACACACACACACACACACACACACACACACACACACACACACACACACACACACACACACACACACACACACACACACACAACATGTTGTGTTTCCATGTTTTATGGGGACATTCCATAGGCGTAATGCATTTTATACCGTACAAACCGTATTTTCTATCCCCCTACACTGCCCCTGCCCCTAAACCTACCCATCACAGGAGACATGCTTCATTTTTACTTTTTCAAAAAACATCACTTAGTGTGATTTATGACCTGTTTTCCTCATGGGGATCAAAAAATGTCCCCACAAGGACAAGGATTTTGGATATTGCCATCTTTGTGGGGACATTTTGTCCCCATACCGTAGGGATTACCAGTCCACACACACACACACACACACTGGGCTTTATGGAAATAGCACTGTTAAACTCTGCTGGTTAAGGAGGTGTGTTGTCCATAAACACTCTGAGCTCCTGCCTGAAGACCCATAAAACACTCATTTACTGGAGAGCTGCACCTCTTCTCGTAATAGTGAGAGAGAGGGAACACAAACCCTCTGAATGCTTTGTGTTACATAGCTTACGATTTTGGTAAGAGGGAGTGAAAGAAAGACAAAGAAAGTGAGAGCCTATCAGAGCGCTAGTGTCATGGTTGGGCTATGCATTTAATCACTCTGACAGGCCGTGGTTTCCTTTCACACCCTCCCCTTTCCCCCACAGCCAATCATATTAACGAATTGAATAAGCTCCACCAATGAAAATCCCTGGAGTGGAATGGATTGGAATGCTAATAGGCCCCATGGGGGAGGTAAAGGAGTGGAGAGACGGGTCAGACGCTCCAGCTAAAGGCTCTTCATCCCACTAATGGAGGGAGCAGAGAGCATTTTAACTCGTGGACACAGAGGAGAGGTTCATAAGTACTACAGACCATTAATTCATTAGCGTGACATGCAGCTAACTGATCACTGTAAGGAAATACCAATCACAGCAAACACAGGGACAATAAAAGATGGACATTTTAGTTTTTATTACATCTTAGCAAAATGATACAATTTAATAGGAAATTGTTTAATGGGTTTAAAGGGCCTATTTTCTACACTTTTAACATTTTTTTTTATGTCATATAATTTGTAATCTTAATCATAATGTCGTAATCTCGCTTTATATGCATTTTCTATCTCTGTGATCTTTTCTCAGGCTGGTTTTGCTGCTGTACCTTTAAAACTTGTATATGTGACTACCTTCTTTTATGATTGGCTAACCACTCTTTAATTGTGGGATACTCTACACTCTCAGAAAAAAAGGTACATTGCTGTCACTGGGGCGGTACCCTAAGGTACAAAAGTGAAAAGGTACATATTTGTACCTTACTCACCCCTAAATGGTACATATTAGTACCGTAAAAGGTACATATCAGTACTTTAAGAGTGCATATTAGTACCTTAAAGGTACATATTAATACCTTAAAGGTACATATAAGTACCTTTTCGGTTTTTACCTTAGGGTACCGCCCCAGTGACAGCAATGTACCTTTTTTTCTGAGAGTGTACCCTAAGGTACAAAAGTGAAAAGGTACATCTTTGTACCTTACTCACCCCTAAATGGTACATATTAGTACCGTAAAAGGTACATATCAGTACTTTAAGAGTGCATATTAGTACCTTAAAGGTTCATATTAATACCTTAAAGGTACATATAAGTACCTTTTCGGTTTTGTACCTAAGGGTACCGCCCGTGACAGCAATGTACCTTTTTTCTGACAGTGTATACAATCATATCAATTATTAGGATGAAAGACTAAGGGTCATATTTACTAACAGCTTGCACCAACACAAACCCTCTTTTGGCATTAAACAATACTGTGAGGATTTACTAAAGACATGCATTGAGAAATTAGCCCTGAAAAGGCGTGGACAGTTATTTTTGCGGCTGACCTTATTGCATATGCATTTGTAGGAGTTTTCCTTTCAGGCGCAAACTTTACGGGAGGAGTGTATTTAATTGAATCATGACAGGAGATTTATTAAGGTTTGCGCTTGTCAGTTTGCTGGTATTTGCGCCATTATTTGCCCTGTTTAGTCAATCTGGCCCCAAGATGCTAAACACAGAACTAATGCTGATATATGAATGTCGGCATCAGTGTTTGAAATCATTTTTTAAAGGAAATACTTGATTCCTTTTCTGTGGCATTTTACCTTTTGAAGGCATTTCTCCAACCAATTAGCATACGACATGTCATAAACAGTTATGTCAAATGTTTCAATTTAATTTGCAGTCTTTACCATTATGGATGTTACCTAGAAAAAAACAAAACAAATTGCAATAAACACTCTGCTCAAATCTTTCACATCCCTATACCATGGCACTGCTTAGTATATACTTATACAGTATCTTATGGCAACAGGTCACTACAGCCTGAATAGAATATTATTAGAATAGAAATATACATAATGATGAATAACATTTAAAAAACAGAAACACTAAAAGGGGATTTTTTGCTCCCCACATTTTAAATGCATGTGGTATTTTGCACTTTCTGTGGCTTTGAACAGTAAGGTTAGCAATTCACTTCAATTTTGATGTTCGCAATGTAAGTGGACTTAAAAGAAGACTCGTTTAAACCACAAAATGTCCTTTTAGGGTGGTCTGAGACCCCAGTGTGCGAGAGAGCAAGTGTATCAACGGTTTCAATGTCAATTTATCTCCGAAAAGGACAGATAAGAGTACTGAGGCTCCAATTTGCCTGGTCAAGAACAGGCTCTGGCTCCACAATGCGAACCATTCTGGTGGAAAAGGGGTGTGAGATAATTTGGGGTGTTCACATATGCATGTTATATTGGCCCGAGACCACCTGGAGTGTTTAAACAAACTAAGTGTGAAAATGAAGTCTTGATTGTAGTTGAAGTATCATCTGCTAAGGCTGTAACCAGGGCAAATTACTAACTAACACTGAAATAACCTTCCTTCCTCCCCAACACTTTACATACACTTCAGTACGATGGTTCAAGTCTGGGTGTAAAAGATCACATTCCCAGCTGTCTTGGAACCCCAGCTCATCTTTCACAAACAGCAGCTCATGAGAATCTCTCAGCACTCATGTTACATGGGGAACATTCCCTCATTTCTGTCTGTATGTGTGTCTATGTGTATTTCAGCTTAACGCCTCTTTTTCTGGGGAGTTTAACATTACTCAGATGGCATCTTTGTAAACCCCCTCTTTCTTTGTTGACGCTCCATTCATTCTTTTGCCCACCTGTTTGCCCTACAAATTTAATTTGTAACGCATTATTAAAGAAAAGGTTTCATTCCTTTTGTAAATTCAACATCCCTACAGTTTTTTTATAAACATTCATGTAGAATAGGAATATGGAAATTAATTAATGTCAGTGATGGCAGATGATCATTTTAGGGTGTTTTGATTGGTGGGATTACACTGATGCAGCCACTGTTGATTATTGCTGTTGTTTAAGATAATTGCTGTTAAATTATAGCTACAGGAACTTGCTACTGCTAATATATACGACCATATGCTGCTGTGAGTAAGACATGTTGCTGCACAAATAGCATTACCCATAGCAGATCTATACAGGTGGAGCTGGGGAAGGTGGACGGTTTTTGAGGAACTCTGTACACGCGCTGCAAACTGCTACAGGGAATGGTAACAAGCCATTTAAATGTTGAGCAGCAAACTGATTGGCTGCAGATGCGACATGAACCATCAGCTTGTGCCAAGTGTTTAACACTGTAAATAACGTCAGCTAGGAACCATCAGTCTGTGCCTATATATATATACATTTTTATAAAATGTTTCATTATATATATATATATATATATATATATATATATATATATATATATATATATATATATATATATATAATGAAACATTTTATAAAAATATTACATTGAATAATTGCCTACACAACCATTATGAGGTGTAAATGAGCTATTCACACATGCACACCTGTTCACGGTGCAAAGGTACATTTCATCAAGCTGTTGGACATGAATATTAATGCTACCACCATTAGCAGAGCTCACACAAGGTCAGGACCTGTGAGAGGAAGCGCTGAGAATGTTTGAAGAAAAAATAAGGACATTTTTAATGTATTATTTAGAATAACCGCTAATTTGACATCTTTGTTCTCACCTGTTGTGTGTGTGTGTGTGTGCAGGAAGTACAGGAAGCAGTTTTTGATTTGTATGTCAGAGCTAGCTGTAGTGTACACATCTTGTGTACATTTAAGCATATGTAGTGGGTTTAAGTGTATGCAAAGAACAACAAGTGTTTATTAGAATGCATGTATGTGTGTGAGCTACGTAATCTGTTAATAAGGTGCTAATGACAAAGCTGACAGAGACAGATGATGCAGTGCTGAGTTGGTGATGATGTGTGCGTGAGTGTGTGTGACACATTTTCTCTCATCACCTCTCACACACCCATAAAATGGCAGCTCATTTTATTTAGGTTGGTACTGAAGAATAAACTATTGCTTCGTTTCTTGCCATTTAACAAACCATTTCAGTCTAAGTTTTCTGTTCACTGCAAATATCAGTGTCTATTAATAAATCTTTTTTTTCTGAAAAGCCAACATTTTCAAGATAAGTTCTTGAAATAAATGTGTTTTACATATAACACTTTACAATAAGGTTTCATTAGTTTATGTATTAACTAACATGAACTAACCACGAGCAGTACATTTGTTACTGTATTTGTTAATCTTTGTTCATGTTAGTTATAAATACAGCTTTTCATGGTTTGTTCATGTTAGTTCACAGTGCATTAACTAATGTTAACAAGATTTTAACAGTATTAGTACATTTTGAAATTAAAGGTGCACTATGTAACATTTTTGTAGTAAAATATACTTTAAACCACTAGGTCAGTGTTATATATTCCTTTTAATAGATGTCATAACATCCTTTTCAACACACTCAAATGTATCTAATATGATAAACAGAGTTGCGTACCTCATACTCATGAGCGGAAATTACGCTGGCGACTGTGGCTTAATAAAAGTCCAGCTGCTCGCGTGGCGTGCTGTGTTCATCTTATTAACAATCGCTCAAGCGGCCTTGCTCAGCTCCCTCAACACTCGGTCCCGCTCTGCTTCACACTACAATAATGTTAATAATCGCATCCATGAACTTGATTTCTGCCGAGTCCTGTCCCGATTGTTTTCGAACCACATGTCCCAAGATCCTGCGCTCAAACTTGCCGTCATCATCCTGCGCTCAAACTTGCCGTCATCAAACTACGCCTTTGTTTTGAATAGGCGACCTCTAGCAGACGGAAAAGTTACATACTGCACCTTTAACATTTAATAAAGATAAATACATGCTTTATAAGTGCAGTTCATTATTAGTTCATGTTAACTTATGAACCTTATTGTAAAGTGTTTTTTTCTTAACCCTCCAGCAAATGATTTTTGCTTTGTTGTAACATTTAAAGGGGTAAAATTACTTAAAATAATGTTTGATTTCCGTACCCATTCCGTCTTTTTATTATTTGGAAGTATAGTTCGTTTTTTCTCTTATGTTTATGTGATTAGCAGTTTATGCTGAATCATGTGTTTATTTTGACAGATATACTTGGTCCTTTGGCAAATGTCTTGCCTCACAGTTTTGTACAGTTTGTACTCTTTACACCCTGTCGGCCGTTAGCAGGAGTGTAATCCAATATCAACATTCTGTGCGTGGAACGGTCTGGTTTAAACCCAAACACAAGAACCATCAGTTCTCCAGCTGCTGCCCCAGAGCAGACCTCCAGCCCTGAACATGTCCAGAGAGAGTCTGAGAAAGACACAAGGATTAGTTTCTCTGCTGTGACAACCCTCTCGACGCCAACCTGGCTGCCTAGATGCGAAGAGGGAAGAGTAAGAGAGAAAGAATGGAGCGAGAGGTGAGAATAGAGGTGTGGAAAAAGAGCCGAAGAGGGGGGACTAAAAAGACACAGCTGTTGAAACTCATCTCACACTTACAATGAACAGATGAGAGAGAAAAAAAAGAGTACTGACATACTTGCACAGATGGAAGTGGGTTTCCTTATGATTGACGTTTTAAAGAGAAGTCAAAGAGAAACATTTGTTCAAGACAAAATAACATTCCTCCATTCACACACAGATTCAAAATTTGAATGTAGTCACATTGCCAGACTGTGACTAAAATTTGGTCCATATTGCAACTTAATCTGGCCACGAACCGCCCACTTACACAGGAAGCGACTGTCTGGCCATTTAATGTGACCAAGCCAAGTTTTTTTTGTGTTTAGGGAAAGTAAATCTGAAATGTATAGAGGCTTGTTTCCACCTTAGAGAGAATGAGAGAAAAGAAGATCATTGTGATATATTACAATTACGACTGTCTCACACCTGAGGCTTTATTTCTCATTATTGCAATTCTATATCATATGTGTGACTTCAGTTGCTTTATTAATCTTCATCCCACCATTTTCTTTTTCAATACATTACCATTCAAAAGATTGAAGTCAGTAAGAAATTCAGCACAGACACATAAATTGATCAAAAGTGACAGTAAAGACATTTATAATGAAAATATTAATTCCAAATTAAAGCCTTTTCTTGTTTTACTTTCCATTCATCAAAGAATCCAGGAATGGATTGAAAAAAAATTGTAACCAGCACAACGTTTTTAATATAAGAAATGTTTCTTGAGCAGCAAAGAAATCTGTGGATCCGTGATACTGGAGTAATGATAACAGCATTTCCTTCACTATATTACACATTAAAATACATTCAAATGGAAAACAGTTATTTTAAATGGTAATACTATTTGACCATATTGCTGTTTTTATCTGTATTTGAATCAAATAAATGCAGCCTTGAGGGCCAGTGGCCCAAACCAAAAAAAGTGGCAATGGGGTGGGGTTGGGGGCGAGGACAGGACAGGGTGCTTGTCAATACAAATGATCCTTCTTACTCTTAGTGTTCCTTTACTGGCAGTGTGTAACTGTCTGATTTGGCTGATGCTCAGTGAGGTCTCCCTCACTCTCCGAGCCCTAATTTCTGTTCTCCTGTTGACACAAAATCTCATCTCAGCACTTTTGATGAATGACTATGCTATTTTTAATTTTGTCATTTCATCTGAATATCAACATTTGTGAGATTTAGTCAATCAAAACTTTTTGATCTAATTTTGTGTTAATGAGGGATTTGTGGACACACATTTTTTTTTTTTTTTTTTGGAGTAAATGTTATAGCTTTTATTTTGAAGTGAAATGGTAAAATTAGACCCTTGGAGTAAGGTGACCCAGCAATATTTGGCACAGAAGGCCCCAAGTGGCATGTTGTTACTGGTGTACTACAATAATACTTATTGTAATTAATGGGGCTATTATTTAATATTATATTATATATTATACTACTATATATTATGACATATCTTCAATTAAAATATGGACAATTAAATAAGTAATATTCATATGCTTGTACATAAGTCATAAAACATTTTTAAAAATTACCTTTCAGATTCATCTTTTACTGGGATTTCAGATTGTCGGTAATTCAATTATTCTACTAAATTGTCAAAATAAAATTTTAAGTAGAATATCTTATTTAGTATTTTACATGAATGACACTTATATATAGATATATAAATAATAAGAATTATATAAAAAGCAATTAATACATTCTGTAACAGTTATTATTATATGAAATGGAACTGGAACTGTCATCTCCGCTTTCCAGATACAGTGACGCTGGGGACGAGCGGAAAAACACGGAGCGGATTCGATGAATCTGTGAATTTTTAGCAGAGGGAAAGCAGAACACTTTTAGCGGGGATAGGTAGTGAGGGGACACCTCAGCTGATGAGGGCAGGGGGCAGTGGCTCTAGCCACCGGTCCACCCCCTGTACACAGCCCTGAGCCTTGGAGACTTCAAAAACAAGGTCTTACTGACCCTAATCTTTAAACAGGAAAGAGCTTCTAAGAAAATGTGATATAACACTGAGAACAAAATGGAATATGCAGAAGATGTATGATCGATATCTTGTGGGGGAATGACAAACAACATTTTTGGACGCTATGAACCTTGTAAAATTCATAACTAGCAACTAATTATTGTTCAGAGAAGCTGGCTGTACGGGGACTTGTAAACACAGCTTTGGTTCCTGGCAGACTGATACAAATCTATGCACTCTGATTCCCAGAAATCGGATGAATCAGATTGTAATTATTTTCAGAAAGCTTTTGCCTTTTTTGTGTTCAATCTATATCAGATGATTATTGAGCAATCCATGTCTGTGGATGTGCCACCTGGGGCTGAAGGTAATCTTAATAACTGATACAGAAATAGGTGTGTTTTATTTATTTGTGCGTTGTTTGTTTTCCTCTTTCCGAGGGGGTTATTGGTATGATTTTGGTTTCTGAAAGATGCGGAATCCTTCTTCCTGCTTGAACTTCACACTACCCCTGAACCCTATAGATCGGAGCATAGACTCACTCCACATGATTCCAAACAGAAGCATATCTGTGCGGTTCAGATGGCAAATGAAGCTCTCCTACCTCTTCAAAGCATTCTCTGTATACCTCTGCTCATTCTAACCCCCTACTCTCTATCTCTCTCTCTCTCTCTCTCTCTCTCTCTCTCTCTCTCTCCTCCTGCTCTGGTGAGAAGATGCTGAACGCGAGAGTGTAAGCAAAGGAAGCCTGAAGGCAGGATCAGCGGAGAGAGTTGATTTTATTTCCCTGTGTTTGAGGGCCGTACTGATGTGCGTATGAAGCAGGGCCTGCGGTGTGATTGGCAGCTTTCTCTGGTGTGGCCCATGAGCATGTTAGTACAGGATACGTACCGCCTGTTGGATACATGACTGTCTGGGGTCCAGACAGCATAAGGTGGTCTATTGGGTCTATTTTTGGATCCAGATTGACTATATAACAGGTGGACCACATGCAGCCTTACAGTCTTCATTTTGTGACTACCAACATGCCTAGTTGCGGATATATACCAGTTCAATGGTCCGGGGTCTTATATTCAGCAAGAATGTGTTAAATTGATAAAAAATGACAATAAAGACATAAAGTTACAAAATATTTCAATTTCAAATAAATGCTTCTTTTGAACGATCTATTCGTCACAGAATCCTGAGAAAATGTCTCATGGTTTCCACAAAGATGTTAAGCATTGCAGCTGTTTTAAACATTTCAGTGTCTCTTGAGCACTAAATCAGCATATTAGAATGATTTATTAGAAGGATCATGTGACACTGTAACTGGATTTTTAAAAATGATAATATCTTACATTATTATTGTTTCGTTTTAGCTAAGAGACTAATTATAAAAGACTAAAATATGATATAATTGCAGTCAGATTTTATAGCTTTCATTCATGATTTCCATCTTTTCCCATTCAAGTCGACAGAAGCTAGTAAACACCCAGTAAACAAAAATATTTTCTATGAACGTTTTGCTTATGTTCATGTTAAGTTATGAAAGCATTATTTCTGAATGTTTTCTGAACAGCATCAACTTTTTTAAAATGTTTTCAAAATGTTTTTGTTAGCTGGGCAACTGCCCGTGGGCAAAACTATGGCCGTTAGCTGCTTAAACAACACTGTCTGTGTACAAATGAGCCTATTTACACACCACAAGACTTTCTTTGTAGTAATATTTTATTGACGGCTGTGGTTTTGAGACCGGTGTGAGAGGAGATGATGTACAGAGAACATGGAAACGATCTACAAGTCAGTAAATAAGAAAAGCAGATGAAGACATACAGTTGAGCCGACTTTAGACAGACAACAATCACTCAGACACGCTAGAAGAGAGAGACTTCCTACTTAACTGCTCCCTTTTCATCTGCCTGTCATCCTTTCCTTTAATGAGCAGACAGGAGAGACAGAGAGGTGTGTGTGAGTGTGTGTGTGTGTGTGTGTGTGTGTGTGTGTGTGTGTGTGTGTGTGTGTGTGTGTGTGTGTGTGTGTGTGTGTGTGTGTGTGTGTGTGTGTGTGTGTTCAGACTTCTTGTGCAGGTGTAATTGGGCCTGTGACCTCAGAAGAAAGTTTGTTTGGTAGGTAGCGGGTGGGCTTGTGTGTTTATGAGGAGTCTATGTGTATGTGTGATGGTGGAGGAGTGTGAATGTATTGATTTGTGTGTTTGTGTGTGTGTGTGCACTGTAGGTTACCCAGTGATTGATGGGTTTCTCTAATGTCATATCAGAGAGCAGCAGAGATATGCACAAGAGCATCCGCCAAACACACATATTCCTCTTCCTGATAAATCATTAAAGATTTGTTCAGTGTATATGAGGTACACACACTCCTGCTGAACATCTTTAACAGTCATCAGAGCTGCTTCATTCAGTGTGTGTGTGTGTGTGTGTGTGGGGTTCCAGGTAAACCCTACATTATGAGTACAAAATCCTTGTCCACGTGGGCACAGTTTTGGTTCCCATTAGGAAAACGGTTAATAAATCAGTCTAAGTCATGTTTTTTTGTGTGTGTAAAAATGCAGAAAGTGTTATGTGATGGGTAGGTTTAGGGTTACGTAATATTCAGTTTGTACAGGATAAAAATCATTATGTCTATGGAAAGTCCCCATAAAACATGAAAACACAACTTGTGTTTCTTATACACTTTATTAGACATGTAAACCTTTGAACATCACAAAATATATGTTAATTTCATGCAATGTGTGTTGTGTGCAGAAAACTCAGGTGACGGTATTGACTACAGCCAGCAGAAGAGGGAGAACATTGGAGACCTGATCCAGGAGACGCTTGAGGTGTTTGAACGCTATGGGGGCGAGGATGCCTTCATCAACATCAAATACATGGTGCCCACCTACGAGTCCTGCCTCCTCAACTAAAAAGAGCGGAGAACTCACTCACAAACACACACACACATTCTTATTCAAACATGTAAACACACCCACCTAATGTTACATTACTAATTTCTGACTTTATTAAAGTCATAATGCAGATGTTATGAGTCTGTGCGCCATGGCTGTCTGTTTCGGAGGACACAAACACATACACACAGCTTCCTGTGAAGATATACAGACACAAGGAGCTCATGGGCCAATAAATGTCTCTGTGGCAACTAACCTGCATTTCATTTTCATTCTGTAGGAATTATACAAAGAGAAATTTAGAAAATGCACGCACATCCAATACAAGCTTGCCACAGAAAACAATGCAACAAAATTGAAGTTATTTTTATCCCTTGATGATCTAGATCAGTCTTGGAGAATTAATAACAGCATGAGAAATATTTATAACGATAAATATATATACTATATTTCCAAAAGTTTTGGGACGCCTGCCTTTACATGCACATGAACTTTAATGACATTAATCCGTAGGATTTAATATGTAGTTGGTCCACCCTTTGCAGCTATAACAGCTTCAACTTTTCTGGAAGGCTTTCCACCTATTTATGGGAATTTTTGACCATTCTTCTAGAAGTGCATTTGTGAGGTCAAGCACTGATGTTGGGCGAGAAGGCCTGGCTTGCAGTCTCCGCTCTAATTCATCCCAAAGGCGTTCTGTGCAAGCCAGTCAAGTTCCTTCACACAAAACTTGCTCATCCATGTCTTTATGGACCTTGCTTTGTGCACTGGTGCGCAGTCATGTTGGAACAGGAAGGGTCCATCCCCAAAATGTTCCCACAAAAAGTTGGGAGCATGAAATTGTCCAAAATGTCTTGGTATGCTGAAGCATTAAGAGTTCCTTTCACTGGAACTAAGAGGCCAAAACCAACCCCTGAAAAACAACCCCAAACCATAATCCCCCCCTCCACCAAACTTTATACTTGGCACAATGCAGTCAAGCAAGTACTGTTCTCCTGGCAACCGCCAAACCTAGACTCCATCGGATTGCTGTATGATGATTTGTCACTCCAGAGAACACATCTCCTCTGCTTTAGAATCCAGTGGCGGTGTGCTTTACACCACTGCATCTGTTGCTTGATGATGTAAGGCTTGGATGCAGCTGCTCTGTCACGAAACCCATTCCTTGAAGCTATCTATGTTCTTGAACTAATCTGAAGGCCACACGAAGTTTGGAGGTCTGTAGCAATTGACTCCGCAGAAAGTTGGCAACTTCTGCGCACTGTGCGCCTCAGCATGTGCTGACCCCACTCTGTGATTTACTTTGTGGCTGAGTTGCTGTTGTTCCCAATTGCTTCCACTTTGTTATAATACCACTAACAGTTGACTGGAATATTTAGTAGTGAGGAAATTTCATGAATGAACATTGCACAGGTGGCAACCTATCACGGTACCACGCTTGAATTCAGTAAGCTCCTGAGAGCGACCAAATCTTTCAAGTTTTGTAGAAGCATTTTGCATGCCTTGTGCTTGATATATATATTTGTGTTTTCCATACTGTCCCAACTTTTTCTGATTTGGGGTTATATATATATATATATATATATATATATATATATATATATATATATATATATATATATATATATATATATATATATATATATATATATATATATATATATGCACACACACACACACACACACACACACACACACACACTCACCTAAAGGATCGTTAGGAACACCTGTTCAATTCTCATTAATGCAAATATCTAATCAACCAATCACATGGCAGTTGCTTCAATGCATTTAGGGGTGTGGTTCTGGTCAAGACAACTGAACTCCAAACTGAATGTCAAAATGGGAAAGAAAGGTGATTTAAGCAATTTTGAGCATGGCATGGTTGTTGGTGCCAGATGGACCAGACAGAGTATTTCACAATCTGCTCAGTTACTGGGATTTTCACGCACCACCATTTTTGGGGTTTACAAAAAATGGTGTGAAAAGGGAAAAACATCCAGTATGCGGCAGTCCTGTGGGCGAAAATGCCTTGTTGATGCTAGAGGTCAGAGGAGAATGGGCAGACTGATTCAAGCTGATAGAAGAGCATCTTTGACTGAAATAACCACTCGTTACAACTGAGGTATGCAGCAAAGCATTTGTGAAGCCACAACACACACAACCTTAAGGCGGATGGGCTACAACAGCAGAAGACCCCACCGGGCACCACTCATCTCCACTACAAATAGGAAAAAGAGGCTACAATTTGCACAAGCTCACCAAAATTGGACCGTTGAAGACTGGAAAAATGTTGAGACAGAATTTGGCGTAAACAGAATGAGAACATGGATTCATCATGCCTTGTTACCACTGTGCAGGCTGCTGGTGGTGGTGGTGTAATGGTGCTGGGATGTTTTCTTGGCACACTTTAGGCCCCTTAGTGCCAACTGGGCATCGTTTAAATGCCACGGCCTACCTGAGCATTGTTTCTGGACATGTCCATCCCTTTATGACCACCATGTACCCATCCTCTGATGGCTACTTCCAGCAGGATAATGCACCATGTCACGGAGCTCGAATAATTTCAAATTGGTTTCTTGAACTTAACAATGAGTTCACTGTACTAAAATGGCCCCCACATTCACCAGATCTCAATCCAATAGAGCATCTTTGGGATGTGGTGGAACGGGAGCTTCTTGCCCTGGATGTGCATCCCACAAAATTCCATCAACTGCAAGATGCTATCCTAGAATTAAGGCAGTTCTGAAGGCGAAAGGGGGTCAAATACATTATCAGTATGGTGTTCCTAATAATCCTTTAGGTGAGTGAATATATATATATACACACACACACAAAAGTATTGGACAAATCATTGAATTCAGGTGTTCCAATTTATATAAAAAATAAAATATTACATCATATGTTATATTATTATATTAAAACTAACACTGCATTGTGTCCAAAAGCTAATAGCTTTGTTTCCTGATATAAGGATATTTTCTTGTGTTTTCATCCAATTTTCTCAGTGGTTTCTCCCCTCTGGCTGTTCACTCACCTTCCAACACTCACCACCTGAAATCTCTCTTCTTATTTGTTTTTGTTTTGTTTCTCTTCTACCAATTTATTCCAACCTATTGAAATTGAGAATACATTTACCCCCATAATAACTATAGTGCATATTTCCTCTTTGGCTGGAGTTAATGTTCATCTTTCAGAAAATCAGGTGATCATCACTTAATTAATATTCATAAAACATGGTTTATGCGTTGAGCTGCTGCACAGAAAGTAAACCTACAAGAAGAAAAGTTTTAGCACTTTAGCTAAAAATATGCATTTTTATTTTCATAGCCAACAACACTTTAGGTCTAATTAATAAGCCTTATTGGCAAACACACTGGTGACTGACATTAATGGGAAGTTTAGTTATCATGCTTTCAACTGATTTCTCATATGAGAGTATCCGTGGCAACTAGGCAATTTAAAAGGTTTGAGCTTTTTAATATGCCCTCCCACTAATGACTTCCACCAACAGATAATTTCAACACCCCAGCTTCCGACTTTCTTTATCTCCATCTCTTCAGGTCAGCTCTTTGTTGGGTATTTATGTTTTATATTTGAATGTTTTAAAATCTTTGCACTTGTTCCCATCATTTTTTATTTTTACTGTGCAGAGATATTAAAGCGATTTTAGACTATGCCAAAATGATCCAAAAATCTATGAGTTTTAGCTATGAATTTGATGATTCCCAAGTAACACACACACACACACAAACACCTACATTCAGACGAAGAGCACTGGAACCTGAAGGGACATAGGTAGTGCATCGAATAACACATGACAGATAGCAAGTATTCAGATAGCAACATTATGTGCTTTTAAAAGCAACGAACCTGAGCTGAATGAAACAGAAAGATACGCTCATTTATCAGAGTGTATTCGCTCACACACACACACACACACACACATTCAGGGTTCCCTTTCGAGGGAACTCACACTGCGTCGGAACGACGATTTGGGGATGCTCCCTAAGCATCAGCGAATCTGAAGTCTGAATGAAAACTAGTCCAATCCGATTGGTGCGTGCGTGATGGCGTCATCGTGACGGCATACCCGGAAGTATAAAAGGAGCCGCGCGTAATGGCGGCAGTTATTGCTCTTCAGCATAGCGCTCTGTGTACATTGTCTGTCTATTTATTGTTGTATTGTCCAAGAGTGTGTGTGAAAGAGAAAAAGAAAATAAGTATGACTGAGAGAGGAGAAAGTTTTAAGCAGTGTGTGCATCCGTGCCTCGTTACATCTCGGCTCGGACACACACGCGCTTGTGTAGAATGCCTGGGTGTTCAGCATGCCAGGCGGCTCTCGAGGAGCCGCCTGTGAGCATTGTGAGAAGCTGACACTCAGGCTTCTCCGCCTCGGCTGGCCGTGTTCGATGAGGCCGGCCAGCCTCGTGAGCCCCGTGGTTCTGGACCCGCAGCCGCCGAGGCGGCTCAGCGTCGCAGATCATGGGGCTCACAAAGGATCTGTCAGAAGGTTGTGGGACTGCTGAGGCACTTTCCCACTCCTCTTCTGGCAGTTCCGAGATTCTTCCGCCCGTGTGGAAGCCCGCACGCGGCTTCTTCCCCGGGTGGAGAATCCGATGCTCATCCTCTCTGGTTCTGAGGAATCAGAGGAGGTGGGCATCGAGGCGGGTGGTGAAGCATCGGAAGTGTTTCCGCTTCATCCACCCGCCCAAGAGGAGCTGGTCGAGGTGTTGACCGGGCAGTGGCCAAATTGAACATCGATTGGCCACAGGAAAGGCAGGAAGTCCAGCCAACCAGTAAGCTGGACGACCGCTTTCTGACGCACCGGGTCCAAACACTGGGCTTGCCTTTCTTCCCGGATTTGCACAATGAGTTGTGCAAATCGTGGAAGAGGCCATACTCAGCGCGCGTGTTTCCAATCCCCAGTGTTGGATTATGCCAACGCGTGCTGGGGGCACGCGAGGTTGGGTATGGGACGATGCCGCTGGTGGAAGATGCTCGCGAGCTATCTTTCGCCCGAATCGGCATCGCCCCTTAAAGCCCCGGTACTGCCCACCAAGCCCTGCAGGGACACTTCTGCCTTGGTGGGCAGGGCTTATATGGCGGCTGGGCGGGCTGGTAGTACCCTGCATACGTTATCTATATTGCAGGCCTACCAGGCCGACCTCCTTAAGGAGCTAGACGAGGGCGAGGGTCCCTCTCCGGAGGACATACTGGAGCTTCGGAAGGCTGCTGACTTGTCTCCGCGTCACCAAGGAGGCGGCCCGTGCCATCGGCCGCTCCATGGCATCTATGGTGACTGTGGAGAGACATCTGTGGCTTAATTTATCGGGGATGAAGGAGAAGGATAAAACCTTCCTCCTAGACTCCCGATCTGGCCTTCTGGTCTGTTCGCGACGCAGTTAACACCGTCGTCGACAGATTTCAGGCGAGGAAGCAGTCAGCGGCCTTCCGCCAGTATCTCCCTCGCCGCTCGAAGCCTGGGAAGGCTGTCCCCAGTGGGCAGCCTCAGCCGTCCACCAGCTCCTCGCACCGGCAGGTGCAAAAAGAGAGCGTCGCCTCTAGAGCCCCTCCTCCGGGAGCTTGGCAACAGAGGCGGCGCGCCACCAGCAGCCTTCTGCTCCGAAGGCGATCTGAGGAACGCCCTTCAGGCGCGGAAGGCTGCCGGAAGAAGTCCTAGCTGCGGCAGGGCTTCTGGCGGTCCTCCCACGAAGGGGCAACCGAGGTTGCTTCCTTCGCGCTGGGAAATCGATGTGGTAATCCCGCCGTCTATGACGCTCGGGCCACATCGATTTCCCGCGAACGCATGCTGCTCCAGCCGCCTCTGGAAAGACCTGCGGCTGGGCAGCTCGCGATCGCACACAGAGACTCGTTCCCAACTGCTCCCTGCCGGTCAGCCGCTTCAGGGGGTTGGGGACGAGCCTCGTGTAACACCCGACGCCAGCCTCGAGAGGCTGGTTTAGTAGATTATCTCGGCGCATGGAAGTGCCTTCCGAATATTTCTACATGGGTCCTGCGTGCATTGTAGAAAACGGTTACAGACTGCAGTTCGGTCACCCTCCTCCAGGGTTCAGGGGTTGAACTGGACCGCAGTGGTACCGGAGCGGGTTCGGTAATGGAACTAGAAGTAGAATCCTTGCTGGCGAAGGAAGCCATAGAGCGCGTTCCTCCGCTGGAGAGGAGTCCGGGTTCTACAGCCGGTACTTTATAGTTCCCAAAAAGGATGGAGGTTGCGTCCGATTATAGATCTGAGGTATTTGAATCGGTCTCTGAGGAGGTTCAGATTCAAAATGCTCACTATTCCCATCATCGTGAGTCAGATCCAGTCCGAGGACTGGTTCGTCACGATAGATCTAAAGGACGATACTTCCATATCTCCATCCTTCCATGTCACAGGAAGTTCTTGAGGTTCGCTTTCGGGGCGGCGTACCAATATCGAGTGCTTCCTTCGCCTAGCTCTCCCCACGCACGTTCACGAAGTGCATGGACGCAGCTCTGGCTCCAATGAGACTTCAGGGCATCCGTGTACTGAATTATATCGACGACTGGCTCATATTGGCCCAGTCGTACGAGATGGCAGTTCGGCATCGAGATGTCGTTCTGGCCCACATAAAGTGCTTGGGGCTGAGACTCAACACAAAGAAGAGTGTGTTGCCGTCCCAGAGGACTACGTTCCTGGGGATTGTATGGGACTCGGCGGCGATGCGGGCACAATTGTCTCTCACAGTCGAGACCATACTGGCGATGGTCTCAGGAATAAGGCTAGGCCACAGCATCACTGTGAAGCACTTTCAGAGAGTGCTGGGGCACATGGCAGCAGCGTCCAACGTGATACCTTTTGGCCTGCTACATGAGACCCCTCCAGTGGTGGCTGAAAACCAAGGGGTTTTCCCAGAGGGAATCCTTTCCGTATGATCAGGGTAACGCAGGTGCCTTCGTTCCCTAGTCATATGGAAGAAACCTTGGTTTCTGTCCCAGGCCAGTGTTGGGAGCGTCCTGTTGCCGGAAATCCGTTTCAACAGACGCCTCCCTCACTGGTTGGCGCGTCATGGGCGGCCGATTTGCGAGGGGCCCGTGGGAGGGCCGTCATTCCTCCTGGCACATAAATTGCCTGGAGATGATGGCGGTCTACAGAGCTCTCAGGAGCTTTTTCCCGGACCTCCGCGGCCAACATGTCCTGGTACGGACAGACAATACGTCTGTCGTAGCGTACCTCAATCATCAAGGAGGGTTGAGGTCGCGCCCTCTGTGCAGACTGGCGCATCTAATCCTCCTGTGGTCCCAGGGGAAACTGTTGTCCATCAGGGCAATGTATGTCCCGGGGGTCCAAAATCAGGGAGCAGACATCCTGTCGAGGCAGGGGCTGAGGCCCGGGGAATGGCGACTCCACCCCGAGGTGGTGGAGGCCATGTGCGAGAGGTTCGGCCCAGTGGAAGTGGACCTGTTTGCGTCTCGAGAGACGTCCCACTGTCCACTGTGGTTTTCCCTCACGCATCCAGCCCCGCTGGGGTTGGATGCCATGGTTCAGACGTGGCCGAGGCGGCGTCTGTACGCATTTCCCCCGATTGCTTTGCTCCCGGGAGTCCTGGAGAGGGTCCGTCGACAAGGGGTCAGCCTACTCCTAGTAGCACCCCGTTGGCCGACTCGAGTTTGGTTCTCGGATATCATAACTCTGCTGGCAGGTCATCCATGGCAGATTCCTCTGAGGAGGGATCTCCTGTCTCAGGCGGCGGGTACAATATTTCACCCCCGGCCGGAGATTTGGAACCTCTGGGTCTGGCCCTGAGGGGCCAGGTACCTAGAGGCTGGCCTGTCGGCAGAAGTGGTAGAGACCTTACTCAGTTCCAGGGCTCCGTCTACAAGGAGACTGTACAGCCTCAAGTGGAATGTATTTTCCACTTGGTGCAGGGAGCGTGAGGTGGACCCAGTTAACTGCCCGGTGGCTTCAGTGCTGGAGTTCCTCCAAGATCGCTTCTCTGCGGGTCTAACCCCGTCCACACTCAAGGTGTACGTGGCTGCCATTGCGGCTTTCCACACTCCTATGGGTGATGGACCTTTGGGTAGGCACCAGTTGGTTGTACAGTTCCTCCGTGGGGTTCGGAGGATGAGGCCTGCGGCTCGGTCCAGAGTTCCAACCTGGGACCTGGCAGTGGTTCTCGGAGGGCTGGCTGAGGCCCCCTTCGAGCCATTGGAGTCGGCTGAACCAAAGAACCTGACCCTTAAGGTGGCTTTTCTCCTTGCCATTACCTCTCTGAGGAGAGTGGGTGACCTCCAGGCCTTGGCGGTAACGCCGACTTGCCTGGAGTTTGCCCCGGGTGGAGTAAAAGCCATCTTACACCCTAGGCCAGGCTACGTGCCTAAGGTCCCATCAAGGGTGGTCAGGTCTTTGGTTCTGCAGGCATTTCATCCTCCGCCTCATGTGACGGCGGAAGAAGGAGACTTCACCTGCTCTGCCCGGTTAGGGCGCTTAGAGTGTATCTGGCGAAGTCGGCACAGTGGAGGAGATCTCAACAACTGTTGGTGTGTTTCGGCTCACCCAAGAAAGGGTTGCCTGCGTCTACTCAGACAATCAGTAACTGGATTGCCCAGGCGATAACCATGGCCTATCAGGTGCGCAGTTTGCCTTCACCTATGGCCGTGAGGGCACATTCCACCAGAGGCATGGCCTCTTCGGTGGCCCTCCTTTCTGGGGTCCCCTTGCAGGATATCTGCGAGGCGGCTGGGTGGGCTACCCCACACACCTTCATCAGGTTTTATAGCCTGCATCTCCCTACGACGCCTGGCGCCAGGGTGCTCCAGTCCTAGTTGTGCCCGGTCTCCGGCTTCACACTAGGGCAGGCGCTACCCTCGGTGTGGCCTAGTGGGTACTCGTTCCCCAAATCGTCGTTCCGACGCAGTGTGAGTTCCCTCGAAAGGGAACGGCTCGGGTTATGTCTATAACCCTTGTTCCCTGAGAAAGGGAACGAGCACTGCGTCGCGCCGCCACACCTGGAGCGCATGCTTCAGAGCAATAGCTGCCGCCATTACGCGCCGGCTCCCCTTTTATACTTCCGGGTATGCCGTCACGATGACGTCATCACGCACGACCAATCGGATTGGACTAGTTTTCATTCAGACTTCAGATTCGCTGATGCTTAGGGAGCATCCCCAAATCGTCGTTCCGACGCAGTGCTCGTTCCCTTTCTCAGGGAACAAGGGTTATAGACATAACCCGAGCCGCTTTCCTTGTGCTTAACAACCTCTCTCTTTTTTTTTTAGACGACTCAAGTGTGTGTTGGTTTATTTTTTTCACCGAATAGTGATTTTGTAGCAAAGTCTTCTCACTTTATGCCTTTACAATCAGATTAAGATTCAGAATCAGATTCCACTATCTGTGGAATTATGGACAGCAGGCCCCCATAATCACCACATGTATATTACATACTTTCTGACTCTAATGTATCACTCATGCCGTCATGAACGTACCTTAACGGGAAGGATGTGCAGTGTTTTGCCAGAGTATTTCCTTTAGGAACTACAAGGACAAGAACTGTGTTTTTTTCTCTTCACATTTTTAAATGTGAGACCCATAAACTGATGTTTACAGTGTTCTGAGATTTCTGGAACATTTGAACACAGTTCAATCTAGATTTGATCACACCGCCTGTAAATTACAGCTCTGAACAGACACAAGGGGGAATTGAGGTGGGATTTGCCCTCAAATCAGTTTTAATGCAGCAATCGGGGTCAATAAAGAGACCTGGAGTCCCAGCTTGAGTCCTACGCTGTGACGGTGAGAGGAATAGCTTCAGTAATCATTTACTCACTTTTCTTCTTTCAAACTTGTATGAGTTACTTTCTTCTGCGGGGCACAAAAGAAGATCTTTTGAAGTGTGTCATATGTTTTTGAACATACTGTGACAGTAAATGGGGTCCAAAACAGCTTTCATTGAATGGCCAAAATACACTGTGACATTTTTGTTTCACAGAAAAAAGAAAGTCACAAAGGGTTTTGGAACGGCATGAGGGCGAATACATTTTGACAGAATTTTTGGGTGAACTGTTCCTTATGTCTGCTTTTGTTTGCCTGATTTGGCTCCGTTGTAATTGCATTATAATTCAGTCAATTGAATAAAAATCCAGGCATATACAGTATAGCACAGGGATGGAGACATTGATGTGAGAGCCGAGGCAAGGAAAAACATTAGACTGTAAGAATGCCAGATTGTTAGGAGCAACAGTGCAGAGGGGAGAGAGGAAAACGAAGGGAGCAGCAGGAATAAATAGCCCTCTGGGACCTATTCTTCTTGTTCAGCGCATCTGCCAGGGGCAGCACGAAACCCAACGCCAGCCAGTGAGCATGTGCGAAAGCTCTGAGCTCAATGGAGATTTATTTTAGAGTGACTTCATGCTTCAGGTGTCACCCGCGCCGATCCAGACCGCCACTCCACAGAATGGACAGGAGTGCTGATGTTTTTTCCAAAATTTCACTTAAAGTACTATTATGGTTTTTTGAATATTCCCTTTCATACAGTGTATAGCTGTTTGTGAATCTAAACGTTCTGCAAAGTTGTTAAGTCGAAGATGCACAATATATAAAGTTATTGTCTCCAATTTGTTATAATTCAAATCCCACTGTGATGTTTCTACATCACTAGAAAACTAATTTACATAATGCCCGCCTTCCCGCCCTCAAACATAATTTTACTGATGACTGCTTCTCAAATCTCAGAGTTTAACGCAAGATTCGCAAAACGCTTGTTCTTGAAAGATGGGTCAGTACCCAGTTTGTTTGCTCCTCAGAATCACAACCTGTAAGTATGAATAATTATTGATGTATATATTTTCTACTGGGTGTTCAAAATACATAGTTGTTTTACATTGTGTAAGTTTCCGGATAACTATCTGTTATTACTGTTTTACTGAAATACTTCTGATAATCATCTGTGGGCCACAATTACTTAAAACTGTGTCTATTAATGCAGATTGTCTGTCGTTCTTGTAAAGATAAAGGATGGAGCAAGATTTGTTTTACAAACATTTATGTTACATCAGTCATTCATGTTAGTGCTGAGCCATGCTGGAGTTGGATTGATGCGGTAAAATCTGCGTTGTTACTGTCTTTTCAGTGTGTATAATCTCTGATCTGTAGGAAGCCTCCGGAGCTGAAGTTCACTTATGGTAATGGGTGTTTAGATCAGGCCCGGTTCTAGGCACTTATAGAAGGGTGGGCTGGCAGATATCCTGGGTGGGCTTGTATACAGACAGACAGACAGACAGACAGACAGACAGATAGATAGATAGATAGATAGATAGATAGATAGACAGACAGACAGACAGACAGACAGACAGACAGACAGACAGACAGACAGACAGACAGACAGACAGACAGACAGACAGACAGATAGATAGATAGATAGATAGATAGATAGATAGATAGATAGACAGACAGACAGACAGACAGACAGACAGACAGATATCAACCTTGCATCTCTTCCATACTTTTTCAGAGTATAGTGTGCATGACGCGGCTTTATAAACGCGTCACTCAAGTTTAAATAACGTTTAAAAAACTTGTCTCTAGATCGGCATGTCTCGTTTTTAACCTCAAAAACGCATCCTGTATGAAGGGCCCTAAACTGATTAAAATATAGTAAACAGCGCATTTTTATTTCAGTACTGTTATTTAAAGTCAGTTTGCCTCGTACATCCAGTTTACAGCAGCAACAGCGAGCCAAAGAGGGCAAGGTTTCAACTGAATATGCATTTGCATTTTAAACACTTATGCATGTTAAACAGCTACATTATGTTCTAGCTCTGTCCATGCAATAAATGCACATTCTTAAATGAGCGAGTTTTGGCATGAATCAAAATCAAATCAGAGCTGTAGGCTATATAAATATTTACAAGATACATATTCACGAATACAACTCCTTGTAATTGCCTTAATAGCACGCAAATATTTCTGCCCGTTTTCGTTCATGTGATTGTCAGCATCTGTTTTTCTGCTGCCTATCATTTTATTACTTTCAGGTAATAAATGAAAAATATACTGCAAATTTCTGGTGTTATTTTTGTGATTGTTTGGGGCAACTCTACAGCCCTTCATAAAACTTTCAACACAGAGCCCATATCAGTTTTAATCAAATCGTAAAAACAAATGAACACTATCAGTTCCTAAATTCTGATTGGGTGGGCAAGGCAGACGTTTGGGTGGGCTGCCCATGCCTAGAACCGGCCCCGGTTTAGCTTCTGAAACACTCTATTGGTAGACCAATCACAATCAAGGGGGTAATCCATCACCCGGAAAGCGTACCTTCCATAGGGGAAGCAATTGCTAACCATGCCATCACCTGCTGTTAGCATCCCATTGACTCCCATTCATTTTGGCGTCACTTTGACAGCGAATAACTTAACATCTGAGGCGTTTAAAGACTCCATTTGTCCATTGTTTATTTCTAAAGAAACACGACAATGTATAATAGGCTCCATTACCTTGTAGCTTACACTATCGCCCTGTAGAAGCTGTTTTTGTAAAAATAGGCTAACGATTGCGTCATAACCACGCAACTCTCTGTCGTGGAGTAAAAAATTACCGTATAGACAGGAGGAGACGCTTGCAGGCAATCTTTTACTGTCTATGAGGCAATCGGGGGGACGTGGAGGCATAAAGTCTGATAAAGTCACGGGAGAAGCTTGGGGAGAAGCCCATAGAGAGCCAAAAGCAACGTGACAAAATATTTCAACAACGTGATTCAGATTTCACTTTCCACAACTACTAGAAGACTTACAACTGTCAGACAAGCTGCTCACGTCACATCTACGCGGTCAAGCTCAATCTGAGGCTGCGCAGTACACTCAGCCATCAGGAAGTGAGTGCTTCTAACAAAATGTAATTGATTTGGACTCTCAGGCCTAAGAGCTGTTGTAAAGAATGTCAAAAAGTGTGTGTATATATAAGGTATAAATCAAAGACGTATTTATTTAATATTGATTTTGAATACTGTGGCTATAAGGCCTGTGCTTGTATTGTGTATGGGTGTGCAAATGTACTGTATAGCACTGTGTAAAGCGACCTTGAGCTATGGAAAGGCGCTATATAAATAAAACTACTTCTTCTACAATCAACTTCCAATGAGCAAAAGTCCCACTATAGAATATAGGGTAAGAAAAAAACTGCATTTTCCATTTCATGCGGACTAAGTGTCTAAATGTACGTTGCACTCTTGGTCTTATTTTGCACGTTATTCCAAATAAATAGTTGCATTTGATTAAAATGCAAAAACTTGCTCCACCCTTGAAACGAAAACAACCACCTGGATCCATTCTGTTACATACAGCCCACTTTCCACAATCCAATCAATTCTCTGTGGACTAAATCAAGTTTTCTCATTTAAAATCCTGTTTCACTCAGACATACATCAGAATATTGCAGTAATATGGGTTGTGTATGCCGTTTTGTGACGTCAGTGCATTTGAGCAATTCTAAAATTCTCTAACATCTTGTCTCTCTCCAAGCAGTAGAATTGAACTGTTTCGTTGAGCAGTCTTTTCTAATATCGGACTCTTTGAAAACTGCGTCTCTTTAAAGTATTGCTGGTGTGTAGCGTGTGAGCGCGTGGTGTGTTTTGAAGAAGGCTCACAGGAGGCCGATGGTTTTTCGGCAGGAGGCTGGAGAGATCTTCTTCTCTCTCGTGCTCCAGATCGGTGGGGTTCTGCTGTCTGATCCTCGCTCCTCCTCTTTCACAGCCAGACGCTCTTATCAGACTCAAACACATCTGCTGTTGCTCTGCACACACACAAATGCCTGTACAACCACCGCCCTTATCCTTTGGACCACCATGAGAACCAATCAGACACACACATAAACATACACATTCACCTGGAAAGCTAAAAAGTATATATTTTTTTAAACTTCATGTGCAGCAGTTTTATGAAGTCCTCTGAATTTAATTCCATATTATTGGTTAAATTAACCACTTCCTTAAACTCAAATTAAACTCAAATTACAATTCTGCATCAAAATAAATGTTGAGGTCTTATTTTCTGGTGTTATTACTTCACAAAAACTGACACATCTTAAGTAATCTGAACTGTCTCATTGTTTTTGAGTTTATGAACTTGTTTCTTTTAAGTTAGACAAACTTAAATTTAACCAAAACTGGTCAGGGATTTCTATTTTTCAGCATGCTTTGCAATGACACTCAAAAGGGACAGTAAAAGTTATATTATGTTTTTATTTTTTTTTATTTTATGTTGGTAGGGTCATGGTGATAAGTGGAGCATGAGCAGAACAGATGTATGTAAAATGTATTATATTACTGTACTCATTCAGTAAGTGCTATGCTATACTAATGCTACCAAAGCATTGTGTAACCAATTAGCAAGGTGGCATTTATTGAATTAGCTAGTTAAAGCTACGTTCGCATGGTTTTTACATTCAAAAATATCATAATGAATAAGTAATAGCCTTTTTTCTACTCTGGTTTTGAGCCTCTCTCATGGAATGCTCGATTTTTATGGGCGTGCCACACTGAAGACTTGGAAGTAAATGCCCATTGCTATGATTGGATATATTATAATGAGCTTTGGCTCATAATATTAGAATCCAAAGGAAGCTTATGCAGCGACTGTGTTCTTCCACAACCAGGCACAGCGCAATATATTGCTATCTTCGGCTTGTTTATTGCTGAGCAGCGCAATCCATTTACCTCCACGTAGGCCCATGTTATTTATGTTACATTTCAGAGCTAGAATCAGGCTTTCTTCTTCTTCGGTTAAGGTGGTGTTTCACCACACTCTGAGGTCACAGCTTGGCACAGATTCTGAGATCGAGCGTTTGCTGGGCCTGGTGTCAATAAAAGCTTTTCTTTGACTAACAAGGATGTTTTCAGCTCCAAAATGTACAGGATATTCTTGCATGATGAACCTTTATAAATCAAAGGCTGAATGAAAAGTTTATTTCTCAATTCATGACCCCTTTAAATAATGATTTACTTTTATTTGAGGGTAATGCCATTATTATAGTCATTAAATTTAAACTTCTCTTGAAAATGGTATAAAATTATTTTCAAAACTTAATAAAACCAACATGAATACAAAGAGTACATTTCTGAGAACTTGTGTCTTATACATTCTTATATGTCATTGACTTGTATATGACATTGATTTATGTCTTGGAGAAATTGTGTGTCATAAAGGCCGTGGTCCCTGTGTGAGTGATGAAGGACAGTGTGTTTGCTGTAATCTTCACTGCAGACCCCTGGGGAGCCATAGAGCCATGAATGACGTGGCGGTCCACGGTGAGATTATACCGCTGTCGGGGTCCAACTGACCACATATACACAGCAAGAGAAAGCTATTTCTTGTTTTCTTTTACTTTAGGTTTATATATGCTTTTACTCACACTCCCATAAATACTCAATGACACTCACGCACATGCTCCCTTGCCATTTTCAGTGAGAATGTGCTACTCTTCACTTCACCTCAACAGTGTGTGATTTCTCTCTCTTTAGATATCACATTCACAATTGACCCAGATTTCACTCTCTGGTGTTCCTGCACCCACACATAATCGCTCTTGTTTTATGCTTTTGTATTGTTTATTTTCATACCCAAAGCATTCAAGCTTTTTTCAGACAAAATAACAGAAGAGATGTGCTTTGAGGGAGCTCACGTTATATTCCAGACACAGTCATGCCACCTACTGCTTTTCTAATCAGCCGGCGGCGCTGACCACAGGATCATGACAGATGCCCCCTCTGAAGCCCCTCTCCCTCCGCTCCCTTCTGCTTACGGCCACCTGATTTCATATTCAGTTTTTATCTAAAGTGGCACTAATTGGATTAACTTTAGAATGAAACCCGTGTTATTAACAGAGGAGGAAAATACTGGATTTAGGTGGGGATTAATATCTCGCATTACAAAACACACACACACATGCTAACACACACTAGCACCATGCAGACATGTGTGGCCTGTCTTAGACGTGGTGCCATAGTGAAATGAACGTGACAGTGTTGATAAGAGAAAGGGATTCTTATCTGAGCCTGGGATAAATGCTAAATCTTTTGTGCTGTTTTAAGAAATTGGTGATTTTTTTTTCAGTCTGTTATAATAAGAAGGTGACTGAGCTGAAAAATAAGATTAAATAAAGAAAGGATGATGAGTCAAGTGAATAGGAGGATGCATATGGATATATTTGTTTACGACCACAAATGAGGAGGTCTGTAACACATGGATCATTCCCATTTATTTAAAAATGCATCCTGCATTCAACTATTTGTTTTGCTCTGGATAGTATTTGGAGCCAATCTCTCTGGAACCACTGGAAAATGTCACCATGCGTCCTTTGCTGATAGTAGGCCTAAATATCTGATATTATTGGCTGCTGTGTTGTCACTAGTTAAAGGAATGTGTCCTGTTAAATTCCACATAGGATAACGGAAGATCTGGAGAATGTCAGCTAAGCACAAAGTCACAACCTGATATAGCGCCTGCCGTCTTTTCACGTCTCACTTACTGATGAATGTGAAACTGTGATCGGATATCCAGTTTTTTCTTTCATTTTGAGATGCTTGATAAATGATCAAGAAGATTGGTAAAAAAAAAAAAACAAGTGCTGAAGGTTAATTTCCATACCATGACCTATTGGATTGATCTTCTTAGTAAACAAAACACCATGAAACAGTAATACAAATAAATCCATAACTACTGAGGAAAAATGTGAACATTTGTGCTATCATTCACTGATTATATTTAGTTTTGTCTTTGGAGACAAAAGTATGAAAGTTTGGATTAGCATGAGGGTGGGTAAAGAATGACAATTTTTCATTTTTGGTAAAAAACACTGGTCTAAAATGATATAAGGCTGTGATTTTTTTTAATAACTTTACGTGTTTACATATTCTTTGGTGTTTTCTTCGTGTTTTCATAAGGACCATTTATATATTAAATATAGACTTTAATATTTAAAAAAGTTAGGGAAAAACACTACGTTCTTTGCGTTCGTTCATGAGTTGCGTGCCGACCAAACTGCGTACTGCGTGGAGTAGGCTACATCCCTGGCTTAGACACAGAGAAACACATCACGCCACAACTGTCTGTGCAAATCAAAAATAAAAACACACATAAAAAGATATAATTATAAAAGCAAACCAACATGTAATACCAAACCCAATCAAAAAACAAAAGCCAAACACTTGTTGACATGTTGTCACAACGTTTCATAATATATCAACCCCGCTGCTGACTCCTGGCGTTCAAGGGCCTGCGTGCTATTGGTTCTGATCTCTGTCCATCACCTCAGGCACTGATTCGTGTGGTTAAGGAACTAGTCCCGCCTCTTCAACCCTATGCGCTGATTAGCCACTCCGCGCGTCCGCGTCGTGCACGCAGCCAATGAGCGTGAGGCGGGCCGGGCGCTCTCGGAGGTTCCTCAGCGAACGCGCACTGGTGGCAGTCCGGAGCAGTAGCGCTAGCTCAGTACAGCAAAGAGAACCCAACGAGTCCACATCGCGCGACTCTATCGAAGGGAGAGAAAGATAAAAGAAAGAAAGAGTCTGCACCTTAAAATCACACATTATATTTGGAGAGGGTCGCCACAGCCTGGAGGGGGAACGAGGGGTTTGATCAACACCGTTATTTTTTTCTTTTGTGTTTTCTTTTTTTTCTTTTTTTCTGGGGGAAGGATTGTGAGCGTTTGTGTGCAAAGATGATGGTCGGGGAGATGGAGGTGAAGGAGAGACCGAGGCCGAGTCCCGACTATCTCATGCAGTTATTAAACGAGAAGAAGCTCATGACGAGTTTACCGAACCTGTGCGGCATCTTCACACACCTGGAGAGACTCTTGGACGAAGGTAACGTGTGTGTGTGTGTGTAAACTTGAACCATGTGTGTGTATGTGGTGTTTCACAACTTCCCAAACTATTTGTCTTCAGCGAAAGATACTCAAACCACTGGTTATGGTTTCTTTTTTGTTAAGTAGACTTGTCTTATGTGTCTAATTGTAAACGTTTAACCAGTTTTGGACCGTTTCTAGCAGTTATAATTTGAAAAGTAACGTTAGTCCCCCCTCCCCCGCGTCATTTCGTGTGCGGGTCGCTAGTGCTGTTAGCAGTCTGCTAAATCAACAACTTTTACACGTCGTCATAATCGCTAACTTTCACTATTGTATCATCTTTTTTAATACCTTCAAGAGTTTACAATGCTTCTAAGTGTTTGTCTCGTGTTGTAAATGACACTTCACCAGGCGTTTGAACGGTTCCTAACTTATTTTAGGGTGTAAGGGAGGTTAGCCGAAGTTGGTAGCGCTCCACACAAGAAACGTAACGTTTATTCTTTCGAATTACGTTTATATTTTTATTTACTCGTGTATACTAAAATATTAATATCTGGACTGAGCACAGAGGATTTAATCAGAACAATTAGCTGTTTGTTTGGAGATTAAGATTTTCCCTCGAGGCATTCAGTTGAGTTTTGCATGAATGCACCCTATGGAGAGAGTGAGAGAGGCACTTTGTGCAGCATGCCTAAATGCCTAGACACATCTGTGTCAATGGCACAGCATAAACGACTGTTTATTCTAGACATAGACACAGATTGTAAATCTTTTTATTTTTACCATGCAATCTGAGCGGGTGAAAGTCTCTCCGTGGCTGTGGAATGCAGCAGGTTTCTCTCATTGCAGCTCGTGGATCCGCACCGTCACTCATTAGCCTCACACATGTTGTGCGTGTATTTACACGCGCTGTTTGTGTGTGAAACGCATGGTTTATAGGCTTTAATCTCCCTCTGTTCCGATACGGGGTGGTTTGAATCCATACACACACTCGCTATCCGTCTGTTTCACGAAGTGCACAAATGCTTGCTCTATTGAACATGTGAAAACGCGACTCTGTTTGTATTGTAACAAAGAGGAACGAGCAGCCGCAAAATCTGCCGCAATGTTATTCAATATCAGTTTTTGTTTGCGCTAGTATTCTCTCGGCGTGTTGCAAAATCACCATGTGCGTCACCGAATAAACTAGTTAGGTTTTTGTCTGATCACAACTCCACATACCGACACAACCCCAGAAACCACACTTTAGATTGGTTGCTTGATTTTTGACATTGTCCAGTCCCACGGCTAAACTTTCTGCTTTCAGTTCATGGCGGGACTAAATGTTCAATATTGAGTTACATAATTTATTATAGTAAACATGCTTTAAAGGTGTAATTCTACAGAAATAAAGTCTTGTATAATTTATTTTTAAATTTACATTTTATAATTTACTTATAAATTTACAAATTTATATTTTGAAGCGCGTTGGTAACCCAACTGTAACCCATTGACTTCCATTATTCATAGAGCAAAGAAAACTCCTACATTTTTCAAAATGTCTTATTTTTCACAGAAGAAAATGTAGAATAGGTTTGGAAGGGCAAGGAGTGAAAGTTAAGTTTTCTGGTGAATTGTCCCTTTACTATCTTACTGTGTTAGTATGTGGACATTGAGCAATCAAACTACTAAAGTTTTTACATCTACAGTAGAACTTTTTCTTCCCTCTCTATGCGTAAATGGCACACATGTGTTTTCTTAAGAAGTCTTCTACTTTGTCTCTTGTGTCTCCATGAGAGATTTCTCATGAAGCTGTGTGCTCCGACACCAAACAGAGAGGTGTTAGTTTCTCCTGCAGTGATACAGCCTCATGTTTGTGTATCTGCATGCATTCTGCTCTGTTTACCTGAACTTTGCTCCTCTCTTGCTGTAATCTGTTCGCCTCAATCCACTCAAAAATGCTGAAACCGCCGAGGACAACTTCATCCTTCATCCCCCATCCCCGTGACACACATTTCTTTGAACACACATGGATTGGACTAGGTGTAAAATCTCTGCTGCGCTCTGCTAAATTTGCATACTGATTTGGCTATGCAAATGAGCAGCTCAGGGTGATGTGGGCCAGTCATGTATTTGTAACGGTAAATACTCAGACTTAATGTGTAGGGAGGAAAATGTGTACCGCTACACAGTGTTATCTGCTATCTCTCCTGACCTCTGCTTTACATCAGACTGATACGTTTTTTTTTTTTAAAGAAGACTGATACTTGTGTCTAGACATCAGGGTGAAATAATGCCATTTTAAACATTTATTAAAATCTGACAAAAAAATATTGAAGACATTGATTGGCAAAGCTGGCGGTAGATTGTGTATAGCTGACACAAGACAGAATGAATTCCTTTGTTAACTGGACACAGTTATTGATGTGAATAATTGCAAAATGGAAAAAAAAATTGGCTGATGTGTTGGTCTGCCATGAGTCTATCTTGACTGTATTGCACTGATCCAAGTAAGTTTGCAGAATAGTTGAAAAGGGCACTAGGTTGTTGTGTTGTGCTGCAAAAATTGATCTTAGAAGGTTAGACAGATGATAGTATCTGAGGCATTTCATTAAGCACTGCTATTGTTGTTGTGGAGTGTTTAATGTGTAAATAAAGCTCAACATGGCTTAAAAGATTTAATTGCAGGCAGCTTCACACTTTTCTGCTGGATGAGAGACGCTGTGTGGGGGTTTGTAGGTGAAATATGGGAACGCTCTCTGAGTTGTCTCCTTTTAAGAGTTCTCGTGACAGCTGCACACAAACTCTCATAACTCGACTGGATTGTGTGTGTTTGCAGCTGTTGTCATGGCAAAGGAAAACCAACACCCTTACGTCTCCTTCGTCACCCTCTCTGTTCCCCACATAAGACAACTGCTCTCCCTCCCTCTCCCTGCACTGCGCAAGTGTGTGTCAGGCTGACGAGAGAGACAGGTTTGCAGCATGCTTGTGATCTTCAGAGGTGACCCTGCGGGTGTTTTTAGAGCTGTCTTTGATAAGTCAGTGGCAGCTGAGTCCAGTGCCAGAGCTCAATGCAGGGGTGTTCAGAAATGGACACAGCAATGGAGAGAACGAGTCAAGGTTAAAGATCTCGATTCCTCACGGTCACACAGGTTGTTAGGAAAAAATTCTGTCAATGTGTCTTCTGTCTCTTCGTTGAAAAGGGTTGTGCCGCTTGATATTTTTTAAGGTTTTTTTGTTGTTGATTATTACAGGGTTAGTTCACCCAAAAATGAAAATTCTGTCACTAATTACTCACCCTCATGTTGTTCCAACCCTGTAAGGCCTTGTTCATCTTCAGAACACAAATTAAGATGTTTTTGATGAAATCCGAGAGCTCTCTGACCCCTCCGTAGACCGCAATTTATTTAACAATTTCAAGGCCCAGAAAAGTAGGAAAGACATTAAATATAGTCCATGTGACTCCAGTGGTTCAACCTTCATTTTATGAAGCGTCAATGATACTTTTTTGTGTGAAAAAAAGAGACTATTCAACAATTTCTTCATGTCTGTGTCAGTCTCCTACGCTGTTGACGTAGTAAATACAGTGCAGGGCTTCCGCGTTGCGTCAGAGCTACACCAGAACGCCGGCTTACTATTGGCCAATGCTGTTCACGTGAGCACCACGACGCAGGAGCTGGCCAACGTAAACTGTGTAGGACACTGGCTATGTTTACCTGCAACCAAATAATCCATTAGTAATCGGTTTGATGGCTCAAACTGACTGAAAAGCCTTCATGTAAACACCTTAATTGATCTGAATTAAATTTCGCTCGGATTTAAATGGGTGGTTTATTCCTGTTGTTATCTGATCAAGAGGACATATAAATAGGGCTGTAATCTCCCAGTCGATTATTAGTCTATACTTTCTGGTTTGACCAAAATTCTGATTGGTTGATTTTTTTTTTCTTTTTTTGCCGCCTTCCTTTAATCAGACTGCTTTGCTGTGTATTATTTATTTAATTGTGAGGGTGTTTTCCTAGTCAGTCCTCTTCTACCATGTCAACAAAGACACATTTATTTCTAGTATTATTTATTGGATTTGGGCACATTATTATTATTATTATTTTTTGGAGCCTAATGCGCGATGCACTGTGCAGCCACTGTTTGTATTAGTTTTGAGCTTTATTTTTCAGTTATCCACTTTATTTAGTTTCTGCTCTTGATCTGGCTTGTTTAATAAATATTCCTTTTTTATTAAAGTGGATGTGCCTTTTGTGTTTAAGAGTAAAAGCTTTGAGTAAATAGTCTATTCGTGTCTCCGCCGCAAAGCTGAGCTGAGCTCCTATGTTCGAGCTGCACAGAACGGCTTAAATGATAGTGTCTGTCAGTTATTATAATACATTTGACAAACAATTGTCTAAATTATGTTGCGTATTCCTCAAAAGTTATTGTGATGACATCACTAGTTGATAACACAGCCTATGATTTCTGAAAATATAGTACTATGATATTGCGCAGGTGCAAGTGATGCAACGCTGTCAGAGCCGACAGACTCGTGCAGACTAATTTCTGTGCAAAATAATCAAGTCAAAAACGATTTAATATACTGCAAATAGCCTACTAGTTTGTGTTTATTTATTATTCATTTAGGCAGACAACAAGGCTCCAAAGTACTGCGCACAGTGCACAGCTAATTCATTTGAAATTGTCGTTGTTTTTTCTAACGTTGTTTTTAATCGAAAATTTCAGTACTTCAGTCGACCAAGATTTTATTTGGTTGATTACAGCCCTACATATAAACACTTGATCAGATTAAAAATCGAATCTGAAAGGACTGCGCATGTGCAATGACATAATGACGCGCGGAACGAGCTGTTCTGAATCTGTGAAGTGGAGTAGGACAATGTCCCACCAGTCCTTGTTGTGAATTCTCATCCACAGACAACTGGTTTTGGACAACATTTATTTTACCGTGTAATAATTATAAGCACTGCAGCTAAACCGTTCATATGCCCGTTGTCTCCAATTTATGACCAGAAATGGATAAATATTTAGTCTGCTTTAAAACAAAGAACCAATGTGGGAGAATAGTTATGTGCAAACAGCGGGAACTTTGTCACAATCCATAAAGTTGTGCTTGTAAAAACTGACACAGATGTGAAGAAATTGTTGAATAAAGTCATTATTTTTGTTGAACAACTGGAGTCACATGGACTATTTTAACAATGTATTTACTACCTTTCTGGGCCTTGAAAGTGTTAATGAAAATGTAGTCTATGGAGGGATCAGAGAGCTCTCAGATTTCATCAAAAATATTGTGTTCTGAAGATGAATGAAGGTCTTACAGGTTTAGAAATGACATGAGGGTGAGTAATTAATGACATTTATTTTTTGGTGAACTAACCCTTTAGGTTCAAAATAACATAATTTACTTGAAATGGGAATCTTTTGTAACATTAAAAAAAGCCTTTACTGTCACTTTTGAATGCATCCTTCCTGAATAAAAGTTAACAACCCAAACTTTTCAATGGTAGTGTAGATATATTTATTGCATTTCTCTGGAATAAATATAATCCTATAAGAAATTTGATTCTGATTGGTCAGTGCATAAGCTGTATACTGTATAAATATTTCCCACTACTTAAGTGTCCTGGAAGTAATTTCATCAGTACTCTGAAAGTACAGTAATTTAGGTGCAGCGTTTGTGTTTGGGGTCATTCCAGGTGCTAACAGGAAGTGAATCTTATAGGTTGGGACCTGTGGGACCCCTTTACAGCATCTAGTTTAATTAGCTAGCTGTATCCATTAGCTCAGGTACTCGGCTCGAGCCAGTGTTCAGTAGAGTGAATGTGCAGATAATTTTACTCTCTCTATCTTTGTTTCTCTCTCTTTTTCTGTGTCCTGCTGGGCGGTGATAAATTGGATAGCAGAAAGAGGTTGACAGGGTTAGCACAGGGAACAGAGGAGTCTCGCTCATTTTCTCTCTCCCTCCCCCCCCAGTGGGGGTGTGTGTGCGGACTGGCCCCTGACTCGGCCAGTGTGTGGCCCCTGATAAAGTCATGTCTGTGTGCGTCAGGCTGTGCCCCGTTATCAGGGGGTCTCTCTTACGAGTTCAGGGGTTTCTTATCAGACTCGGCCCTGCCAGCACCGCTGTCCTCCTGATGCCTCACAGACACCGGCACACACCCTTCAACAACTTTACCACCCGGGTAGAGTGAAGAATGTATTTAGATGGTACAGATGCAACATTTTCGTTCTTGTTGAGCTAAATTGTAAGTTCTCTACCGGCCACCGTAGCTGCGAGCCTGACAGGCTAAAGCTGATGCAATGATTCAGACGCGGTCACTAAATTCCTAACTACACTCATGCTCATGTGCTCCCTGTAGGAGAACAGCAGGGCTTTCATGGGCCAGCTTGCACAGGAAGAGGCTGATTCACTGTTTTTGGAAGGGGAGGAGTCCTTTTCATAAGAACCAAAAAACTGTTTCTCAACCAAAAGTTAAGCTTTTATAGCACAAGGCACACGAGGCGTGTGTGTTTGTAGTTTTTCTGTGAGTAGTTCTAATGCAGTCGGGAGAATCTGTCCAGGAGCGGTTGGTGTTTATCCTCTCACTCCGGAACGGGGGAAGGGCCCCACCCTTTAACATTCCACAACTGCCTGAAATATCTCCACACCCCTTTACACTCCTTTCATGCCATTTCTGTGCTGTTTTTCTGTTTTAAAACCAGCAGCTTGGAGAACTGTGTTTGTCTTTGCGTTTTTCTCGTTCACACACTTCCTAATTGAGTAGCAGAGGGATTGTTTGGCTAAATCAGACAGCAGTATTCCTTAGTGCTCATCTACACGTTCATTAAGCAATTGAATCCATCTAATGTTTGTTCTGTCTCCTTAAATGCTTTAATTAGGCGTAATTATGATCACTCCTATTTAGTTTGGGCTTGGAAATGGTCCTTGAATTGATCCACGTGGACCGTGGCCTTGGCTGGAGGTGGTTCTGTTTGACTCTCACCCTGTGATTTCAACTCTTCACCTCCGATTCGCTCTCAGCAGCAGATAGGCAACACTGCAGGTTTTATTTCACTGCAGAAATAGGTGTCTTCAAACCAAATGTGTTTCTGTCTGTTTTGAGTGTTGCCTAATAGGGGGCCAATCAGAGCGTACCATGCACCAGGCCTCGTGGGAGAGCACAGATGTCATTGTGATATAAGTGGGTTATTTGTCTGTATATTTTGCTGTATTTTCTACTGCAAATGTTGTCAGACTGATTCCATTCAGAACATCATCAACTTACTTGCTAATAGAATTTTTATTAAAAAATTTTTTTTACTTAAACACACACACACACACACGCCCATAAGAAAGAAAGGTTCTTGCCTTTCATGTGTTTACTGTCACATTTTATACGTTGAATTTGATACATTTTCAACAATAAAAAATTACTCACAAACTTTTGAACGGTGTTTTACATGTGCATGTAATGGTGCTTTGGAAGTGTGATTGTGACTTGTCACGCAGCATATTCGGGTCCTTTACTGACAGACAAACTGTTTGCCGTTGGAATCTTGTTGTGCATGGTTAGGACAGCCTAATTCCCTTGAACACTCAGTAGCATTCCAGAAACACTCGATACTGAAAGCCAACCACACAGGTATGCAAGCAACCAACATTGCAAGCAACGTTCATGTTTTTTTTCTCTATTTTCATAAGGCTATACCCTTTTGTTTTATACTTCATGCATGTGTATTGAATGTTAGATTAGGTTAATAACAAGAGTGAAGAATGTTTTTTTTTTTTTGTGTGTGGTTTTTTTTCTCCCACCAACTGGCTCTTTTTTATGCAACAACACTCAAAATCACAGCAAGTGAAATTCTTTTCACCATGACAGTAGGGCTGGGCGATATATCGAATATTAGCGATACTATCACAATAATTTGTACGACGGTGTAAAATTTGAAAATATCGAATATTTCAAATTCAACATGCAAACTTTCCCAAATAACATTACCAGATAACGCAGAGGTCTGCTTCCACCATTCACTAAACATCGGAAGCAGAAGAGTTAAATATATACGCACAGCGTATGACAAAGAAAGCAACGGAAACATGCGCGCATGAGAGAAATAATAGCGCAGCGCGGGACGTGCTCGCGCTGCCGGTCTCTGACCTGAAGCGGGCGCACACGCCTTTCAGACAACATACGATCGGGATTCAGTTCCTTCATGGATTATTGGGTTTCAGTGGTCAAACAGATGTAAAAATGCACGTGCTGGCAAGTATTCAGGTAAACACAGTAATGTATGTCTTTAGTGAACGTACCACTGATCTATATAATTTATATAGGTCAGTGGAAAGTACACAGAGTTGAGTGAGAAATCGTGTATTACAATGAATTTGGTCCGTGGAGCTCTTAAAGGGCCGGACCTCATATTCTGTGTGATTTAATGTTAATCAAACAACAACGAAAATTAGAAAACCACCCCATGCTTGGCTAAACAACTTTAATATATTTATTAAGAATCAGTGTAGCTACGGTTATATATATATATATATATATATATATATATATATATATATATATATATATATATATTTGATTTTTGATTTATTTCTTGACTTGCAGCTGTTAAATAGACCCACTGTAGGTGAAAATAAAGCACTGTTTTACTTGTTTTACTAAATAGTCTAAATGGTTTTTGTTGTTTTAATGGGGGCAAAAGAAAATATTTTTTTAAATTAAAAGCAATTGCAAACATATCGAGATATATATCGAATATCGTCAAAATTTTGAAAATATCAAAAAAAAAAATTTTTGGATATCGCCCAGCCCTACATGACAGCCCTAATTCTTCAGCTTTTGGATGTTCAGAAAAACAGGTTAATATTGTTGAATGTTGGTCTTGGTTTCACAAACCAGACTATTTCTAGAGCACTTAACAGACGTGAACAGCTGTTTTTACTCTGGGCAGATGACTGTGTGTGTGTGCGTTTGTGTGTAAGCTTTTGTATTTTGTCTGTCTGTGTGTGTGTTCTAAAAGCTAAACTGAAACAGTATTCACTGAAGCTTAGTCACCTGTTGTAATTTTAACATTCCACTACGTGTGTGTGTGTGTGTGAGATTTCTGTTTCTCTGTGGATGTTAAATCGGCCTCCATCAATCCCGCTGTCAAGCGCAACAGAGAAGCCACTGCCGTCCCTTCGTGCTGCACAAAGCTTTGTCTTTGTCTGCTAGCTCCTCGTTACACTGCTGCATTTGTGCTCAATTAGCTCTTAAATGTGTCAAAAACAAGAGAGCATCATGGGAGAGGAAGGCCATGTCACGACTGCGCTTTGTGAGAAGGTTTAGCGTGCTAGTGGGGTCAACAGATTGATTGTGTGCACAGAGAGAGCTATGGCAGGGCCGAACAGTGCAGAGTGGCAGAAAAAGAGCGAGAAAGAGACATGGAAAGACAAATAGTATGTGTTGTGAATGAGGTCAGTCTGCATGGAGGGGGGTGGGCCAGTGTCTGTGGGGTTTCACAGACATGTCTGCGCTCAAACAATGAAGCATTATGTGTTCAACATAACCCTCTCACACACGCATGACATCACTGCTTCGGAATACGGTATGTGACCTCAGTTTCCTGTTTGAGCTGTTTTTGCGCCACCAGTTTGACCAGAACAATGCTCATTGTAAGGCATTGCATTCTTTCACTCTTTAAATGGTCAGAAAGCCTCAACACAGTAGCCACACAAAGCATTGATCAATACAATAAATGAATTTGTCTTTATGACTGAAGTGGTTTAGATAAACCTCTTGCTGTAAAAGGAAGCCATAAATGTGTGTATACGGACAGAGGCACCAAACCACAGACCTTCAGATGACTGTACAAATAAATGGAAGTTATTCAGGTTTCAAACAAACACTGCTACAGTTTCGCTAGCTAACATGATTTTCTTTAAACTGTTGTTGTTGAGGTTTTCAGACTTGTGCCTGTAAATGGGTCTGTACATAAAAAAATGTGACTGCCTTTATATTTAGGAAGGTATTCCCTCACAAAGGGTGTCCTTGGCATTCAAAATGTTGAACACCTCTGGTTTAAGCGGTTGATCATTCCCTAACGGCACACCTTGCAAAATGGCTTTGCTTCAGGATCCAGGTTTCACATGAAATTAAATTAAATGAATGTAATATAACACCATGTAGTACACTATCATTCAAAAAGTATAGTTTTTTTTTGTTATAAAGATTTTCAAAAGTGACTAATGACATTTATATTGTAAAGAGAGATTTCTGATTCAAATAAATGCTGCTTTTTTTCTTCAATAATAAAAAAACCCACTGGCAAAAAAGTGTTTCCACAAAAAATATCAAGCAGAGAGTTTTTTCAACATTGATGATGATAAGTTTCACGTGCACCAAATAAACATAGGCCTATTCGAATATTTCTGAAGGATCATGTGACACTGAAGATTGAAGTAATGGCTGCTGAAAATTCAGCTTCATCACAGAAATAAATTGCATTTTAAAAACATACTACAATAGGCAACACTTGTTTAACACAATAAATGTAGCCTCGTTGAGCATAAGAGACTTATTCAAAATCGTTTTTTTGTTGTTGTTTTTTTTAAGGATACTTTACATGGGGCCACTGGGCCAACACTGAAAAACATACAATTGTATGTATGGATACGAAACAGCAGAAGTGTTTTATCTTTATTTGATGTAGTAGTGGTGTTTTTTTAACCTTAATGTGTAGGTTTGTTTATGGTTCGAGGATATATATATTTATATTTTTATTTTAGATTACATGGTCGGTTGTTTTATTATTTTAATTTAGCAATGTTTTCACTTCTGTCTACAACTCTTTTCAAAACATCCCATTTGTGGGTCAAGAGTTACGTAGAATGTTTTAAGCCACAGGCACTCAGTGTATTTCCAGTGCATCACAGACAAAGCCCTGTCTCTACCTTCCAGTTTCTCTCATTCTCCTTTCTTTTCTTTTCTGTGCCAGAGGGCTGCATCTCCTATCTTTAACTAAAGTGTTGCTCACATTTAAAGTCTATAACATAGTCTGTCCGTTTGCATTAGTCAAGAGTCCTATGCGGACGCGGCTTTTAGTATGTTACACTTTTTTTCCATTCTCTCTGCATCTTTTTGTTCCTGTCCTTGAGACCATCAGCTTGAAAGCTTGTGGTGGGCAAAACTCATTGTGACAGCTGTATGGTCTTTTTTTTTTTCTCTCCACATATGAATGTGTGTGGAGAGCAGAATCACTACTTACTTCGTTTCAATCAGTTCACATTTCCCCACAAACATGCGTTTTGTGTAAATATTTGTTTTGTCTTAGTTGCCGTAGGCAGCCTAATTTTAATGACTGAAACCTCCAGGTAGCTCTGCTCTCTGATTGGTCCTTGGATTGTGAAGTTTCACTTCAGAATGTCAATGAACTGGTTTTACACATCTGCTGATCTGCACTGCATGACTAGAATGTTCCTTGATAAATATCTACCTTATCGCTCTTATTACAGGTTTCGTCTTGTGACATGCTAGGCCCAGGATACCTAAACATCAGATTGACGGAGTGAGAAATGCACTCTATAATATACTCCTCTATCACGCTTTAATTTAATAAAATTGGCATAACGTATCTTCAAAACTGGCAGACGGTCTCCTTCCTGTCGTACACGGTTGTGCTCAGGCTTGTCTGGAAGCTACTGTTGTTGTGGTGCTGTTAACCAGAGTGCTTTGCTGTCATTACTACTTCCGTGAAGGATCGCACTTCGTGTTGTCTGCCATCCTGTGTCCCCAGGCATCTCTTATGAGATCGGTTACATAGTAAAACTAGCACCTTGAGATCTCACTCACTCTCTCTTCTCTCTCGTTCACTGGTGTAAATGGTCCTTGTCATTGGCTGCCCTCATTTCCTGCTAATTAAAAGCAGAGAAATGCAGCTCTGCCACTCCATCTCATGCTAATAGAGGACAGGAAAAAAGAAGGGATGATGATGAAAAGGATGAGTAGTTTAATGCAGCATTTTTCCCCAGTGCTAGCTTTTGACCACTACATCAGAGACAAAACCACAGAATCAGATCAGTTCAGCCTCCTCCACACCACTGGTGAAGAGTGCTAATATTGGTGTTTTTGACACCACAGCAAGTTATTTAAAGAGAGGCTTTGAATAAGTTTTAAATGGAGAAGGGAACAAAGAAGCTCAGTTTGTTTTTGGTTTGTCATACTAAGCAAGTTTGTTACCATGTTTCAGGAGGATGGGGGGTGTCCTGTCCAGGAGGAAGGAGGTGTTTAGTTATCTGCTCTTAGCACATTACGTTTCCTTCCTTCCTGCTTGAGCATTCAGTTCTTCCTGTCATTGTTCAGCAAGTTTACTGCATTTTCTTTTGTGTGTGTATGTGTGACCTGTGAAAACATTCCTGAGAAATGAATAGATAATTATATGCCCGACTTAATCATCTGCCAAAAAAAAAGGTAAATGAATAAATAATTTAAGTACAGTTTTTGCATGTGACCTGTGGCTGATTTGAGATGGTTCATGTATCTCATACTGAGGTCACGCAGGATCCTCTTTTTTGAGCAGTCACACACCCTCAGGAAGTCTTGCACACTGTTGATGGTCTGTTAAAACATCGATGGCTTTTTCTTTCTTCACTTCAGAATCCTCTGTTTACTTCCTGTTATTCCTCCGATCCACATCCTGCTGAAGCACCATTGTGTGATTTATGCACGCGCACAGATGGAGTACAGTCAACAAGTCATATGGCAAATGGAGTGAATTATCTGTAAATTTGTAAATGGTATAATCAGTTTTTCTTATCTCACTACTAAAACCTGTTTAATTCCAGAAACATCTGCTGTGCCTGTGTGTGAGTGAGAGAGATATTGAAGCATCTTGGTCTGCATGCTGGCCAAGGTTTTTCTTGGAATTTTAAACTATTATCAGTAAATAATGGTAACCTAAAGAATATAATCAGTTAAAATATTTGTTTCATATTTCCCCACAAAGATGGTTTTGAGAGGGATGTGGTACACGAGCAGGGACGATACCTTCTCTTTTCAAACTCCTCCTTTGGATTACTTTTACTCGGGACATGCTAGCTGGCAACATAGGATTCCATTCGTTATGCTGGCGGCGACCCTGCCAAACTAAAACAATGCATGCTCTGAGACAAAAATGTACGTGCCCACATATCTAAATGTAGGAAAGGCGTTGAATAAGCCCTATTTCTAAAAATGGTAGTGGCATGTTCCTTTAATGTTTCCTCCTGATGTTGCAAACCAACGGACACTTGTTGTAAATTTTATCTTCCACAGATTCAAAATATTTAAGCTATATTGCTTTGTGCTGCCAGAGAAAGTGAAACTAAAATCACCGGTGTGTGAAATGCCCTATACAAATAAACTTGACGCGCCTAAAGTCTAATAACTAGCACACTGTTAAAAAGAATTTGAAGGTACCACGGTGTGAAGACCTTCTTGGAATCGCTCCATTTATTATTTATATTTTTTGGTATCCAGTCTATTTAATCAAATTCAATTTAGACTAGAAACTAAAAAAAATAATAATAATCTTGCAATGGTGTTTGAACAGCAGCACTATGGCTGAATAGTGATACAGGAAACACTTGTGCATTCATGTGTATTTGGCTGTATCGGCTGGGCTGTGTCAGTTCTTTTGTTCCCCAGTGTCCCAAACTCACCTGCCGCTGAACAGACCAGCTGTGACCAGCCCCTTCTTGTGACCAGAGGCTTCTTGACGCTGTTGGATTTCCTGTATAGCATATGGGTTGGATGTAAGTGTAATCTACAGGCTGTGGTTAGACCCTGCGCCCTGCTGGGCAGCCACTAAACCACCACAGTAACTGTTGTGCGCTCGTCCTGAATGATAACCCAAACCCACCCCCTCCCTAACAGCTCTACTCTATAACCCTGCACCATATCATCAAGTGTGACAAGCCTCCCTGCTAAATTTAGCTCCTCATAATGGCTCTGCGGAAACCCGGACTGCAGCAGGACAATCTGGGAATGCGCAGGAAGATAGAGAGATTGGAGTGTGTGTTGGTCAGGGATCAGGTTCATTCTAGTACAAATGTCCAGCATTCTAATCTTTTAATCCTCAGTCTTTCTGATATCATATAACTGGGAAACACCTGTTTTTGTTGGCAGGGATCTCTACACGAATAATCTTTGTGACCTGTTGGTTGATGCTCTCTGAAATTATCTTCTGCCTCTGGAATGAATTTTTTTTTTTCCCTCCTTTTTCTCCATCCGATGATGTGTTGCAGTTTCCTTATGGCTGGTAAGGACGGCAGATACACTTGGATCCATTTCTGTTTCCATGCAATATCTGGCCTAAACTCAAATGCTCCATTTCCCCAGCAAATTTGGACTTTGGGACTTGTTTGAGTTTTGTAGCGTCTGCTTTTGAATAAGTGTTCAAGGGTCTTTTACTTAGTGAAGTGTGCGTAAACTTTACTAACCAGCCTCTCATGCATTCTGGAGTGTTCAGTAAATATGTGCTTGTTTGAGAGCCCCCACCACTGCCTTCACTTGCCCTTTTACACTGAACCGATGCTGGTGCTCATCCAGGAGATCTCTCAGAATCGTCCTGCACTTCCACTGAATTGAGCTGAACAGTTACGATGTGATGCTTTGCAGACGTTACCCTGCACAGTTCCAGATCGGGCACTGGCTGCAATGGTCACATTAGGTTTGGGAATTTAGAACTTGATCTTATTCAGTATTTGACACTTGTTTGAATAGTTTGGTTCACTTAAGCATCTGATATAAACAATTAGGGACAGAAAAATGAAAATACTGTCTTTTCAAACGATCTTTTGTGCTCCACAGAAGAAGAAAAATGGTCATACAGGTTTGGTGCGACATGAGAGCAGAATATGACTGTTTCCATTTTGGGGTGTTTTGTCTCTTGTCTTTCTAAGATTCATTGCAATCATTTTCAAACTTGAGTTATTGTTTTGAACCAGTGAAAAATACAAATTAAATCACAGTGGAACTGGAACCAGTTTGTTCTCTGGTGACTGAGTACATTTGACTTGGTGCGTGGCGTCACCAACCATGTGAGCTCTGAAGAGAAACAGATATTTTTTTATTTCTTTTCACCCTTCCTTTTTCTCAGAAGCAGAATTCCTTTTTTTCTACTGACAGGGAGCCAAGGCACTGCCCAAAATAATAAATGTTTATGAAATTCAGCTCTAATATTTACAGAAGACAGTCTCTGTGAAAATGTGGTTCTCTGAGTAGGTTTTACTCTAGGCCTCTTGTCATTTTGAAGGAAAGAAGCTGCAATAAAACAAACAAAATAATCAGTTTATTACCCTGAGACTAGTCAATGCTGGTAATATATGATTAGTATTTTATCTTTGATATATACTACCTCTCTTGGCCCTGACATCATTAGAATGGATATTACTCTCTATTCTATTGTTTTTGTTTTAGTTTTTTCTCTCCAGTTATCTCCTTGTAGAGATGGACACATACATACAGAACCTTGTTGTTCATATACTATATTCTTATTATACAGTTATTATATACTATATTTTTTTCCACCGTTCAAATTGTTTTGTGTAGCATATTTCCATAATGATGTTTTTGTGGTATCAAGTGTTAAATTCTTTTTTTATGTCATGGGAAACTTGAAATTCAGAAGGTCTTGCATGTTGTACGTGCGCAAACAAGCCCCCCCATCACCTGTTTTTGACAAGCTGTTGCATCTCGTTTAAACTCTACAGCATATTTCTCTGGGAGAGCCATATTAATGCTGCAGGAAAAATTCTCCTCTGCAAAACATGAAATGCAGTGCTGAGTTCACACAAATCATGCATGGAGCAAACATTTCTGAAAGAAGTTTTAGTTGCTGGCCGTCAGGACTCAGCAGTGAAATATACTGACTTGCAGAGGATTTTACACTTGAAAAGGTGTGGACAGTTTGATAAGACTGAAAAATGTAAACGTTCTCTAAAGTCCCTATCTCGAGCATTCTGCCCAATAGTCTTGTTTCTCTGTTTGGAAGTTTTAAGTGCAAAATGATATTGTCTGTTGAAAGTCGTTTGCAGGCTGAATAAAGTGGCGAATGCATTAAGCAGGAATCTTGTGGCGGCAGAGGCTAGCTGTGCTTTATGATCGCAAGTGCATTGCTTCAAAGTAGAAAAATGTGTACATCAGCAGACTTTCATCTCAAGCACCTCTCTCTTTATTTTAATCTTAAAGAGCTTTGAGCACTCTCCATCCTTTTGTATAACATTTACTAAAGTACCAGTGGAATCACTGTTTCTTTAAATTCTCGCTGCTCGCTCTGCTTTATTCTCCATTTCTTCATAATGCAGCGAATATTATGGAATTTGAGAGTCCATATTGTATTTTATATTCTTAAATGTGTTTTTGGGGTCTACTAGAATAGGTTTTAATGTTTGAATTTTTTTTTTTCCAAATGTCACACCCCTTACCAGAACCGTGAGTTTCAACACACTACTGACTACTCAACCGGGCCTCCACCTTTTTTTCGTATGCCTTGGGCGGGAACTAGAGGCCTTTCAGGGTGTTAATAACAGTGCTTTCTGATATAGAGAATTGCACCCTTTGCAGTGGACTTGACATGTTTCATGTTCAAGCAGCAACATTACACGCTAAATAAAGTTGCAAATGTAAAAAGCATAATAGGTCCCCATTAAGAGTATTTCAACAGTTTTTGTCCATATTCTTTTATTTTCTCTCTTATGTTACTCTGAAGAAAGTAGTTTGTATTCACATGAGGGTGAGTAAATGCTGACACTTTTAATTTCTGGATGAATCACTTTATAAGCAAGTTGTGACTGTTGCACCCTTTCACCTAGGGCTGGGCGATATGGAGCAAAAAATATATCTCGATATATTTAGCTATATCTCGATATACGATATATATCTCAATATCATTACAGTCGTACCCCAAAAACGACTCCAAAAACAAATATGCCAAAAACCACAACGTTTTTTTATTGAAGTGCAAAGAGGTAGGCAGCTCGTGTAGTTACAAACTGCTTTTGCAACATTTGAAAAAATCCCTGTATACAAAAATATTTTAACTGCAAAATAAAGGAAGAAATAATACATATTGCCTTTTCATTCAAAAATGAAACAACTCAACTCAAGGCAGTGCATATGAACAAACTGCTTCTGCGACATTTAAGATAAAAATCGATTGGTTAGTGGTGAATATTGACCTAATGTGCGTACCGTAGTGGCTCTCGCGTACTAAATTGTGTAAAAACGGCGGAATTGCATATTGTGTAAAAAAAGAACAGCGTTGTCATTTCGTTCGCATGCATCTACCGCACTGGCAGCTGCCTCCAGCACTGGCAGGTTTTAGAGGAGCTGCCTTAAGCAGTGACGGGTTCCGTGACACACAAAGATTTTAGTCCTAGTGCGAGCGGGCGGGGCCGAGCACAGCACAGAGAAGGCAAACAAGCAAAGTGGCGGAATCAGAATTAAATATAAACAACATATCGATTTATACGATATGTCAAAATCCATATCGTGTTTAAAAAATATCTCGATATATTTTAAATATCGAGATATCGCCCACCCCTACTTTCACCCCTGCTTAATTACTATAAAAATGGCTGCTTAATAGTCCCTAACTAACTAGTCTTCGGCTGATGTTTGATGAAAGCAGCAGATTCCTTCAACCTTTTCCTGTTCAGGCTGTTATCAGTCCTGTTATTCTAAAATGAAAGCCGGATCTCTGCACACCATGGATAGCATTATATACGTTTATATGGTTATAGCTCATCTTTACCGCGGTAATAATGTTGCTTATATTAGCAAATGTAAGGACAGGGTGGTTCTTTTGATGGATGGGTTAGCAGTGAAAGGGCTGGAGAGTGGAGAGAAAAAGAGAATAATCTGTTCTGATATTCCTCCTTTTCAGGGTCTCTGGATGTTTAACCTTGTTTACCTACTCTCCAGTTTTTAGGAGGATTGTTTTTTTTTTTAAGCATGTCTGTCCTCCTCGCCTTCCAGTGTTGTGCAGTGTTAGAACAGAGAATATTCTTCCGTTCTTCCCACATACAGTTCCTCCTCTTTCATATCTCTTATCATTTACACCCTGTGTTGCCCTTCATACATAAGTTAAAACATGTTGTTGTTCAATAAGGAAATGTATCAAAAGTGACAGTAAATGCATTTACTTTGTTAAAAAATAAATAAAAAGACATATATATTTATGAGCTTTCTATTCCTTATTTAATTCTGCAAATAAAACCCTGTATCTTGGCTTTCACAGAAATATTAAGCAGCACATCTGTTTAACACTGAGCAATGGGCACCAAATCAGCATATGATTTCATAATGATTTCTGAAAGATCATTTGACACTGAAGTCTTTAACAACGCCATAGGTGTGTGCACGAATAGTCGAATATTCGATCTGTAATTAATATTTGAATAATAAAAATACTATTCTCATTTTACCACGTCGCTTTGCTGGCTGTAAAAGGAATGAATCCAAGTTAAATATCAAGCACGCAAACTTAAAACTCACAATTATAATGAATCCACTGGGTGGCCCTGTGGAGTGTGTTCAGTTGATTGTATTTGATCACCATGTCCTTGTCTGCCTCGTAAAGCTTGGAATCAAAATGATCATACAAAATGGAGTAGGGCTGAAACTAACAGTTATTTTGATAATAGATTAGTTGGTTGATAATTTTTTTTTTCTCGATTAAATGGTAAATGGACTGCATTTATATATCGCACTTTTAACAGACCCATAGCCATCCAAAGCGCTTTACACATTGCCTCACATTCGCCCATTCACTCTCTCATTCATACACCAACAGCGGTGTCAGCCATTCAAGGTGCCATCCAGCTCGTCGGGAGCAGCTGGGGTTAGGTGTCTTGCTCATGGACACCTCGACACTTGGTTCGAACTAACATGAACTACTGAGCCACTGCCGCCCCTATTAAACGGACAAAACACTATTCAACATCCTTGCCAATGCTGTCCTTCAAATGTGAATGTATCTGCCCTTACAAAAATAAACCATGGTTTTATATTGAATAAAACAAGCAAAAATAATATTAATAAATAAATAACCAGGTTATAGTAGATAATCAATGGTAAAATGCAAATTGCACAAATTAACCATAGTTTTGCTTTAAATCCAAAGTTTAACTATATGGTATTTGTGTGGTTATACAAATGGTAATCAATATGGCAAAACATGGTTTTATTATCTAATAGAACCATGGTTTATTTTTGTAAGGGTATGTTTGTGCTATATATTGTGCAAAAATTATATTAAAGAAAAACACAAACTCCGTGTTACCCGATAAGAGGAATGTTCTGCAGGAACACACACTCTCTCTATGGACACAGTACCATTTAATGTCATTTCTTTACTCTGTAGAAACGTCTTAGAAAACACTTGAATTACATGTTGACTTAAAACTAAATATAGAGTCCAACAGTCTCCCTCTCGACTGCCTTCTGTCTGTTTGACACAAATGCGCGCGCCTGCTGGCACTCGTTCAGTGAAGTTTGAAGGATTAGTTCACTTTTAAAAAAACTTTTGCTAATTATTTACTCACCACCATGTCCTCCAAGATGTCCATGTCTTTCTTTCTGCTGCTCGGTTTCTCTCAGAAACTGATTGTTTGACTAGATAAGACCCTTATTCATCGTCTGGTATGGTTTAAAGCCCTTTGAAGCTGCACTGAAACTGTCATTCGGACCTGTAACCGTTTGGGGTCCATTGCCTTCATTATAAGGGAAAGAAAGACATGGACATCTTGGATGACATGGGGGTGAGTAAATTATCAGCAAAAGTTTTTTTTAAAAGTGAACTAATCCTTTAACACAGACGTGCTTTCATGCAAAATGGAAATGCTTGTGTGAATTAGTAGCATTTACAGATGAGGATATAACTACTCTTCTCTATATAGATCAGTGGATATAACCTGTAAAATGAACGTTTTGCGCTGAGGACGTACACACATTTGTCAAAGCGCATTACAGGGTGTGTTAAACACTAATGCATTCGCTTGAAGCTTAAAATAAACAGTTCTCATGTTTTGGGCGCTTGGGTCATGTACCTTTCCTGCATCAGCTCACTGTTTCCACTCCACTATTTTAGATGCACATTTGTTATATTATTCAGTGCTGTAATTTTGGGGCAGAGGGCAGACCCAACTAATCGATAGTGAGAATCGTTATTGATGATTTTCATTATGATTATCGATTTTATCGACTGGTTGTTGCAGCCTTAGAAATGGAGTTACATTTGATCAAATGAATTAATGAAACGAGGGGTTTCATATTACCACCAACGCAGTGAGAAATCGCATGAAATTCAAATGCCAGTCGAATGAGGAAAAGCTGTCCGTCACTGCATTCACAACTGCAGGTAAGTGCAGCTGTACCCTGGGTGAGCCAAGAAGATACTTATGTGACAGGAAAATTATCTCGAGGCACATGTCGAAGGAGAACAGAAAACAAGTGCTGTAACTTTGCTTAGCGCACTGCTATTTTGTCTCTGCAAGGACTGTCAGTTGAGCACGTTTTCTCACCCATGCATGTGGATATGTACTCATGAGCATGTGAAATGAAATAAACAACTCTAAGCTGACTCAAGTGTATATACACTTTAAATGCACTACATTTTTTGAGCCCAACTATTCAAATACAATATTTTTCCCATCACAGAAGTAAATTAAATGTGAAATATATAAAAAATAAACTATAGTAGAAAATTGTAATAGGGTTGTGACGATAAACAGTAATGTCGTGTATCCAAGACAGTCAGAGATATCGCTGATGCCTTCTGAACACAATCAGCCATCGATGAACTCAAAAGCAGCTACAAACACAAAAAAACCTTGTTTAACAAGAAATACCAAATCTTTGAATTTTTCACTAACATTATTGTATGGTCCACAAGGGAAATATTAAGTCAATAAATTAAGATGGTTGAGATCCCATTGTCAGCATTGAGAATTATTAGTCAGATGCCATAGTTGAATGTGGTTTGAAACTATTTCACCAACATAACCCCATGTGCAATGTTTGCAAATTGCGTGTGATATCCACGGCTCCCCTTTTGGCTGAAATACTTCTACTTTGCTCACTACAAAAAAAAACAATTCTCCACATTCCTGCCTCACCCCTTAGTTTAGTTTAAACTGCAAACTTTGTGCTGGCAATCAAGGAACTTAACCATTGGTCTACCAGCAGCCTGGACATTGAAATTAGGACTCACCTCGCAGTTTGTGCCTGTTAATGGCATGTGCTCTATCACTTGCTCTCTCTCTCTCGCTGCTACTTTATGGTAATGTGGCATTTCGCTGTGCCTCTCTCGTTCAGCCAAAGGACAGAAACACTTTAGTTTCTATTTTTCATTGGCTCTTTTTTAAGTGCACACTAAAAGAGGGCTTTTAGAAGAGTGGGTTTAGTGTGTGTGTGTGTGTTTGTGTATGTCTGTGTGACAAAGACAGGGCAAAATAAAATGTAAAATGCTACAAATGAAATGTGCACTGTAGGTGATCAATTACACTGACTTTTATTTCTTATGTATATTAAAAGGTCACATGGTCACGGATGTATACTGCGTGAGCCTGGGAGATGAACACGTGCTTGTTCATGACCCATTTCTAGTTCAGTCGAGGATATTTAAATTTTTTAATTCCTGCTTTTAAACTACTCTCTTCCACTCCAAGAATATTAAACATGCAGACATGCAGCACTTTTTCACCAGAGATAAATCCTTCCTGCTCCAGTGTGAGAAAGGTGGAGGGAGAGACACCGGGTGAGACTGAGCAATGGAAAAAGAGAAGGGTGGAGGTATATGAGGTTGCGCTCGGGTCGAGAGTGAAGAACGAGTGAATTCTGTAAATGTGACTAATATCCTTGCAGCGGTTTTGTCACATCCTCTGGGACTCATTGCATTTGTGAGAATAGATATGTTGTGTTAAAGGTTTCATCCTTACATGGCCCATGAGCTGTTGTTGTTCTGATCTGGGTGTTGCGTCACCCTTCAACCCCTCCTAGGATTCTGGGGCCCCATGAAACAGGCACATGTGCACAGTGTCAGTGTTATAGGTCTCCTATATTCTCCAGTCACCTTGAAGGTACACACTAGTTTTGCACGTTGTCCGAGAAAGCTGCAAATCCATTGAATTCAATAAGCACTGCCATAGAGGAAAAAATCCAAGGGTTTGCATCAGTAGACATTTTACAAAAAAATTAAACACTTAGTTAGGCATTCATCAACCAATCAACCAGAATTTCAGTGAGTTTTCAGTTGTCTTTTAGAAATCAAATTTGCTGGATTTCTGCTTGATTTTACAGATCTGACACTTTCCTAGCTGTTTAACAATCTTGTCTGAATGTGTGTAAGAACTAGCGATGGTGTGATCCCACTTTTTAAAATGATATTGCTTTGGGACTGCTGACAATGTGTCAGTGCTGAAGTTTTTGTAATAACAAACAGAAATGAGTGCAACAGCCGCAGACTATGGATTTGAGACTTTTGCAGTTTATCAATTTATATTTTAATGCGATTGAATTGTCCCGCCTAGTTGTCACCAAATGTAACAAGCCAGAATACACTGCTGTTCATAAGTTTGTATATATTTTAAAATTAATTTAAAAAATGCAGCCTTTATTGAGCTTTATACAAAGGGCTACTTTAAAAAAAGAAAAATCGTATTAACTTTTGAAGTATGCAGAGTGGTGAATGACATTTGAGAGCAGCAGACTTGAATTCCTGCCTGCTCATCAATCAAGGCTATCATATAACTTCAGAACGCTAGGAATATAGCACACGATTCATTTTCCATTTTTGAACAAACCTAGTATTAGATTTGCATGCCTGATAATCCATTACAAAAGGTTACAATCATTCCATCACTTTTTCAGGTATCAGATTGGTGTGTTTTTAGCAATCACTCTTAATATATATATCGGGCAGCTGTGTTTGCTGCACCATCTGGTTGTTTCAAACCCAAACTATCAGCTCATTTAGCTCACTAGTATTTAAAACACAGCCTCTGTGTGTGAGGAAGGGAAAGATCATTTGTGAGGAAGAGAATGATCGTGTGTGTGTGTCTGTGTAAATATTGCATGCCGTGACTTTTTGTCTGTTTTTTTTTTCTCTCTCACTCACACGTTTCTGATCTGTTTGTCTTTTTTGTCTACCTGCAGAGATAACCAGAGTGAGGAAAGACATGTATAACGACACAGTGAACGGTCTGGTGGACAAGCACCCACTGGAGTTACCCGAGCCGGCGGGACCCATCGTACATCTGCAGGAGAAACTCTTTGTACCGGTCAAAGAGTACCCGGATGTGAGTCTCACTCGCTTTTCTTTCTTGTGACGTCAAACCATCCATTTAGAATCAAGCACAGTGGTAGGGCTGGGTAAAAAAATTGATTTCTCAATTTTATTTGATTCTCATTTTTATGAACCGATATCGATTCTTAAATTCCAAAAATCGATTAGTCATCCTGTTTTCAGTTGATGAATGAAGGAACATTGTATCACGTCTCCCATCCAATAAATCGCAATAATCTTTGTGCTTTGTTACTATTGATATGAAACAGTCTCTGATTTCAAATTGCGTTTATTTTATTATGAAATTCTAAATCTTCTTTTCTGCCTTAATGCCAGTTACGGCACGAAATAAACATGAACGAGCATCTGAAAGTGTGTTAAATGATAGTCCAACTTAACGAAATCTGTATCACGTCACATGGAATCGCTCAACCAGTGTTTCAACTGCGGAAAGACGTCAGTTCCTCACACTTGTAAAGAATGTCACATTTACCTCAGACAAACCATATCCAGCGTCCATAGACTCATTAGTCAGCTAGTAAAATTTACTCTAGAAAGGAGCATGCTAAATACATGCACCATATTACATTCATTTTTTAATATTCTTCGATATTGAATGCATGTTTGAATAAATAAAAAGTTTTTATGACAGCCATCATTTAAATGTTTATATTTTATTTAACTTTATTACAATTAAAAACAATTGTTCATTTTTACCTTCAATACTAGCCTGGCGTGGCCATACTCAATTCTAGTCAGAATATGAGTCTGGTACCGCTCCATTGAGCTTTGATTATGGGGCATTTCAACCGAGCCAGGAAAGACCTCAATTGGATAGACCCACAACCAATCAGAGCAACGGAGCGACGCGTAACGTTAGTTGTCAAATGTCAACAGAACTCAACTGCAGTGTGTTGTCAAGTCCGTGTTTTTCTCCATGTCCGCGGGTTGAAGCGACCCCAATTATGTGATTATATAAACCCAGGAATGCGAATTTTAGCAGGCAGCCTTGCCAAAATAACATATTGCCAACCAAACGCCATTTTTTTCCGGAGAACCCGCCGGAAAGTTATTGTTTTGGGCTATAATTTTGAGTAGCAATTGTGCGCAACATTGCAAAAAAACGTGGCAACCCTGTCTGCATGTGCGCTGGATTAGGTAACGTTACAAGAAAAAGATGAGTGTAAACGATCTTTGCCAATATTGTAATAAAAGAATTTAAGGATACACAGAGTACTTACCAACACAATCATCATTTCTGAGAGAAATAGTGAAGGTGAATGCATATACGAACAAGTTCTCCGTTTAGGTTAAGACCAAATTCAACCCAAAGCGCATTTGATGACGTGGATGATTACATTACTGTTGATCATCTGTCCATCATCGTCTAAAGCCCGCCCTGACAATTTCATTGGTCTGAACAGTTTCTGTTCGGGCATAATAACTCCTCTATGGATCGATTCCAGACCGAATTGCCGGAGCAAAAATGTTGTGGGCGGGGATAAATTCGGCTGGCATCCAGGCTACTTCAATACTATAGCAGGCTACAACTGACTCCCATAGTTTACAGTATTACAGGGCTCAATTATATATTTTTTTACTTGGTAGCACTGGTGCTCCAGGCTTTAAATGTTAGGAGCACCAGCAAAAATGTAGGAGCACTCAAATATTTCTATATTCTATGTTTAAGTGTGTGTCATGTGCAAATAAATAGTCATTAAATTGTCAGAATAAAAAAAGTTGCTTGTCTGGAAAAAAAGTATCCAATAGGATTGGATTATTTATTTATTTTTATTTTTTCCCGAATCCGAACGATAAGACACAAACACTTGATAGGATTGGAAACCGAAACTGGAAAGTACTCCACATGTGCAGTGATGTAGAAATGGCATAAAGACGTATGACGCGTGGAGCAAGCTGTTTTAGTTGTTGAATGAAGTGTCATGAATGACTGTTGTCTTTCTAAAATTCTGCAACCACTCATCATCTGTGAAGTGGATTAGGACATCGTCCCACCAGTCCTCCTTCATCCACAGGCAGCTGATTTTGTGTGTGGATCTCTAACTGCATTTTTAATGCTTGATAGATAATAAGCAGCATGGCACATTGGTTCATGTGCTCATTGTCTCCTTAATTATGACCCGTAATCGGGACATTTTAAGTCTGCTTTAAAATAAAAAGTAGCAATGTAGGAGAATAGTATGTGCAAAGAGCAGGACACTGTATATTTGTGCTGTGTACACATTTCAAAAACTCTATTCTGATTTGAAGCTTGTGGTATGTAAATGCGCATGTAAATGCTACATTCAGATTCATAAATCAGAATGATTTAATTCCGATTGACACAAGTTGTGCATGTAAACATAGCTAGTGACGGATGAAATCTGGAGGTGAGAATGTTTTACACCTGGTGAAAACATGATCCTTGGGTGTGAATAAGGACTCCCTGTCAGAAGCTAGTTCAGAAAGTCATTTTTCCAGTTTCAGTCCCCTGTAGGGAGTTGGGAATGGTGCTGGAATGCCACAGGCCATGCTCCTAGTAGTAGAGAGTGTTCTTTTTAGCTTGTGTTGTGCGTTTGAGAAGTTTAAGAGAAGTGTTCCTCCAGTGCACATAATGTAGCTTGACGTTTAGATGCTCTTGTTTGACATATCTCATTCACACACACACACACACACACACACACACACATTGGTGGCCATGTCACATAGGGAGCAATTTTACTGCCTAATTCTGCTGCTAGGTGGACGAGAGAGGGGAAGAGAGAAAAAGGGGGGTTAGCAGAGCATGAAATGCGTTTTTCCTCTGACGGCACTGATAAAGGCCACCCCATCCGTCCCAGTGGACCACCACACACGTAACCCCAGGTTTAAAGAAGAGTTAATTATGATAGAGGCTACTGCTCTGCTTATCTTTATTTTGTGCAGAATGTTACTTTTTTAAATTGGCTGTTATTTTTAAGCACTTTGTGTAATGACTGCTGCTTAACTTGAGAAATATATTCCCCTCTGTAATTTTACCATGGATCAAGGAGTATTGTTAGGAATGATGCAAATTTTAGCGGGTGGAAAGTTAGGGTCGTTTTAAAGAAGTCTCTTGCCACTGTCCAAGGCTGCATTTGATTTAAAAATATATTAATATTTTTCGAACTTTTCAGACTATAAGTCGTAAAGTTAGCAGGATATATTAAAATGAAGCGCATGCATATGGCAGGCATGTATCATGATAATAAGCGGTGCAGCTGATTTCAGAACTCCTTCACTGTGCCTCACAAATTTCAAATGTAAATGCGCCATAATTAAGAGCCATTGGGGCAGCTTTTAGGTTGATAGATAATAAGCTTGGTTATATACAGTAGTTCTGTTGTGTTTGTTTTGTTTGTTCTGAGAATAGACATGACTGTTTTCCTTATTGGAATTCCTACAAACATTTGGAGGCAGTAAATACTACATTAAGGAAATTCTAAGATGGCATTCTGTGCGTTTGTCATGTTTACTAAAGTATGTCCGTTATCATTCGAACGCCACCCTCAGGCTGAAGGGGTTTTGAAAGGGCATTTGACTTCTGCCAAAAGTATGTCCAATGTGTGAGAATCTGCCCTACCTAAATTGGGGCAGGGAGGCAGGAGCCGCTACTTGCCATGTCATGTCAAATCTGAATTGTCAACAGCAAATACTCCAGTCTTCAGTGTCACACAATACTTCAGAAATCATTCTAATATCAATGTTGAAAACATCATTTTTTTATATATATATATATATATATATATATATATATATATATATATATATATATATATATATATATATATATATATATATATATATATATATATATATATATATATATATATATATATATATATATATATATATATATATATATATATATAAATATATAAATGTATACCTTTTACATATAGATACATATAAATACCTTTACTATCACTATTAATCAATTTAATGCATTCTTGCTGAATACAACAACAACAACAAAAATCGTACTGACCCCAAACGTTTGTATGGTATCAGATGTCTGCACATTTCCTTCATAAATTAAATTCAACCATGGTGTCCTCAGTGGCTCAGATCACTGGAGTCTATGGAGATTCTTATGTATGTTGGTGCCTGCAATAGAAGAACTCAATTTTTTTTTTTTTGGCCACAGACGTTGTATATCTGAGGAAACAGAAATGGTCGATTGATGCGGGCGTTCAGGGCAGTACCTTTGCTAATAGGACGGATCGTCACCAGTCATGGGCGGTGCTTCTCTCTATTCTTGCGTAAGAGTAGAGGGAAATCTGGAACCTCTCGTTTGGAAATACTGTTTATGATTTATGGGGATTATTAAAAAAAGTGGGTGCATTTTTACAATTATAGAACTGGTTGTTTACACACACTGTGGGCACACATCTGTGTTCAAACCTTATAACAGTGAATTTTGCATAATGGGTCCCCTTTGAGTTATTCAGGAGGGTAAATATACTGTAGTTGGGCTAATTGTCTTAATGTATGTAGGTGTTTAAGAGTGTGTTCTGTTCATGTGACCTTCCATCTCAGAATAGCAGGAACAGCTATTAGGAAACATGGCTGACCAGTATAGAATGAACACCACAGCTCCATCATGCCATGGAAAATATAGAGTAACTGTTTGTGTGCTTGAACACACACACACACACACACACACACACACACACACACACACACACACACACACACACACACACACACACACACACACACACCAGTATATAGAATCCCCAGCTGACCCCCTCAAAATAGTTTCTCTCACTGTGTTCCCTGCAAGTCTCGCCTCATTATTCTTCCCCCTGGTGGTTAGCATGAGTCACTGTTTCAAAACACACACACACACAGACGTTTCCACCCTAATGTTCTAAACACGCAGGAGAAGAAAGAATAATTGTAGCCGTTACTGGTTTATTGCACGAGGGAATGCTAACTTCACTTCAGTCACTGTCTCTGATTTGCTCTTTCAAGGAAGAGAGTTGGCTCGGTCATCCAATCTGCAGCTTGATTGAGAATAAAGTGTCCATGATTGGGGATTCGGAGGTGTTGATATTTAAATAATGCTTTCTCAGTTGGATGGAAAGAATTTTATTGGGGTTTTATAATGTAAACTCGCTGTATATTAAGCACACTGAGGTTTGACACCTGATCTAGTTACATTTCAGGAAGAAAGGGAGCTTGCTTTACATTGAGCTCAATTCACGATTCTTGCGCTTATGTTGTAAAAGGTTGTTTTAATCTTAAGTAAGTCTGTCTATGGAGGAGAGAGGTCTCGGTTAAAGTGTTGAGTGAGGAGGTAAACGCGCACTAGGAAGAACCGCACGTGGACTCTTCCGCATAGGTCAAACCCTCATTCCAGACTAAACAGCTGTTCGCGCTTTAATGCTTTGAGAATAAACCAAAAACAGACTCTGGTTTTAGAGTAAACAGACCCAGTCCTGGTCTTTTTTGTGTGTATGTGACTGTCTGCGTGTGTGTGCAGGTTTGGCTATACTTGTGAGGGCCAAATGTCCTGTTATAATGAAATATTATAAGAAATAAGACTAGTGAATACATTTACTGGTCCTCACTAGTTAAAAAAAGGTTTATTAATTGGACAAACCATGTTTTTATTTAAATAGGGTTTTGCACACGTGATGGGTAGGGGTTGGGTTAGAAGATAGAAAACAAAATCAATCTAATATCAAATTAATTGTAGTCTAAGCAATGCCCTCACTAATATAGTGATACGTGTGTGTTATTGTTTGCAATATTATATATTTCCGTATTTCTAAAGGACATTAAGAATAAAACAAACAGAAATAAATGTAAAGGCGCATCGAAAGGAACATGAATCTTCTATTCTTAGGAATAGAATTACAATACAATGTAGAAAAATATAAGTATTCTCAGATGGAATCTAACACACACTCATGAGTTTAGCTCTTGGTTCCTCTGTCTTTATCACAGAATGTCCATTTCATAAAAATAGCTTAACCTGCGAACGTGACCGTTGGTTTACAAGTGTTTGTATCTGTGAGCATGTGCTCAGTTGTGCAGCCAATTCAAAGAATCTAACCTTAGATCAAACATCGAGTCGAACCATGACCTTCAGTACATCTCTGAACAGCTGCCCTGTTTATAAACCTCTGTCTATATACAGTAACGGTCTCTCTCTCCTGAGCTTTTCAGGTGGAATAGACTGACTGGTACGTCTTAGAGAAAAAAAGATGGTTGACAGACCAGGTCTATCTGGAAGTGACAGTTTTCCTCCCCCTCTCTCTTGCTCAATCTTTGTCTTTCCTCTAGTGCTGCCAGTGAGGTTCAGCAAGACGTTTAGCTCCCTCTCTCTTCGGACAAAATCCTATTACATTACCTGTCGTCTACAAACTGCTTTTTGCTGTAACATTGCGATCTGTCTGTGTGTGTTGCAGGCCAAACACGCTGTTATGAATGTGCATGTGTGCTTTAGTGTAGGTTAATAATAGTTCTGATTAATTTAGCTGGTTACATATTGTAATTTCGTTCACATGCTGTACAAACACCTGTACGAGTGCACATGGACACATCTGCATAAGCACACATCATTTGTGCTGGGATCCGGAAGTTCCTTTCCAGCTAAATTCTCTCGTGGGCGCATAACGGCATTATTCAGGCCACATGTGTGCGGCTGAACCATCTGATCTCTTCTCTGAAATTCAGGAAGTGGTCACCTCTGGGTTCTGGCTCACTTAACGGCAGCGACGTGGCTGTTCTGCTGCAATCAGCTCACCGAAGCAACAAGCTATTAATAGAGTCATCCTTGAACTGAGAACGGATGGGTCTCCTGTCTAATGCTGGGATTGTTATTGAAGGGTTTTCATAGTGATTTTCTTCCCTGTCTGATGGGTAAGCAGGGTGGTGGGCCCATTGGGGGATGGAAAGCTGTTTTTTATTGGTAGGTTGGAGATCATACCAAAGCCCCCAGTTTTAATTTGCAGGTTATTACTGGGGCTTTTGAAGCCAAAGGACTCCAATCGAGGCTCGCAAATGACATCTAGTCATTTCTGAAAAGCTCACAGATTCATCAGAGGAGGCCTTCCCGCGCACACAGACCCCTCATTGCCACTTATGCTTTCTGTAGATGCGTGCCTTTTCATTTCCCTGGCGCTCGTTCTTAATTGCCATTTGTACATGCAGATGTTTCATATTTTCTGTGTCCTCTCAGAAGTGCAGTTTAAAAAAATTAAATTTTCGGAAATGCTCATTCGGAACATTTTTAATGTCGCTTGTCCTGCAGAGGAAAACGTTCTACGATTGTCTGAAAAGCAACATGGTCATGTCACAGTTTAGGTCTCTCAAACTGTGTTTTAAACCCAATGAGCCGCCTACATAGTAGGGATATAATAGTTGAAACGAGCTTCAAAAAATCATTAGAATGCAACCTACCAAATTGCTGGATGACTAGTTGCTGTGTTTAGTGCCAGGATGACAGATTTGGCTTCCCTGGGCGTGTTCCGACATGCCCATGATGCCCAAAAACACTATGTAGGAAACTTGCTGGGTTTTGAAGCTAAGCCACTGTGTGTGGCTGATGAATTTCAGGGACTGTAATTGGGGGCCTCCGCAGACAGTCTTGGCAGGTGGACTAGAAGCCGACAGCATCTTCTGGGATGCATATGAAATTGTGTGTGTGTCCAGTGCAGTGGGCTGACTCAGAGTGAGGGGGTGGGGATTACGTCCTCGCTTCCTCCTTTGCCCTGTTCAGCATGCTCGTGTTAATTCAGTCACAAATTACATTTGGCTCAGAGAGAAAGAGGGCAGAACTGACAGGAAAAGCAAAACGTGCCCGAGGTTTCAGCCTCTGGTTCTTCTTAAATCAGTGTCAATAACGATAAGAAAAGACACTTCATATTAACAATAGCAATACTATTCACCTGTTGTTCCTTTTCTGGATATCTTTTTATATATGTAAATAGTTGGTATTTAGCATGTAGTAAAAAAAAAAGTTCCATATAGTTTCACTTCTGCTGTTTTGTAGTAGTTGTCTGTACTTGCTCTTGATATTTAATATTGCGGTACTACTAATATTGCTGACTCGGATGATAAATCGCTTATGCTTTTCCTCATTTGTAAGTCACTTTGGATAAAATTGCCTGCTGAAAGATGAAATGTTAATGGAACTGTAGCTTTTAGTAACACTAGTCATCTGTTAAACCACCTGTTTACCACACCACCCCTGCGCTCATGTGGCTTTTGTTTGCTTATATTTTGTTATTGTGTGTCAGGACTAAATGCTGGGGCTTACAAAGATTGATTTTGCTCCTGGTGTTTAAAAAGGATTAAACGAGAGAAAGCGAGGTAACTAGATGAAAAAAGATGATTTATATTAGGGAACACACACACACACACACACACTTTTCCCATCCATCCATCTCTCATTCTCTTTAGAGAGAGTAATTACTTTGCTCTCAAAGGACTTGTCATAATGTTTCAGATTGGATTTTCTGCCCTCCAAATTATTACACACACACACACACACACACACACACACAACACACACACGCACACGCACACGCGCGCATAGAGACTGAGAGTGAGGGATATAGAAGAGTGGAGAATAGAAGTCTAATTTGGACCAGCTATTCAAGGTTTGGACTGGTTGGACTGTCGTTTTGTGACTTGTGTTCAGTTTCAGATGAGATCATTTGGAATTGAACAGTGGATTTCTTTTGATGTGTAAGAAGTGATACTCTCAACTGATCCTTGATAGCTCATTTATTTGTTGATCTCATCATAAATCTTTAAGAACTTGCTATAGCTAGCTATGTGTCTCTGCTATAGCCTAACATTTTTGTTAAAGGCATATCAGAATGGATTTTTTTCTCCTCATATATTGCTTTTTTGTGCGATAAAACTGTCCTATATAATAATGGCGTTGATGGGTGTCTGGCAGAAATCATCATTGGCTACAATTAATTTGGGATAAAATGGAATTGTTTAATTATTTTAGCATTTAGCGTTACATGTTGGCATGTTAAAACTGACAAGCCTTTAAAACTGGTAACAGCTAGAATACACAACACATTTTTCCCTCCTGATTTTCAGTTTAGAAAAGATTACATGATTATTTTAGAACACATTGTTTTTATCCATCATGAGTCTTCTAGCTTAAAGGTGCATGTTTCTTCATGAGTTTGTGTCTTCCGAACAACTTGTCCGGTAGTGTGTGATCCTCAGTTGTTTGTATTGTGTTCAGCCATTTACAGATTCAGCACATGTGCCATGCTTTAAAATCTGTTCAGATTTTAAAAGTCAAGTAGTCTATTTCAGCATTAAAGTATGAGTTACTTTGAACAATTCATGGAAATAATTTGTTTGTGAACCAGACTACACTGGTTGATTAAGGGAAGCCAGTGAGGAGGACAGCTAGTTTGTAAGATTTGTTTTCTATTTATTGTCTTTGTATTCTCAGATTTAATCCAGACTGCAAGCTCACAACTCCGGCTAGATGAGCTAGTGATGTAGGAAACCCTGTATTTCACTATGGTTTTCTATTTGAATTCGTGGAAGAATTGAGACATCCATGAACTGTTAGTAGTCATAAATCAGTTGATTCTGATATATATAATACAAATATATATATATATATGGTTCTGAATAAGTGGATCTTGATTCCTAACCCGACTCAGATCCACAGCTGCCAATGGAGATTAAACTGTTTCTCAGCTCTGCCACACCACACGCTTGCTTAACACAGGTTAATTAGTAATTAGCAAGGGCATCCAATAGGTTATCTGCTTCTCTCTCTCCCCCTCACTCTTACACTCAGTTTCTCTATCTCAGTTTCTCTTTTAGATATATGGCATGTAGATTAATTGAATGATATACTGAAACTTTTGAGATTTCATTTGTATGATGAAATAATACAGAAAACCAAGCAGACTCTGCAGAGACAGCAGCAGAACGATCATGGTAATGTTTTCCTCCTTTCCTCTGGAGGATTGAGTTAAATGTGATGCAGAGAGCAAGACATAATGCAAATATGGGACAGAGAGATAGAGAGGAGGTGTACAGGGATGACTAAGGTAAGAAATGAAGTGCTGAATAGAGGATGTGTAAAGCTGCAGAGGTGATTCTGTTTGCAGACACCTGTTTACAGAACGAATTGAAAAACAGAGGACAGGGCAGAATACAGAAGTGATGTGGTGAGAGAGAAGACTGTTTTCTGACTCTTTTCTTCACAATGCCGGTGACAGATGTGCTTACTCTGTGGCGAGCAGATTGTTATTTCGGTGTGTGTGTGTGTGTGTGTGTGTGTGTGTGTGTGTGTGAAGAGCGTGTCTTGTATCACTCCACTGGGAGGCCACAGTTGGATGCATTACTTCACATTTTCTTTTCCAACTCGCCGGATTAGCTGTTTTCAGCACTCTTGCTCCACTCTACACATGAGCTCTCTCTTCAGTTTCTCTTGTGCTTTCCACAACTGCTCAACCTCCACTAGTACGTTTAATGCAGTACTGCACTTTTCTCATTTTTTTATTTATTTATTTTTATTTTTTGCTTTCTGTCTGCCCTCAGCTGATAAATGGATGTAAGCAAATAGGGCTGATTTCCTGATTTCTGCTGAACTAACTAACTCAGCTGCATGGTTTGGTCCCTGCTGTCAATTCATATTTTTGTAATGCACCAAGTTAGAAGTTCCCTGTGTAATTTACAGCATTAGCTGAGGCCCTATAAACAACAGTCTTGTGCAATGTAACAGAATGTAATGTGCTATACATTTGAGTGAAACCGATTATTGAAAATAGTTTGTGTGATTTGGATGGAGGCAGATTTGAATATGAGCTTGCTGTTGAATTGACTAGGAAAGAGGTGCATTTTATGTGGATGAAATTATTGACATATCACTAAAGAGAAGTCTCACTTTTTATAGGATCTAGTTATGACATTATTACTTTTTTAATGAAAAATGCATGGTGCATCATTTACAATAAGATCTATAATATGTATTTTGAAAACGGTGAATTTCCATTTCATGCTGATTTTAATGTTTCTTCTGTAGCCCCTGTGTGTGTGTGTGTGTGTGTGTGTGTGTGTGTGTGTGTGTGTGTGTGTGTGTGTGTGTGTGTGTGTGTGTGTGTGTGTGTGTGTGTGTGTGTGTGTGTGTGTGTGTGTGTGTGTGTGTGTGTGTGTGTGTGTGTGTGTGTGTGTGAATCAGCTCAAGGTATTAAGTCTGTTACATTTTTTTATAGTGGAAACATCAGTATCTTTTCCCCTGAATTTTTAACATAAAATGTTTGAGTGGTCAGCATGGTGCGTAACATCTAAGACTATGCATGTAAGCATATGTTTGCTGCATTGTTTGACCTTCTGGCCTTGTATGTTAATGTCAACACATACTGGTTGATTTGATTAAATGCTGACAGGTGCAGTCTGATTGGCATGAATGCTGACTGCTGCATTTCAATTGGCTGTGGAGAAGCTGCATGAGTGTCTGAATGCACCCTATCAAAAGACACGGCCTTATTTAGAAACAGACTCCAGACGAGGCACAGCTACTAGTTCAACTAGGCAAACTTGATCGCAGGTGCACATTTTATTGTGAAAACCCCTCAATGATCTCTGGGACTTGAGCTTTTAAACTTTGACCTTCACACATTTTAATGTTATGGTTTCTCTCTCCCTCCCTCACACCACTGTTTTCCCATCCCAGATGAGTGACAGACTTTCAGATAATCCCATTTTCCTTTCTTTCTCCTCCTCATTTTTTTTTTCTTTTTCTCAGCAATTTTCTGAAGGACAGATGTGTTGTCGGTTATGCCGTTACTCGTGTGTGTTAAACATTCAGCAATGAAGGGTCGTGACCTTAGGAGCAGGGTGGGGTGATTGTGATGGAGGACAGTGAGGTAGGAGGAGAGAGAAGAGAGCGGGTGGGCAGGAGGTATAATGTTGCGTTATCGTTGCTGCTCATTTGTCTCTGTCAGGTCCCTTGGCTGCGTCCCTGAACTGCTCAACTCTCCGCTTGCTCTCACATTTAGGCTGTTCTGTTATACATCCCTACAGCTTAACACTGACAACCTCGCGCGCACACTCCCGTGCATGGCATATAGATTTTTCAGTTATGCAGGCGTGTTACCAGGGTTCACGGTGACGTAACGAAATGGCATCAGAAAGGCATTGATTTCCTCTTTACCCTCTATTAGGACCTCTGTTCATGAAATCATTCGAATTAGTCATGTCTATGATGGTGGATATTAAAGTTTTGACTCTGTTTTTGTTAATAATAGTAATAATAATGTCCAATTAGTGATGATTATTATTATTGAAAAAAATATTTATATATAAAAAATCAAGCTAGAAGGCACTGATTAGCCAATATTATTTAATAATATTTATTCTGATTTGATTGTGTTTTTTAATTACAATAAATTGTTCTATTTTTAATGTATTAGTATTAAAGGGGTTATGTCTAGGGCTGGTCCGAATACCATTTGTTGAGCTTTGAATATTCAGAGGGAGGGGCTGAACATATTCTTCTCTCTAATAAAGGCAGGAATCTCGAGATTCTCACCGCGCTCCGAGAAAGGACTTCACTAGTGATACAAAACACAGGTCTGTTACGTCCCAGTAACAAGCTCTTATATTTCAAAGGAGATTCATTTAGATTGATAATAACTGCTAATATTAGGCTTGCTGCGATAGTCGTTGTTACAGGTGTCCATCACTTGCCCATCGCGGCACCGTTGTTTTGATATTTTATGGTAGTAAAATGTTTTGTTCAGTTTGAACTTAAATTTATGTGATGAACAGATTAACTACTATTAAGAACTGAACGTGCAACGCAAGCCGAAGAAGGATTGCAGCACAAACTGCAGCAGGAGTCAGATCTCATTCCTCACGAGCGTGAGAAGCTGAATGATGAGAGGATCACGGACGATTTGGTTTCGAAGCGAAAAGTAAAAGCACCTATTTAAGGGAGTCTGTGATTGTACTGTTTTTTTGTTCTGTTTTTATTAAGAATAGTAGGCTAATGAACCCACCATTCAAGCAGCCCACCCCTGAATTGGCAAACCGAAAGTAAACATGCACGGCCGCATAGGCTAGTTTACAAGCACTGTAATGGGACGGGAGGGAAAATGTTCTCACCGTCACATCCCTAACGGGTAAAGGTTAATACATTTTGATTCTATTATTTTGTTTCCCAGAATGTCAAACAAATGCAGCTTAACTGAAAATGCAAACTCGGGCATGAGCTTCTTCCATATAAGCTCTTGCAGCTGCGTGCTCTAGACAGAGAATAACTCTGTTGCAGGGAACGCTAAGAAGAAGCAAATATATTTAGTATAACGAGGTTGGGTTCCTGTCCATCCTATTAAAAACAGCTAAAAAGTGTAGTGTTTCGAAAGATTTTATAGTGTAAACGCAAGCACGAATGAGAAGCGTTCCGATGGGAATGCCAGGTGTGCACAAAAAAATCCCAAAATTAAAATTCGAATACCAACCCATCGAACGAATATTCGTATATTCTAGTCCAGCCCTAGTTATGACAGTTGACTGCTTCATCTATCAACAAAAGTTTCTTTGTGAACTCTCTTACATTACATTTTCTCTCTAGTACATATTCTCTAGTGCCTCATTTTACAAAATCTGCAGTAAAATTCCCTGAACAAACATATAATCCTCTGTCTTCTTGTGCCATTAAAAACCATCCACTTGTTTCTGACACTGGTATCCTTCTGAAGTCTGTACAGCGACACAAACAAGCTGTTTAAACAGGGCGCGTCAAAGCGAACGCTCCTTTATGTTTCTATTTACTCTTCCCTTTGTCCTTTAGTCGGCAGGCTTAAGTGCTTGGAGTAAAGTGAACAGTATATGTACTGTAACCTGTGTAGACAGTGTCAGTGATTTATAACGGTTTCCATTTGCTTTTGATATGGTGTTTGCATCTGGTGTACGCAAGTGTCAGCAATTAGGCTTATGGTGCGATGTCATGCTCAGGAGGCAGTCATATGCAAATATATTAGACCATGTAACGTCACAAGTCCCCCACTATCCAAGCGAGCCATTTGTGGTGATTGATTGATTGTTTGTTTTTTTTGAGGTTCCAGAGTTATTCTAGTAAATTTCACTCCCCCCATTGTTAGTTTGAATTCCGTGATCATATGTGGATTGGTTGCTGTGAGTTATTTCATTTAACTTGTATAAATAACTGCAGTGGTCCAGTTGTTGTTTTCAGCTTGTCTGGTGTCTAGATTTTATTTGATTTTCCTTGTTGGTGAGATCACGAAATGAGCTGATGTGTGACTCACACACCCTGTTTTTTTTGTGGCAGAGGTTTGTGTAGTGGTAGGGTGGAATTTTCCATGCTTTTTGCGGTTGATCTCTACCCCTCTCAGACTCTCACAAACATGACATGCCACCATAGAGTCAAAACATTCTCTCATCCTGTCGTCTAAAAACGATAGCATTTCTCTCTTTCTCCTCTATCATTCCCCTCGTGCCTCCCTTCCTCCCTCTACAGGAAGTAAAATGGTGGCATCTCCTCCAGGCTGTAATTACTGTCTGGTTCCAGTATTCAAAGTGAGCAATTTCCCCCACCGCATCAGGCCGCTGCTCTCTGCCATGTCCAATCAACATCAACACACATACACACAGAGGAGAATCCTCTCTCATCTGCATGGAGAGCGAGATCGTGCAGGTGCGCTCCTGTTGAAGAGAGGCAGTGATGAACTTCTGATGATGTCTGATCATCCTGACATTGCTCTGTGTGTGTGCGGTGTTGTTGCATATGTATTTTGCTGCTGTTTTATCACCGTCTGGTTTGCTTACAGTTGCATGACGGTGACGAGAGGGACAGCCAGCGCACATGTTCACCTAAGGCATTGTCACTTCTGGCTGTCTCAAGAAGATGATGTAATGTGATGTGGTGTACGGCACTGCTGCTTTAGTACACTTTTTTTTACACGTGCATCCTGCTCAGCGTCTCATGAGAGCGCATTTGGAATGTATGTGAAGAACTCCAGCGGATCTGATCCACCTACACAGTTGGAGCTGTCGGATTACGCTGCGTCATCGGTGTTGGAACAATAAGCCGTTAAAGAAGAAACAGAATTGTTTTTCTATTTATTCAGGCAGGTCATGCCGCCTGTTCTTTGGGTTTGACTAATCGTGAGTTGGACTTTTGAGTTTTCTTTCTGTTTGATTTATGCACCCTGCAAAACTGTAGGAATGACGGATGTGATTAATTGTGGGATTGAATCCTGTACAGCATAGAGAAGTCACTCTTGATGGTTGACATTTTGGTTTGTTAAACATGACAAAGGTTTAACCTGTTAGCTGTTAGATTACCAAGCTAACAGTTGCGACTGGGGACAAGTTGTCCACAGCTTAGTTTGTTTTTGTTCTTTTTAAAACCCATTTAATCCCATTGGTTACTTTTGTGAATAAAATTTAGCGTTCAGTTTTTAATGTTTTCTTTACATAAGCCATTTAAAATGTTCTCATGACCAGAGCAGGTTAATTCATGTTCAGAGCTCCACACAACAAGCATGTGAAACCTAGTTAAGGATTAGTAAGGAAGAATAAAGAAGCATTAAATTGATCGTGTGTGTGGTTTTCCACTTTTTTTTTTTCTTCAACATTGACAATAAATTATTCTTGAGCACCAAATCAAACCTAAAGACCGTCAATGGCTCCTGAAAATTAAGTTTTGCCTTCACAGGAATAAATTACATTTTGAAAGAAATTAGAATAAGCATTTATTTTTAAATTCAATTAATATTTTACAATGTCACTATTTTTAATAATCTATTTTTAATAATTTTTATAATCTCATCCTTGATGAGATTGAGCATAAGTTTTCTTTAACAGTAAAAATATTTCAGATCCCAAACTTTTGAACAGTACTGTAGATCTACCACAAATTGTACATATAAATGTTTAAAACGTCTGTTATTACTTAATTCATTATGTTGTTCTGACTCATGCTCACAGGAGAGCCTCATTTTTAAGCATGTTATTGAGTCCCATTTAAAAATTGTAGATAAAAAAAAAGTATTGTTACATTTAGGTGAAATTTTAAATGAATAAAATTGTATTCCAGTTCTGAATGGACACTGCAGATTTTTTCTGCATTTATTTATTTGTTTGTCACTACCTGAACCATTTAGGAACTCTCATAAACTAAAGTAATCAAGCTGTGAGTGCAGATCTGGATTAAGCACTTGATTAAGAGGAGCGACAACCGAATTAAGCATCAGTGTGTATGTGGCCTGTATTCATGCAGGACAGGATTAAGCACTTACAAGACGACTGACTCTCTGTCAGGTCTGTTACCCTGAGTCAGAGAAGTAAACTGATAGAGATAAAGAGTGAAAGAGTGGATTTTATATTATTATTTTTATTTGGAGCTGTGCTGTCGGAGAGGCGCTGTAAAGCTGGTCGGATTATTGAGGTAAATAAAGCGTGCTCTCAGACAAAGCCCTGAAGCACAGCGTCAGGGACAAGGGCCACGATAAGACCCCTCCCCTACTTTAATTCTCTCCTGTTGTTTCATTTCTTATTTACATTACATACTGCCGGCTTTTCCCTTTTCCATGCCTCGGAGCACGATAACCGAAAGAGAGAATTATGAAGGACATAAAATATGAAGAGCAGGAAGGTGGAAAAGCAAGAAAGAGGCTTTGCAGCACTGCTTAGCATTCTGTTTGGCAAACATGAGCTTGACGTTTTCAAGCTCTCATTTTTCTATCTGGCTTCCTGATTCGCTGAGGCCGTAGCTTATAAGCGGCTGCCAGAGGAGGAAGAGTGATTAGCCGCTTGGTCAGTTGAGGTATTCACGTCAGTTGTTTTGTTGTTGTTGTTTTATTTAATTTGAAAGTCCCCACGAATTAAAATGTCTCGGTGCTTACTGGTCAGAAAGCTACATTTGCGCTCAGTGTAGGAGTGAGAAGCCTTTTTTGGTTTATTTCTTAAAATGCACAATTGCACACACTGCTCACAGCTGACTGTGTGTGCAATTGGAGGATTCTGAAGATTTATCTTGTTTTATTTATTTATTTATTTTTATTTTTTCATAATTTCATCATTCCAGTACAGCTTTCTTTTAAGGCTGGGGAAAAATATGATTCACCAATCTTTTTTTTTCTTTTTTTTTATTCACAATTTTGAAAACTTTTTTTTTTTTTAATTCCAGAATAAATATTGATTCATATTAAATTGCTTTTATTTTACTCCTTGCTAATACACAGGTCAGGATTTGACCTTCACCTCAATTAAATACTTTTTCTTAAAGTTTCTTAAGACTAAACAATGGCACGATATATTTTATGCCAGTGCAACTTGGACTGCGGCGGAGTCTAAATATTCACGCAAATGCAACATAACTGAATAGTTCACCCAGAAATTAACATTGTTCCCACCATCATGTCATGTCCTAACCTGTATGACAAAATTAGGCAGAATGACAGTCTCAGTCACCATTTACTTTGATTGTATAGTTGCAATTAAAGTGATTAATGACTCATTTTATGTTCCAATTAAAGTTAAACAGGGTTTGAAACTACAGAAAGGTGATTTAAATGACAAATTTATTTATAGATGAACTAATTCTTAAGTGTGAAACGCTTCTCAGTGACTTTAGCAGCAATATGTGTGATATGCAACATCCTTTATTCCATAAAATGTCCTTTAGTTTCGTGAATGCTTTCTGATCTCTCTCTCTCTCGCTCGCTTACTCTTGTTTTTCCAGTATAATTTTGTCGGGAGAATTCTTGGCCCTCGTGGACTCACGGCAAAGCAACTGGAGGCAGAGACCGGCTGCAAGATCATGGTGAGAGGGAGGAGCTCCATGAGAGACAGAAAGAAGGTGAGATGCACATAGATACATACATACATACATATAGTGATATTAACAACAATAACATCTGTAAAAGTTAACTTGCAACTAACTTATACAGGGCCAATTTAAGTGGAGTACTGTGCCCTTTATTTAAACTGTTTGAGTCGTGCTTCAAGCTGCTTCCCATAGCAGCAACCAGCAAATTGTTCAAATTTGCACTTGAACTACACTGTCCATTGGGGCATTGTCCATACTGCATGGTTCAGTTTTTTGTGAAAAAATGGCACCATATAATCCAGCACAAGGGCCAGCACAACAAAATTGACACGCCAGTAGGACATGTCGAACCAGCATGGACAAATGTGACCACTTAGTCACAATTTGGAGTTCTCTCAACCCCCTCTTCCTCCTTTACAGACAGTATTCTGCTGACGTTTGCCATTTGGAACCAGTTTGTCCTTAATGAGCCAATTCACTCATTTGTTCTGTCCAATGTCTTTTTTTCTCTCTCCAGCACACTCACGGTTAGCTTGCAGCACTCCGGCTGAGGCCCAGTTCTATTTCAGGCCTGGCTGTGGTGGTGTGGGTGTCAGAGAGAACAAAAGCACATGGTAGACGCACTAGAAAATAGAGACCCAGATCTTTCCTTATAGTCTCAGAAGAGCCCCACTGTGTGACCGACAGAGGAAGAGCTAAAGCCTGAATGATGGGAAATAATGGCTTCAGGTGTGAGTTATGTTGCACAGAGACATAACAGTACTGCCCCGTCAGCTCTAGCAGAGACTTTCTTGAGGGTTGGGCGAAATGACATTTGTACGTGTATCTGCTCAGTACTACATGCTGAAAAATCAGAAGAAATGGCTGATTCTGTAGTAAGCAACTGGGCTGATTTAATTCTCAAGTCTTGAACAACCCACAGAGACCTTTTTGCCAGGAATCAGCAACATTTGCCTGGTCTAGTCTTTTCTATTCGTATCTCTGTCAGCGTCCCAGTGGAGCCGTTTTATCAGGAAATCCCCATCACTGTGCATTAGCATTACCACACACACACACACACACCTGGGCTCCAGCTGTGCTCCCCTCTGGAGAAGCCATATGTGTGAACTGAAGGGCTTGATGCAGAAATGGTTTAATCCTAGAAAGAAGTTATTTTTCCTCTATTATAGTATTTCTGTGGTGGTTACTTCTTCAGTTACCCTGCTGAATGCAAAACAGTTGAATGGATGACTTATCTTATGCTTGCTAGAATACTTCTCAATACAGAGATTGAGCTCTTCTCCTTCCTTTCTCAGAATAGTCTCCTGACTGACCCAGTCATATTCTCAGTCAACTTTCTCATTACAGGGCGAAATTTGCCCCTTTAAATGAATTTCCAGGGGCATTTTGCTCACTGTTATAACAAATTAATTGTTTGTATCATCTATAGTTTATAAATGGTAAACAATAAATTCATTTAGAACAATAAGACCCAATCAGACTGTTACAAATCAAATTAAATCAGCATCAAAGATCCATCTCCACTGCAGAAGTGGCACAGAAGCTCTAACTGAAGTGGTATTTTGACACATTTACATAGACTTTACTGTTTACTGCAGCTAATGGGTGAATAATGCTGTATGAATGTTTTAAATATACGTTTTTGAATTTAGAAATATGTAAAAAATTAAGCTTTAAAAGTTTGATATTTTAAATAAGTCTATTCAAAGTGTAAATATGAAAATAAAACCGCCAGTATGTGACGGCAAGTCTTAGTCATTCAATCAATTGTTGCAGATTCATTCATGAATCTCTTGGAGATGCTCAACAGTTCTGGTGTAGCTTTGTTGGAATATATTGCGACATATATTGAAATTGTCCAGGAGGCGTACTATAAGGTTTAGTGAGAAATAAACTATTATTCAGTCAAAACACTGAGCTCGGCCGATACTCTGTGTCATGACTAGTACGAGCCGTCAGCAGCTAATGCTCACGCATTGTCATGGCACCCATTATAAGCACACGCGCGCAACATTTTGAGAAATCAGGCTCAATAGAAACAAACGTGACTCGTCTTTTTCTATAAGGTATATGATAAGAAATAATACAATACTAATAATAAAACCTCCTGAAGTGAATATTGTGTACTGGTTGTCATGACAACAGTGCATGAGCGCCGCGCCTCCTGACGGCTCGTACTAGTCATTACAGGAGCGCGCACAGAGTATCGGCCGAGCTCAGTGTTTTGACTGAATAATAGATTATTTCTCACTAAACCTTATAGTATGCCTCCTGGACACTTTCAATATATGGCGCGCGTCTCACTGTATCATTGCGTCATACTTTTGTATAATTTTTGTATTGTTTTAACCTGGTCGCTTTCCACTGCCATTATAGGAAGGAGCGCATGCAGAACTATTTAAAAAATTTCTGCTTTTGAGGTCCGAAAGGGATAGAAGGACAGGGCATTAAAGCCATATTTTACTCACCCTGCTGTTGATTTAATTTCATTTCAGGGTGAACTATCCCTTTAAAGCTGCTTAATAAATAGAACTGCATGCATCTTGCGGAAGAACATTGTAGCTGGAGCTACTTCTCTCTTGTTTATGTCTATGGCGAGCCGCGCAGGTACTGTGCTACTCCGCAGCAGTGCAACCCGATCTGAACTAAAATAGTCTGAATATAAACACTTATTATATGTGTACCGCATTGATTCAGGATAAGACAAAACACAGTTTGGAAAATGGATACATAATGTAATTGCTTTTATAGAAATGTTGTAAATCTTGAACACAAAAGTGTTACGCACTGCAGCTTTAACTATATATCACGTGTGATAAAGATTAAAATCAAGAATTCGTGCATGTGCTTTTTTTTTATTATACATTTTTTATGGCATTTTTGCCCCAAGCCCCGTTAATCACTCACACTGGTGCGCCTAAATATTTTTTCAGTTGCACGCAATCATTTTCAGTCACAAATGTGATCGAAATGGTCACAGTGTAGAGCCCTGCCAAGTCCTAACTTACATTTTTTTTAAATTTTATATATATATATATATATATAACATATATACAGGTCCTTAAAAAAAATTTGTATATTGTGATTGTGATTTTTATACTTTTTTTAGATATAGGTCACAAACCGAAGAAAAGATGCTCCCATTTAATTTTTTTGTGGTTTTGTTAGAACAGACAGCGATTTTTGTAAAATAAGAAATCCATTTTTCAGAGTGTGTTTGCATGCTTTAACGTTTCAGTAGTGAACGCGAGACACGCACACCGAAACGGACAGTTGGAGTATAGTTAGACTTATCTAAAGAGAGACTTGAGAGGCAGAAGAGACTGGGCTGAGGGGCTTGTTTATTTAGCGTCCATTAGAAAAGCTGTCTTTGTGCTCTCAATAATTTAAGTGCTGCTGCCTCTGGGGACTGAGAGAGCAATGGAGATGTAGAGAAATGTGGGGGAAAGAGAAAGGAGTGACTTATTCAGAGAAAGACTCCCACTGCACCCATTCTCATAACACAAGGTTCGGTTCCAAGTCATTTGTGGGGATGCGACAGTGCAGTGAGTTGTTTGTTAGGGTTGTGTTTAATGTTTGCTCTGAAAAGTAAAGGCATGGATCACCTGAAGTCTCAGGAGAAAACGCTTCGTTAACCTTAAATCAGACTGACATTTTATTTAGCAGCTCTCCAAAGGTGGTTTAACCCCATTTACCCTCTCAAGAACTGCGTACACACCAGTTCACACATCTTCAAGAAGATGCTACGTCCTCACGCTTGTGGTGTGTGCGTACTAAGCTGAGCTCAAACAGATGTAATGGGTGAGGACAGGACAGACAAAATTCTGGATAATAACCTGTCCCTCTGTGTAGCCTTGTCCTCTGATCAAACACTGTTCGAATTGAGGTCTCTCAGAAATCACAGCATAGATCAAATGTAACAGGCGGCCACCCTCACTGGAGCATCACAGAACATCTCCAGAAACGCACAGTAGTCTCTCTAAAGCTTTTTAGTTTTTACTCTTTGTTCTTGGTTAAATTGAGTCTTTTTTTTTTTCTTTACACCTGCATCACAGCACAAATGTATAATGTTGTGACAGTCGTGGAAGCAGCCACATACACACACACACACACACACACACACACACACACACACACACACACACACACACACACACACACACACACACACACACACACACACACACACATATATATAGACTTAAATCTGTGCTAAATGGTTTATCAAAAAAGGTGTTGGGTGGTTCTATCCATTGGTTGTTGAATGGATAGAGGCACATCTGAATGTGAGTTTGCAGTAAACTGTATGGAAGCTGTGAGGTTTATGCAAACTAAATGATTGGAGACCTTTTGATTTAAAAATGACATGGTCCAAACAACATGTAAAAAAAAAAATACATGCATGGATGAATTGTTTAGAATAAAATGCATTTAGAAAAAAATTAATTTATTTCATGCCAACTCTTTAAGTTTTTAATGTTTTGTGACATTTAAAGAATTGACATTCATGCAATAAGGTTAAAATACTTCCAAAACAACATTATCAATAATTAACATTTGATCCTCAAAAACTTTTGTTGAATATATATATATATATAATATATATATATATATATATATATATATATATATATATATATATATATATATATATATATATATATATATATATATATATATATATATATACATACAGTATATTTATTAGTGGTGGGCATAGATTAACTTTTTAATCTAGATTAATCTCACTGTGATCTTGGAATTAATCTAGATTAAAATGGCTCATTTGAATTCTGCCGAAGGCATTCAGAATATGTGCTACCCAAATAATGACTGGTGTTTTCACACTTGATTGCTCCCCCTCCCCCTGCTGGACAGTGTTCATATTACAGTATATTATTTGGGTCCGAACCGGGGTGCGTTTGCGTCATCAAAGCAGCAGCTGTTTACCCCATTACTTGGTAACGACGTTGAGTGAGAAGGTGGCAAAATGAATAGCGTTGTTCACCTAACTTTTATATTTTTGTTTTTGAACCGTTGGTTTTGTTACCAAAGCTTCAGTACGTAATGGCACTTGCATCTATCTGCCGTGAATGTACTGCAAATACTCTGAAGAACGCTGACAACGAGCAAGACTACAGTGCAATTCGGGCTCAACTATCAAGGTGAAAGTCATCATAGCTTGCGTAGTATAGACCCAGCTCCCAACCCAACTTTGAGAATAGATTAACAAGGATATTTTTTTTTATCGCCCGATAAGAGTCTCACGTTAACGCAGCACGTTAACGCCGATAACGGCCTACCACTTCTATTTATATATATATATATATTTAGTGTGTATTTGTCTGAAGAGCCACTTCTTAGGAATATCTTGTGGTAGTTTAGTTGTTTCGCTAATGGCATGTGTCAAGAATATGAATGTTAGTATATTCCTCATGTTCATTCAAAAGGGCCTCCTTGAACCACTCTCCTGCCCATGTTGGTAGTTTGAGATTTTTTTTCCAGTCAATTTTCCACTCCTGTTGAACAGGTGCCTGTAAACTACTCCACCCGGGACAGCTGTTCAAGACTGTAGCTTCAGTTCAGTCTGCTCTGGTTGATATGAACATTATTTATAGGTTCCTGGGATTATTTCCAGCCAGGCTGACTGCCAGTGGTATTGAACCAGTGCCTTTGCAGGGTGAAAACTTTGCATGGTTTATTTTGCTCTGTTGCTTCTGGTGCACATACAGTCATAGTGACAGTTCGGACCATATGCACATGCTAAATGTTCACAAACCCACACACATCTCCTGACGAGCTGCTTCTGGATTCATTCGTGTACTTTTATAGGTCTATCATCATGTGCGTCTGCTATCACATGCGTGCCACCCCTCCGCTGGTTTCGTATGTCGGTAAACAGAATCATTGCCCTCTTCAGAGGCTTTCAGGTTGTTCTCCCTGCTTGGCGCTACCAGCCCCTCACCCACCTTTAGAGGACTTGGAATGACCTTGCTCCCTGCTGGGCAGGGGTGGGTGAGTGTGTGTTTACACTCTGACTTTGCTCTGGTCCAAGCTGAAGGTCTCTCTCCATACATGGATCCCAAAGCATTTTGTGTACACCTTGAGAATAATGCAGTAAATTTTGCTTTTAAGAGTACTGTGTACAGTTTAGAGGTCGACCAATAGTGGATTTTACCAATAACGGGTTATCTATTGGCCAGTGCAGTCCAACCTAGTTAATCAAAACAAGTTTTTAAAATGAATTCTTATTGTCAGTTATGTTTAAAGATGCCCATTAAATCGGTCAACCTCTAGAACAGTTACAAGCTATAATTAGTGAGAATCATCATTCTGTGTATCTATTTTTAAAAGGTAAAGCTAATTGGTACATTTGGCAGTTCCAGGTATCCTCTCCTGTTTCCATTCATACAGGATGCCTGTGAATGCCTTAATCGCGAATTATTTGGGCTATGATAGTGTAGTAAATATCTGATATTGTGACATCTCTAATGCACGCATTAACAGTGTATTGTGCATTGATCATTGCCATAGCAACAGTATCCATGGCAGTGCTGTACAAAGCAAAGTGGTGTCATAGGCACTCGACTGGGTCTCAGTCGGTGTATTAGTAAGCGTGTCAGGTGGACCCTTCTCCTCCCCACTGAGATCCACCACTCTGTGCTCGTTTGTGAAGCGGGCATGCTAATTGAGGTGTCTGACTGAGCAATGATCTGAAAGCATCATTGGAAACATTGGGGGAGGGATAGATGCAGACAATGTACTTGTAATCGATGTGAACAAGAGGCGTTTAGGGCCGGTCAAGTGGTCTTTAAACGACTTCCCTTGGAATCCTGATTTTGTATTACTGATTGCTTCATCCATAAGAGGTGTGCCATGGGAAGTGGATATTCCTTTAAAATAAAATATAAGTTTTTAGCATTGCTTCTAAAACTTCTTTATAGTGGGTATTTTTATTTTATGATACTGTAATGTTACTGTCGATTTTCTTGTGATGAAGATTGAAATGTATACCAGAGCTTGGTGTCCGATATTACCCTATTTTCTTAATTCAAAAGGCGGCTTATCTTTTTGAACAGGTTTAAAAATAGTGCAAGTGAGTATGAACTGAACAGTCAGGCTCTTGAGAGATGGTGAGTAATTGTCAGCTTTGAAAAAGAAAAGACCCACCCTCAAGAGCGTAAAGCTTTTTTTCTCCTCCAGTTTAGCACCTTCGACTGTTCAGACAGCTCTACTGTAGCATAATGGCTTTCTTTTGAGGCAGCTGTTAACCCAGGCCAATCAAACGGTCATGCACACCAACTGCAGGCCATTTTAAATGATCACCGGGAGAATTGCGCTCAAAGAACCTCATTGCTATGTCTGTTCTGCTTAAAATTGAAATATTTTGATCAATGCTTCGGTCTGCATTGGACTTGCACTGATCAAATAAACTGTAGCTTATGTATAATTTGTCAATTTATGAGACTGCACTTGGCTGATATGCAGAGGAATATTTAATTAGTGTTTTATCTTTAATTTGACAGTTTTTTTTGGTTTTACTTTTGTTTATTTTTATTTGGTTTGCTTTTATTGCTGCTCACTAAACTTGCTTAGTGTGTTCTGAACAGCATATTACCATAAAAAAATTATAGAAAGACTACTAGTTATCAGAATGTTTACATTTTTAGTGAGACCGCATGCGGCAGCTAACTGACTAATTGTGAATGTGCTGGTAAATATTATACTCAGATTCCCAGTGCGTGTTAATGTGCTCTGGGGTAATATCTGCTGTTTGAAGAACAGTCGTCTTTAACTCACTGTGAGGCTGCATCAGAGTGCTGGTTGTCATCTATGTTAAGAAAGTGTCACACTCTCTCACACTGACGCAAAGTCTCTGTCTCTTGTCTCTGTCTCTGTTTCTCAGGAGGAGCAGAACAGAGGGAAGCCAAACTGGGAGCACCTAAATGAAGAACTGCATGTGCTGATCACAGTGGAGGACACACAGACACGTGCCGAGATCAAGATGAGAAGAGCCGTTGAAGAGGTCAAGAAGCTACTGGTTCCTGCGGTAAGTTGCAAACACACGTGGTAGTGAAAGTTATATGGTACAAATGTTTTGACCTCAAAAATAATCTCCACAGACCTGCCTGAGGCTTGTGGTTTGATGTAAGGCAACAGTGTTGAATCTGGCAAAATGCTCTATCCTGCTTCCTGTTCTGGGTCTGATGCCTTTGTGCATATGGGGTGGATTTTAATCCCACCCTTGACCCCTGGCTTCACTCTTCTGCTACATTTGTTATTTTTATCTCAGGCCCCCAACAGAGAACAAATGGGGTTCTGCAACCTGCTTCCCACATATTTCTGCCCCATTCCACCTTTCTATTCTCCGCTCTTCCGTCGGTTGCTACAGGGGTGGGAGTGCTTAAGTCAGGGTCTCTGGCTCCAGGCTGTTTTGCCTGCAGTGAACAGAATGGCTGGACAGCTGCAAGAGCCTGTTCCCTATCAGGCAACATGGTGGAAAGGCTTCGACCCGCTGAAACCCGGCCAGAAGCAGCCTCTCACTTCATTTAAGAGTGGGACACAGGGTCCTAGCGTTCTCTGACTGCTCTCAGGCACTCGCTTTCTCCAGTTTCTTTTTGCAGTTTTTTCCCTCCATCTCTCTCTTGGGCAGAAACCCCACATTTTGTTGGGGATTTTTCTTCTTTATGCTCCTATCTCTTTTGTTCCGTTTGAGCAGGGAGGCCTGAAACCTTCCACACACATGCACATGAGTATATATACACACACACACACACACACACACACACACACGCTAGTCAGAAAGAAAACAAACATACACGACCGGCTGAGTGTGTGAGTCATTCTGTACTGTGTGTGGGTGGGAGATGAGTTAATGGCTACATGCTCTCCAAATTTTCGCACCGACCCTATGAACCCCTGAGATCAAAATCATCTTCACTGTGTATATCCCTCCTTAGCCATAAACACACACACACACAACCATGCTCAGGTACTCTGGAGGCCTGTATTTGCTCTACTCGTGTATTTCATTCAATGTTACACACCACTCTTGGTATTTTATACAAAACCAAAATCTTTTTTTTTTTTCTTTCCAGAGCAGATTGTTTTATAGCGTAGCTCTAACATACTGCATATATTTGTATCTCATCTTAAAATTTGTTTAAAGGGATAGTCTAACCAAAACGATGAACCATGCTAAGAGCCTAAAAAAATACTCTAGAGTACTACAATTGTGTTACCATGGAAAAACTATTTAAGATATACTTTTTGCAATTTTGCATCAGCTGTGTTTTGACAAGTTTGAAGCAGTTTGCATAAATGTAAGATTTCAAAGCCTTATTAAAGTGACACGCCTCCTGCTGCCATTTGGTTACTGTAACTTGCAATAGTCACAACCATGTGTAATGAAGTTACGGGAATGATGGCTGATCTCTCCATCCATACAGATAAAGTTTTTTATAAACATGCTTTTTCTGCTGGTTCTGTGTGTTGCAGATTGACTCTAATGGCCTTTATCATGCCAAGCTAAACTGGATTAAATGACAAATCGTCCATCTCAGCCCATGCAGTCTTAATGAATGATATCTTCGGCTCATTTAGAGGCATGAAATTGTCTTATTAAATGCATCATAAAACAGACTGGGTCACAGTTCGTTTCCCCTTCGTTTTGTCATTTTGGAAATTATTTGATTGGTTTGAGCAGAGGAGGGGGCAGTAGCGTTTCAGAGCTCTCAGAGAGAGGCTCTGTTTTATAAACATCTGCGATATTGATTTTTACCTACCTTGAGAGGCAGCTAGCACATTACCACGTGAATCTGTAATCCTGGCTTGGGCCCTGAAGAGTTGCCACAGCCGAACGGTTCCTGCTTGCAGAGACCAAATTGAAATTTTCAGCCTTGCTCAAGGAATCAGTTCCACACACAGCATTTGAATGATCGTCAGACTCTGAGAGAGTGCATGAACGGCGGGTATGCACACACACAGCCTCAGAGAGGCCAGGGTTAGAAGGGGGTGATTGAGAGATTCGGCTCAAAGGCCCTGTGAACTTTTCAACTCCCAGCGAGAGACAGAGGAAGGGAGAGACACAGAGAGAGAGATTTGAGTCGAAGGTGGGCTGGTAATGAAGGTAGTAGCGAGTGAGAGGATTAAGGCAGGAACGTAATGGAAGGAAAAAGATAAGGATCGAGCCACACTTTTTTTTTATATGCGGATCACTTCCCACAGTTCTTCCGATCCAGCCTCGCCCGTCTTTTCACTTACCCATAGCATCAAACACAGCCTTTCTGCTGTCATTTAGATACCCACCAGCCTACTTTCCTCTGACTGGGTGCTGTAATCCTGTGTATTTAACATGGCAATTATTTTATTAATATATCATGTGTGAATTTATGGATATTATTCACAGAGATGCACAAATTTTCTTCTCATTTTAAAATGAATGTAATTTTAGTGGTTATTTATATTTATAATTCTGACTAACAACCACTAAAATTACATTCATTTTAAAATGAGAAGAAAGAAAATTTGTGTATATATATATATATATATATATATATATATATATATATATATATATATATATATATATATATATATATATATATATATATATATATATATATATATATATATATATATATATATATATATATATATATTATATATATATATATATATATATATATATATATATAATATATAATATATATAATATATATAATATATATAATGCTGCTTGTTATGGAATGAAGAGTTTCTTTTAGTTATTTAAATATGCCTGTAAATCTAGGTGCAAGACAGTCCCAGCATGAGCGTCAGCATCATTTAGGTGGAAAAGGGTTACCAGATGCTGGTCAAATTTTTTCTCTCCCTCTCAATTTCACATATCCCTGGCCTCTGTGTACCACTTCACTGAAGGGACACCTTGTCTTTGTTCATAAAAGTGCTGACACACACAGTGACGTATAAAACTGTGACCTATGAAACACAGAGCAACACAGGTCTACAAATCCAAATCTTTTTGTGTTTGACTTCACACCCTGGCCCAATGTCAAATTCAGTTTTATCCATTTTTGTACATTTACAGCTCAGCAAATGATTTGTAACATTAGAAGACGAGCGGTACACTCAGTGGGAGCACAAGGCATATAGGGGCTGATGAATCTTTCTAAGATGACAGTTAAAATTATGTTGTGAGAATTGTGGAACAAATCGAATTACTGTTAGATAAGTGATGGTAGTACCCTTCTGCTAAACAAATAGAGGAAGGTGGAGACACATGCAGGTTTGGCGTATTGTACCGATTGCAGCTTAGTAAAACCCCCAGATAAGTTTTTGTGGTGTTTTCCTTTCCATTGTTCTCTCTCCAACTATTTTTTTTAACACAAGTTCACATCCTGTATGAATGCCCTTAACAAACATGTCTGTTCTAATTATTCAACAATTTCTTAAGATTTATTAAAATCATTTGTAAAAATAGTTTGCACACCATTATTATGGCCATGCATTAAATATAACTTGAGGCTGTATTATAAAGTGCTAAAAATAATTACTAACTGATAGAACGTGCAGACTCCTTGTTTTTGCTAAATCCACCAGTGATTGAGAATGACATTGATTAAAAACTAATCAGCTATCTTATCTCTGAATTTGCATTTGCTAATTTCCATTTTAATGTGTGTTGATTGTATGAGTAGATCTAGTCATGTGTGTACTATAAATTGCTCTTGTATCCAACAAGATTAGGCTATATCACCCCTTCCTGTATGCCAATTTGTCCTGTAATCTTGTGTCTAATTTTTACAGACTTAGGTGCTTACTTTCCCAGTTTTTCAAAGGTGAGGCCCAGTTTTTTTTATAGCACCTACTCTTAAGAAGCAGCTCTGATTTCCAGCAGATTCAATGACAAGCAGATGCCACAAACAGTGATGCATTGTAGACCAGGGACACATCTACATATCAGATACCTGTTAATTTAATTTACTGCTTTATACTCCAGCCCATTTAGAGATGATCAGAGAGAATAAAACAGTACGATTCCTTCTTACAAAGTAATTAGCCACTCAAATGTGTTAACCTGACAAATTGGTTTCCTCAATAGGGGGTGCTAAACCCTGGAGAGCTGCTGCCTGTGATGTGTTGTAGATTTAGATTTTTAGAAGATGCAATGTGTCAAAGTTGCCATAAGAGATTGTGCTACAAGGTGACATTGCTCATTTCCCCTTAAGGTGTGTGTTTGAGAGAGAGAATCTAACCGACAGCAGAGAGTCACTTATTATCATTGACAATAGCTGTGTTGGTATTTGAGTTCAGTGTTAATCCTGCTGTCCCAACATTCTCAGAGGCCCAGTGAAAGACCTTCTGGGAAAATGCTAGCCTGAGATATTCACCCTAAATACCCCCTCACTGCAAAGTGTGCGTTATATCCACAGAACCGTTCTTTAGCATGTCTGCTCCCAGTTGGTATTAGTGCACTAGGGAATGATGGGAAATAGAAGCTCACACCTATGACATCTCATTAAGAATCTAGGCTACTATGTGTCCATTCCCTGTACCTCAGCTAATTAAAGTGGCGTGTCAAAATATTTTTCTGGGTTATTTTAGTGTCTGTGTGCTGGGTCGTCCGTCGACAGGAGCCAAGCAAAGGTTTGAAATCATACCGGTGGTCGAAGACCTTATTTAAATTCAGTACTAAAGTTTCTTTTGTGGATGCCCCTGGCTATAAGGAACATGTAGCATCTCTTTGTGTTCAATGTTTGTCAGGGAGAGATTGTGACATCTGTTGTAACAGTTTTGCCTCCAGAGCTCAGTGGAACTTTATGTGGGTGGGTGTGTATAGTAGCTGTAGCCCAACAGTCTGGCCCTTTCCTTTATTCCTTCCTTTCTTATAGCTTTCCTTTTTTCAGCATTTCGTTTCAACTCCGCTTGTGCTTGTAGGCAGAAATCGACTAGAGAACCAACTTGCTGCTCCCTGTGTCCTCCATGATGCTTCCAATATCTTAAAAAGCCACAAAGGAAGGGAGATGGAGGTGAGAGAGAAGAAGAGGAATGGGGAGCTTTGCTCACACAACGCTCCCAGCATCTCTCTGTGAATGGGCTCGTCCTTGCCTGTAACAAAGTGACTGGGTTAGCAGTGTTTGCACTGTAGCCTGGAGCCCTGTTCCCTTCTCTTGTCTCTTCCTTTCTCACACACACACACTTATACACACTCTCTCACACGGTCTCTCTTGGCACATATTTTATCCCGTGTACTCCAATAACCATCACATTTAGCACCTCTGCCGAGCACAATGAATCCCCGATCTGGAGAGGTTTCAAGCCTCTCTGAGTTGTCATGGGTGCTTTGCATTTGTAATCTTTTCCCAATTCAGGAACGCAGTTAATTTCACACCATACACCTGGTTATAGACCTCTCACTCACTCTTAGGCTCAGAGGAAAGGCGAGAGAGAGACAGATGGTGTATAATATACGACAGGCGTCATGGTCTGTGGGGTGTAATGTCCTCGTCAGCCAAATTCTTGCCGTCAGCTTGTGGGCTATGTAGGTTGTGGTACGCTGCCTGACATGACACTTCTGGGAAACCAGCTTATTGTGATCAATAAACACCTTTTCTTGAACATGCATAATCACTTTTATCTCCTATCAGACCCATGTGACAAACCAGTACTAAATGCAATCTGGCTGCTTGCCGTGGTTTTGGCATGAGAATGCGGTGAGTGCCTGTCCATTTACTGATACATTTTTGTTTAAAATTAATAAAATGTTTTGCTCTGTTTTGAGCATCTCGATGGCAGTGGTGCGCTGATTTTATGTAATGTAAAGGGTAGTTCACTTGTATTTGTCAATGGGGTTCAATGTATTTGGAGAGAACTCTCTTTAACCATGCAGCTGCTGTATCTTTAGAATTGGTTCAATGTAACTATATTGTACTGGACCAATTCAATGTGGCTTGAGTTTCATCGGCCGAGATCTTGAAGGACAAAAGACAGGAATAAAATCTAAGTGAATGCAACCACCTGTGACGACAGCCTCCTGAAACGCGTGCAAGTTGCCCTGCAGGTCAGTGCAACCCGTCCGAGAGTGCTCTTGTGTCCCTGTTTTCAGAGCATGTGTCGCATCCGATCAGACTCAAGACCCAGCTGCAGGGTCTAGAGCGTTGGATCATGGGTAATGGGAACATCCTCAGCCGTGAGCTTGTAAAAGCCTCATGTGCTGCCTCTGTGACGTGGCTTGTAGATAGCTGGAAAGACATCAACGCTCATTGCTCCTCCTCGCATAAGTCTTACAAGCAGAACAAAGGGTCAAGGGAACAAAACATTGTTTTATTTTGCATATGCAGGGAAGTTGTTTAGAAGGTTAGAATTAACTTCTTAATTAGGGATTCACTAAATGTTTAATTTGTCTAATTTAAATGTATTAGTCAATATTTTATCTGTAAATATTGAATATATATAGACCGATATTGGATGTTTAATTGTTCACATTCAGATTGCAGTTGGGTCATCTAAAAATCACTTAATTCATTTTAATACACTAATTGATTTAAAACCTGTTAAATCTAATCTCTACCAAATCTCAAAAACGAATATCCATTTTTCTTGCTGTACATCATATTGTTGCCTAAATTCACATGCAGTGTTTAATGCTTTATTTTGCATTGTTTTACTGGCCATGACATGGAAATGATTTACTATATCTATGTCACACTGATATCAGTGTCATAATCTGCTTTAGCCCGATTTTCTTAATTTTTACTGTCCATTGCCTTAGATACTAAAGCAGGGGTGTCCAACCCTGCTCCTGGAGGGCTACCGTCCTGCATATTTCAGTTCCAATCCTGCTCCAACACACCTGTCTGTAATCATCAACAGTCTTGAACACCATGATTAGCTGGTTCAGGTGTGTTTGATTCAGGTTGGAGCTAAAATCTGCAGGGTGGTAGCCCTCCAGGACCAGGGTTGGACATCCCTGGACTAAAGCAAATTACAGTGTCCTCTTATAACTGGCCATGTGGTACCGTATTTTGAGTTATTTTGAGCCAAATGGGACATTCCAGATAGACTTTTTTTCTTTTCTTTTTCTTGGAGCATTGGAAAAACTTTTCTTCCAACATCTGATGGTGTTGATGTTTTAGCTGGTCCTGGCAGTGTTGACAGTTTCAGAACTAGAGGCCCAAGAGGTTGAGATTGTTATCCTTCTGTGCTAGTCCTGCTTTATTGTATGCTCTCCTGCTTTATCTTCCTCCCTAAAGCAGCTGTCCTCTTTTACTTTTCGTGGTCGTCTTGGTTGGAGCCATGGTTTGCACCCCGGGCTTACTGACCACTAGAACCGCAACAGGAAAAGGCTTCTCTTGGGGTCTGTATGCTAATCCGTCCTTTGCTGGCAGTAACTTCAAATGCGCCGTTGGACTGGCAGTTCGTCAGACTCACTGAACAGAATGGAAAGAGCAGTCCCAGAATAGACTGGGATTTACTGTGTGCCTATTTTCACCTGAGCACCTGCCATTTTAAAGGCACAAATTCAAGCAGCGATGTGCGAAGTGATCCACTTCACACAGTGCAATGGGATTTGTCTTTTAATTTTCAGCTTTAAAGTGATTTCCTGGCTTAACAAGTGTCACTATAAATGAGACCGTAGTTGCATAGAAAGAAGACTTGTTTATTTAATGTCTAAAAATCACATTTCACATCACATTATTTTACATGCTCTCATCTGCTGCTAAACGGTTTTGTTGTTGAAAAATAGTCTAATGTTAAATGCCTTTCTGAAGTGGAAATTATAAACTGGTGCTGTAGGGAGCGTTTCATTTAACTCTTTTTCGGGGAGGGGGGTTTGACCGTTATATTACAGCGTCTTTATGATACTGATGCATAATTTACAAAGACAGGCAACATTTTGTGCTTTTGGGTTAATGCCACTTATCTCGGCTAGTGAACATGCGGCCTCGTTAAGTTGTTGTTCTCTATGGGATCTCAATTGCCCACTTTTCACAGACTGCTATGGCCCTGTAAAGTGCTCCAACAGTGACCCTGAGGGCCTCCCAGTTATCGGCTAACTACACATTTCAGAGTAACAGCATAATTTAGCTGGGATAGAAGTGGTGCTACAGTTTTCTGTTCTCCCAAGTTTAGTGAAGAAGGGAATGTAGATTTAAAGAAAAAGAACAGTCTATTTGCATCAAAGCAAATAAACTGAACCAAACAACTCCTAGTTCAGCTAGTGACCTCGTCTTTTAGCATGCACTTGTCATCCAAAATTAGCTGTACATTATTTATTGATACCTACATTTACCATTGCTTTTTTGTGTGTAAATTTTAATGTTTATACAAAATGGTATAACCATTTTCCCTTACCTTTTTCAGTCTTAGTCTTCATTGACATGCAATGTGACAGACCTCTGACAGTGAAGGATGATATTTCAGCAATAACAGATTGTAGGTTTGATGACATCTGCATTTTATTGAGTTGGCTGCAGAGATAACTTAAGATGGCCTTGGACAAAGAATCTGAATTGGTTATTGGTTACAACCATAACTTTTTCCAGAAAGAGGCCCAAAGTCAACTTGCGACTTTGAAAAGTTAGTCCATCCCCAAGCTCTCCTTTCTGTAACAAGCTATCTGGATAAATAACACAAACTTCTTAGTTTGCAGCCCACCTCTAGAGGTTAGTCCAGCCCCTGACTCTTCTGAAAACAGTTGGCTGTAATCTCTTCTGGTTCCCATAAAAGACCCCCTGTGGACATCAGTCTAACTGCATTTCCTTTGAACAGGCTACTAATCCTCTTACTTTGGGGAGAATAGCTGCAGACTGAAACGCCAGTGTTTGTGCTCTAGCCTAGTTAGGGGGATGTTTTTGTGCCCCCCTTTGACTTTCTGCACTTCCACTCCTGTTACATGGTGTCTGGGCTAATTATCTGCTCATTCAGAGTCAGAAGAGAACAGGGACCACTAGGATCAGTCCTGGCATCTAGAGAATCCTCTCAAACCAATGTCACGGAGAGAGCCAGGATTGATTCCTTTCATCTTCTCGCACTGTTTAAGAGGGCAAAATAGGATTGTGTTAGGGCATACGTTAGCAGTTGAAGATGACACCAAAATGTGGTTACATGTAGAGCATTTAATCCCTCCTATTTTAGGCCACAATTAGTCCATAGGCAACAAATGTCCAAGTAGCTTGTCTGGTTTGAGAACTTTTTTCAATTTAATTTAAATTTGTTTATCCTGACCTTCTCCTGGAGCTTTTGGTTGCAATTTGGCCCAATACATCTCTATTACTCTTCATTTGTAATCTCCCATTGCCCGTACACAGTGTCTCCTGAAGTCAGCAGAACTGAACACGTCATCAAGATTGTGTGGAGTCAGTTACTTTTTTAAATGCAATATGTTTTCCAATTTTGCTCAAGCAAAACATATTTTCACGCAGCATGCATTGGTATATTAGGCTCTGTGCCTTCTGCTTGCTAATATATTGGACATGACCCACAGAGCAGTTTGGCTATCACAGAAGAGACCTTGACTCTGCTGGCCAACACTTTTCATTTTGTGGATTTGCGTTGCAGCTGCTATCCTTGACTGTGAAGTAACCTCTTCTAGTACGTTGGGGAAGCACTGTTTTTCAAATTGGCCTCAATATGGTCCATCAGTCCACACTTCATGTTCAAGGGGCAGTCATAAGAGTGCTGCTTTTATTGGTATTTGCAGATTTATTTATTCAGGCCTTTTTTCCTCAGCTGATTTATTCCTCCCATTTGCCCCCCATGAACGCAAGGTTAAGGGGGGTTGTAAAGCAGGCAAGTTTGGGTCACAGTCCAGAGCTGACAGTCGAGGCGGCACAGAGAGCACGCGGATCAGCTTTGACGCTCAAATCTCAGAATCTGATGCAAATCCGGCAGTATTTAAACCTCCAGATCAGCCTTCCCAAATCCTTTCAAGATATTCTCGGCTCGATTGGGTGGCATTAAAGGATCATAGGAGCAGAACAAAACATCGTCTGGCAGCGAGAGAGAAAGAGGAAGAGGGGAGGGAAAATTAGAAAGCGAGAGAGAAGAGGGCTAGCCCGCTGAAGGTTTTACAATGTGTTGCACCAATGGAAATCATGGATCACTTTAATGTTCCCTCTGTTTCTGCACCCCTCTTTTCTCATCTTCTCTTGTGCATTTTGTTTGTTCGCTCACTCACTCACTCTGATCTCTGTCCTCACAGCCCGCTCTGGCAAAATCCAGCGTAATCCTGTATGGGTGCCTTTGTCCAGTGCATGTAAACATCTGTGCTGCATTTTAAATACAGATTTCACGCTCCAACCTGGCTTACATATTATATGGTGGTCATTTCGCAGACCTTTATGTCCGAAACAATGTACATGACACACATTGTACATCTTACCTTAGGGGTAGACTGCTCAGAGATCCTTTTGCATTTTCAGCCTGGAGATGTAACTGCCTGGATGTCACTATATGTAGTAAAATTAGGTTCACTGTGAGAATGTTTGCTTGATGTGTTTAATCCCCTCATTTTAATAACCATCCATTACTTTTATGTGTGGATCCAAGTTCCTGTTCATCTTATTTTTTAAATAAGGCATTAAAGATCATGATTAAAGTAATGACATGGATGCCTTAGTATTTTTATGCATTTAAAATAAAATAAATAATAAATTCACCATACATTGAGTATTTTGATGCTTTTGCAGGCTGCTTTTCAGTGAAAGTGTCCAATAAAGTCCATTCAGTTACTTTACTTTACCAGATGTTCCATCATCAACTTGAATAAAAGAGAACATTTAGAATTTTACTCTGAAAATATCTTGAGCTTTGGTTTAGTTCCACTCAAGCCAACTGTCTGAGCGTATGCAGAGCATTACCTCCACGCAGTTGACAGCAGAAGGGTGGTGTAACGGCTTGTCATGCACAGTAATCTCTATTCGTGACTGTTGAAGTTCATGCTGAAGCTTTCACAATACAGTCAGGGGTTTTGACATTATTTCTGAGGTGGATAAAGCTGTCTGAATCATCTAGTTGAAAGATATTTTTGTATTAAAGGGAACTTTATAGTGCTGGAAGTGGCAAAGGTAATGCCAATGGTTTCATTTCAATGTCTTCAGATTGAGCATTCAAATTTCTCTTCTGGACATAAGCACTTGCTAGCGGACACCAGTCGTCCTACAGGTCTACACTGAAAGATCAAATGGACTCGGAAATGGCTGTAAACATTTTATGATGTAGAGGAAATGCTGTACTTCTGTGCGTGTAACAAAATTGATGTGCTCACAAGCTCTGCTTTCACAGTCTACCGTCCCCTTTCCTCCCCCACGGCCGATGAGAGCCGCTTCACTCCGCTGCCCTTACAAATAGACCCCATTGATTGAATCTGATTCCTGTGGATAGTGCAGGATTATTGAGCGGCCTTTCCTGATGATCACACCCAGAGTGTGTGTGGAAATGTTCTCTCTGTGTCAGCTTTTGTTGCTTAAATCAGAGGGATGTCTCCCCAGAGCCCCCGTCCGATGACACACAGCTCTCTGGAATGCACACTTTCGCCCTCCCCCCTCTCGCCTGGAATATCAGTTTCATTTTTTCTTTAACCCTTTCACACGTACGTTCTACTGGCAGCCTGGCGTGAGTTTTTTAATGCGACCGTTATTGTAAAATGACTTGCTCTAATTTCCATGGTAACAAATCAAACTTGGCACGTGATGTTTTATTGTTTTTTTTATACAAAATATTTACTGACTAAATGAAATTCATGCAAGCGAACTCCTTATGGTTTAAATAATAATTTAATTTATATATATATATATATATATATATATATATATATATATATATATATATATATATATATATATATATATATATATATGTATATATGTATATATATATGTATATATGTATATATGTATATATATATATATATATGTATATATGTATATATATATATATATATATATATATATTAAATAAATAAATAAATAAATAAATAAATAAATAAATAAATAAATAAATAAATAAATAAATAAATAAATAAATAAATAAATAAATAAATAAATAAATAAATAAATAAATAAAATTTTTGATCGCTAAGTTATCACGGGCTGTGGGTGGGGTGCCGCCATTATGTTTTCAACACTGACGGAGTCGGAGCCTGCTGGATTTACAACACAAGATCATCCACTTCTCCTGATATACGTGACATTACGTGAGGGAACAGCCTAGACTGATCGTACACATCAAAGGGTAGAAAATTGTGTTATTTGATCGGTAATGTTATCACGGGCCATTATGTTTACAACACTGATATCTTGCTATATTAGTATGCAATTACAAACTATATTTAGTTTTTACTGATATTTTTGTGGTTGTGTAATGTAATTTGAAGTGTATGAAACCTAAAATAAACATTAAAAGACACTGAGCTCAGTCAGTCTTTCACTCAGTCAGTCTTTGGCTAAGTGCCAGTCAGTGCGCTAAAGCAGATTTTAAATGTTGAATTTGGAAGTTGATCACTGAGCTTCACACGGGTGTGATCGTATGCACCAGGGACCAGCCTAGAATGATCACACGGGTGTGATCGTACGTGTCAAAGGGTTAACAGACATCCTAAGAATGCCTCAAATAATCAAATAAAGAGTAGTATTGGGAATCTTAAGAAATGTTTGCGTTCTGCCTAATGATTCAGTTTACATTTTAAAATGATTAAACAACTAAGAAATAGTGGTATGGAAAAATGCACAAAACTAGAGTTGGGGCAATCATTTTTTGAATTTTAATAAATCCGAATCTGTCGATTCTGAAAAGGTAAAAAAACAAAACCGATTTTATTCATGTTTATTCTAAGTCTTACAAATCAACAGGTGTTTAAAAATACCCTTAGCAGAATCCATTCATATGCTGTGCAAAAAGATGAGGAAGAGAACTCTGTTCATTATCACACACTATTTACTATAAGAAGCCGTTCTGTGCGTGTGTCTGCAGCACAGAATACAGCAATGCTTTGAGCTCGAATGGTTTAAAATCATATCGAAGTGGGGAGTTTCTTATCGAATCACTGTTTCTGGTGAAAGTCTGTGCTCCCATGTCGCTGCAGACCTGTTGGGTGCTACTCTTACTGACCAGAGGCACTGCAGCCTCATTAAATTACCTGCAGAATGAGCCTGAAACTAAGTCTTAGTTTGTGGGATGAGAGAAAATCGACTCAATCTGCTTTTACGGTCAGCACTGAGATGTTGTTATTTTGATTTAGAGCTGAGCCAACAACACAAAGTCCTGCTTCAGCAGAAATGAGAGTGTGATTGTTTATGGTGTTTTGGGGCTTTTTTGACTCGTTTATCCTCTTCCTCACCCCTCTTAGAGGGATAAATAGGGCCGGCTGCCCTAGACCCGGATTTCCCTCCTTTCACTGTCCCGTTGCTTTAATATGCTATACAAAGCTTTTTTTTTTAATTTTATTTTTGTTGTTCAAAAGTCAGTCATACAGTTCAAATAAATAGCAACGTGTTAATTGAATAAACTGTAAATTTGATTAAAAAAGGAATATTAATCTGTTAAATTGCATTGTTGAAATTCCTCTTCAAACTCAATTTTTTTTGAAGATTAAACTTCACTTTAAATTACTGAACTAATATTTAGTTGCAAAACCATTGTTTTTGATAAGTGCTGTGCATCTGCGCTGCATTGAGTCAACCAACTTCTGGCACTTAGAAAAAGGTATTTCAGCCTAGGATGAATTTGTTGGATTTTGCTTCAGAAACTGCATTTATAATGTTGTCCCACAATGGGGTTGAGGTCAGAGGAGTGAGCAGGCCACTCCATTAGCACAATCCTTATAGTCTGGAACCAAGATGTTTCTTCCTTGCTCTTGTTTTTAGGGTTGTTGTCATGTTGAAAGACCCATTTCAGGTGCATTTCCTTTTCGGCATAGGGAAACATAATCTCCAAGTATTTTGATCCCTATTATGCGATTTTAAATAGGTCCAACATCATAGTATGAAAAACATCCCCATACCATATCTTTTTGTGCTACCATGTTTCACTGTCTTCAGTACCCAGGGGTACTTGACTTCAGTACCCAGGGTTCATCTGATAGGACCACTAGACCCGAAAAAAACAAGCTCTCATCAGTCCACGGAATGTTACACCATTTCTCCTTGGGCCAATCGATGTGTTTCTTGGCAAATTTTAACCAATTATGCACATGCCGTTTTTCAACAGTGGTGTTTTATAGGGGCTTCTTGCTGTTATATTTAATGTAATATTTAATTTAATTTCATTCTACCTTAATAAAAGGACAATTAACACTGCCTTGTTTTTTTGTTTGTTTGTTTTTTCGCATAATGAGTGAATTATTTCATTAAACTCTACATTGCTATTATTTTGAACACACCCCTTTCAATGTCAATCACTCAGTACAAGCAGCGTGCATGTCATGACAGTTGGGTTTGTTGTTTTTCTACTACATCGACAAGTAAATTATTTGTACTGCAGAAATATCACTACTACTAATATATCAGTGGTTCATCAGGTTACTGATGTACTTTTAACACAACTGTATAGGCCTAGAATGACATGAGGGTAAGTAAATGCTTATCTATCGGTGTGGCTCTGTAGTGGTGGTTCACCTTCACTGGCTAAAGACTAGTGTATATGTTTGAGCAGGAAACCCTGGAGCAGATCTTTGCCCTTGTTGAATTGCAGACTCCTTGTCAGTTCAGACAGTATTAGACAGTATTATCTGCTGGCCAGTATGAGAGTGAACAGGCATCATTTGTAAGACCGAGGAAGGATGTGTGACAGTTGTGCTGCTCGGTCATTGGAAACGTTCAATGTGTCCATGTCTGCTCAGTTTCACTGTGTATGATAGGCTAGTGATAGAGGATCTAATCTAGTCTCAGAAAATTCACAGGACTATTCCTAGGTGAAACGTGTCAAGGACGTCCCTGAAAACTAGTTAAATGGACAAATTTATATATTTTGTCTCTTTCTGGAGTGCGTTCGATTTAACCTGGGTCTGTTTTCTTTGTTCTGTCTTCACATGAGTGGCGGTATTGTAACAAGCTCATAGATGCATCTTCATTGGCTCTCCATGAGCTCCTCGAATGTGAAGGGTTCAAACAAAAGCTTCGCTTTCTAGAAGAGAATATTTTTTTGTGTCTCTATTGAATTACTGAAGTGCTCAGGAATGGGTGAGTCATTCATGCGGGGGCATTCCGTAGCTTCAGTGCAGTTTTTATTTTATTAAATTTTTTCTCTCTGATTGAGGAAATTACTCAGGGTCTCTCTTGGCTTTGAGTCGTGTGGATGTGTAGACTTGTACTAATCCAGAGCAGTGTTATTTCAGTGTTAAGTCCTTTAAGGGCAACTCTCACAATACTACTCAAATATGGTGTCTGTCAAAGTAGTTTGGCCTTTGATGTGTGCTCTCCTAAGTTAACTCTGAAACACCATGAAAAGTTAAAGGTATCCCAGTCCTCCAGTGTGTCTTGCTTGATATGTAAATCGAGATTGAGCTGGTTTCTCCTCCGTCTTTCTCTTCTCCTCCTCTCTGCAGTTAGAAAGTCTCTGCAATTATTATAATAATTTTTTTGCATTTTAGTTGCTCTGCGTTGAGATCTCATGTTTGGTTTACTCTTTACTCTTCCTTAGTAATCAAAGGTGTGCATCTTTCTGTCTAGAAGCACTGCACTTCTGGCTCCTGTTGAGAGTTGATGTTTTTACTGTATTCTTCTCCAACAACTTAGTATGTTAGTTAAAGTAATGTTTATTTAAATGATAGCAATTTTGAATGGATCTCATTTATATGATTAGATATTAGTTATCATTATTTGCTTGTTATATGAATAATTTTTACTTTAGATATATATTTACTCAGGGATCAGTTTAAATACCAATCTGATTCCAAAAATTTAAAAAGGTGTTTTGTTTTTTTTGTTTCTTCTTTACCAGATTGTCCTCCATTCTACTTTCTGCATAAATGCCAGTTGTTGATTGATTGTGTGAGTAATGAGGGTCACTCTGATTGGTCTGTTTCTCCTCTTAGGCGGAAGGAGAAGATAATCTGAAGAAGATGCAGCTGATGGAGCTGGCCATTCTGAATGGAACGTACAGAGACACCAACATAAAAACACGTAAGGAGAGACATTCACACACAAACTGCTAAACACGTATACAAACACACATTCTGTGATTGTGTTCACAGTGACTAAAGACATTTGTTTAAATACTCCCATATGTGTTGGGTGCAGATCTTACACAAAACATAAAATCAGCCATAATCCATCTCTTATATCCATCCTTAATCCATGTGTAAACACACACACACACACACACACACACACACACACACACACACAGTGACATAGAATTGCATTTTTTTTCTGTGCTCTTATTCTGACCATAGATGAGCAATTAAAAAAGCAGAGCACTTTAGAGTCCATCAGACATAAGATGCTCGTGTTAATTCTAGAAAGAATCCTAACCACTGCAGACAACCCATGAAAACATCTAATCATCTGCCCACAGTCTAGTATTTCCGTCTCTCTTTATCCCTCCCTCTTTCTCCCTCTCTTTCTCCCACTTCCTTTCAAAACAGTTCCAATTGCAATCACAGCCTGTGTAATCCTGGTGTGGCGTACAGAATTATTTTACTGCATGATTTTGTGATTTTTAAGGTTGTTTTCAGGTCATAAATGTGTATTATTGCTCAGTTGCATACAACTCCACCCATGTCATACATATTCATTACTGCAATGCATATCTAATGCATATATATAAAAGCGCTTTTATATACTGGTCTGTAAAGTAATATTTGCATGACTGTATATATATTGAGTGTATGGATTTATGATTGTGCATGCATATTTGAATATATATGACAGGGACATTTTCTTTGGAAGAAGCACATCTGTTTGGTTTCAGTACAGAATGTTTACAAGCATTTTAATTTCCAGCCCTGTTGTGGTTTTCCTCTCCACATCTGCACTAAATGTCCCAGTGGCATGTAGAGATTTTAATTCATGTGGGAAAGCTTATGGCAAGTTAGTTGAATCAATTCTAGAAAGTCCACTGTAGAGCTGCAACCATAAGACAATAAGAAATAACATCATGCTTTAGCACACAAACCAATGAAGCGGTGCTTCTTCTGCATGCCACAGGGCAGCAAGTTCACATGTGCTGCTTTAAATCAGTCACTCTGTTGTGTATTAGTGCTTGTGTTTTGATGATCGGTTTGCCCTGGTATGATCAATCATCAGTTTCTCCTTGTGTTTTAGTTTTGATTTAATTTTCTGTAATGATTTTGGTTGTGGGGTTTGTTTTAGTTTGCTTTAGACTGTAACTTTTTTTGTGGTTCATTGACCATCGCATGGACTAATTTTACTTTATTTTCCCCCCCACCCTCTTTTTTCCTCTTTTCATGTACTTCTGTTTTCCTTTCCCTGCCTGTGCTTTTCTCACATCTGTTTTTGTGCCTTCTGTCCATTTCTATTTTTCCCCCTTCTGCTCTGAAAATGTTACACTCGTTCACACACCCAACCTCCTTCTGTGGCTCTATCCCTCCCATTACTTTTCTCTCTTTTTTCATCCTGTCTCTTTCTCTCCCTTTCACTCTTTCTGTCTTTCACTCTTTCGTTTACGGCAGCCACCCTTGCGTTCTCTCTTGCAGCAGCGGCAGCGGCTGCTCAAGGCCAGCGTTTGATCGCAGCCCCTGCGGGTCAGGTCCTCCCCCCATCTGCCCTCAGGCCCCCCACTCCGGCAGGGACCCCCATTATGAACATCATTCGGCCCACTCAGATGGCCACAGTGCTACCCAACGGCACCCCTACCTTGATGCCCCCGTCACCTGACGGGGGCATTATCTACACCACGCCCTATGATTACCCTTATGCCTTGGCGCCCACGTCTCTGCTGGAATATCCCATCGAGCACAGCGGAGTCCTAGGTAAGCGGGCGTGGGGGCTTGGCACTTCACCCTTTGGTGCCCCGCAAGAGGGCTTTGCTGGGGTGTTTTACGGGGGCATGTTGGATGGGGCGTCATCCGGCCCCGTTCAGGACTCACTGAAAGGTAAATATGTAATGACTAGCTCATGCTAGCGGGCTGGGTAATACAGGTGATTAAAGGCATAGATTTCTAGGCTCTAAAATAAACATTTTATGCCACTGAGACGGGCTGGGAAAGGGACCACTTAACTGTCTAAAACAAGGTGTATACGACTTTCTAAAAAAAATGTTGGTAATTTAAATTTTTTGCTGCTGCGTAAGAAGTCTTTTCTCAGGACACACTCGCTCTTGCAGACAGTGGCGACATGCTTGCTTGCACACATCTTTTTTCCGTCTCTTTGCCGGAGGCTTTGTCAGGCAGGCTACTGGTGGATCCCCTTGGATTTCTCCTGGCTTTTGAAATCATTTCTCTCTTCCCTGCTGTAGCAGGCCTTGGTACCGGTGCTGAGTGGCAGAGAGAGAGAAAGAGCCCAGAGTCCCATTGGGGATGTTCATTAAATTCTTCCACTATTCTCACTGTATCCAATTGTCTTATTTTTACCCTTGTGAACTTGAGTGCTCTACCCTATTCAGAGAGAATTACCCATACTCCCCTGCCTAGCGAGGGATAGATAATAACTACAACACTTTGCATCAAAGCAATGTAAACATTTACAAATCAATTGTTTAACTGGACATGACAATCAATAGCATGATGTGCCAGTAGCTTCAGTTTGTGCTCGTCTTTTGATCCGACGGAAGGCTTTTTGAGTTCAGTTTACTGAATGTTGTACAGTTGGCACATTTGGGTCTTCTGCTGTTCTGTCAGTGCTGGGTTTACACTTTTAAACTTAAACACGCACAAGCTTAGCAGCCTTTTATTTACTTATAGTATCGATCCGACATCAAACCACCCCCAGACCAGACCATGTTCTCTCACTCTCTCTTTCACTCGCTCGCTGGGCTTCTGTGCAATCAGAAGTGATTTGCTGGACATCTGCTGTTGCAGCATAGCATGTAGGCGTACACACACACACACACACACACAGTTAGAGGGAAATGTTAGTGCCTACAGAATTTAATTCAAAAACATTCATCCTTTCAACTATTCTGTGATGTCATGATGGTAGTCATCACACCTCATGGAGCTCCTTGCAGAATTACTAATGCTTAAATCAATAATGAAGAAAAAATATATGGAGGAAACTTAAGTCTACATTTTTCGTATTGTAGTTTTAAATCTTGGGCTGATTTGGGAGTCAGTGAATAGGTTCTATCAGACCGAGTCATTCCTCTCCTGGTCCTGCTCAATTATCATAAGACTGAAAATGCTTCCTTCACCAATCTGTCTCAAGGTCTGTGCATGCCAAGAGCAAAACAAAAAACAACTGTGTCAATTTAATATTACATCAACCCTTCTGATTATACAAAATTCTTCACTTGTATAACAAAATAACCTGTAAATCGTCTCACCTCATTAAATGAAAATTGTTTTATGAGTTAGGTTGCATTCTAAAAGCTGATAATAAAGATAGCACTTTTAAATGTTCTTTTGATTCTGGGACCAAGAATATGAAAAACTGCCAGCTCCATCACATTTACATTTAATCATTTAGCAGCCGCTTTTATCCAAAGTGACTTAAAATATTTTAATGTTTGTATTAATGAGTCATGTGTTGATCAACAGTTTTTTGAAAATGGCTAAAGGCTGGGCAGGTCATTCCACCAGCAGAGAAACAGACCTGGTAAATGTCAGTGAAAGTGATTTTGTGCCTCCTTTTTTGTATGGTACCACAAGGCGCTGTCAACTTGCAGAAAATAAGCTTCTGAACGGCATGTAGGTGTAAAGTAATGAGTTTATGTATATGGATGCAGAGCCAGTGGTTGTTCTGTAGGCAAACATCAGTGACTTGAATGTGATGCATCAGTTCACTATTCACTATTTCATCTATCTGGAATTCCGTTCCAAGCAAATGATCAAAAATATTTTATTTTATTGATCGGCTTTAGAGAGCAATTAACCAGCCAAATCAAGTAACAAGTAAACTTTAACAAGTAAAACAACTCTTCTTTCATGTGTGCAAATGCATTTTCACTTTTTCTTTTTTTACAATTTATAGCCAATCTTGCTCTTGGTATTGAACAGACCTTCACCATGGAAGCAATTACTACTCCACTGTCAACAGTTTTCAGATCATTTCGATTGTTCTGTTACCTTTGAGATGGACCTAGGAGATCATGTAAATAAATAAATGTTATCATTGTTCTTAGAATTTGCCGTCTATTTTGGTTTTCACTCATGTCAACTTGTCTTTTTTTTCTTATGTATTCTTGTGAGCAGAGCAGAGAGAGTTTGTATTTTAGCCGGTTTATTGAAATCTAGAAAATGTAAGCCAGGTGCTGTCATACAGTAATCACAGGGTGTCAAAACTTGATTACAATTTGCTATCAAAAAACGCTGCTTCCACTCTAGTAATTTGTTTTTTCCTAAAACACACCTTGTTTTTTTTTACCCATGATTCCTTGACTGCCCGTCTCAAACAATCTTAGAATCTTATGACTCAAAGCAATTACTATGTAATTTTAAGTTGTAAATTATACATTTATTTAAAAAAATGTTGTATGCATTTATTTTACACTTGTATGCATTTTTACCCAATGTGTTGATTTTGAATATGTATTCTATGTAGAAACTATTTAAATTTTAAATATAGATTCATGTAAAGCCTGTTTCACAGCTAGCCTGCTCAAATTGAGCCTCGTTTTGAATGGATCTCTCAATAAAAGGTCAAAGTGCTCAGTATTTCTCTGGCTCGTACAGTTCTGCTGCAGCGTTTGAGGCTGGTTGCATGGTCTAGCTGTGCTCCACAGGCTTTACATGTCTGTTTTTCTCATGGGCTGAAACATTTCTAACCTTATGGACCTGTTGTAATCTAGGTGCAATGGCTACTAAAGTGCGGAGACATGATTCACGGGTCCATCCTTACCAAAGGATAGTGACCGCAGACAGAGGTTAGTTAGAAAAGACACTTCTACTTTTTTTTATTGCATTATCTCTGAATGGGGATCATACGCGTTTATATACACTGCATATATTTATTGTGGAAATGTGTTTACATATGAAATGCCTCTGGAAACACTCAGGTTTACGGAAACATGACTGTAACTGAATTAAATGCCGTTTGTTTAATAGCTTTATATATCAGTGCATTCCTTACATTTCTAGATTCCAAAATAGTTTGTATTTTTTGCTTTATGTTGCTTTGTTTTTTTCTGATTTGTTTAAATCGTTTAAAATACAAAGAAGGGACTGGAATAATTTTCAGTTTCCAGCAAAGCTATTGCCGGGGTGCTAAAGTTATTACCTCACAATTTCTTTGTCTCAGGTTAATCTCATCTGATTTTTTTATCCATCTCTTTAAGTGTAAAATGTATTTCATACCCAGTTATCATTTAGTTTAACTGAAGGTACTATATCGTGAGTATTTTTATAGCAGATGTATTTTTGAATCCTGTGTATAAAGTTCACTGAAAATAAAAAGAGAAAAATCCAAAGTGATATTTTGCAACCTTTATCTGTTTATTTGCGTAACGTAGCACTAGCTCTCTGATTCCCCCTCACAACTAATTACACTGTTCGTAACACGCATTTCGACTCGACACTAAATTGTTACTAGTTTTTGTTTTTGTTTGTTTGTATGTTTCTTGTTTGTCTACGTGATACCTCTCTGCTTTGGTTTGTGGGAACATGGGGCATTTTAGCGCTTTAATTACATGTAATAACGTTCTGATTGAACTCTGATCATGACGTTAGTGTGTCATGATCATAACGAGGTTTAGCCTGTGTTTGTCTCTTGGCCATGGATTTAAGGGGTTAAAAAAAGATTGCATTCATTTTGCTGTTAAAATGATGTCATTCCGGTCTCTTCTTGCTAACTAATATCTTTTCTACCTTTTTTTTTCTTTTTATTGTTTTGGTTCCTAACCACCTAGCCGCCACCGGCAACTAACAAATGACCTCTGAACTCTGAACTCTTCACCCAATGATGAGCCGCCCAAGCCTGCCTGCTGATCAGATTAACTGGTAATTGCCTTTTGCTAGCCTGGTGGACGCAGAGAGAGAGGCACCTGTCCGAGCAGTGATCCTAACACAAACCAACATAAAACACAACAACCCTCCATACCAACACGTTGTGTAGCGATAACAACGATGATACTTTATTATTTTGTTTTTTTTCTTTTTATTATTTCTTTCTTTTTCTTTTTAAACCTCAAACGACTGGGTGGATGTTAACAGTGGTGTTGCGTTACCCAAAAATCTGCACTGAAGTTTAAAAGCAATAAAGCGTCTTCTGCTAATTCAGCCCTTAAATTCCTTTATAATCACAAATCTCCAGTGTAAAAAATAAATAAATAAAAAAACGATGACCCCACTTTTATCAGTCATAACGCTACACGGGGCATCAGGATCCAGATTATTTCTTTACGCTACCCCACCCATTTAAACTCACTATGAATCAACAAAAGAAAAAGAAGGAAAGAAATCTGCACTCACACCAACTTGTGTATTTCCTGTCCTTCTCTGATGTAATCCTGTGTTTTTCAGTTGATGAGTTTTACTGTGCTGACACATTCTGGGTGTGCCTGTCCAGCTGACTTAGAGCATGGCTACAATGACAGACTGCAAAAAGCTTGTTTTGATTTCTTTGTTCTGTTACTCCTCCCCATTTTATTTCTTGTGCATCCATGTATCTTATTAGCGTTTGGCAATACTTGCAGATTTATACGTGCTGCTTATTGCAGTTTCTGTGCCAGCTCAGTAGGGGGCAGTAGGTGGAGTCAGGCAGGGCAATAGCAGGAGAGATGGGGGTGAAGTGTTATGGAGTCTTTAAATTTAGGATATTCAGGGTTGGACAGCTGGGATATGAACCGGAATCAGTTTACTGAACTATGCCATCCCAAAAACACTCAACCCCTCCCCACATACAGTGCCTGAACTTTCTACAAATCTTTCCTTGAATGAGCTGTGAGATAGAAAAAAAAAAAAAAAATGACAAAGTATTATGTGTGCACATTTAGCCAAAGGGTTTCCATTTAATGAATTTCATATATATAATGAGTATGTATCTAACCGCCAAGGGATCTGTCATTCTAGTCTAGAGTTTGAAAAGGTTTGGTGTCATGCCTGTTTGTTCTAATAGCAAATCAAAATGGATGGAAACGGTGATGAATCGTACCACAAGACGCTAATTTCTTTTGAAGATGTACAAAAAAGAACACTAAGGAAGCTGAATGAGGTAGATAGAACATGGGAGGGCATAACCTCACTGCTGTATGTACACACTTTTCTTTCTTTTGTTTCTGCTGATTTGTCAAAAAAAGTTCTCTCCCCCTTCCCAACTTCCAAAAATTAGTCAGCTGAGCTGAGGCAAAAAGCAGGTGTTCTTGTAAATGCCTTGATGAACTTAAATTCATGAATGAGAAGCAACTGTGAGTTTTTTCGATTAGTTTCAAACACCGTATCAGATAGCCCATCCACAATGTGTCCTGCACACCCCAGCCACTGAGCCCACTCTCTCATTTCTATACACCCTCTCAAGAAAACATAGGATGTGAAAGCCATGTCTGCCTGTTCGAATTGCTTTATACATACATGATATATATATATAAAATGTATACAAATGTAGATATGTCATTGCATATTAAAATACAGAAAGATCAAAATTAGATACTTTTACAGGGTGCTGGAGAAGAAATATATATTTTTGGCAATTTTAGCTTTTTATACTTAACTTGCAGTTACAAAATATGAAACGTAATACAAAAAAAAAAAGATATATATAAAAACGTTTGTAGAATAGTACAGCAAAAGGTGGTAAATGTTGCGTGACTTTGGATACTATTGGCCAGGGAAAAAAGCAGACCAAAATAGTCAAACCTTGGAATGTTGGAGCAATTGCATGATGTGAGAGGAGAAGAGTACAGTTAGAGAGATAAGTGCCTTACCGACGGTCGTTTCTTTTTCCGAGTGTTACATTCTGTTCAATAATATCCAGCACCAACTAGGAGAGTGCAGAGCGAGGGAGGGAGGGAGGGAGGTTTGTGAAGAGGAAGCACCCCAAGAGAAACCACAAGGCTGTTGCAGTGTTGTGCCACTGAATCTATTCTATGCAAAGGAATAGCAGTCATTTGACCAGCTAACTATGTGCCATGATTCGTCTTCCCAAAATTAAGTTGGAGTCTTCTTGTTTTTTCCCTTTAATCTCCATTTGAACCAAGTGTTTTGTTTTCTCTTTATTTTATTGCATTATTATTCTTATATTATGAGGACAAAATCAGCAATGCTGTCTATGTATTTGGTTACTGTGAGTTTTGTCAAAAACAACTGCCAATCATGATGTGGAAGTCTGCCAGGTGCTTCTAAAAGAAATCCTTTATTTGGATTTTACCTGAAACCTCCTTTTGTTTCAAGACTTGCAAACTGGAAACTTTCAATCATTGCCTCGACTTTAATGTTTGCCAAAACATGCTTATTTTTTATGCCAAGGAAGTGTATTTTTTCTCAAAGACCGGGAGAAAGAAGGGCAGAAGGAAAAGAAGCATTTAGACCACTTTGGGAAAGCCCTGAAATAAGTAGCTTTACAGTGCACTGATCTGAGAAGAACAAATAATGCAGGGGGTGAGAAAATACAGCCGTTTATTAAAAGTGTTACTGAGGGGAAGGTCACAAGGATATCCGTCTGCTGCCGCAACAGTGCCAAACCCAAAGAGCCACAGTATCAAATCACGATCTAAAGATCAAATCTCCCCCGAGCAGTTTTCAATCGTTGAAGCAACCGGAGGTGTTCATCAGTTTGAATAAGATCAGGCTCAACTTTTTGTCCTAAAACCCTGGCAGGCTCTAGTTTTAGTCTTGTTCTTCACTTTTGTTACACAAAAAAGGTCAATGTCTTTTTTTTTTTTCACTCTTCTCAGTGTTAGATACGTTTTTTAAACATTGAAATAATGAAATGCAATATTAGAGAGGAGCAGAGATGACTACAGAGAAATGGACAGTATTAAATGAATCCCCTCTGCCATGTTACTACATGCTGTTAATGTTTTGGACTTGGGTTCTGTCTATCAGGTGTATGGAGAAATCTGTTCTCTTCCGCCTGCCTACTACATGTGTAATAATGTAAATTACAGCCATTGTAACAGGTTTCTAATGTATTTTTCTAACTTCATTTTCTATGTACAAGTCATTTTTTTTCTGATCTCCTTTTGTGATGAAACCCACTACACGTTTGTTTGTTTTTCCATGTCCTCTCTCCTCCTCTGCCCTCCCTCTTGGCCCAATCTTTACTCAGATCTGTCTCTCATTGGGAGCGTTGCCTTTTCCTAGTTATTTTGTTTTCTTGCTGATTCTTTAGCTTGTTTAACTCATTAGCAACTTTATTAGTTCCTCTTGTCATAGGTATTTTTACATGCTTGCATTTAGTTTTTATGGTGTATGCTGTTATTTTTTTCTTATTAACCTCCTTGGCATTTATTTTAATAAAACATTCTTAGTAAGAATTTTACTAACTTGCTGATATTATTTTGTGTTGTGTTCTTTTTTTTTTAACCAGTTTAATGAATCTACTACCTTGGTCTGGTTCACGGACTAACACGATTAAATCTGGTGTGTGAACACCCTCACAGTTTCTCACAGATACACTCACTCACTCACCCACTCACCCACTCAAACAAATGCATTTTTCAGTGGTCCATACACATTTACTGTTCTCACACACACACACACACTCACTTTCACACAGTCTAACGGGTAAATGTGCACGAGGCAGTCCGTCCTTCACTCCGCTCCTGCACTCTCATCTTTGTCGCTGTAGAAATCTTCCCAAGCGCGTGCTGCCATGCCTTGTCTGCCTCACTGTTCACGCAGTTTATTGGTGCTACTGGTGTTTCCTTTTGTTTTGTTTGGGGGGGGGCTGCTTTCTGTAGAACTGGATGTAATTGGGATTTAGGTCGATGTAGAGTTAGAGCATAACTTTGTTACAAAACCCGACAATAACTGGAAGTTTTTGGTTGAATTTATTGGCTCTGAACAGTAATTCTTCTTTTGAAAAAGTAAATGTCCAGTAATGACCTGGTGAGCCTCAGGAATCAGTGCATTTACTGCCGCTTGTCGAATGTATCGTTTTAGCGTGACATATCACGTTCCCATGTCAGTGCAAATGATTGTCCATCCTGCCCAAAATTCTTTAGTGCGTCTGATCTCGACTCTGCTCCTTCATTCAGCCATCAGTCTTCATATGTAGCGGGTCATATGGAGTTTTTGAAGGTGGTTTGACCTGCAGAGGCGGCGGTGAGATTGCGTCTGGAGGGGCTGCTGGTTGTTTGCTTTCACACCTAAGCGGACAAAAGTACTAACCCTTGTAGGAACTGCTTGGGTCTTGTTGCCATGGAGACTAAAGGCAGTGTGCCCAATGTATGAGATATTTAGGATAAGTGAAATTTAATTTTCTTTTTATTTATACAGTATTTTCTATGGGGAAATGTTTTGTAAACACAACCTAAGCACAATGTGTACTAATGTGATTTTTATTTTATTCTTTTGTCCTCAATCCTACTTTTTTTTTTTTTTTACTCATTTAAAAATGCATTGCAACTGCACAAATAAAGTGTTTTTAGACCTTTTCCATCCCACTGAGTGAAGCTTCAGAGTGAAAACCATGCGTTAAATGTTGACTGACTGAAGTTGTATTCATCTTCATTTTGAAGAGCGATTTAAAAAAGCCTTAATATTATATTAATAAAGGGAAGGTTTCTCAAGCAAAAAAAAAAAAAACGAACTAAATGAAAATGCCCTCAGGGAATGTTTCCTCACAGGTCATAATCACCAGCTTCTAATTGGCTAATTGAACGATTATTTTAATAATTCATCTGATTGTTGATGCACCTGTACTTCAATTCAAGCTAAATTATATATTTTGAATTACTTGTAGTTGGAGCATATACAAGAGTTTCTTTGTGGAGAGCTGTAGCACATTTCACAATGGCCTGTTAGAAGTAAAACCTATGAATAATAAAATTTAAAAAAAGGGCTTCAGTGCCAAAAGTGTTTTCTTTTGTTTTTAAAGAGACTTTGCTGAAATGTCCCACAAAACTTTCCAGTTTGTGTAAAGGTTTCAAGTTTCCCAGTTTTCTAAAAACGGTTATCGACACCTCACTTGTTTCCAAAAACATACGGTCAGATATTATTTCTATGCAGCCTTTTATTTGTTTCTATTCAGTAATACTTTTGTCCATTTTGTTAATAAATTTAATTAATAATTATAATATGTATTGTATTTTTCATAAATAAGAATACTGAGTATATATCAGAGTGTGCAAACATTTAAATATCAGTCTTCATGTAGTTTTTGTATTGTGTATAACACAGTATGAGATGAAACCGAAGTTGTGTGAAGACGAGCTGTTATTCATGTACTGTGTGAAATAAAGGGCTGTGTCGGATTGCTTGTGAGATTTATTTAGACCTTCGCTGAGGACATCAGAGCAAGCTCACTGCGGGTTTGAATTTGTAGCCTTGTGCTCAGGTAAGTTACATTCAATTAAAGAAACGACGGCAAGTCTAAATGTCACAGGTTTATTTGCTGTACCGTGTAATGAAGTCGATTCTGTGAAGTCTGACCTGTAGGGCTGAAACTGATGGATGTTATTTGTGCTTGACTCTGAACTTGATGCAGACTCTAAAATGCAATCTAAAAATAATACAGTCCTGGTCAGAGTTAATGGCACCTTTGGTATATGAACAAAGAAGCTTGTGGAAATCTGCATTTTTAATCCTTTTGATATTTTATGAAATGTTTTTTCTTTAATACAAATTGGCCACAATTAAGCACCTTTTTATTCAATGCTTTTTGCAACCTTTTTCCCAAGATAACAGCTCTGAGTCGTCTTCTATAATGTCTGATGACTTTTGAAAACGCCTGACAAGAGATCAGAGACTGTTCCTTCATAGAAACACTCCAGATCCTAGATTTCTATGTGTTTTAGAGCCTTAATTTTGTGCTTGGTGATCCATTTTTGTGTGTTTTTGTTTTAGTGTTTGTTTCGGATCATAGGCCTGGTGGAAGATCCAACCATCATAAGATCAGCCCATTATAAGATGATTTAGCAGATTCTGTCAAGTTTAGGTCTCTTGTTATTTGATAGAACCCATGATGCTACCTGGCAGAAAAATAGGCCCACAACATTAAAGATCCAGCAGTAGGGGAGCGCGGGGCACAACCTAACGGGGTTTATTGTAACACGCATGGTTTAACACTTAACACACATGCCAGGATGATGAAACTTTGACTATCTAGTTGTCATATCAACATAATGTAGACAGTCAAAGTTTCATAGAGGAAAAAATTGGAAGATATCCCTGAACATTTATTTTACCATAGCAAAAGTACATTTCTTACTCAAGTTTATTTTTCATCAGTTTTTTGTGTCTTTTTTTAAATAAGACAAATCTGATATTATTGTAATCCTATATCTGTTATTTAACAGTTGAGATGGTTCTTTAAAGCTGATCTGACCAGCAGAAGACACGAGCCGTGGTTTAAATCCCAGTTGCACAGATGGGGTGTGTTACGTAACAGCTTTGTGGAGTACGTTTATGAAGGATGGATGCACTTTTTTGAGCTTCAAACTGATGGGCCCGTTCACTGCCATTATAAAGTTTGGACGAGCCAGGATATTTATTAATATAAGATTGTATTCGTTTGAAAGAAGAGTGTCATATACGTCTAGGATGGCTTGAAGGTGAGTAAATCATGGGGTAATTTTCATTTTAAAGTCAACTAATCCTTTAAGACATTTTCTTTCTTACAGCCACTTTCTATTTTGTGAAGCTCAACAATCTTTTGCTGCACATTAGAACTATATTTTTTGGCTTTAATGATGAATGATGGGAATAATGAATAAGGAAATTTGGCCTTTGTGTTTCCTCATATTTATACTCCTGTGGAAAAAACTGAACCTTGGTATGCTAAATAAATGTAAAATGGGGAATATACTTCAGAGATATTTTAATCATAATGTCTAGAGTGGCTATATTTTTTTTTGCCAATGTGTATTATCGAAAAACCTTAGGTAACACCTTAGTTTAGTGTCCAATTCTCACTGTTAACTACTGTAGTTGTGTTTATTAGTATGCATATTTCTAGGATATTGGCTTTTTCTAAAGCACAAATTACTGCCTTATGCATGATCATATTCTACATCCCTTATTTCCTCCCAGTATCTAAACATAATAACTTTAACATTACTAATGAGCAGTAAATAGGAGTTTAATAGTTAAATTATTATTTGGAATTATTTCATAGTCAACACCACAAACTCGTGCTCCAAACCATCTTTGCTTTGTGGCAGGATGCATTATCCTGCTGAAAGAGGACACAGCAGGGAGTACTGTTTTCATAAAAGGGTGTACATGGTCTGCAACAATGCTTAGGTAAGTGGTACGTGTCGTAATATCCACATGGATGGCAGGACCCAAGGTTTCCCAGCAGAACATTGCCCAAAACATCACACTGCCTCTGCCGGCTTACCTTTTTCTGTGCATCCTGGTGCCATGTGTTCCCAAGTAAACGATGCACACACATAGCCATCCACGTGATATGATAGAAAACGTGATTCATCAGACCAGGCCACCTTCTTCCATTGCTCCATGGTCCAGTTGTGATGCTCACGTGCCCACTGTTGGCGCTTTTGGCTGTGGACAGAGGTCAGCATGGGCAGCCGCATACACAACAAGCTGCGATGCACTGACACCTTTCTATCAGAACCAGCATCAACTTCTTGAGCAATCTGAGCTACAGTAGATCTTCTGTTTGATCGGACCACACGGGTAAGCCTTCGCTCCCCACGTGCATCAATGAGCCTTGGCCGCACATGAACCTTTTGCCGGTTCACCACTGTTCCTTCCTTGGATCACTTTTGATGGATATTGACCACTGCGGACCGGGAACACCCCACAAGAGCTGCAGTTTTGGAGATACTCTTTCCCAGTCATCTAGCCATCACAATTTGGCTCTTGTCAAACTTGGTCAAATCCTTCCCCACGTGCATCAATGAGCCTTGGGGACCGGGAACACCCCACAAGAGCTGCAGTTTTGGAGATGCTGTGACCCAGTCGTCTAGCCATCACAATTTGACACTTGTCAAATTCGGTCAAATCCTTACGCGTGCCCAATTTTCCTGCTTCTAACACACCAACTTTGAGGTCAAAATGTTCACTTGCTGCCTAATATATCCCACCCACTAACAGGTGCTGTGATGAAGAGATAATCAGTGTTATTCACTTCACCTAATCGGTGTATATACACACTAAGATGTCAGACATTCAAGTTTTTGTCCATATGACACTTTCAACATCGCCTCATGAAATAAATCACCCTAGAGAATTTAACCTTGCTTTACACTGATCTGACGTACTGTAATGGCACATGAATGCTTAAAAGGGGGATCTGTAGATTAATAAGTCAAGACATCTTTCTTACTCAAACTTCAGTACGTCTTTCAATCACAGCCCATTGCTAGGCTCTGCTCTAGCTCCCCATTGTCTTTTGCTCTGGGTGAGAGGTTGTTTTTATATGAAGTCAGTTTTGGCCAGCAGAAGTTGAGAGATCAAAAGAGTGTTTGTAACTGGAGCAGCTGGCAGCTTTATCAAAGCAAGAAAGAGAGGAAGAGAGGGTGGTGTCGCAAGTAACAAATGTTCCCAGTTCCTGCAGAATAAATCAGGAGCATTCATCAGGACACAGCTGTGTGTAGTGTGTGTATTTCTGTGTGTGAAGGAGAGAGATGCTCTGTTCTATGTGTTTTTGGCATCTCTTGGAGGTTGATGAATAGTGTCTTGTGCTTCAGGTCTCAATGACCAGCTGGTGTGTAAGAACTTTCTACCATTCCAAATCCTGTTTACTGAGAGAAAGAACATTTGTTGCAATGCAATGATCTCCCAATTATGGTCTCTCAGAATAAGAATGGTCATAAAGTTTAAGTACTAAAATTGAAAAAACTGAAATAGAAATGAATGGGCCTCAACGGTGATGTCATGTACATGCATTTCACAGGTTCAGTCTATAGGTGGGTAATGTATCTTTACAAAATGACACCACAGACTTCTGGCCTGGCATGCATAATAGTGTTTTTAGTTGTTTTTGCAGATAATTTTTTACATTTTGTGTTTTTAGTACATTGTTGTCATGTAAACATACCCTCAAGCTAAAATATATATATATATATTATATATATATATATTAATATTAATAAATCAAATTGCAGTATATCAATAATATTAAAATAACAGATTTATATGGACTGTGACATTTATCACTCTCTAGGATCTAGGTCATGGGCTGTATTTAAAGGGATATATTCACCCAAAATATGTCTTCATGTCAATGATCACTAAAAACTGTTTGTTTACCAACATTCTTTTAAATATATATTTTATGTTCTACTGAAGAAAGTAAGTCATACGGGTTTGGAATTACATAAGGGTGAGTAAATGACCACATTAAAATTTGTCTTTCTTTCTTGGTTAATACATTTGCTCCATGTTCTGATTCCACATCATGTTGCTTTAATAGCCATGGCTCTACCTGGAATTTAAACAGAATGAACTCATTTGATTAATCAGAGGCCTTTAGTATACGTACATATAAGCCTGCATGCACACCGAATTGGTCATTTGTGAATATGATTTAAAATATTGACACACACACACACACAAAATTGATCATATAGCATTTTCTGTATCGGAATCAATAGACGTGTGCGCGATCATTTATTTCTTGAAGCAGTCTGTGAAGAGTCCAACTGAATGATAGACAGAAGAATGGGCTGTTGTGGGAGGTTTTTTAGTACGTTTTTTTTTTTTCAGGAAGAAGTGAATAAAAAACTGTCATAACTGGATGTTATTTGTCTGTGCCCGAATAGTGTCGATTTTCAGAGGTTGAGAAGCCTGTAATATGATTCGCTACAATTAACACTTTGACTTGCTCTCTATAAAGCAGACGGACTGTGCATTAACAGCTGCTCCTCTCTCTCTTTTTCCATCTTGCTCGCTCTCCATCATTTCGCTTCATGATAAATGAGCATTTTGTCCCTGACTGTGTGCTTCCTCTATTCCTCTAATTAATCTGTTTGGTGGGTGTAAACATTAAAGTCCATGCTCCTCTATCTTAGATTAATCTCTCTTGTCAAAGATGCTTCTTCAGAGAGTGCGCGGAGAGAAAGTGTTCCCAGAGGGCAGACAAGGTCTTAGATGTTCAAAGGGACCATTCATTGTGTTAAAAAAAAAAAAAAATGCTGCTAGATGGAGTACAATGGCATCTTAAAAATGTGGCACTCATGCATACGATGCTGGGCAGCTATTTTCTATGTGAGTAGCCTACAGGTCCTTCTCAAAAAAATAGCATATTGTGATAAAAGTTCATTATTTTCCATAATGTAATGATAAAATTAAACTTTCAAATATTTAAGATTCATTGCACACCAACTGAAATATTTCAGGTCTTTTATTGTTTTAATACTGATGATTTTGGCATACATCTTATGAAAACCCAAAAATCTCACAAAATTAGCATATTTCATCCGACCAATAAAAGAAAAGTGATTTTAATACAAAAAAAGTCAACCTTCAAATAATTATGTTCAGTTATGCACTCAATACTTGGTCGGGAATCCTTTTGCAGAAATGACTGCTTCAATGCGGCGTGGTGGCATGGAGGCAATCAGCCTGTGGCACTGCTGAGGTGTTATGGAGGCCCATAATGCTTCGATAGCGGCCTTAAGCTCATCCAGAGTGTTGGGTCTTGCGTCTCTCAACTTTCTCTTCACAATATCCCACAGATTCTCTATGGGGTTCAGGTCAGGAGAGTTGGCAGGTCAATTGAGCACAGTAATACCATGGTCAGTAAACCATTTACCAGTGGTTTTGGCACTGTGAGCAGGTGCCAGGTCATGCTGAAAAACGAAATCTTCATCTCCATAAAGCTTTTCAACAGATGGAAGCATGAGGTGCTCCAAAATCTCTTGATAGCTAGCTGCATTGACCCTGCCCTTGATAAAACGCAGTGGACCAACACCAGCAGCTGACATGGCACCCCAGACCATCACTGACTGTGGGTACTTGACACTGGACTTCAGGCATTTTGGCATTTCCTTCTCCCCAGTCTTCCTCCAGACTCTGGCACCTTGATTTCTGAATGACATGCAAAATTTGAGCGATAGTCTAGTGCTGCTTCTCTGTAGCCCATTTCCTGCACACGCATGTGCACGGTGGCTCTGGATGTTTCTACTCCAGACTCAGTCCACTGCTTCCAGGTCCCCAAGGTCTGGAATCGGTCCTTCTCCACAATCTTCCTCAGGGTCTGGTCACCTCTTCTCGTTGTGCAGCATTTTTTGCCACACTTTTTCCTTCCCACCGAGGTGCCTTGATACAGCACTCTGGGAACAGCCTATTCGTTCAGAAATGTCTTTCTGTGTCTTACCCTCTCGCTTGAGGGTGTCAATGATGGCCTTCTGGACAGCGGTCAGGTCGGCAGTCTTACCCATGATTGCGGTTTTGAGTAATGAACCAGGCTGGGAGTTTTTAAAAGCCTCAGGAATCTTTTGCAGGTGTTTAGAGTTAATAAGTTGATTCAGATGATTAGATTAATAGCTCGTTTAGAGAACCTTTTCATGATATGCAAATTTTCATGAGCTGTATGCCAAAATCATCAGTATTAAAACAATAAAAGACCTGAAATATTTCAGTTGGTGTGCAATGAATCTAAAATATATGAAATTTTAATTTTATCATTACATTATGGAAAATAATGAACTTTTTATCACAAAATGCTTATTTTTTGAGAAGGACCTGTATATCTATTTTTTGGGAAAGACCAAAATCTCCAAAACATCTGTATTTAAATAACATTAAAAATCATCAATAAAATTTCTAGCAACTGATATCATAAATACAACAATTTTATAAAATCACAAAATCCACTTAAATATAGACATATAATATTTACTTATTATAAATTTACTCCAAATTGATGCCGTCATGCATACTGCTTGTATTTGTGCCACATTTGTTTTGTAAGAATATTTCTGCCTGTTAAAGGTACAGTTTGTAAGTTTTGCTGCTAGAGGTCACTTATTCAAAACAATAACAGCGTAGCTTGATGATGCCGTGAAGAAGCGTGAAATCATGGGCGATGTCGAAGTTGGGAAGTCATGGGAAGTTGCCTCCACAGCCGAAGGAAAGCAATCCGATGGGACTCATGCTCATGGATAAGCTAATGTATTCAAGTTTTATTAACATTACTCTGGTATGAAGCAGGGCAGGGCCAAGAGCGGAACAAAGCCGATGGAGTGAATGCTAATGAGAGACAACTGCGTGACACACCGGCCTCAAGTCTCATGGAGGAGCTCCGGAAAAGATATAAGAATGAATGACGGCAGTTAAGGCCAAGAGAGGACCAGGCCTGGGACATTTTACGTAGCTGTTTTTATGCTTATACACCGAAGTTGCCTGCTGCCGCTCCTTTCATTATGTTGTCTATTGCAATTAAAGTTACGTTTAGCATTTGCCGGTTCCCGTCTAGGTAGTAACTGAACAGTTATATCTTTACTCTGTGCGTTCGCTCTGTGGCTGGTATGAGACACTTGTTGCACACTCCATTAGACTAGATCGATAAAAGAATATCATATAAAATATATTGTATGGTGGGGAAAGGAAGGGTCTCTGAGGCATGGTACAAACTAGGGCTGCAAGATCAATTGTTTGAGCATTGACACTCACGTGTTATGTCAAGTATAGGAATATACTACAAACATGTTACTCGCAGGAAATCAAGAAAACAAGGTTTAAACAACTATTTAACAATAATTAATTTTCTGTCAAAAAAAGGTATTTAAACAGTTGCTCACCTGTCTAATAAAACATATTAAAGGGGAGGTAGGGCCGGAAATCCAGGGTAATGCCGATATGACATAATTCATAGGTGACGCAATGACATGGGCTGTTACTCTGGTTTAAAATTGCACATTTCTCTTGAATTGACACATTGTTAGAAAAATTTGGGATAATGTAAGTACACAATTTAACAAACTATATAACTGTGCTATTTTTTGGGTTATTTTAAAGTGCCCCAATTATGCTATTTTAATTTTATTCCTGATTTTGCTTTGGTGGTCTTCTACAACAGCTTTACATGCCTTAAAGGTCAAAAATGCTTTCATTTTCACATAATATACATTTCACATCACTACATTTTAAATTTGTTTTCAAAACCTTAATTACTGTGTTTTCAAGCCCCCAAAACGCCATTGTTGTGTAAATGAATGGCCAAAATGCATAAAAGGTTTTCCATTTTCAGTTGAAAACAGTGTAGTGTAAACATACCCTCAATCTCTCTAAATCCCTCCTTTGCACAAGCCTACTCTGCTCTGATTGGCCAGATAGCCCAATCTGTTGTGATTGGTCTACCGTTTCCTGTCGGAAACAATACGCCCATCACCATAACTGAACTTCAGCTCAGGAGGCTTCTTCAGTCCTCAGCAATTGTACACACTGTAAAGACAGTAACGATGACATCGATTTTACCAATCTGAGCACGAGTCCAGTGCGAAACATTGGAAGAACTAGTTATTCAACCCGAACCTCCATCGTAAGGAAGACTTGAGCAGGATGTTTCTCAGTGATACGCTACTCATTTTGAGGTACAACTCTAAGTCCTCAACATCAGCATTAACAAGTGTACATCCATCAACAAACCTATGTGTATATTTTTAATTTATTGCGGTGCACGTGCATATGTTAGCCGAGCACTAACGTTAAATTACGAATGTAACATTAAAGTTTGTAAAACAAATCTTTCTGCATCCTTTATCTTTACTCAGAGTAGCAAGAACAACAGACAATCTGCATTAATCGACACAGTTTTAGAATAATAGTGTGCACAGCACACAGCTGATTAGCATTAACTATTTCATTAAGACAGTTATAACGCGAGTTAGCTGGGTTTTTCTGGAAACGTACACAATATAACACACAAAATTGTGGTATTTCGAACACTGGTAGAAAATATATAAATAATTATTCATAGTTACAGGTAAACTGGGTACTGACCAATCTTTCAAGAGCAAGCATTTTGCAAATCTTACATTTAAGTGCATGTCAAGTTGTTCGTGAGTGGACAACGTTCAACATAGGCGGGCATTATGATAGCTAGTGACATGTAGCCGTAACTGATTGGGATTCGAATTCCTGAAGTCTCGATAAGGCGGTTCAGAATCCATTCTTTCTTTTGGGAGACAATTACTTAATTTATTGTGCACTTTCAAATTGACAACTTTCCTGACCATTTACATTTACAAACATCTCTATTACACTGCAAATATTCGAAAAACCATATAAATCTTACATATTGTGCCTTTAATATACAGTATGTCTATTTCACACATTGGCTGCGTCCGAAACCTGGAAAATGCTGCCCACATGAAAAAAATACTATAGTATATTATAGTAAAATTACTCTAGTAAATACTATAGTGTTTTTGAACCATACTATAGTAAATATCCCACATTAAATTGTAGTATATTGTAGTATATTATAGTATTTACTACACTTTGTTAATTTACTGTAGTATTTTTATTTTAGTAGGCCTATGGTTCAAAAACACTATAGTATTTACTAGAGTAATTTTACTATAATATATAGTATTTTTTCATGTGGGTGCCTTCGGAGGACACATTTCAAGGCAGAGGTGGGTAGTAACGAATTACATTTACTTCGTTACATTTACTTGAATAATTTTTTGGGTAACATGTAGCCTACTTTTACTTTACATTCGGTGGCGTTCCCCGCTACGGTCAAATGATGACTTGTTCACAAGTCTCGCGAAACGTTGGAGAGGCTGCTTCTTGAGTCGTGGCTACGCATCACCCGCTTGGCCGAAGCAGAGGAAGATGTGTGTGAGCTCTGCGAGGCAGGTCACCCGTGGCCTCAAGTTCAGTCTATGTTTTCACTTCAAGATGTCTTAAAGAATAAATTCATTATGCGATGCATGCTGTGTGCACCAAAACCAACTGACATCGGCATAGAAGAATTCCAGCTCCGACCTGAAAAAAACATGTAGTGGTAAGTGACACAATGATGCCTATATTTGAACACTACTAATGGTAATTTAACTACGGGCACTTTTCCCTTATTGTAATAGGCCTACTACACGGTCCGAGTGTTTTCAACATATGCGCTCTTGTGCAAGCGATGACAGATCGTTTCCTCCAAACAACACATGTCCGCGAACAAACGTTCACATCTGAACATTTACATATTTTTTTTCTCGCAAAACTTAACAAAGTGAATAGCCTAATGTGACGTCTTGCATTTATACACACATCCGGACAGACACCTGTCTGAAGTGTAGAAAATGCATACAAATAAAAACGGGATTGTATTTTATTCCTACCTAAATAATCCATATACTTATATAATCTATATAAAATATAAGATATAAAAACAAAGTATGTTTTAAAAAGAGCTCTGGTTAGCCCAGCACACCATTATTTTACACTGTTTAACCATTAAACACACACACACACACACACACACACACACACACACACACACACACACACACACACACACACACACACACACACACACACACACACACACACGACACACACACACACACACACACACACACACACACACATGTTGTGTTTCCATGTTTTATGGGGACATTCCATAGGCGTAATGCAGTTTATACCATTACAAACCGTATTTTCTATCCCCTACACTGCCCTGCCCCTAAACCTACCCATCACAGGAGACATGCTGCATTTTTATATTTTCAAAAAACATCCCTTAGTGTGATTTATGACGTGTTTTCCTCATGGGGACCCAAAAATGTCCCCACAAGGACATGGATTTTGGATATTGCCATCTTTGTGGGGATATTTTGTCCCCATAACGTAGGGATTACCAGTCCACACACACACACACACACACACACACACACACACACACACACACACACACACACACACAAACTACTTGAGTAGTTTTTTCATCAAGTACTTTTTTACTCTTACTCAAGTAACTATTACGATTGTTACTTTTACGTATATTTCCATAAGTACTTGTACTTTTACTTGAGTAGAGATTTTGGCTACTCCCACCTCTGTTTCAAGGTAGGAAGGCATCAAGGCACATCCGAATCCAATGTTATCTTCACTCCCTGTCTCCTGAGAGATACATACCATACATATTTCCTTCGCTGCCTTTGATATCCCACAATCCTGTGCGTTCCATTCTGTGACAGTTGAGCAAGAAAAAAAAGATGGCGTCCGAAATTTGCGTTTGCTGGTCAGTTTGTGTGTGAATGTACTTTTTTGACCAACATTTTCCACTTCTGATCTCATTTCTTGAAAGAAATTACTAATGTAGTAATTAAATGAGTTTAGTTCTCACCAAAGTTCTCTCTATTTTGCTGTAGATCATTAAACTGTTACACTGCCTCAGTAGTCTCTCTGAAATCAGTTTCATGAGGTGCCTTCATTGCACAAACGCAGCCTTACAAGTCATTGTCTGATTAAGCAGCGAGGCAACAAGTCAGCTGCCTAAGTTTTCGGACGCAGCCACTGTCATACGAGTGAGTAAACAGTAGTATAGGCTGCATCATAGAAAAGCTTCCCGGTTAGTTTAGAATCGGACATGACCCAATGACAGTCCCTGTAAAGACCTATTTTGTGTTTGCAAACAACAACAATGACATTTTTGTGGGCGGAGCCTACCTGGTGACAGAAAATGACAGTTCTGCAGTAGCAATCTGTGGAAGCCGAGTTTTTTCGAGTTTATATCTCACAATTCTCGACTTTTTTTTCTCACAAATCCGAGTTTATATCCCACAATTCTGACTTTTTCCCCCTCAAAATTGTGATATAAACTCAAAATTGCAAATTGTTTTAAAGTCCGAACTGGGAGATATAAACATGCAAAAGCGAAGGAAAAGAGTCACGAATTGTGAGAGAAAACTTTTATAGGCTATGTTTAAAAGTTATCTATGTAAAATGTTATAGGTTTAAATATTATTTCATGCTGTTACTGCTATGTATATATGTCCCCTATGAACTGCATATGTGAATATTATGTAGACTTTTTATATCAAATTTATGCTTTAATAGTAGACTAATCATTGCAGGTTTCATCAGTCAAGTCCATGTGACTTGCAACATAAACGATTTCTTGTCAAATCTATTTATAAAGTCAATCTCAAAGTTCTCTTCTGTTTTAGGTTTGTTTTGTGTGTTTTTCTCAGCATTCATGCTAAAAACCCATCAGTCTTTTTGCCACTCAGTGGGCGTAACTGCAGTCACTCCGGCCGACGGTGACGTCACGTACAGTGCATAATGTCTAGAGGAAAGTCTGTTTACTCGGCAGCTGTATTGCAACACATGGCAGCTATTGTGGGCATCCAAAATACCTACTTGATTCCTGAAATTCCAAAACTCTCACTCACTCACAATTATACATCTGCTAGTTATATAATTAGAATATCATCAAAAAGTTGATTTATTTCACTAATTCCATTAAAAAAGTTAAACTTGTGTATTATATTCATTCATTACACACAGACTGATATCTTTCAAATGTTTATTTCTTTTAATTTTGATGATTATAACTGACAACTAAGGAAAATCCCAAATTCAGTATCTCAGAAAATTGGAATATTACTTAAGACCAATGCAAATAATGGATTTTTTAAAATCTTGGCCAACTGAAAAGTATGAAAATGAAAAGTATGAGCATGTAGAGCACTCAATACTTAGTTGGGGCTCCTTTTTCTTGAATTACTGCAGCAATGCGGTGTGGCATGGAGTCGATCAGTCTGTGGCACTGCTCAGGTGTTATGAGAGCCCAGGTTGCTCTGATAGTGGCCTTCAGCTCTTCTGCATTGTTGGGTCTGGCATATTGCATCTCCCTCTTCACAATAACCCATAGATTTTCTATGGGGTTCAGGTCAGGCGAGTTTGCTGGCCAATTAAGAGCACGGATACCATGGTCCTTAAACCAGGTACTGGTTGCTTTGGCACTGTGTGAAGGTGCAAAGTCATGTTGGAAAATGTAATCTGCATCTCCATAAAACTTTTTTGTCTTGCCCTCCTTGTGAAAGGTGTCAGTGGTCGTCTTTTGGACAACTGTCAAGTCAGCAGTCTTCCCCATGATTGTGTAGCCTACAGAACTAGACTAAGAGACCATTTAAAGGCCTTTGCAGGTGTTTTGAGTTAATTATGATTAGAGTGTGGCGCCAGGTGTCTTCAATATTGAACCTTTTCACAATATTCAAATTTTCTGAGATACTGAATTTAGGATTTTCCGTAGTTGTTAGTTATAATCATCAAAATTAAAAGTAATAAGCATTTGAAATATATCAGTCTGTGTGTAATGAATGAATATAATATACAAGTTTCACTTTTTGAATGGAATTGGTGAAATAAATCAACTGATATTCTAATTATATGACCAGCACCTGTATATCTAAAGTCTCTGGTAATGGTTTACTGACCAAGAGGGTCTAATTCAAAGCATTAACTAACAAACGTGTTTCATTCTATTTCGAGAATCTATTCCATTGAGTCATTTTCTCGTCAGCCATCATGGCTCATGCTGTGTTGGTTGTAATATGCAGAAAACATGGAAACAATATGGGCTGATGTAGGAACAGATGATGTAGTAACCATATATGCACATGCACAAAGTTATCCTGACTGGATTTTTTTTTTTAATTCTCAAAATTTCTTGCATGTTACATTTTAATCGCAGTCTGGAATCGCATGTTGACACTCAATTAAAAGATCCTTTAACATCATTGCTTCCTTTGCACAAATTTGTTTTTGAAAAAGCCTTGACAACCACAAGCACATGGTTTTAAACCAAGATGACACTGACCTATGAACCGTAGATCCGCTATCGCCACTGTGCCCTTTTGCAAAGTCATTCATCCACCCAATTACTCGAGAGGGATCATCCCTACATTTAGTGTGCTGTTGTCGAGTCAGATAAAAGACTACTAATAGCATCTACGAGGCAGACTGGTTCACATATGTGAGACTGTTGTTTAGCCTGTTGATACTGCTGTGTGTTTGCCCTTCATACCTTGTCTTTTTCCTTTATTCTTTTTTAGTACTCCACTTCCCTCTCCGTCTTTCTGCTTTCTGGTGTAGAGAAGCCTCTCTTTTCATCAAGGTCCAGACCAGCTCTTCGAAAACTTAATTCGATGTGACAGGCACATCTATTTCTCAGCCAGAATCACTGTAGCGCTTCGGTCCAGATTACATGCTACTCTCCACAGGTGAGCCGTGACCTACACAAAGCAAACAGCAAGAAAGCCATTCAACTAATCATCAGATGTATGCCTCACATCCTCCTCATGATAGAAAGCACTGCGATAGTGAGGGAAGATGATTGGGAAATAATTACACAGATAAAGGATTTTTCCCCACTTGATTTGATTTCAGGAGGACTTTGTGACATCACAATTTAAATTGATTAGAGGACATTGTGAAATCATAATAACTAATCCTAATTACTGCAGAAAAAATCAGAGTATAAGTTTAAGTCTTTTAGGAGTAGGCCTATGTGATGTCTGAATTTAGTTTTTGTTGGGCACTATAAAAAATTTGTTTTACTGGTTTTAGTTTTCCGTTTGATTTTATTTTAATTATTTTAGTATTTTGGGTCTTCCAAAGATAATGTGCTAACTGGTATTATTAAATGTAAATGTTTAAAGGGGATGTCTAATATTGTTTCATGCATTCAGTTTCATGCACTGTTTCATGACTTATTTATCAAGCGTAGCATTAGTTCTGGCAGGTCACATTAGTCAAGCTTGCATCAGCTGACTGTCAGCTGATCACATCTACCTATAGGAATACCTATCATAGCATGCAGTTATGCTCCTTCAGTACTATTAATAGGTATTGCTTTTCTCCAGAGATAATTAATGGCTAATTTGGAGGGTGAACCCACATCATCTCATTAGGAATTGTGCAATCTGGATTTAGTGAGAGGAATTTGTTTCCCACATTGATTTCACCTCATATTCATACAAGTTTGCGAACTTGAACACGCGATTCACTGCATTGATTGTAAGCTGCCTGATCTGGAAGAGACTGATTTGGCAGTGCTTCTCACATGCTCTATTGGTGACATGGACTTGCTGAAGTTATACTAAGTAACTGAATTCAGATGAGATCTGCACTCACCGCATGAAGAAGGATGTCAAGAGAAGACCAAACATCCACGTCACCTCTGGCTATATTTCACTCTCCATTCATCCCTGAATACTTCACAAAGCTAAGCTAAGTTCCATTTTAATGCTCATTGCTTAAAGCTATCAGGGTATTGACAACTGCTAAGGTGTTGCTTAGGCTTCTATACTTTATTGTGCTAGCCTTATGGGATCATATTGGCAAATATGCGTTAAATCTGTTTTCATTGGCAACATGCTGTGCATTAAACTTAAGTTAGGTTGCTTTTTTGTTGTGGTGCTTTACATGGCATAGATGAGGGACAGGATGTACAGCGTATTTGTCTTTTATAAATCTGATAAAACTAAAGAATCTTCGGAGAAATGAAGGATGCAGTACTACTCTACATTTCTTAACAGTCTATTGTTATTGCAATTAGGTTATTACTCTCAAGCTATGTAATGATTCAAGAACTAAAAGTCAAATCACTTTGTACCATTTTTCCATTTTATTTAGCTTATTTTGGACTAATGAAACTTCAATGTCTTTAACACCAAGGATGATCATAACAATGGCAATAAATATAATGTTTTAATAATCATTCTAAGTCTATGAGAATAAGGAAGTACACTCCACAGCTATAAGAATAACAACATAGAGGAACAATATTTGTCTTATTCACAGGACTTTTAAGACCTCAAGCATTTAAAGTGAAAGGCGACATAAACATTATTATCTATGAACGCCAATATAGCTATTGTTTTAGTTACCGTCCTTTGTGTGAACAATATGGAGCTCACATTATGTCAGAATAATCATAAAATTGCGTCATGTGTAGGTATAACTGCTCTGATATAATTCTGTTCAGTTGACTGCATTATTACATAACTACAGTGCAGCATCTGTGGATACTACTGCCTTTGTTTTGTTTTTCACTTGACCTTTTGAAACGTGCTGAGAAATACCCGTCTACCTCCAACAAACTGAGTCAGAATTTACAGGAGAGACTCTCTATCCGAGAGTCTGACCCAGTCCGGCCCGAGGCACAGTGTGTGTGTGCGCGTAGAGAGAGAGTAAGAGTCCTATCATGCCTGTGTGCTGAAGGTAAGGGTTATTCCAGACAAGCACTGAAGTCACTGAGGGGCTTGTACATGTCGGTTCTTGTCGGACGCGGCAGATTTTCTCTTTCTCTCTCTCCCCCTCTCCCTTTCTTCCCCTATTCTTCCTGCCGGCCTGCTTTTCTTTTATTTCTGTCTTTGTCTCTTTCCATCTTTTCTCTCCCTTTGAGTCGTGCTCCAGTAGACCTGCAGGTTTTAATGGCTCTGTGAAACAGTATAAAAGCAGTGGGTGCATTGAGTCATTTTAGCCTGAGGACTCTGACCGACTCTGTTTGTTTTTCTATTTCAGCTGTCACTCTGCAGGCCTCCACATTCAAAGCTCCACATAAAAGGCAAAATACAGAAATAAAATGGTCACGGTCATTTTATTGTGCGCGGAATAACCTTCGCCTGCATCCTCAAATCAATCAGTTTAATGAGGAGCTGAGACAGGAGCACGGCACGGCAGTAATAATGGAGTAGATTCTGGATTTGATGGTCAGGAGACAAGCTGAGACTGCACTGTGCTATGGTCAGCTACATTAAACACATGTATGCTCTCAGCTTTTAACGTAACTAATTTAACAAAATTGCAGGAATAATAATAATGTTTTCTAGACACATATTATCCTTCCAAGTACAGAATCTGGCACGGTCGGTGGAGTCAGTAGGCTATTAGAGCAGCGTCCAATATTATGTACTAAACTCTGTGCACTTATCCACCTTATTTGTCAACATGATTCATTAGCCGCTATAGTTAAATAACTAAAATTAACAAAGTGTAAGGTGATAACACTATTTGTGCTATAAACCAATGTGTTTATGATTATAATTTAAAATATGATAACAAATACCCATTTCCAGTAACATGCAGCATAATGGATTGTTTTTATACAGCTAAAATAACTAGTGGCCGAATCTGCAGTTAAAAAAAAAACAACAGTAGATAAAAAGTACCCGGATGACCTACTACTTCCAGCAGGATTCTGAATAGGGACGTTAACAATGACCGTTTGACCGATGGTTGACCGTATCAACGTTAACCGATCAAAGTTGTCGGTTAAAAAAAAAAGTGATCTCTAAATTAGGCTATTATAGACACAGTGAGTTAGACCTGTCTTGGCCGGTGCGTCTTTTACGCATTCTGAAGGTGCCTGTTTTATCCATTGGTTTTATCGTGTTGTAGTCTATTATAGACAACATTCCGCATAAGATGGGCTTACATTTGGAAATATATTACATCTACATTTCAGTAGGAACACACAAGGTGTTGATCATCAATCTTTCTTTATTATTGTTAGCACTACCTCGAACAAAAGTGGCGTCTCTTCGGAGCTGTCATTTTCTTAAATGAGCCGCGGCAATGTTTCAAACGAGCTTCTAACGCTAGACAAATGCCTTTATTTTCAATGCGATCACCTTGTACCCAAACTTAGTTTTCGAAACTAAGGAGCCATTTGTCCTCCGATTACAAACAAGCTCCTCGGCACCGCGTTTGCGGGACACATGTTTCGCGCTGTAGGGGATTTTAAAAAAGTGACGTTAGTGGAAATGCTGTCATAAGCATTTAAAAACTATTTTGGGTGACGGTCAATGGTCAACAAATAGGCGTCAAGCCTTTAGCCATAATCGTATGCACCCATAGTAACAGTGATAAAAGTAAATTAAAAGATGGCTACGTCCATAATATCAGAAAGTCTTATCATGGTTGATAAGAGTTAAATGGACTCCAGTCCAGGCACGAGTTCTTCAGTCAAATATTAATTAACTGACTTTTTTTTTATTATTATTATTGTTTTGGAGCGCAGAATTTGTGTACAGTTTGTGAATTTTGAACATTTCAATTATAAACTGCGGTTGTTACCCTCGTTAATGATGAACCAATTTGTTTGTGAACGGAATCGTGTAGGAGAAAAATGCAAGTTATAGAGACATTTTTTAAAGTAGAACTTCTTTTAACTTTTTACAGGCTAGAACACAGTTTCATGCACTGCAGAATGCCCAATTCTATTGGAACTTCCAATCAGAAAATACATTTAAAACCACTGTTAATTCTTTAACTGATCTTATGCAAGATTGCAAATGATTAGGGGCTCTCTCTCTCTCTTTCTCTCTCTTTCTCTCTCTTAACATCAACAAGCATTCATTTCCCAACTCAAAAGCGATCCACCAGAGCATGACAGCAGAGAGAGCGAGAGAGAGAGCGAGAGAGAGATGAACTGCTGTCCACATTCATTTCACTCTGTTGCTGCAATGGCCCGTGTCATGTTTGACTGGATCAGTTTGGGCCAAAGCAGACTGCAGTGATTTGAATTGAGCTGTGTGTGTCAGCCAGAAAGACCAGGGAACGCTTCCCTGCATAACAGAGGACAGATTGTGCATTTGCAGAGAAGAAATAACCATATTTTGTGTAGAGATATCATAAGAGACATTAAATTGTTATAAGACATCTGTCAAATGTGTTCTTTGAAACATTTGGTGGTACAATTTGCATTTGGTTGTATCGCCCTATTGTATTAACATTTTAATATAGAAAAGTCTATTCTCTGTCGCTTGTAAACCGCAATGATATTTCAAGATATATATATTTTTTATTGTGTTTGGCCTATTCGTGGCCTAAATTACTTGTGTTAGTGCATCTATCTATGTGTGTCAGTGAAATGAAAAGCTTCTCTCTGTCTGTCCTGAACTAGAGGACACTTTTGATGAACGTTGGGAGTCTTACCACAAACCCATTAGAAATTCTCCTGCTGGTTTAAATCCAATAATTTGTGCTCATCTTCTACAGATCAGCGGTGGGTTTTCCTGCAGCTGCCTGCTGTTTCAGAGGCAGATTCATTATCTGTTGTTTGGACAGGGATTATGCTGATCAGGACAGCTTAAGGCCTCAGATATAAAGACTCTTAATAAAATTCGTCAGTCGAGCTGAAATGCCATGTTATTTCATGCCACACAAGCACATGTTTTCATAAAAACTCACTGCACACCATTGAAACTGCTAGAAAATGAGATTCCGATCTCTCTCTCTCTCTCTCTCTCTCTCTCTCTCTCTCTCTCTCTTTCTCTCTCTCTCTCATTCTCTCTCTTATATTTCGCTTCAGTCCTCTATCTTCACACAAAGCCTGGCTGCATTAGTGCAACATACAACTGCATGCTGTAATGCTGAAACTTGTATGACAAAGCAGCTGACAGGAGTGATAAAAAAAAGTGAAAGACATAATTGTTAAAAACTGTGCTATGTGTGAAGAAGAGAGAATAATTTGTCAGTGTGGAAACATAGATTAAATGCTACAAATCCCTAGAGTGCTAATGTTCCCTAGAGGGGCGTTGTGTTTTAGTCACTCAGAGAATGAACTGCTCAAATTGTTGCTGGTTATTAATGTATTTAAATGCAGATGTGCTATTGTTGGCAATGGTTCTATGATCTACTTAGGCTTACACAATGTGTTTGAGAAATGCAGCCCTGAACAACAAATGCTCTATTGAAAATAAATACAAGTAAGTGTATGGTAATGAAATTAAGACTATTATACAGCAAGGATGCATTAAATTAATCAAAAGTGACAGTTAATATAGTGTTACAGATTTCTATTTAAAATAAATGCTGTTGCTTTTGAACTTTATATCCATCAAAGAATCCTGGGAAAAAAATGTATCATGGATTCCACAAAATTATGAAGCAGCACAGCTGTTTTCAATATTCAACAAAATATTTTTAAGCACCAAATAAGTACAGTGAGGCAAAAAAGTATTTAGTCAGCCACCAATTGTGCAAGTTCTCCCACTTAAAAAGATGACAGAGGCCTGTAATTTTCATCATATGTTCAACTATGAGAGACAGAATGAGAAAAAAAAAATCCAGAAAATCATTGTCTGATTTTTAAAGAATTTATTTGCAAGTTAAGGTGGAAAAGAAGTATTTTGGTCACCTACAAAAAAAACAAGATTTCTGGCTCTCACAGACCTGTAACTTCTTCTTTAAGAGGCTCCTCTGTCCTCCACTCGTTACCTGTATAAACGGCACCTGTTTGAACTTGTTATAGTAGGGCTGGCAAATAAAAATTCAAATTTTGAATATTCGTCGAAATTAACAAACAAAGTGCACATCCGAATGCAAAAACAGTGCATTCGAATTTTTGGTAGTGGCGCGCGAGACATGATGACTTAACTGACACGGTTTGTTTATCCAGCACAGCCCAGTGCGGCTGTGATTTTAATTTGAAAAAAGAGTGAGGACTCAGAGTCGGAGAGAAAATGGGCAACCTGTTTGACAGCGTATACAGTCAGACACAGGACAGTGCAGAAGAAGGCAATCAGGGCTTTGGAGCATGAGATGGATATAAATGGAAGAGAAGATACGCTCCCTGCTGACGCGAATCCTCTCAGTTGGTGGCAAAAATCATGCGGTAACATTATACACTGTGTGTATTTATACCTGTGTGTGTATATGTATATACAGGTCCTTCTCAAAAAATTAGCATATTGTGATAAAAGTTCATTATTTTCCATAATGTAATGATAAAAATTAAACTTTCATATATTTTAGATTCATTGCACACCAACTGAAATATTTCAGGTCTTTTATTGTTTTAATACTGATGATTTTGGCATACAGCTCATGAAAACCCCAAATTCCCATCTAAAAAAAATTGCATATTTCATCCGACCAATAAAGAAAAGTGTTTTTAATACAAAAAAAGTCAACCTTCAAATAATTATGTTCAGTTATGCAAAGCGGCCTTAAGCTCATCCAGAGTGTTGGGTCTTGCGTCTCTCAACTTTCTCTTCACAATATCCCACAGATTCTCTATGGGGTTCAGGTCAGGAGAGTTGGCAGGCCAATTGAGCACAGTAATACCATGGTCAGTAAACCATTTACCAGTGGTTTTGGCACTGTGAGCAGGTGCCAGGTCATGCTGAAAAACGAAATCTTCATAAAGCTTTTCAGCAGATGGAAGCATGAAGTGCTCCCAAATCTCCTGATAGCTAGCTGCATTGACCCTGCCCTTGATAAAACACAGTGGACCAACACCAGCAGCTGACATGGCACCCCAGACCATCACTGACTGTGGGTACTTGACACTGGACTTCAGGCATTTTGGCATTTCCTTCTCCCCAGTCTTCCTCCAGACTCTGGCACCTTGATTTCCGAATGACATGCAAAATTTGAGCGACAGTTCCAGTGCTGCTTCTCTGTAGCCCAGGTCAGGCGCTTCTGCCGCTGTTTCTGGTTCAAAAGTGGCTTGACCTGGGGAATGCGGCACCTGTAGCCCATTTCCTGCACACGCCTGTGCACAGTGGCTCTGGATGTTTCTACTCCAGACTCAGTCCACTGCTTCCGCAGGTCCCCCAAGGTCTGGAATCGGTCCTTCTCCACAATCTTTCTCAGAGTCCGGTCAACTCTTCTCGTTGTGCAGTGTTTTTTGCCACACTTTTTCCTTCCCACAGACTTCCCACTGAGGTGCCTTGATTCAGAATTAATTAGTTGATTCAGATGATTAGATTAATAGCTCGTTTAGAGAACCTTTTCATGATATGCTAATGTTTTGTGATATATATATATATATATATATATATATATATATATATATATCACAAAACCTCAGAATGACCTCCATCTCTGGAGGTCATTCTGATTGTGATCATTTTACCCCATACACATATATATGTGTACACATATATACACACACATGATGATGAAAATGATCACAAGAACAGTGAGCAAAAATCCCAGAATGACCTCCAGAGATGGGACCAAAGTAAAATAGGCTACCATCAGTAACACAATACGCCGCCAGGGACTCAAATCCTGCAGTGCCAGACGTGTCCCCCTGCTTAAGCCAGTACATGTCCGGGCCCATCTGAAGTTTGCTAGAGAGCATTTGGATGATCCAGAAGAGGATTGGGAGAATGTCAGGTGAAACCAAAATATAACTTTTTGGTAAAAATTCAACTTGTCGAGTTTGGAGGGGAAAGAATGCTGAGTTGCATCCAAAGAACACCATACCTACTGTAAAGCATGGGGATGGAAATATCATGCTTTTGGGCTGTTTTTCTGCAAAGGGACCAGGACGACTGATCCGTATAAAGGAAAGAATGAATGGGGCCATGTATCGTGAGATTTTGAGTAAAAACCTCTTTCCATCAGCAAGGGCATTGAAGATGAATTGTGGCTGGGTCTTTCAGCATGACAATGATCCCAAACATACCGCCCAGGCAACGAAGGAGTGGCTTCATAAGAAGCATTTCAAGGTCCTGGAGTGGCCTAGCCAGTCTCCAGATAAACCCCATAGAAAATCGTTGGTGGGAGTTGAAATTCTGTGTTGTACAGCGACAGCCCCAAAACATCACTGCTCTAGAGGAGATCTGCATGGAGGAATGGGCCAAACTACCAGCAACAGTGTGTAAAAACCTTGTGGAAACTTACAGAAAACGGGTGATTTTCTGGATTTTTTTTTCTCATTCTGTCTCTCATAGTTAAGGTGTGCCTATGATGAAAATTACAGGCCTGTCTCATATTTTTAAATGTGAGAACTTGCACAATTGGTGGCTGACTAAATACTTTTTTTGCCCCACTGTATATTAGAACGATTTCTGAAGGAATGACGGCGGAAAATACAGCTTTAGCCATAATACAGGGAGGGAGTGCATGTGATGTCACCGTCGGCCAGAGTGACTGCGGTTACGCCCACTGAGTGGAAAAAAGACAGCGGCTGCATTGGTTTACAGCATTTCAGAGTAAAGCGTTCACAGGCAAATTTGTATTTCCCCGGTGTTGAAATCAGGGTCATATATATGTCAGGAAACATGATCCCTGGCTGCATGTCAGTGTCCATGGATCCCTGAATCTTTGGTAAGTTGAACACCATATGGAGTCCAATCTTTAGTTTAAACTGATACAATCGTTTGTTTTACTCGTGTTTTCGCAGTTTCCCCTATTAAATCCAGTCATGCAGCAGCTCTTTTGCCACCCAGCCCAGCTGAGGGGGCGTGCTCTGGCGGGAAAGTGACGTCAATGCATACTCTCTATACATTTCATTTTAACATATGTTATTTTTATTTATCGAGAAGAGCCAGCTGAGGTGGCTAGGGCGTCTATTTCGGATGCCTCCTGGACGCCTTCCCAGGGAGGTGTTCCAGGCACGTCCCACCGGGAGGAGGCCCCGGGGAAGACCTAGGACACGCTGGAGGGATTATGTATCCCGGATGGCCTGGGAACGCCTCGGGGTTCCCCCGGAAGAGCTGGAGGAAGTGGCTAGGGAGAGGGAAGTCTGGGCGTCTCTGCTTAGACTGTTGCCCCCGCGACCCGGTCCCGGATAAGCGGAAGATAATGGATGGATGGATGTTATTTTGTAATTAAAAAGTAAAAACATGTAATAATATGATTGTTTTACTATATTTTAAATAAAATTTTCATTTTTAATGTTAAACGTAGTGCTATTTTTTTATTTGTTTATTAGTATTTGCAAATGAAAATTAACTAATATTAATAAATACTGTAAATCTAATGCTCATTTATCATGTTGAGCATGATACCTTGTTGTAAAGTTATTCCCTAGTTTTCTTTCAATGCTTTTTTTCTGTGAACATTTCTTTGAGGCTTTGATGACCTGAGCCTTAAATCTACAAGTGTAATTGCATTTTGGAAACATTTTTAGAAAGTTTTAAGTCAAATCACCTTTATTTATAATGTGCTGTACAATACAGATTGCCCTGTAGCAGCATTAGTGTTAACAGGAATATGATGGATTTTTGGCTGTTGTTCAGCTGAAGACAGTTCAATGTTGTTTCAATTATGTCATCGTCCAGCTCTGTTCAGTTCTCATACAACAGTGTCCGTACAGTCAGATTAATAATATTGTTGAATATCAAGTGTCCCTAACTAAGCAAGCCAGAGGCGACAGTGGCAAGAAACCCAAACTCCATCAGGTGACAAAATGGAGAAAAAAACCTTGGGAGAAACAGGCTCAATTTGGGGGCCAGTTCTCCTCTGGCCAACGCACGAACCCGGTGTGATTTATGATTCAGGCTGCATCACAAATCAGAATTCAGATTGGGATTTGTAGCATTTAAATATTCATTCACTTCCTTTTTCTTAAAGATCGGATTCATCACGCCGGTATTGAGATGAAGCTGTCCATTGGGATCTATGCGGATGACCTGTCTGGTTCTTGTGATCTTTACTGAAGACCTGTGCCGATGGCTGTCATGTCGATGAGGCCGTCACAGGCGATTGTCTAGTTGACACGGCCTCTACTGACATTCAGGGCTGCGTTGGGGTTGTGTCTAGATCTGATATGCCATTATTCTTAAAATGTAACCATCAGGTGTTCTAGGGAGTGATCCCGGTTCCAGTTGACCTAATTTATGCAGCCTAAAGCCAGGGACACACCAAGCCAATTTTTTGGTAGTTGGATGCCGTTGCTTTGTTTTTTTTGGGCCGATTCAACATGTAGAATTGTCTTCGGCCCGTCAATGAGAGAGAGAGAACTCTGACTGGCTGTTAAGCTTAGCGGAGTCAGTGTACAAGAATAAGAGCAAAAGTGATGAAAACGAGCAAGGCTGTTATAATTTTGTCATCTTACCTGAGCAATAAGTGAATATTTTCATAGTAACATAAGCGTCCACAGTCGCCTGTAGTCCTTTTTGTGTATATAAGGTGCCGTTTCTTTCCACGACACAGGCTATTCGAGGCGACAACACAGTCAGCTTTCGTCAGCGCTAGCTCTTTGGCGTCGGTTTGGTGTGTCCATAGCTTTACAATTCTTTTAAATTTATATATATTTTTAAGATGGAAAAATGCTGTTTTACAGATGCTAGAAAAATGAGGCTTTGAAATGAAAGATTGGTATCAAAGGGCACACCCAGGTTCCTAACTGACGACAAAGTCTAGACAGAGCTAGGTTATTACGTGAAGAGGTTTTTGGTCCTCACACCTCACACCATGCATGCCACTCCTGATGTTACTATTGCTGTTTTTAAATTCCATTTCAAGGCATCCCATCTCTTTTAGCCCCTGGCCTGAGACTATATGTACAGTAGTATTATTTTTTGATGTTCACATTTGTGATCTATTCATGATATGATGTGCTTTGCATCTCATGCCATCTATTCTGCTTTGACTCTGCATCTTACTCTAATGTGGTTTAGTCAACATTACTTACTTTTAAATGTGCTTTATAAGACATTTGTAGTTTTTCTGTGAATTTTATTTTTAACTACAATATAAGTTCAATGCCTCTCAAGACCTTTTTCCCCATTCCGCTGCCCCCGTCTTACGTTTTTTTCAAAGAAAAAATGCATTCTGTGTGAACCGGCCCTTTCTGTACCGTCGGATCAGACCTGGACAGTGAGAAATTTTGCACCATTCCTCTTTCATTGCTGTCAATATTCTGGGGATGTCTGACATGAATTGCTTTCTCAAGGTCATGCCAAAGCATCTGAATCTGTTTGAAGGCGTTCTGTTATTGAATTACTTCTCTTCTTTGTTCGTTGTCCTGTTACATCACCCAACTTCAGTTGAGCTTCACTTGGCATTCATTGAGCATTCTGTGCTGTGCTCTTGCAGTCATGTTTGCAGGACGCCTACTCTTATGGACGGCACCAACAGTGCTGCACTTTAATATTTACAAACAATTTATCTTACAGTGGACCAATGGACATCAAGAATTTCAGAGATACTTTCATAGCACTGTCCCTTTTGTTTAAGGCATGGTTCGCATCAGCCAATGCTTCTTGTGAATAGCGAAATTGTATAAATGCTTGTGTTATTTGTTTAAGCTGACTTTATTTATCTATCTTGTGATCTAGTTTAAAGGAACACACCAACTTTCTGAGACTTTAGCTTATTCACCGTATCCCCCAGAGTTACATAAATGTCCATACATATACCATCTCATCTCCATAACTCTGTCTGACACACCCACCGCTAGCCTAGCTTAGCACAAAGACTGGAGTATTGTATCTAATGGTCATTCTTTGTTCATGCTATTGCAGTTAACAAACATTAAGTAATGAAATCTTACTGTAAAGTGTTTTTTTTTTTAAGAAATTGATTCAACAAGGGCACATTAAATTGATCAAAACTTCTATTTCAAATAAATGATGTCTCTCTATCAAAGAAACCTGGACAAAATGTATCATGGTTTCCACAAAAATATCAAGCAGCTCAACTGTTAACAATACCAAGAAAATAAGAAATGTTTCTTGAGCACAAAATCAGAGTGCTAGAATGAATTCTGAAGGATCATGTGACACTGAAGACTTAATGGCTGCTGAAAATACAGCTTTGCCATACTGATTACATTAAATTATTGTAATTTGGAAATAATTTTATTGGATTTTTTGGTTAAATAAATGCAGCCTTGGTGAGTAAAAAAAACAATAAAATCTTACGGATGCCAAACGTTTAATTAGCAGTATACTTTTTTTCCTACAACTGTACTAGATTTCATAAATCATTGGCAAATGACTGTCCTTTATGATCGAAATTATATTTTCTCCCCCCTACCCACTGCCAGCACATGATCCATAGCACCACCACCACTCATACTGCTGACCGTTGTTGACGCTGAGTTTGTTAACATGATACTGGAATTCAACACTGGTTTCCTGCCAGTACAGCACCAAAGGGGAATCTCATTTTTCGTGGGATGTCCTTTTTTTTTTTTACTTCACAGAGTTGAAGCATCTAGGTCCAAGATGCACTCAGTGTTGACTGCAGTCTCAAACACACAAACGCTCATGCACTTAGAAAAAGCCATCATCAACCGTACATTATGTAGCGTATTTCCATCTGTGAGTGCTGTTGTGTTTTTCCACTTTGGCTTTTTTTAATGTTCTGGTGTCTTGAGAAAATCTGTTTGCCTGAGAGGGCAGCTTTCACCCAGAACAACAGAACTCCAGCTAATTGCTGCCAGTGCCCTCAGGCTCCAGGAAAGAGAGAGAACGAAGAAAAAGAAAACCGTATCAGTGAGAAATATCAATGGAACGGGTGAAGAGAGCGAGAGCGAGAGAAGTGAGAAGAAAAGAAACAGATTGTTTCTGCAAAAATATTAATGAAAAGTGGGAATAGAAAAGCAGAGTAGGTGGAACATGATCAATACAGTGTCATGACACCAGTCTGAAGGAAAGAGTCAGTGACGCTCACTCTGAGGGGGAGGAAATGAGTTCTGGGCTCTGCTGAAAGAAAAACAACCAGCGCTCCTGTGTCGTGTGTACTAAAATATTCCGGTCTTCTCTAAATGAGTTCTGATTCATCTTAATAATTAAGCAGAGTTATGGACTTGCAAAGTAAAGATTGAAATATGCTTAATTAAATATTGATAAGCAAACAGTCTCCGAGGCAGTCATTGTTTTACTTGTGGATGGGCTTGTGTTGAGCTTGTTATTTAAAGGAATATTTCACCAGAAAATTTATATTTTGTTATTATTATTATTATTATTATTATTATTATTATTATTATTATTATTATTATTATTATTATTATTATTCTGTTGTAACGAAGACTATTACAAACAATATGACAATTACAATATAACAAAAAAAATTCAGTTTTCCAGGTATGTAGATTTAGGGGTAAATTCAGGGTGATTGAGACACTTTTTGCCATTGAGATGACTTGGAAAAAGTGTCCCAATCAACCTGAATTAACCCCAATTTAACATGTAGTTAGAAATAGTACAGAAATTGCACCATCAAATAATGCATATCTTTACTGTGTCACAAACTGCCTATTTTGGTTTCGTTTTAATGTTTCTATTTATTACCTGGTCTCTTTTGTTCCAGTTTCCCACTCCTCGTCTGTTACTATGGTTTCTGATCACCTGTTCATCATTTGAGTTCAATCATCTTGTGTATTTAAGTTTCTCTTTTTCATTCAGTTGTTGTCTGGTATTGTTTGTGCGTAAACACTCTGTTGCGCTGCTTTCTATCGTTACCCAAGATTGTTTTATTAAAGAACCTTTTGTTTGTAGAAACCTGTTTTTCATCATCTTCACCTGAACCAGATCATGACACACTGTATGAATTAAATATCAATTTGCTCTTAAGGCTACAAAAGTCAAGAGTCTTTTTTCTCTCTCTCTCTCTCTCTCTCTCTCTCTCTCTCTCTCTCTCTCTCTCTCTCTCTCTCTCTCTCTCTCTCTCTCTCTCTCTCTCTCTCTCTCTCTCTCTCTCTCTCTCTCTCTCTCTCTCTCTCTCTCTCTCTCATTTCACTTTCGCTACATTTCGCTCTTTTGCACAACACAAAGAGCAGCAGGTTTATTATGCTGCTACCAGTTTAAGACCAAATGCACGGATCCATTATACTGGTACACATCCGGTTCAGACCCAACTGTTTACTTTCACTTGAGACGTAACCATTTGTATTTACATAAATGCTCCACACATTGGACATTTGGGCAATATTTGTGTGTATTTGACTATTCAAGCACAATGATACATGAAAGAACTGATCCTGAGAGCACTTCAACTTCACCAGTGCACAAATTTGTTCAAATTCTGCTCTCCAAGTGAAACAAATCATTGAAGAAAAAAGTAGGGCAGGGTTAATCAATTGTTGATTAGATGCAAGCATATCTGAATGTGAGCTTTTAGATGATTGTGAGAAAGGTTTGAGTTATAACAATTTGATTGAAAATGAAGAGAGGTAAAAATTATTTGAATGAATTAAACATGCATGAATGAATTGTTCACAATAAGATCAAAAACATGCATTTTAAAAGTAGACAGGGTGAAACTTTAAGGTGAAGATAATCAGTGAATAAACAGTTTCTCCAATTTACGAACATTACATTTATCGACACAATTTTCCCATGTGTGTTTATTACTCTATTAAAAGCAGCCGTGCTTGATGGAGCTGATTGAGTTTTTATCCTCAGGTTCCTGTTTTAAACTGATCATAAAAGATATTGTAATTAATTAAATGTTTTAGGAAAGCCTGCCCTCTCTCAGTCCCACATCTGAGGCTCAAAAATCCACAAGGTGTGACCGTGAGTGTGTTTGTGTGCGTGTCAGACTCAGCAGGAGGACATGACAGGTTCCTGACAGCACTGGGACACATCTACCGTTTTGAATTCATATTTATTTCAAGCTTTGTTGGTATGAAAGACAAAGACACACCAACAAAATCAAACATGGTGAAGGTCTGGCCCTAGCACCTTGGTGGGAAGGGAGCTTGTGTGTGTGTGTGTGTGTGTGTGTGTGTGTGTGTGTGTGTGTGTGTGTGTGTGTGTGTGTGTGTGTGTGTGTGTGTGTGTGTGTGTGTGTGTCAGACTGCTGCTTACAGAGTCTGACACGAGGACCACTGCTGACGCCACTCTCTGTCAGCCAAGTAGGTGCTGAGGCGTGCAGTGGTGTTTCTCTGTGTGTGTGTGCACATCTATTTATGTATTTCTTCTCCCACTTCCTGCCTGTCAGAAATGTGTGTCTCCTATTACCTGTCTGTGAGACATTACTGTGGAGTGTGGAAATACCCACCTGACTCACTGTCTGAGACGGTCATCTCAAGGTGTGTGTGTGTGTGTGTGTGTGTTTACTCCTCTCACTCGTTCTGAGTCAGCTATGCCATCTGCACCGGGCACACAAAATTATCCAGCTCTTCAGGACCTCCTCTGCTAGGTCTAGTGACAGTGTGCGAGTGCAGTTAAGAATGAATCATGGCCTTGTCCTGTTTAAAAATGATTTATGTCAGCGAAGGAAAGCAACTCTCAGAGCTGTTGATTTCACATTCAAGAGGGAAAACTTTGTCCTCAATCAATAGTCAATTAATAATCTGCTCATCACATTTTCCAACTTGCCGACATCCATCATCAAAACCTCAGACAAGTCAAGTTGATGAAATGATGAAATGTCTTTGGTAAACACCTCTTCATTGTGCAGGAGAGCAGAGGGAGTGAGAGCACAGGAGATGAATGGAGAGCTCCACTCTTTCCCGCAGACGTTTGACCTTGCCGACTGTTTAACTCATTTCTTTTTTGTGTTTGCTTACAGGATGAGGCTTAATACTTCTTACATAGTTGTTTACTTTACTTTGAAGCATTTATAGTGCTGTCATTGATGTGAAGTTTAGCTGCTTATTATTATTATTTTATTGTAGTATTTGAATTAACCTTTTTAAACATTAAAGTGTCATGAAACCCCCCAGTTTTAGCCTGGTCGTTCACACCACAGACTTAAAAATGGGCATGTAAAGCGATGGAAAAGTGGAAGTGTCGAGGGGAGTGTCTGTATAACACTCATTATACAGACACATGGATATTAAAATATGACCGCGGAGAGAAATAAAACAGTTTGAGGGCACCTTGATGCATTTAAAAAATATAACCCTAGCCTATATAACAACAAACTGCCAAAACGAAGGAAAAACGTGGTAGAACATTCAAGTGTCTAATAATATTTTCAGGTCATTTAAGAGTCTCTGAACAAACGACAAACGTCAGTTTAGCACAGAAAGAATAACAGCATCGTTTTTGCCCATTCTTCTTTAAATTGTCGTTCTATAATTGCATACTGTGTCTCAGAATAATCCATTGTGATCATGTCATCGCCTTCATGATCAGGTATCAGTGTCCTTATTTGCACATATTTTATTTGAAGATGATGTGATATGTGCATGCGCACGGTGCTGGTTCATGTTTAGAACACTATATGATATGAGTATTAAATATGTCCATAAAAAACTTGAAACTCTCTCTACGGATCTGCTCTATATAATGTGGTGAGCATTGTTAAACTCGTTGAGGCGTTCAGCACAGAAACTGCTAATGTGTGCGGCACGTTTGAATTCTCCTTGTGCGTAATTAGTGATTGGGTTAAAAGAGCTCAATAGCTGCGTCTCATTTCGCAAGGCTGCGTCCTCCAGAGGTTGCATTGGAAGGCTGCGTGCATCATCAAGGCTGTCTCATTTCAGAAAAATAGTAGGACACTCAAATGCGACCTGCGACCTTCAAATGGCGCCCTTCTTTACAGGAGTTCAGAGTGTGCATGAGGTGTATCCTTCGCTGCTGCAGATAACCCACAATTCTTTGCGTCGCCATTAACAACTGTCATGTTTGTTAAAAATTATTTTAAAAAACTTCAATGCCGGCAGATATACATGCAAGCGAATATGTAGTGTTTAAATTTAAGCAGTTTTAAGCTTGTTTTTGTTTTGAAGCTGTATTACCTCAAATAGATAATTGTGTTAAACAGGATTACAAGTGTTTAGTGATTTTTAAACGTTTAGAACAGTACTTTGCTGAAAAAGCAAGAAACATTTCATAGTCATTTTCAAGTTATGAATAATTTTCATTCATATAACTGGCGTGAGAGCTCAATGACGCGGTGAACGTGTTGGCATAGCAATGCGAGACTTCCTGCCTGCGTGTCCTACGAAGGAAGTCTCATTTAATTCTGATTAAGGACACTTCGTATATACTGCATCCTTCATAGGATATGTCCTCCGGAGGACGGAAAATTATGTGAAATGAGACACCGCTATAGACTTGGCGGCATTAATGGGAACGCCCATTAAAACGTCACATCCGTTCATGCCGTGGGGGAAAAACAAGCCATTCGAATGAACGCGTGTAAACCTTGTTGCTTTATCTTTATTTTTTGTAATGATTACAATTTATCTTTAAATAAACACACGGAGCCGTTCGTCAATTCAGAAAGCCTGCAACACGTCCATTACAATGAAACATTTGCTACATGTATTGTAAAGATTAAGAAAGAGATTTCATTAATTGCAATGACAAAAGTTTGTTGAACAAAACGCCAATAAAGTCATACTTGTCACAGGGCTCGAACTGCGTCAGAAATTTATCGTTAAAGCAGTTTTTCATGATGAGCGATCACATAGCCACATCATGCATGAGGTTATTAATGTACAAAACATTAAAAAGTCTTCTTTATTTCATGATGGGAAGGGCTGGGCTCATGCTTGTGCTTCAAGCTTAAAAACTTAGTCATATTATATACGACACTTGTACATTTTCTTGTCAAAATGCATGCTGCTCCCACAAATATTACACAACATCATAGCTATATCAAAGTCTTTTGATGATTTGCTCAGAAAAATACAAAAATAACCAATTTCCACGTCTTGGTCAAATGTATGAGTACTTTTAATGTTTTCAATGATGTGCAGCTTGTAGGGGAGAGTGGGCTAAGATGAGCCAGTGGGTAAGTTGACCCACCCCCTTTATCTTGGCAACTGTACACTTTTATTGTCATGTGACTATACATTTTGGAATCACCCATCATTTCTGCCAGACTGTGGAAATAAGAAGCACATGGGAGGAGTGGAAGGCACCCAGTTACTTTAAAAATTATTTTAGGCTTGTCAAATGTTAGCATAACAGATGAAATGACTGTTGCATCAAAGCAAATTTGTCCAGGTCTAAAATATTTATGATCCATATTGGTGTTTTAGCAATGTATAAAACCATGCAAATTGTTTAGATAAATACCTCATCTGATGTAAGTTGAGTCACAGGAAAAAAAATGTTTTTATAAGAAGCCATATTTTTAGAACCCTTTGTCATATATGTATTCTTATAATTTAAAACGATAACAAACATGTTACAATTATTTTAGATACTTTAATTTTACTTCTGCCTTATTTGATCTTATCTTGAGAACCAAAAATAGCTCATCTTCCCTTTTCACATCTAAAAATGTGTTTTTAAAAAAGGTGTTTCATGACATTTTGACGTAGAAACGTATGGATTATGGATTTATTGATGACATCTAAAATGTAAAAAAGTATTTTCACTCACCTAAAGGATTATTAGGAACACCATATTAATACTGTGTTTGACCCCCTTTCGCCTTCAGAACTGCCTTAATTCTACGTGGCATTGATTCAACAAAGTGCTGAAAGCATTCTTTAGAAATGTTGGCCCATATTGATAGGATAGCATCTTGCAGTTGATGGAGATTTGTGGGATGCACATCCAGGGCACGAAGCTCCCGTTCCACCACATCCCAAAGAAGCTCTATTGGGTTGAGATCTGGTGAATGTGGGGGCCATTTTAGTACAGTGAACTCATTGTCATGTTCAAGAAAACGATTTAAAATGATTCGAGCTTTGTGACATGGTGCATTAATTATCCTGCTGGAAGTAGCCGTCAGAGGATGGGTACATGGTGGTCATAAAGGGATGGACATGGTCAGAAACAATGCTCAGGTAGGCCGTGGCATTTACACGATGCCCAGTTGGCACCAAGGGGCCTAAAGTGTGCCAAGAAAACATCCCCCACACCATTACACCACCACCAGCAGCCTGCACAGTGGTAACAAGGCATGATGGATCCATGTTCTCATTCTTTTTACACCAAATTCTGCCATCTGAATGTCTCAACAGAAACTGTTCAACTGTCCAATTTTGGTGAGCTTGTGCAAATTGTAACTTCTTTTTCCTATATGAAGTTGATATTAATGGTGCCCGGTGGGGTCTTCTGCTGTTGTAGCCCATCCACCTCAAGGTTGTGTGTGTTGTGGCTTCACAAATGCTTTGCTGCATACCTCAGTTGTAATGAGTGGTTATTTCAGTTAAAGTTGCTCTTCTATCAGCTTGAATCTGTCGGCCCATTCTCCTCTGACCTCTAGCATCAACAAGGCTTTTTTGCCCACAGTACTGCGGCATACTGGATGTTTTTCCCTTTTCACACCGTTCGTTGTAAACCCTAGAAATGGTTGTGCGTGGAAATATAATTTTCAGTGTAGGCATATTTAATGATTGAATCCTGTCAAATACTGCATGAGGAATCTTACAAAACAACCATCATATGTCAAATTAAGTAAATAAATGAGATTAATGTTAACATTTGATTAACTGTATTGATGAAATAGCAATAAAATCAATTAATTTTATGAATTCCCTCTATAATGTTAGGTATTTTCAATGTTTGGGTCAAATATGGACAAACCCAACCATTGGGTAAAACATGCATTTGTAATCGTGTTTAATTTTGTCATTACAATAATGTGTTTTAGTCAAGTCAAGTCACCTTTATTTATAAGGGTGTTTTAGCACTTACAAAAATGTGCATGCTAGAACTACACTTACGTACAAATAGCTACAACTAATAATAAGTAGCAGTGTTCAAATTGTGCCAAAGCTCTTGGGTTTTTCTAAAGGTAAACTTAGGTTGATAAACATTTGTGTAAAATAAAATAAAATAGTACATTTTGCTTTAGTGAAGTGTATTAAAGGGGTGGTTGATTGTCCCTTTTAACAACATGTAAAATAAGTCTTTGATGTCCCCAGTGTTGATGTGAAGTTTTAGCTCAAAATATCCCACAGATAATTTTTTAGAGCATGTTAAAATTGTCACTTTTTGATGGTGAGCAAAAACATGCCCTTTTTGTGTGTGTTCCTTTAAATGCAAATGAGCTGCTGCTCATGGGGCGGAGCTTGAAGAACTCCAGTTAGCAGCTATGATAACTTCATGCTGACAGGCAATAAAACTTCAGCCTTTTATGTTCAGACCAGAGTGGGACAATGATGGAGAGACTCAAGAAGAAGTCACAGCATGTAGAATGCAACAAGATGTTCCTGAATGGTTAGTTGATGAATTTATGTAGCTGATGTGGAGTTAACTATCTTTAAGTCATTGGTTAGCATATTCTGTCATGATTATCTCACCCCCTTTGTTGTGTGTTCCTGGGGGAAGGGTATATATAAATTTCAGGATTGGTGATGTCACTAACCCGGGAGGAAGCTTGTGTAGTCCCTACCAGCCGTTTGTTGTAGTCCTAGAAAAATGTCTCCCTTTGCTTTGAGCTTTGAGTGTCGTAACTCGCAAACAGCAACATTACACACTAACTAAAGTTTATTACTTAATACTACCTATAAAACTGCTTATAAACATGGCTATTCAACAAAAAGATAAAAACACAGGGATACTTATAGTAACTCAAGTATAGCACTTAAGTAGTGTTTCACAAAACTGCACAAGGTCCATTTAGTGTGTTTCAATTTCAGATAAATGATTCAACTAATAATAAAAAAAAAACACATTATGTCAGGCCAATAGTTCACCTTTTTTGTCTCAATTTGCAGGTACATCTGTAGTAACATCTACATTAACTACATCTGTAAAAGTACACCTCTTGACCAAAGAGATTTGAATGGTCATGTTTAAGTGTGTGTGAATTCTTCATCCCTATTCTTCTTCACAATTAGTTTGCATGTCACTGAATGGACACTGAAGTGAAGGAAACAAATAGTATTTTGAATTAGAGTGGACATGATGTGCTCGGACAAGTAGGACGACGGGGAAATGGTCTATTCAACAGCTATACAATACAGCTTTCATTCAGTGCACACACTTTGACAGACATTCTTCACAGTCCAAGAGTCTCAGAGCTTTCTTGTGCAGTTACTGCATGAAAAGCCTCTAGCCTCTCTAAAAACACACTCTTTTTGTGAGAAATAAAGGAATTTTGGACCAGTGTGCAGACCCGCAGGCAAATTGATATGACTAGAGCAAACAGCAACACTTTTGTCATGTTTGAAAAGATTCGGTCAGTAAGATGAAGGAAAGGTAGCTCCCAGCTCTTTAGCTTTGACTCTATTGGAGATTTTTTTTTTTTGTGTCGCAACTCGCATCAACAGTGATTTTACTAATTGGCCGTCTGCAGATTATTTTATCATTAATGACTGTAATCAGACAGCAATCACAGCACAAGGAACATTGGGTTTTTACAATGTATCTTTTAAAATTAAATGCTTTCATCATTTTGAAGTAACACAAAATAATCATAAAGTTTAAATCATCTGTAAATAGGCAGAAATAAGGCTGCATATTCTTGTTCTTCCTCATTTCTGCCTTCTGACAAATGTGATGACAGTAAAACACCTTCAGCTCTGCAGAATGAAACTGCTTACATCTGCTGGTGTCTTCAATCCTTTCCCTCAAAAACGTCCACACTGACACAAAACATGAAAAGAAATGTTGTCCTATTCAAAGCTGTCAAATCCACATAGGATTGTAATCTTGTTTCTATTGTCTGTCTGGCTGATGTGTGTCTTGTCCCCGTTCTCACCCAATGCCACTTTTGTTGCGAGTTCATTTCACATCAGATGCATTTTAACTGTCTTTTGCTGGAATTTCTGAGGCCCACCTCCTTAAAAATCTCTTACCATCACCATCGCTGCAACAAGAAATGCGCTTTAAATAGCACATGAACCCTTTTCAGTCAACCTTTTCCTAATCTGCGAATTGAGAGGGAGAGGTGGGGAAAATAAATACCTCGCCACACACAGTAGTGATCTGAACAAATGCAGTAAATGGCAGCAATCACAGCAGCCTCATCAGAACAGACTTTTTTTATTTTCCTCTTGCAATGAAAGCGGCACTCTGTAATTACCAGGACAGCAGATGCACAGATAAGAACCTATGCTGTAATTTTACCCAATTTAGACAGCAGCTTGCCAGAGACCTGCAATTTCTTTCTCCTTTACCTTTATGTTAATGCATCAGAGCAGCACATGCTTAAAGAGCAAACTGTTCAGCTTTACACACACGCACACACCTACGCCCTTCACACGTGATCGATGAATTTACTTTTATTATTTCTACAGCTCAACTGCTGGATTATTTTAGGGAGAACATAACTTCTTCAAAAATGCACAGGTCAGTGGGGTTTATGGCAGAATGTGAGGACAATCAGAATTGATGGTGGCTTGTGTCTTATGAAGAATTACACCGTGTCTAGACCAGAAGCGAGCAGCGTGACGCATCGTGACAAAAGCAAATAGAGCCCAGTATAATCAGGGATGCTGTCTACACTGGATGTGATGCGGCACAACACTACATGACAATTTTCCGACAGTACACTGATGCCCCGCTCTATTTCTGACATACTCCAAGCACCTTCACTACTTCTGACATGAAGAACAAATGGATTTGTAATGGTCACTTTGTCACATCCAGTGTATATGTACATTTGTGAGAGCACTGAAAGCTACGCTCAAGACTGTATTATGGACCGGGTTATTAATGCCCAGAGGCCTCAAAAGCCTTAAAGAGCTCATGAAAGCTGAACACAAGGGCACCCAGTTGCTTTTTATAATGTCAGCCTACCAAAAATGTGTCACTTCGCCAGTGGTTTGGTATCACACTGTGGCAGGTCTTGACCCCATGTGACCCCCAGACACATTATAGGGAAACTGAAACAATGGGTTGCATAGAGAGAAATTTGGCATGGTGTTGGCTGTCAAATATGGTTTTATGTAACATTGTAATAGCCTTTACTGTAATATTGCCTTTGGTCAATTTAATGCGTCCTTGCAGAATACATTTATTATATTCATGTATTGTTAATCTTTTTAACAGATGCAAAAATTAAGACAGAATTTAAATAAAAATAAAAATTCTTTGAACCTGTGCTCAGTTTACTCAGTACTACTGAAAAACAGATTTTTTATTCTATATAATTTTATTCTTTTTTAATTATCTTTACAACTGTATATTTCTATTTCTTCTTATTTTAAAAATTCTATTTACAACTGTTTTAATTATCCTGTTTTTATTTTTAATTCTGACACGTGGTATTCTTATTTCTTATCACTGTTTTAATTTCATTTTCTATGTAAAGCACTTTGAATTGCCATTGTGTATGAAATGTGCTATATAAATAAACTTGCCTTGCCTTGCCTTGCGTAGAAGGAAGATTGGTGGTACTTGGATCAAAGGTGGTACACGTCCTGTTTGAGAACCACTGCTGTAGACGACTGCATCATTTGTTTTAGGTGGCCATGAGAATGGTGTTCTCCCTCATCTGTGCACGCCTCTTCTGCGTTCTCACATACCTGAACACAAAAATCGCAACAGAGAGTGTGCAGACACGTAGTTAAGAAAACGCTTCATATTTTCTAACATGGTGGCCTGCTCATTAGGAGAACATAATTAATCGCCATTCACTTTTAATAAATTGGACAGGCAGCTCGCATTGATCCCTGGAGCCTCTAAGTCTCGACGTGGGAAAATTTAATACCCCCAATGGAGAGCAAGAGAGGGAGAAAGAGAATGTTCATGATTCGTTAGACAAAGTTGCGGAGGGAACCTGATCTAACCCCATTTAAAGACGTTCTCATTAATCAGAGCATAAATCCGGCACGCTCAGGCTGCAGACAGTGTTAGCGGTGTCACATTTTAAAGGACAACATTCCCCTCTGAGCAGAATTATAGTTATTTCAGGTTCAAGCATGAATCGCAGGCTTAGAGATTACAGCTCATTAACGCAACCAAACTGGGCCTGTGATGCATGACGTACTGAAGGGGTTTTGCTCGATTCTGGAGAACATTTGTGATGGTGGATAAATCAGAGCATGGCTTGAGACTCATTTGATGGCACATTAAGAAGGAAAATTGTTGTGCGGCACATCGCATGTAGTGTAAATCCATACATCTGCTAACAGATGCCTGGATCTGTTTCATAAAGACAGATACATTTACCCAGTGGAGAAGTTGAGTCTCAAACACACACACAGGCATGCCAAGAGGATTTTTCCCCCCCTCGAAATTTGGCAAATCTTGAAAATACTTCGTCCCAGGGTTTTTGATGTATTTGGTGGGATTATAGATGCAGGACGTATGTATTTGTGAGTGAGTGTCTGTCTGCATGAAGCTCTCTCTGCCTGCATGGTTGGCTGTATTGAAGATAAGCTGCTTTTCTTGATAGCGTTCTATCCTGCTTTAATTACCGAACTCCTGTGGCTGCGGACGGCTGGTCTGCAGTCTGTAAAAACAGTAGTGGCTTTGCACTCTCATCTCAAGACTAAAGAGACACTGAACTGCACTGGCCAACTGTGCTGAACTGCCTGACACACTACTACCAAACTTGGTTCCTCAAACTGACTCTTCGCTAAGTGCCACCTTACAAATTTTATGTGCCTTAGCATGATAATTTTCTCATCATTCCCAATGATTTTTCATTTTCATCATTCTTACGTGTAACGTGTAACATTTGTTCCCATGTAAATTAATGTTACTAATATAGCAACATTTAATTAACATACTGATTCAGGTCATTGTAGTGAACTAGCAGAGTAAAATGCATTGTGATGTAATTCATTCCCTTCCATATAAATGTATTCAATGTTTACCACATTTTGTTCACATCTTATTAATAATCACACTGTTTATGGGAATCAAAATAAAGTTGAAATAATTCTATTTAGGGCTAAGGAAAACTGTGTTGTTGATGTTCACTGTGCGGTTCTTTTGCCCCATGCAACTCATTGCGCTAGAAATCTGGGCGTAAAATTAAAAGTGAAACCCTTTTAATCTCAGTGTAACTTCCAAACTGTGATTCATGCATTTGACATCTTGTCTAGGTTGTTGTAATTCACTTTATGGTGTCTCTCAGTCTTCCCTATCCTATCTACAGCTAGTGCAAAATGCAGCTGCTAGACTCCTCACTGGGACTTTCATTGGGTTGGTAACTCCTATTTTTTCTTGCCTGCACTGCACCGGCTAACCGTCAAATATAGAATCGATTTTTAAAAATCTAATATGTTTATAAAGCCATCAATAATTTGGCCCCTCAGTACCTGACTAATCTACTCCGTCTGTATATACTCCTTCTAGAACTCTGAGATCCAGTGATCTTTGTTTACTCATCGTTCCTAGATCCAGACTTAAAAAACGAGGTGATCACGCTTTTGCATTCGCAGGTCCGAAACTGTGGAACAGTCTACCTCTCCATATCAGATTAGCTCCCTCCATTTTCACCTTTAAGTCTGCTTTGAAGATATATTTATTCTGGTAGTTTTGTTTTTCTGTTTTCTATATTCTTTTTTTCTATTCTTCTTTTCTGTACAGCACTTTTGTCAGCCTTGGTTGTTTTTAAATATTGTATTGTATTGTGTGTGAACATGGACTTTACATGCTACAGCTCGAGCTGGAGGTGTGTCTTCCGTCTGATTGGGTACTGTTTCGTTTTACTTGATCATTTCCAGAGCATGTGCACGCTTGTCCTTGGGGTTCCCCCCACACAACAGGATGTCTGTTTGTAAATATTCAACATGTTGAATATTTACGATTTGAGATCGGGGCAGCTCCGACTTTCTTTTGAGCAGATTCAGTCACTCACTTCACACCACTGGAAAATCTGATAAAATAATCTGTAGAATAATCTGTAAAGTGAGAAATCGGCCCAAAATTGCCCCAATTATCTTGTAGTGTGTACCCAGCATTACCAGTGTGAAAGAGACTCAATATACTTGGTCATTTTTGGACATACAAATAAGAGTTTTACATTATTCAAAACTGTCTTGTACAAATGATCTATACCCAATCAGCACGAGAGAAGGCCTATATGGCTGATCGTAACTCGACAAGTTTTTTCAGCATCCCTCCACCACCCTGACTCCTCATTCTCGAATAGCTATTATCCCAGCCAGGGATACGGGAGAGTACTCTGGGTTCAGGCCACATTCTGAGCTTGGGACCCTACCCCATGGACAGCACAAAATATACACTCTATCTGATTATTCGTGTGAACTCATGAACATTACTTTGTTTGCACTCCCATTAAATGTATTGACAAGTGCAGTTTCCTGTCCTGTGGAGACCTGAAAAATTTCCTGTTGAAACATTTGAACTTAAAAATAACTAGGAGGCTTTTGTTATTTTATACCCATACACCCATGCTCTTTGTTATTTTACACTAATGTTCCTTGCTAATTCGGGGATTTGATTGTCAAAAATCAGGTGTGTCATCAATGGTTTTGCTCAATGTTTTTGTTCCATTTAAGAGTATTATTTTACATTTTTAATGTGTATATCTGCTAAAAGTGAATTTAGTGCATACTTTTTAAAGAAGTGTTGATGTGCTTTTTTCAGAGGAATGTGGTGTAAAAAATTCCTTCAAGCGAAGATTCTTTGGGAATAATTTAAAGAAGAGGAAAAGCACTTAGATCTCTCTCTCTCTCTCTCTCTCTCTCTCTCTCTCTCTCTCTCTCTCTCTCTCTCTCTCTCTCTCTCTCTCTCTCTCTCTCTCTCTCTCTCTCTGTGTGTGTGAGCGTGCTTGAGACTACATTGTGGTTGCTTCATGGTTGCCATATGACATGAGGGGCTGCAATTTCTACCCATGGGAGAATTTCTCTCAGTTCAGTTTTTCTCTCAGCTAGTCTTTTATTCATTGTACCTCTGACTCCTTTATACGTTTACACTTTCTCTCTCTAACTCACACACACCACAACTCTTTGTCTCACTTACTTTTCTGTCAAGAATTTTGACATTTTCATTTCTGCAGCCTTTCTCTTTGACTATCATCCTCCTCCATTCAGCCTCCTCATTCTAGTGGCCTGTAACGCCTCAGGCTCACAGAAGACTTTCATCTTTGCTCAACTAAAATCCTTATTTTCAATCATGTTTGTATTCATATTTCAGCTTTTTGTCACTGACAGCGCTCATGCATAAAGAAACTCTTCCTTTGTGCACATAAGGCTGTTTTGACTTTGGTTACAAACATAACCCAAAGGACCTAAGGTCACAAGGTTGTGTGTGTTTTGTGCACTCAGTGATTTGCCCAAATTACCCACTGCCAAACAGGATGACACCCATATGACCTATGTCCGCTTTAGAGCTGCCACTAGATTGGTTGTTGCCCAGCAACCATTAATTAAGTGCAAAGTTGTGTGACTAAAAATGTTGGGATATACAACAGCTCAGTGATGGGCTTTTCTTTTTTTTTCTGAATGCTCTCTTATATATATATATATATATATATATATATATATATATATATATATATATATATATATATATATATATATATATATATAACCACTGTTCTATTTGATATGACATTCTTTTCTGATTTATTTTTATTCACACATAATTTTTCATTGCACATTAATAATCATGGCAATAAACAGAACAGGTTTGTATGCATGAAGCCGTGCTGCGGAAAACTGAACTGGTACTTTCTCATCTTTGTTCTCAGCAGCAGTAGTTGAACGTCTGGACTCCAGACATTGTGTGGACAGGAAGGGGGGTTAAAATTAAGAGCGCCGTGGTAAACTGTAACCCTGGGTAACAGAATAAGTGTTTAGTCCAGTACTGGAGCTGCGGTCGCAGCAGACATAATGTTATGATGCTCTGCTCTGTGGTCGTTTTGGTTCAACCATCAGCATCAGAAGCCTGTCAGACAGCAGGAAATTACTAACGTGGTGAGGAAGGTTTCCATGTGACCCTCACAGTGACATTCCTGGATATTGATAACATCTGTGGGAGGAGAAAGGGATTCTGTAGGACATGTCACAGTGACAGTGTCACATGATCTAATGTTTTGTGTGTGTGTGTGTGTGTGTGTGTGTGTGTGTGTGTGTGTGTGTGTGTGTGTGTGTGTGTGTGTGTGTGTGTGTGTTGGCAGTCATTGTTATCTCATATGTCAGACATGTGTGCCATGTCTACTGCTAATTTAAAAGAGTTGTGCAACAGACTCACTGTGCATTTTTTCTTTCATATTGAGTGACTCTGATGTATATATGACCAGCTGCAAGCCAAACATGCAGATTAATCACCTTCCAGTTGTAAACATCTCCAAACAGCAGCAGTCCTTCTTTGTCAAATATATGTAAGGTAGGCCTACAGTAGGGTTTATGTTTTATATTCTGTGTGTATATACACTCACCTAAAGGATTATTAGGAACACCATATTAATACTGTGTTTGACCCTCTTTCGCCTTCAGAACTGCCTTAATTCTTTGTGGCATTGATTCAACAAGGTACTGAAAGCATTCTTTAGAAATGTTGGCCCATATTGATAGGATAGCATCTTGCAGTTGATGGAGATTTGTGGGATGCACATCCAGGGCACGAAGCTCCCGTTCCACCACATGCCAAAGATGCTCTATTGGGTTGAGATCTGGTGACTGTGGGGGCCATTTTAGTACAGTGAACTCATTGTCATGTTCAAGAAACCAATTCGAAATGATTCGACATGGTACATTATCCTGCTGGAATTAGCCATCAGAGGATGGGTACATGGTGGTCATAAAGGGATGGACATGGTCAGAAACAATGCTCAGGTAGGCCGTGGCATTTAAACGATGCCCAGTTGGCACTAAGGGGCCTAAAGTGTGCCAAGAAAACTTCCCCCACACCATTACACCACCACCACCAGCCTGCACAGTGGTAACAAGGCATGATGGATCCATGTTCTCATTCTGTTTACGCCAAATTCTGACTCTACCATCTGAATGTCTCAATAGAAATCGAGACTCATCAGACCAGGCAACATTTTTCCAGTCTTCAACTGTCCAATTTTGGTGAGCTCGTGCAAATTGTAGCCTCTTTTTCCTATTTGTAGTGTATTTGTTTTTCCCTTTTCACACCATTCTTTGTAAACCCTAGAAATGGTTGTGCGTGAAAATCCCAGTAACTGAGCAGATTGTGAAATACTCAGACCGGCCCGTCTGGCACCAACAACCATGCCACGCTCAGAATGGCTTAAATCACCTTTCTTTCCCATTCTGACATTCAGTTTGGAGTTCAGGAGATTGTCTTGACCAGGACCACACCCCTAAATGCATTGAAGCAACTGCCATGTGATTGGTTGATTAGATAATTGCATTAATGAGAAATTGAACAGGTGTTCCTAATAATCCTTTAGGTGAGTGTATGTATGTATACATTATGACCACTGACAGGTGAAGTGAATAACACTGATATCTCGTCATCATGGCATCTGTTAGTGGGTGGGATATACAGCTCTGGAAAAAATTGAGACCACTTAACATTGACTTACCACTGTTAAGTGGTCTCTTAATTTTTCAGAGCTGTATTAGGCAGCAAGTGAACATTTTGTGATCAAAGTTAATTAGTTAGAAGCAGGAAAAATGGGCAAGCGTAAGGATTTGAGTGAGTTTGATAAGGGCCAAATTGTGATGGCTAGATGACTGGGTCAGAGCATCTCCAAAACTGCAACTCTTGTGGGGTGTTCCCAGTCTGCAGTGGTCAGTATCTATCAAAAGTGGTCCAAGGAAGGAATAGTGGTGAACCGGCGACAGGGTCATGGACGGCCAAGGCTCATTGATGAAGATGGGGAGCGAAGGCTGGCCCGTGTGTTACGATCAAACAGAAGAGCTACTGTAGCTCAAATTGTACTAGGAACAGAATGCTGGTTCTGATAGAAAGGTGTCAGAATACACTGTGCATCACAGTTTGTTGCATATGGGTCTGCATAGACGCAGACCAGTCAGGGTGCCCATGCTGACCCCTGTCCACCAAAAACAGTAGGCAAGTGAGCATCAGAACTTGACCACGGAGCAGAAAAAAGTGGCCTGGTCTTATGATTAATGTTTTCTTTTACTTCACGTGGATAGCCGGGTGCGTGTGCGTCACTTTCCTGGGTAACACATGGCACCAGGATGCACTATGAGAAGAATGCTAGCCAACGAAGGCCGTGTGATGCTTTGGGCAATGTTCTGCTGGGAAACCTTGGGTCCTGCCATCCATGTGGATGTTACTTTGACACGTACCACCTACCTAAGCATTGTTGCAGACCATGTACACCCTTTCATGGAAACGGTATTCCCTGGTGGCTGCGGCCTCTTTCAGCAGGAAAATGCGCCTGCCACAAATCAAAAATTGTTCAGGAATGGTTTGAAGAGCACAACGATGAGTTTGAGGTGTTGACTTGGCCTCCAAATTCCCCAGATCTCAATCCAATCGAGCACCTGTGGGATTTGCTGAACAAACAAGTCAGATCCATGGAGCCCTCACTTCGCAAAAGGTGGACCAACACAATATTAGGTCATAATGTTATGCATCATAAGATAACTCAGATTCAAAGGGTTACTTCAGCGATTAGCATTAAGCTTTGTATCAGTAGAAACCCAGGAGTATATTCAAATTATCGTACTTTCCCCCTCATATGACCCTAAGAGGAGAGAATTATGTATTTTATTTCTGGAAAAATTCCTCCGATGATGCATATATCGTCATTTTGCATCATTGGAGGAGTTTTTGGCCAGAGGCTAAAGACTACAGCCAGTGAGGGCGCTATTTCCACATGTTTTCAACATTACACTCACAGCACTCGGCTCACGGCGCTGCTGTGATTCATGTAAACGGAGCGGTGGAGACCAAAAGTGAGTGTTTCAACTTTTAAAATGAACTTCCTATGAAAGTTAAGCTTCCAAAGACATGAACTGAACACGCGCCAGACTGATCACGTGTTGTGAATCCCACGATTACCTCAGCTTATGTGATGAATGTAATCCGATCCTGCTGTGTTTGTGCCGTGACGCTCAATCGGCTCACTCGCATTATATCGAACAGACACGTTCAGTTTTTAATTGTAGTGTCTCTAACTGAACTGATTTTCTGAAAATGAACGTGGTAGGCAAGTGATCCAGTAATCCTGTAGCCGACTAGCCGTGCCTAGAGTAGGGCAGTGAAGCAGTGCGTTCTGGGAATTGTTGTCTTTCATCCCCATGAGACAAAAATACATTTTCTGTGTTTTCTGAGTCTACAAGGCACCAAATTCAAAAATAATTTCACATTTCTACTACATTTATGACCCAGTTTAAATACAGATTCATCTTCCCAGCGCTGAAGTACCCCTTTAATGTACACAAAAGGCCTATTTCTCTCAAATATTGTTCACAAGTCTGTCTATATCTGTGTTAGTCAGCACTTCTTGCAGTGCAACACACCTCCTTCACATAGAGTTGATCAGGTTGTTGATTGTGGCCTGTGGAATGTTGGTCCACTCCTCTTCAATGGCTGTGCAAAGTTTCTGGATATTGGCAGGAACTGGAACATGCTGTCGTATATGCCGATCCAGAGCATCCCTAACATGCTCAATGGGTGACATGTCCGGTGAGTATGCTGGCCATGCAATAACTAGGATGTTTTCAGCTTCCAGGAATTGTATACAGATCCTTGCAACATGGGGTCTTGCATTATAATGCTAAGGTGATAGTTGTGGATGAAGGGCACAACAACGAGCCTCAGGATCTCGTCACGGTATCTCTTCATTTAATATTCCATCAATAAAATGCATCTGTGTTCGTTGTCCATAACATATGCCTACCCATACTATAACCGCACCGCCACCATGGGCCACTTAATCCACAACGTTGACATCAGCAAACCGCTCACCCACACAACACCATACACGCTGTCTGCCATCTGCCCTGTACAGTGAAAACCGGGATTCATCCGTGAAGAGAACACCCCTCCAAAGTGCCAGACCCCATTGAATGTGAGCATTTGCCCACTCAAGTCGGTTACAATGACGAACTGCAGTCAGGTCGAGACCTCGATGAGGACAATGAGCATGCAGATGAGCTTCCCTGAGATGGTTTCTGACAGTTTGTGCAGAAATTCTTTGGTTATGCAAACCAATTGTTGCAGCAGCTGTCCGGGTGGCTGGTCTCAGAAGATCTTGGAGGTGAAGATGCTGGATGTGGAGGTCCTGGGCCGGTGTGGTGACACATGGTCTGCGGTTGTGAATATGCCAAATCTGTGAGGTGGATGGATAATCTCGGCAAAGGAGAAGTGCTCACTAACACGGATTTAGACAGATTTGTGAACAATATTTAAGAGAAATAGGCCTTTTGTGTACATAAAAAAATGGGGGCAAAAACAAGTGTTGCGTTTATCATTTTGTTCATTGTGTGTATATATATATATATATATATATATATATATATATATATATATATATATATATATATATATATATATATATATATATATATACACACACAGTGGGTACGGAAAGTATTCAGACCCCATTACATTTTTCACTCAGTTATATTGCAGCCATTTGCTAAAAACATTTAAGTTCATTTTTTTTTCTTATTAATGTACACACAGCACCCCATATTGACAGAAAAACACAGAATTGTTGGCATTTTTCTAGTTTATTGAAAAAGAAAAACTGAAATATCACATGGTCCGTTTTCAGAAGTTTTCAGACCCTTTGCTGTGACACTCATATATTTCTCAGGTGCTGTCCATTTCTTCTGATCATCCTTGAGATGGTTCTACACCTTCATTTAAGTCCAGCTGTGTTTGATTATACTGATTGGACTTGATTAGGAAAGCCACACACCTGTCTATATAAGACCTTACAGCTTACAGTGCATGTCAGAGCAAATGAGAATCATGAGGTCAAAGGAACTGCCTGAAGAGCTCAGAGACAGAATTGTGGCAAGGCACAGATCTGGCCACAGTTACAAAACAAATCTGCTGCACTTAAGGTTCCTAAGAGCACAGTGGCCTCCATAATCCTTAAATGGAAGACGTTTGGGACAACCAGAACCCTTCCTAGAGCTGGCCATCTGGCCAAACTGAGCTATCGGGGGTGAAGAGCCTTGGTGAGAGAGGTAAAGAAGAACTCAAAGATCACTGTGGCTGAGCTCCAGAGATGCAGACAACATCAGTACAATGATTTATTCAATTTGAGCTGAACTAAACTAAAAAAAGAGTGTTGCTGTGTAACATTTAAAACTACATGTTCATAATTAAATGTTCAAATTCCTTAGTAAATTAAATTACCTCAATTTAGATATCTAGGAAGGTTTTGTGCTGGTTCAATGTTTTGGTAAAGGAATCAAAAGAGAATTTTCCCTTAGGCTTCCTTTAGCCCTGTTGTACACTACACAAACATGTACACCTCATTCTACTTAGCATGGAATGCTGTAGTGCTGCTTTATTAAAAGCCTTGACTGGGTGAGATGGGAAAGAGAGGTTGTCCGAGACAGATTTTATTTTTATTAATCTATATTTCCTCTGTCAGAGCTGTAACTGCAGGTCTGAGCATAGAGCAGCTGACACTTCTGGTATTGTGTTCCTCTCAATAGGGCGAAATCAGTCAATAGTGCTCGCTGAATATTACCCAGTAAAACCCCTATAGACAACCATTTATTATGGATCTTTTCTCTCTCATTTTCCCTTCATCCTTCTCTATTGTCTCTATTGTATGTAGGTCTCTAAGATATTGATTGTGATGTCAGGAGTAGAGTCACTTATCACCATTATTGTCCACAATAATCACAGTGAACTAAAGTCTTCGTCTCACCATTTGGAAGTTAAAACAGGACACAGTGTGACATATTTCCACAAAGATATTCCATAGCTTCAGAAAACTTTGAATGAAGTTTGCTTTTAAGTTGATTATTATCCTTTTTAGAGCTTGACAGTACCTGGTTGCTATATTATTTTGTTGTATCGATAAGAGCATCAGAACATTACTCAAAACTTCTCCTTTTGTGTTCCACGGATTAAATGAAGTCAGCTTCAACATGATTGCTGAATGCTGTGATTGACATAATTTAGTATTACAGAGATCGATATAATAAAACAAATTAATCGAGATGCAAAATTTTCTGAGAACAAAGATGTGAATGTTTTCTGAGAAGCTTTTGAACTTTGCCAGTCGACTGGTGCTAAATTTGCTGATAGATTTTCCTAAAGTCGCCGCAGTCTAAATAATTCAAATTCTACAAGAGTGCTGAACAAAATGTGGAAACAGTACAATATAGTTTATGATCTGTGAACAGTGGACTGGATGGGGTCACCATAGCAATGCTGATTGCTCCAGACAACTAACATAAACATATAAAAATATATAGGAGGCTTGTTTTTCTGTTACAATTTTTTTTTTTAAACCTGAAACGGATTTAACAGACTCAGTGTTTTAAAGGCAGCTCTCAAATGTGAATGTCTCCAAAGCACGTTTTGGCCAGAGCTCTGGAGGGCCATTCTGTGAATCAGGCTCTCCAGAGCACCATGAGCGATACATTCTGTCTGGCCTCAAATGATGAGAAAACAAGACGTCTAAAATAAGTATTTTTTTATTAAGAACTACCCACAATCTCCCCTGCCTTAACCGCACAGCTAAAACAAGAGTTTTTGTGTGGTTTATTGTGTCATAAATTGAAGGTCATGCATGACAGAAGGGTCACACCCACATAATGCGACAGTTTGAAAGTCTGTTACTGTTACTATAGACAAAAACAGATTTTTTTTCTAGGCCACATCAAAAGAAGAGAGTTAAAAAAAATGTTTTCCAAACCTGTTTGACACAAAAGGAAAATATTTAGAAGGATTGTCACTCTTTTCCAGTCTGTCAAGTCTGTCAAGATAAAAGGACGAAAAGCAACAGAAACATTTCATTATCTTTACTGTCACTTTTGATCAATCAAATGTCTCCCTGCTGAATAAATATTAAGAAAATCTCACTTACCTTAAACTTTTAAAGTGCTTGTGTATGTGTAAGGAACAGATCAACATTTAGTTATAGTTAAATATATCTTTACTCTGCATGTTTGACTTCATGAGATACACACCAAAAGATTTTTTACATCTTATAAGATTTTCAAAATGAGGACATGAGGACAAATAATCCTAGATTTAACCATTTTGCTCCTATAGTGTGTGGTGTGCCATGATGTGACAAAAACAGCACACCACACACGAACAGATTTTCAACCAGAGTCCCGACTGTAAACACAGGAAATCTTGCAAAATCTTGCGAGACTTCAGAATAAGCATGGCGGATCATATGCAGGAAGAAATTGCGATGATAGCTTTAAGAAGTTTGGAGTACTGGGTTTTTAAAGTTGTGGCCCTCATCTTTACTTCTTCCACTGAAATTATTCACCAGCAAATTTAGTGAACTTCAGATAAAGGTTGAGGCAATGCACACACGCTGACCCTGTCTCTAAAACGTACCATGGTTTTACTACAAACAAAAAATAAAATATGAATATTGTAGTTAAACCATGATAACCACAAATTAACCATGGTTTTGCTCAATTGGGTTTAAGTCATGGCTCTTTCTGCATTTTTACATTTCAATAAATATCGCAGATGCTATTTCTGACCTCTTCTCCTTGTTCAGTCTATTATGGTAGTTTTTACATGACACGTTGTATAAACATTCGGGCTGTTCCCACAAATAAACTAGATGATCCTCCATCTCTGCTGCCCACATCACTTTGTGCTGCGCCATGACCGCATTTGTTATGCTTCCATATTCTCTCAGCGTGCTTTCTGATTGGATATTATTTAGTTTCACGTGCGTTTGTCCTCGGGGTTCCCCCCACACATCAGGATTTCTACGATCTACGATTCGCGATCGGGACGGCTCCGACGTTCTTCCGAGCAGGTTCGGACACTCTTAACACACTTCACACCACAGGAAAATCTGATAAGATAATCTTTAGAACAATCAAGATAATCGGGACATAGCTAAGATTGTCGGAAGGGGGAAAATCGGCCCAAAATCAGCCCGATTATCTTTTGGTGTGTACCCAGCATAAGCAACATGCATCTGATTCATTGAAAATTACTCAAAAGACTGATTTGTCTAAGAACTGATTGATCAAGTTGCTAAAACCGATCTGAATGTTCATTAATCAGATTGATCTGATTTTCGAATCCTGGTCTTTTTTATGTGCTTCATTAAAGGTGCTGTATGTAAGTTTTGACTGTACTCAAGTATAAAAATATCATATGTTTACAGATATTTAGGAAACATGCTGAGTTCACATGTTCGATTGTTTCTACGAAAGCCAGTTATTTTACTTTGAAATGTGCGTTCCGTGTAAAAATGTCTGTTTTTGTTTTTCTCTGTGTGAGAACACACATTGTCAGTTTACCCAATAGTTTTTCAGCACCACAGGTTGCCAGTTGGCAGAAAACACAGCATATTGCTGCCATGGAAACAAACTGGGTCAGAGATCGCAGATTCTACCTGACCTAAAAAGCCTTGGGTTCATCTAAAAATCATCTTCGCCTTCCACTGTCATTTGCGCTCATTCATGATGCATGTCCTCAAACTGGCAGTACGCTTGAGCGTCGAGTCTGAGAGGGCAGGGAAACAATATTTTGAATTTGGACTGCAGTACCCATTTCAACTACTAACTGTCCTTCTTACATACAACACCTTTAAATATAGATATTATATATAGATATTAAATATAGTCATTTTATAAAACCTCCTTCAGAGGAACTACCAAAAATGAGCATAAACAGTGTCCATATTTGCAGATTGATATCTAAAAGATTTTTATTTTTCTTCTTCTCACTAACATTTTAGATATTTAAATAGAATAAAATGGCAACAATAAAAATAACTAGTTAGGTAAACTGATTACCTTAAAAGTCTATAGATATTGCCATCAGTTCATACTGACATCAACACTTTCTCCGACAAGCGGTTGCAATGAGTGTTCTACATAAGTTAAAATCATGCAACATGAGGGTGATTTTTCATTTTTGGATGAACTAACCCCTTTAAATAAAACCTGAATAGCTTCCAAACCAGCTTCGCTACATGCTGGTGCATACCAAACGCGTAGTGCGTTAGTTCAAGACATAAATCCTCTTTGCACAGACTATCACAATGGTGCTGGTCATGGACAGATGACCCTGCTGTGTGTTACTGAAAGAGAACAGAACACACACTACACACCATGCGTCTCTCTCTGCACGCCGCCTCTCATCTTGCTCCCTTCTGTCCATTTCCTCACTCCTTTCATCTCTCCCTCTCTCCTCTCACACCTAGACGTTTCCTTCGCTCTGCATTCCTCCGCTCTCCACTCGGAGATTATTCTGCTCTCGCATATGCGAGCACTGGGAGGGGTTCTGCCTCTTTTCAACTCTCCCATCCTCTAATCTCCTTTCCCTCCCTTGCATTTATCCTGCGTTTTCCACTTCCCTCCGCTCCCATCCTCCTGGTGCGAGAGGCTTGAGCTGGCTGCAATGTGTCAGTGTTACCCAGCATGCCTTTGGCAGTACTGACAGTACTCACTTCGGCCAACAAACAGGAACAGGAAGGAATCCTGGGATGCAGCCAGACCGTCCACTCACAGGGGGCACATCCGTCACATCCCGTGTACTTACCCCATGCTTCTTCCCTTCTGTCTGCCTCTCCCTTTCTCTCTTTAATGTGCTTTTCACATAAAAGAGCCACATGTATTTTTACTGTTATCTGATCCCAGTTGGATTTTTTGATCAAAAATAAAGTCAATTCTTATCTTGTGATTGGGTGTGTGCCCCCGAAAGTGAGAGTGAGAGAAAAATTGAGAGAAAAATTGAAAATCCATGTCCATGTCTGAGAGAACAATAACAATATCAAGAGCTTACATGGTGTCTGGACATGTCTGACACACAATGCCACTAAGAGGCAATATCACAGCCCCTGAGATTAGCAGTATCAACTGCTGGGAGAATATGTGTTGCGATCAATAGAAATATCATCTTCTGCAATCCTTTATTTCTTTCTATAGTATATTCAATCGGTCATTTCTACACCTCTTCACCTCTTTTTTTATCTTACCCCATTTGTCTGTAAGTATAGAGAAATTAGACAAAGAACAGCATGAGGAACATGGGAGAAAAATCTCTCTGGTGAGTTTGATTGGTTTGTAATGAATTTCTCTTTTTAAAGGCTTGTGTACAGACCACATGACATTTATACACTCACTGTCAAACTCAAAGATGAAACTTTATTCTGTATTCAAAATAAAATTATAAACCTACGTCTTAGTGCATCATGTGCAGTACACACTGCCTGCTACTATTTTTTAAATAGCTGTAACTCAGAATGCAACTTTTCAAACTGCTGTATGTTACATCGTTGACCTCATTAAATGTATAGTTAAGTCATGTCTATTTATTTCTGAAATTGTCCTGAATTCTTGGTTGCCTCATCAAATAATAATAATATAAAAGACATGACAAAAATTGTGGCTGATATTACTTCTGGTTCATTTGTCACATGTCATGTTGAGTGCATGCATTGTGGGATACATTATGTAGGTCAATGTAATAGATCATCTTGGTGCCATGCAGGAAATTAATGTATGATGGAGAACGCTGCTTGATATTACAAAATATTTTTTTTTTGTTATGTTATATTTACTTATTATAATCATAAACACACTATTTTGCAGTGCAAATAATTTACTGTTACTGTACTTTATTATTCCAGTTATTCACTATATCTGTTTATGAAGTCGGAAGTCTCACACATTCACAGGAAATAGTTTATTTCTGTGTTTAAAAAAGGGTGGATATACTGAAATTGTAGGAATATGTTTCACTATATGTGATGTGATCTGGGAAAACCCGTCGGATGTCGCGCTGGAACGTTTTCAGCTAGGTTGAAGAATAGGTTGAAAGTGAATTCTTTGTCAAAATTGGGTTTTCATTAAAATTATTGTTCTATAACATCTTGTCTATCATTTCTAAAAATATCTTGGCAAAATTCAGTGCAGGTTTAGTGCAGAAAAAATAGCAATTTGTAGCAGCAAGCTGAAAAGACTGCGTCTTTCTCTGTTTTAGAACATGCCCGGCAGCGGGGATGCAAAATAAAAAAAGTTCATTAAAAAGTGTCCATAATTTTTCACTCTCTTAACACCTCAAAGACAGTTCATCCATCAAACTAAACCCCATTACATGTAGAATAAAGGTGTATCAAAGTGCATTTCCCGCCAGTTTTGGAGTTTGGGTGTCATCTAGTGGAAAAGTTTGGTACTGCGCCTAAACAAAATCTACTGAAAGCTCATTTTTTGATATATCAACCTAAAACTTGGAACACAACTTGTTCATATTTCTGGCTTTGATTGTCTTGTAGTTTTAGAGTAAACCATGTTTTGTAAAATTCATATTATAAAATATTATATAAAATATTATTATAAAATATATATTTGTACATGTTTATAAACTTAAACTTTTTTCTATTTTACTTTCATAATATATACTTCTACAATAATCTGCCAAGTGTCATCTTTAAAATAAGACCAACCTTAGGTCTATATTCCAAAGCATTCTTGAATTACAGCCATGTAAGTTTGGATAGTGCATCTATGCAGAAAAAAAGGGGGTGATGGTTATTTAAACCTGTTTTTCTCAAAATTCCTTTCCTGAGAATCATAGCGATCAGCCGACTTCAGATAACCATAACTTTTGTGTCAGACAAGCCATGAAAGAAATAAAAAAATATTTAAAAATGAATTGATCCCAGCTTTCATATGGCGTCATATTCATAAAGGTAAAATTGCATTTTTCGTAGATCACATCACATATACTTAATACTGTGTATACTTTTGTTTACTGTGTAATTTTCCTAAAGGCATTATTTCAGGACAATCCTTTGAAACATGATCATGTTGAGTGACATTAGTTGTCATCTTAACTATTGGCAGTCTGATCACTTTAAAAAAAGCATTTAAAAAGATGTGAAAAATCAACTATGATCTCTTCACTCTGGAAATAGAAGGTCAAGTTGAGCACATTGCAATGTTGGGTAGATCATTAAACTGTGCTCTACTGTATACTCCACATTTTGTATATAATAATAAATAAAGCATATTTTGTTACCTTTTGGAGCTTGGAAGGGTTCAGTTAGAGCAGATGTTTTATACCATCATCACTGTCCTCAGCAGAGCTCATTTCCTAGTACATTCAGGCATTGATAGTTTTGAAAATATGTTTGAGATCGTGAATATGAGCCCATTCGCAATCTCAAACATATTCTCAAATAACATTTTTAACATCTTCAAAATCATTATTTTGATTGCTGACAGCTTCTTCACCAGATCCACTAATATCTGAGTAATATCTGTTTGCGTTCAGCACTTGGTCTGCAAAAAACGCTGAGCCATTTAAAAGTTTTGCAGATTATACTATGCTTTTGTTTTCTGCCTGCAGCTATGAGGGAAATGTCAATTCATCATTGTGTTTCAGACATTGCCTTGTGGAATAAAGGTAAATTGCACTTATTCTGTCATTAAAGATTAAAGATTCAATTATTTTTGTGCAGAAAAAAATATACATACACTTTTACACACCTCGGGTCGTTAGCGACCCTATCATTTTTTACAAACAATTAGTGGAAAAACAGGCATTCTTTTATAATTTTATGATTTTTATACATACCAAACAATGTTCAGTCTTAGGTCTTCATTTATAAAGGAAAAGAAAACGAATCTGAAACTGGTCCAAGATGGTTCTTAGCTGGTGAAGCTGGTCAAGTGTCCAAAACCCCTCTAAAACCAACAATCCAGACTAGCTAACTCCAGTAAATGAGTTTAAGTTGTTTTCCTGCAGTGAAAGCAGAGACACTGCATTATTCTCTCTCAGGCTGAGGTTCTACAGAAATGTGTTCGCTAAAATAATTCTCTCAATAATTCTCTCCTCAAGTTCAGAAGAATCAAGTTTTTTCCTGTCTGACATCAGAGATGTGTTTATTTTGAGTAGGATCGTGTGTTCAGGCTGCACTGAAGTAATGAATCTAGCATCGCTGTGGCCTCTTAGCTGTGTAGGAAATCATGCCACCTGCTGTCTGTCCAATCTGGCCTCTCTTCTGCAGAAAGAACACATGAAAAATTGATGAAGCCATTCAATTATAGGAGAAGATAATCAAAGAATCAATCAAATCTAAACATACAGAGAACATCATGACTGTGTCATGCTGACTCAAAGCCTGGCTTAAATGAAAAACACTGTTAATGTGAATTTTTAATTTCTTCTAAAAAAGAAAAATAATAATAATGCACATTTAATCCCATTTATTTTAAGGAAAAATCTGAGTGTTTTTTTCATGCAGCAAGCTGTTCTTAAGCTCACAGTTCACCAAAATAAATGCCGGTTGATGTTAAATCATTGGGAAAATTGCTCTCATAGCGGGAATGGCTTTGCAGAATGTCATTTCCAGTCTATTTCAGAGGCATATGCGTCACCATGCTTTTTCTCTCTTTTGCTCTTGCTCTCTCACATGCTATCTCCATTTCAAACTCTTTCACTTTTTCTTCAAATGCTTTATAGGAGTTTTTTCTTATTTTTGTTAATGTGTGTAGTGTTTGTTTGACGTGTGTTGATTTGTGGATATTAGCATGCATGCACTTGTGTTGTCTTCATGGCCTCTGACCTCTGGTTAGTCATGAATTGTATAATGTGTATCTGTCTTCTGTTGACACACTGCTGCTGGGTTGCCAGCAAACAAAAAACAACACACACGCAGAGAATGGGCATTAACATTAAGTGACTTGTTCCTCTTTCTTTGCAGAATTGCTTAGTGGGAGTCATGACACTGAGTGGCTTTTTTTGGCCCGGCATCCCACTGAGCAGCAGTTCTACCCAGGGGCACAATTCACCTACATAGAGGTGTGTATATATATATATATATATATATATATATATATATATATATATATATATATATATATATATATATATATATATATATATATATATATATATATATATATATATATATATATATATATATATATATATATATATATATATATATATATATATATTTATGACACTAATGTTATTTAATATAAAAATATATAATAATAATAATGATTATTAAATATTTTAATATTATCATATTTTTCAGTACTGAACGAAGTATATAAATGCAGCCATGTAAATATAAGGCTTGGATGCAGCTGCTCGGCCATGGAAACCCATTCCATGAAGCTCTCTACGCACTGTTCTTGGGCTAATCTGAAGGCCACACAAAGTTTGGAGATCTGTAGCTATTGACTCTGCAGAAAGTTGGCGACTTCTGTGGACTGTGCGCCTCAGCATGTGCTGACCCTGCTCTGTGATTTTTACGTGGCTGAGTTGCTGTTGTTCCCAATTGCTTCACCTTTGCTATAATACCACTAACAGTTGACCGTGTAATATTTTGTAGTGAGGAAATTAATGGACCTATCATGTTACCACACATGAATTCACTGAGCTCCTGAGAGCGACCCATTCTTTCACAAATGTTTGGAGAAACGTCTGCATGCCTAGTGCTTGATTTTATACACCTGTGGCCATGGAAGTGATTGGAACACCTGAATTCAATGATTTGGAGGGGTGTCCCAATATGTTTGGCAATATAGTGAGTTTGACCATGTAAACCATGTTCTATTTTTATTAAACAGTGGTTTACTTGCGTGCATTTGTAACATTTACAGGTAAGTACAACTTGTGTGTAAGCTGTGTGCTGAGAAAGAAAAATGCATATATCAAATCGCTTAAACACACAGATCTGGGATTTGAATGTAGGCTTTTGATTTAGTTTAAAGCACTTAATATAAAGCACATCTAATATTTAAGACGACTTTGATTGTGCACTTATCCCGCAACAGCTCACTCAGCTCACCTATGCTATTTTTCAGAGTCGCATCATCAAAGTACAAATATGAATGTTAGGCCCATGAATGTATGCATATGGTTATACGTGGCAACATATGTAAATATTATTATGTTTAAAGGGATAGTTCACTTGACCCAAAAATTAAAACTCATAAATGTCATAAATTACATACTCTCATGTTGTTCCATCAGACTTTAGTTAATCTTTGGAGCACAAATAAAGATTTAACATTTTTGATGACATCCGAGAGCTTTATCCTGCCATTGACAGTTATGCAACTACCACTTTGACTCTTGAAAAAAAAGTTCATAAAGTGATTGTAAAACGAATCCATATGAATTTAGCAGTTTATTGACCACATTTTCTGAAGAGACACAATCACTTTATACGATGAACAGATTTCATTTAGGCTTTTATTTACATTGAAACTTTATAATGAACATTGATCAGCAAAAATAAACAGAAGCTCAACCTAACCTGTTTGATTTTTTCTTACTGAGGCTCAAATGTGCTGCGTAACACACGAAAATGAACCTCATTGGTTCTTGTGGAAGCTCAAATGTGCTGCGTAACATACGAGGAGGAACCTCATTGGTTCTTGTGGAAGCTCAAATGTGCTGCGTAACACACGAGGATGAACCTTATTGGTTCTTGTGGAAGCTCAAATGTGCTGCGTAACATACGAGGAGGGACCTCATTGGTTCTTGTGGAAGCTCAAATGTGCTGCTTAACATGTGAATGAACCTTATTGGTTCTTGTGGAAGCTCAAATGTGCTGCGTAACATACGAGGAGGAACCTCATTGGTTCTTGTGGAAGCTCAAATGTGCTGCTTAACATGAGAATGAACCTTATTGGTTCTTGTGGAAGCTCAAATGTGCTGCGTAACACACGAGGATGAACCTCATTGGTTCTTGTGGAAGCTCAAATGTGCTGCGTAACATGAGAATGAACCTTATTGGTTCTTGTGGAAGCTCAAACATGCTGCTTAACATGAGAATTAATCTTATTGGTTCTCGCACATCAAGCAAAACATGCTTGAGCTTCCGATGTGTGAGTTGATGAATGTTTAAATATGAATATAATATAAAATATATTATATCAATTCATATGGATTTTACAATCTCTTTATGTACTTTTTTAAGTATCAAAAGCCACTTTTCTACAGTTGGGCCCGAACAGTTCTCATTGCCTTACCGTTCCATTTCATGAGAACCGGTACGGCTATAGTTTCATTTTCCACTGTGGAGCTGATAACGGCTGCTCTTTGGAGTGTAATACAAATGTGCAAGTTTGTTTAACGTAGTCGCTATTTACATATTGGGTCTCATTCACTAAGCATGTATATGCACAAATTTGTGTGCGAAATATGCGAAGAACGATTTGAAGAACAAATCCCGATTCACCAAAAGTTTGTAATAAATATTTTTCTAAATGTATGAAAAAATATAGCAACAACTGAAACCACACGCAAAAAGCACGGCCTTATAATCGTGTTAAGTTATATTTCATCCTAGCATGACTATAATTACATTGAAGTACATTGCATTGATTGTATTATATAATCCATATATACAATTTTATAATAAAATTATCAAATAATACAATTTCATTTAATCTTAAATACATTTGAAAAAAAGAGAGCTCTGTAATCTGGGTCTTTATAAAAGGTGTTTATCATGAGAACTGGTGAGAATGGCACACCTGGCATTACTCGAGGATTGGGCGAGTGTACGTCTGCGAACAGCAGCAAGTTTGACGAGAGTGACGAACGGCTGTAAGGAAAGCGTGTACGGAAATCCCTTATATGGGGATGATTTAAGTGTATTTTATGCAAATGACTAACCTTGTGCATGCTAATCAGAACGATGTAAAGAACAAATTCATGTGCGTATGAACGTGTTGTGAATCAGGCAGAGATTTTCGTGAGAAGTTCTCCTGTGTGTGCAAATACGAATAAATCCATGCAGTTATTAGTGAATTAGACTTATTGTCTTTACAGATGGCATTCAGGTATTCCTTCAATTTTATTATTAACCTACATTTACGTCACTCAAATAGCAAGCTTAGCCAGCTACAGAGAAACTGGTAGCCAGGCAACATCACTAGATTCATTCTACCAGTACGGTTTTTCCAGGCCGAGAACGGTTTGTAATTGTGCCATGCCGAACCAAGCTCAAGTGAAAACATAACTGGAACTGTTCCTTACCATTCTAAGAACCGCTAGGCCCGGCGATAGAAAAGCGTCTAAAGTGTCAGCTGCGTATAGCTGCCAGTGGAGGGACAAAAAGCTTTCAGATTTCATCAAATAGATCTTCATTTGTGTTTCAAAGATGTATAAAAGTCTTATGGGTTTGGAACAACATGAGTAATTAATGACCATTTCCATTCTGGGGTGAACTATCTCTTTAAAATCCACCATTTTGGATTTTCTGGCATTACCGGAATAGCTTCTCCACTGATTTTGCTTCTGAATCATTCTCTCTGCATTCTGACAATTAAATTTGATGCTTATGAGCATCAACTGATTTCTCATTCCCCTCACGTTGCTGAGAGATCCACCCAGCCAGTCAACCTCAACAGAGGGTTCCTACGCATTTATGGAGGCAAACAAACTCAAAACTAGAGAGAGTGGCATTTTATTTCCTTGAGACAAACTGCAAATAAAACCTACTCATTCATTTCAAAATGGGTGTACAACCAGTTAAAACCAGCCATGTGTTGACTTTGAGTTTCTGCAGCCTTCGGGCCTGGCTGGGCTTCATATTTTAGACTGGTTTCACTTGTCACGACTTAGAGAGGCATTTTGAAATGCATCACCCTCCATTATAAATGATGAAGTCGAATCTGAATAATGAATTGCAGTGCCTTTGCCATCTGCAATGACAGAGAGAGAGAGAGAGAGAGAGAGAGAGAGAGAGAGAGAGAGAGAGAGAGAGAGAGAGAGAGAGAGAGAGAGAGAGATAGAGCAGCAAAAGGAAGTCTGAAGTCAGTAGTTGGTGAAGTTGATGAAAGAGGAAAAAACTAGGTTTGAAAAGCACAAAAGACCTCAATTTAAAGAGCAGATGGGGATACATTTTCTTCCTCACACTGTTTTTCATAAGCACAATGGAAAGATATAAACAAGAACCAAACTAAATCAAGTGAAACTGAGCTGCAAAAAGTACAAGACACACCTTTCAGAAAATGTTATCTCATTCGCTAGGTGGGAGTAATAACTCTCAGGAAGTATTTTGACAAAAAAATTTTTGTATTGCTTGAGTGTCTGGATTTTAAGCTTTTATACCCTGTTATACATACTATTACATTGCAGGTATGACCAAAGAAGAAGAAAAAAAGAATGTGAACTTTTCTTTACATATTATTATACAGTAGCAGGACTACTTTTGTTCTACAACTTGTTCTGGGGACATAAACTCAATGCACTACAACATAATTATTATATGTTTTTTTCTTTTATCAGTAGAAACTGTCTACCTTCTAAAAAGCTATAACTTTTGGCTCTTTAGCAGCTCAAAATAAAAATGTGTCCTGCAAAAGAAACCTGTTTTGGTTGTGATTTCGCTTTGCTCCTCTGCACTGATATGGAACGCATATGACATGATAGTACAATCCCTTAAAATAATACATTTTCACTTTCTTAACATCTTGAGTGGGTAAGGGTAATCACTTCATGCGGGTCATCAGATGGGCACCCTCCTTCCTTGGTGTTTCATTAAAAGGCCCATGACATCTCCAAAGGGCATCCCAGGTGCGCTCCACTCTGAATTTTTCCCCCTCCCTCTAGCCTCTGACAGCATCCTAACAGCTTGTCGGCAGGCCTGTCCTCTGACTCCCAACCCCTTCAGTAGTCTGGTTGTTGCTGTGGCTACAAAACTTCAGCAACCAACCTCTATTGGGAGCAACTGGGTTCACCAGCCCCATTGTACTACTTTGGCTGCTAGGTCTGAGTACTTCATGCTTTAACATTCATTCACTTCACCAATTGTAGCCTCTCATGGCACAGTTAGTTCCACAATGAACAGGGACTTGTGCGAGGTTGACCACAGGATCAGGTCTGGCCTTAGGTTAGTTGTGATTATCTCAGGTGGAAAGCTGAGCTTTCAACTTTTCCTCAGCGTCCAGCAGGATCGATTCCATTTTTGTAGTTGGCTTCATTGGAAGTTGTCCTGCTCTTATGAAGGCGGTGGATTTTGAGAATCCATGCTTTGGAGGAGACAGGGCACTGGTGATGGTTCTCCTTCCTTCCAGGATAATTAGCAATTGTCTCAGGACCTGATTGTGCCTCCAGGTGTAACAGCCTTGGAAAAGACTCGTTTTGCAGCTGAAAAGGGTGTGCCTTAACGTTGCTGGGGTTTGACAGAGAGGACATGATGGATCTTCTCCAGTCCACTGGTTTAGGTTCTTGATTGTGGGAAGATCATTATAGGTGGCTCTGATGATGAAGCTCAGTCTGCTTCCTTCCATCTCCCAGAGATCCTTCCTGGTGAGCTTATGTTTCTCCAGGTTTTCCCAGTTAGTCCACTGTCCCTGTTTGGACTGCAAGACTGCCTTTGTGCATCTCTCTGCCTCCTCTTGCTGCTGGACCTCAGCTACTACCAGCTTTCTTCTCTAGGTGGATGTTGCCTTGTACCGTATAGTCTTCCCTGCTGCACCTGTCCTAAAATGTCTCCATGCCTGAGAGTGGATTTTGCTTGCTGTATGGCCTCAGTCGTGGTCACTTCCTCTAAGTTGCCAGTCTGAAAGCAGCCACTTGTATTACAGCATCTTGAGATTGTCATATCTAGTCTCACTTTGGTGCATTTGTACTCTTCAGTGAGGCTAGAGACTTTCCAGAGCACTTTTTCATACAGGCCGATATTACTGAGGCAACGAGGGTGTCCAAGCCACTTCTTGATGTAAGAGCTGACAGTTCTCTCCAGTTTCTTGATTTTGGAAATGGGGACCTGACCTAACATAGACTGTTAGAGGCCACATCAGATGGGGGAGCAATCCGCATGGCGGGTACCAAAGTTTCAGCTTGCCAGGAAGCACGGTTTATGCTAACAAGGCCTTTGATGGTTTCTTCAAATCACAACTCTTTACGTTCATTTAAGATGTTATTTAACTAATTTAATGTTAGTTAAAGCATGAAAGAGAACTTGATTCTGGAGCTCTGTCTGTACACATGATACTGGCATGCATATTTCTGTGCATTGTGTGTGTTTCACAGATTGCGCATTCTCTGTGCATTGATTTATACTGAAAGATTTATACTGCAGTAAATAAATCACAGAATAATTTAAGGAAAATACTCAAAAAAGATATATTGTAATTCAACAGTCCCACAGACAAAATAAACACAATTTGGAAACAAAAACAACAATAAAACAATAAATTGCTACACAAAAAATGAATCTTTTAAGTTTTGATTTCCTTTTTTTTTCTTAGAAGAATTTGATCTATTTTATCTCTGTTTACAGAGATTGTAGTAAGATTTATTTAATTTATTAAGTCTTTTTAATTTAGAATTCCGGATTCTTGTTCTATGTTGTGTTTGAATTAGAACTTGCTTGACTGTTTTAGAAAAAATGACCACTTAAACAATGTAGTATAACCACAATTTAACCATTCAACCAAAATGGAACTTCTTATCAAACTAAAAAAAATGAAATCCAAAATGTACATTTGACTCAAATTCAATAAACAATACCCTTGTTAGAACTTTTGTCTTAATTGTCTTTTGAATATTGTCCAGAAAGTCCTTTAACAAGGCCAGTGGGTGTGTGCCGAATCAGTTCAAACCTACCAGTTCAAAGAAATGTCCAAGCGAAAGAGAATTGTCCTCCCAACTGAAGAGTTAACTATGTATTTTATTTATACATAGTTCATTTACAATGTATATTAATAGATCATTTCAATATTTTAATTATAAATATAACTGTTAGAATATACAATTATATTATTTATTTTTCTTAGGCAACATGAGTTACACCAGCCAAAGGATGACAGAAGAAAACGGATGCTGCGTTAAATATTTACCACCTGAGGCTTCTCATCCCATTTCTACAAGTCATACTTGATTAAATTTCCTGCGTCTATTATCTGCACAGAGATCAACAGTGCAACTGGGTTGTAGGTTGCCAGGTCGAGGTCACAAATGGGTTGCAATCAGTCTATGGATCTGTCAATCGTATGAGTAGGCGTTTCATACAAGATCTGGCAACTGAACAACCTTGGAATAATATACTAGGGCACGTTCAAGCTCAAACCGGTGCGCAGCGTTTTGCTACGGTTTCCGGGTTGAATGACATGTTTCCTGGAAATGTTGTGCAACGGGTTTGAGATACATTTTCTCTTGTTTGGTGGGTGTGTCAAAAATGTCAATTAGCAGCAACATGTATATAAATCGTGCAGTGTTAAAGAGAGCGCTCACACAATGGGTCCATAAAAATACTATACATATTTATATATTTTGCTTTCATAAACTTTCATAAACTTTACTATACTCATCTGATTATATAATGGTAAATATTACAATATCACAGCACAACAGTGATCAGCAATAATGATAAGCCTAATACTCACAATCAAAATAGATCATAGCACAGTCTCGGAGGTAGGAAGTGACAAATGTGTGACAAATAAAACTCTTGAATCTTGAATCTTGAATCTTGAGGAAGTGGATTATTCTTAACCTGAAATCTTTGTCTTTTCAAGGCAAATGTTGGATGACAATAATTAGGGATCACAGTTTCCACAAATCCCTTCACTCGATTGGGATGGTCTCTTTTATTCAGGATGCCAAGGGCAGTGACCGTAACATTGAGTGTATTTGGCAGCATTAAACACGTATTTATACCGATTTCATCAGACTCCAAAAATTCTTTAAAAAGTACACAAAAAATGGCCTTCTCAGCTGCCATAGATGCAAATCTTGCGTCATCAGAACCCAGTGTTCAATGCAGCACCGTTTCCGATTAAAAAATATTTTGCAATGTTTTGTCAGGCCTGATGTGATTAATCATATTACGAGGTTTGGGCCATACAACTTATGGGAGATTCCCGGGAGAAATACCAAAACAGGTGCGGGGCGGGAGATGGGTGTGCAATATGGGAGACTCCAAGCAAAAACAGGAGTGATGATAGGTATGCATCTGGCATGTAATCAGAATTATGTTTTTGTCAGTTTTTGTAAGTCTCTAGATTATGAAATACCTGCTGTCGGAGAGCTGTTTTTATCTGTGCGTTAACACAGAACGTCTCTCGCGGAGATAATATAACAAATTTCCAAAAAGCTAATTATTTAGATCTCTATTTTTAGCGCCAAGTTTAATCTAAATAAGCACTTATTTGTGTATATATCTCACTTGTGCATTAATGGCTGTTATGTTAAATAAAGTTTATTAATTAAGAGAGGCAAGTTATTTTACCTTTGAACACCGCTGTTGACTTATTTCTCCTCAGACGCAGTGCTATAAAACCGATAATGGGAAAATGCTTAAATATCGGGAAAAAAATCGTGAAAACGATATATCGGTCGATCTCTACTGTGTATATATATATTCAGAATAGGAGTGGTTGATATATATAGGCTATATATACAGTACGGAAAGTACCCCTTAAATGTTTCACTCTTTGTTATATTGCAGCCATTTGCTAAAATCATTTAAGTAAATTTTTTTCTCATTAATGTACACACAGCACCCCATATTGACAGAAAAACAGAGAATTGTTGACATTTTTGCAGATTTATTAAAAAAGAAAAACTGAAATATCACATGTTCCTAAGTATTCAGACCCTTTGCTGTGACACTCATATATTTAACTCAGGCAGTGATGGAGTACTCGAGTCCTGGACTCGGACTCGAGTCCGACTCGAGACTTTGTTCTCTGGACTCGTTGGACTCACGGACTGATGACTCGTACTTGGACTCGAGTCTCGAGGATATATAAAATCGGACTTGAGCATTAATCTAATGAATTACGTTGTTTCTGACTAAATAGGTTGTAAAAATTTGATATAAGATGTTACACCTTTCCTGTTTCGGGCTCCAAGACCGGCAGTGATCTATTTTTCCCCTCACTGTCAGAGACACTGCTACTGCTCGCTCTCCTTGTTTGACAACACACTCACTGACGTCACTCACTTTACGCCGCATTCCGTGCATTATTTGCGGGCTAAATGTTGACATTTGGAAAATGCAGAAATATGTGGCCCGGATCGTGAAGTTCGCCTTTACGGGTTTTGCATCTAATGCTGGAAAGAGCAGCGCTATGTTGTGTGTGTAATGGCACAATTGAGGGAAAGACTGGGACAACTTCAAACTTTAACAGACATCTGTCAAGGATGAACCCAGAAAAGTAAGTAAAATGCTTTCCTGGCCAACATTAGCTTTAAAAAAAAAAAAAAAAACTATTATTGACTAATGGATATATAATAATAAACAGGAAGCTAGGGTTGGGCGATGTCTGCCTATTTGGCATGACGATGTCTACGTACAGTGAAGCGAATGTACAGTGACGTGACATAACTGCCAGATTCAAACTGTGCTTTCTGCAATGGCTGGCATTGAGCCAAAGACGGACGCGATCAGCACTTAATCCCGCTTATGTTTATTTTAGATTTCAGATATATTTAATACATATAATTTATAGCAAAACAATACATTTATAGTGTATAAAATACACAATGGTGTCTATGGAAGCAGCAATAAACAATCCTTTCAAATATATTTGCCGACATACACAACAGGCCAAAAGTTTGGACACATTCCTATTTGTAATGTTTTTGAAAGAAGTTTCTTCTGCTCATCAAGCTTGCATTTATTTGATCAAAAATACAGAATTTTTTTAATATTGTGATATATTATTACAATTTAAAATATTTGGTGTTCAATTTATTGTACTTTAAATTATCATTTATTTCTGTTATGCAAAGCTGAATTTTTCAGGATCATAACTCCAGTCAGTGTCACATGTGACATCCAGTCTATCACATGATCCTTCAGAAATCATTCTAATATTCTGATTTATTATGAGTGTTGGAAACAGTTCTGCTGCCTAATATATTTGATGAATAAAAGGTTCAAAAGAACAACATTTATTCAAAATAATAACATGTTTTCAAATAATATAAATCTCCTTGAATCTTGATTGGAAGTCCGACTCGGACTCGAACACGGGACTCAAGCCTCAACTCGGTCTCGGACTCAGGTAATGGTGACTCCACTTGGACTCGACTCGGACTCTTATTTGGTGACTCGGACTTGGACTCAGACTCGGAACACTGGGACTCGAGACTCTACTTTGAATCGACAGTTGGTGACTCGACTACAACACTGAACTCAGGTGCTGTCCATTTCTTCTGATCATCCTTGAGATGATTCTACACCTTCATTTGAGTCCAGCTGTGTTTGGTTATACTGATTGGACTTGATTAGGAAAGTCACACACCTGTCTATATAAGACCTTACAGCTCACAGTGCATGTCAGAGCAAATGAGAATCATGAGGTCAAAGGAACTGCCTTAAGAGCTCAGAGACAGAATTGTGGCAAGGCACAAATCTGACCATGGTTACAAAAAAAATTCTGCTCACTTAAGGCTCCTAAGAGCACAGTGGCCTCCATAATCCTTACATGGAAGACTTTTTGGGATGACCAGAACCCTTCCTAGAGCTGGCCGTCCAGCCAAACGAAGCTATCGGGGGAGAAGAGCCTTGGTGAGAGAGGTAAAGAAGAACCCAAAGATCACTGTGGCTGAGCTCCAGAAAAGCAGTCGGGAGATGGGAGAAAGTTGTAAAAAGTCAACCATCACTGCAGCCCTCCACCAGTCGGGGCTTTATGGCTGAGTGGCCCGACGGAAGCCTCGCCTCAGTGCAAGACATATGAAAGCCTGCATGGAGTTTGTTAAAAATCACATGAAGGACTCCAAGATGGTGAGAAATAAGATTATCTGGTCTGATGAGACCAAGATAGAACTTTTGGCCTTAATTCTAAGCAGTATGTGTGTAGAAAACCAGGCACTGCTCATCACCAGTCCAATAAAGTCCCAACAGTAAAGCATAGTGTTGGCAGCATCATGCTGTGGGGGTGTTTTTCAGCTGCAGCGACAGGACGACTGGTTGCAATCAAGGGAAAGATGAATGCAGCCAAGTACAGGGATATCTTGGACGAAAACCTTCTCCAGAGTGCTCAAGACCTCAGACTGGGCCGAAGGTTCACCTTCCAACAAGACAATGACCCTAAGCACACAGCTAAAATAATGAAGGAGTGGCTTTACAACAACTCCGTGACTGTTCTTGAATGGCCCAACAAGAGCCCTGTCTTAAACCCAATTGAGCATCTCTGGAGAGACCTGAAAATGGCTGTCCACCAATGTTACCATCCATCCTGACAGAACTGGAGAGGATCTGCAAGGAGGAGTGGCAGAGGATCCCCAAATCCAGGTGTGAAAAACTTGTTGCATCTTTCCCAAAAAGACTCATGGCTGTATTAGATCAAAAGGGTGCTTCTACTAAATACTGAGCAAAGGGTCTGAATACTTAGGAGCATGTGATATTTCAGTTTTTTTTTAATACATCTGCAAAAATGTCAACAATTCTGTGTTTTTCTGTAAATATGGGGTGCTTTGTGTACATTAATGAGACAAAATAGAACTTAAATGATTTTAGCAAAAGGCTTCCAAATAACAAAGAATGAAAAAATTAAGGGGGTCTGAATACTTTCCATACCCACTGTATGTATATATATATATATATATATATATATATATATATATATATATATATATATATATATATATATATATATATATGTAAGATTTTCAGTCATATATAACAAAGTTGTGAAGTCTGTAGATAAGGGAAGAAGGAGGCGGGAACCGGCGAACATTTAAAAGACTTAAATCAAATAAAAACAAACTGAAAGTAAAAACGCAGGCAGCCCCTCACGGACAGCTGGCGCAGACACGTATTCAAACGTTAACAAAACGCAACATAAAATCCAGGCCTGGTCCTCTTTCTTCCTTCACTGGTGTTCCTCGTCCTTATGTGCCTCCGAGCTCCCTCATGAGAGGACTCGTCGCAGGTGACGCTCATTCTCAGTCACGCACTGGTCTCACTTGCTCCTCCCATGTCTCTCGCTCGTCTACCTCACCACACACGATAAATAATTTTATTTCATGATAATGATATACCTCAAGATATACATCATAATTTTTTAAGGTTTATATGATATCCATTGTTTTGATTACCATTGAAGTTTCACAATTGTTATCTACATTTTCAATATAATTTAAACTCTCAAGCGTACTGAAGACAAGTATTATGATATGATAAAGAGCATCTATGATAAAGAGCAAAGAAAACAAACTACATTAGAACAAAGAAATAGACCTACCTGAAAAACGTCAAGCACTAGAAATACTACTTAAATGTGAAAAGTAATCAAATGTATGAAAAATGCATAGTCTGTGTAAATTAAATATACATTTATTAAAAGTTACTAAAGATATTTAATCAAGAGCAGTGAGAGATTCTCTTTTTTGTTATTTGATTAGCATTACAATGTCAGCAGGTAAATTTGGATTCTGTCACTTTAAGAGCGACTGCACGTATCCAATATACTTATATATGCATTCACTTAAACTCATAACTTTACGTTCACTAAAGACATAACTTGCAAATGCATGGTCACTTAGCTATGTGTATTTAACCGTTCAAGCCAAATTAGGTGGCAAACAGCAACTCAGTGCTGCTTAGAGTTCAGTTCTCACACGCTTTATGAGCAGCGTCTTCATGCTTCAAATAACTGCAGTGCTTAAAAACGCATGCGAACCGTAAGCTTTCGTGACCATGTAGCAGAGCAATGTCACATGAGCGTAAACGCGATAGAGAAGATAGTCCAAAACTATTAGTCTTCTGGTTGACAATTTTTTACCGGTTAATCATGTCTACCAGTATATCACCCACCCTTAATTTAAAATAAAGTGTTGTTTTGGTATGTTTATATATCCACAGTAAGATTTTAAATATTAAAATATAATATTTTAAATAAATATTTTAAAATAGAAAATTTATTTCAAATGTAATAATATTTCATAATATTACTGTTTTTTTTAATCAAATAAATGCAGCCTTGGTGAACATGAGAGACTTTACAACATATAAACACCTTAACTGGCTTTTCATATATTTATGTATGTATGTGTATATATTTAATGCATTTGACAGCCGAGACAATTCTATCTATGAATATAATTGCATTTAGATATATGTTTAAACCCATGAACATGGTGTTATGAAATATGTATATCCTGTGCTTATTCCAGTGTTTCTAATTCAATCGGACATTCTCAATCTGTGCTGACACATCGATTATGCAGCAGAATATTGATTGAGCTGCAGCCATACCACTGCAGATCCCCCTATGTATCCATATTTGGTCACGTAGTTAAGTGTCAGATTAAAATAAAACCGTAAATCTGCACTGATTTGAATTATCGACCATGTGTTTGTACTTGGACACTGGAGGTTTACATTCAATGTACACAGCTAGTTGTACTTTTTAATTTGTTTTTACAATACATCTACCAGAGGTGTAATTTCATCCATGTTCCACCAATTGGTTTTACATGTCTCTCTCTCCCTGTGTATGTTATTGGGTTTGCACTCTTATTTTAGCACAGGAAATCAGATCCATGTGGTTAGCTCAGTTAGGCATTTTAATGGAACTGCCCAAGTGTTTTAAAATCCTGGTACTATAGCTTCTACTGTCTAACTGTGGAATATCACTTATATTTAATGTACACTCAGACCTTTTACCTTGGTCTGCGGTGATCTTGGGATTCAGTGTTTGCTCACCTGCTCTTGATCAGTGTTGGTGAAGAAACTTTGTAACCGTATCTTTTAACACCATATACTGGACTCGAGCGGCGTCATTATACGTCATTATAAGCCGTCATAAAAGTTCTCTTCTCTTCTCTTTTCTCTTCTCTCTCTTCTCTTCTCTTCTCTTCTCTTCTCTTCTCTTCTCTTCTCTTCTCTTCTCTTCTCTTCTCTTCTCTTCTCTTCTCTTCTCTTCTCTTCTCTCTCCTCAATATGTGTCAAAAAAGCTCAGAGGTCAAAGGTTGTGCAGGTTAACAGGGTGTGTTCCTCCTCAATGCACTAATATTAGAGAGGAGACACTAGGCGTGTGTGTGTGCAATAAGTGTCCTCTCCAACCCTAGACAGAAAGACGTCTCTATTCTTCAGTCTCTGTGCTCCTCAATGCTGTGTGAGGAATTCAGATATGAGCTGAGAGATGGGAAATATGCTTTGAGCGTGTGTGTGTGTGTGTGTGTGTGTGTGTGTGTGTGTGTGTGTTTTCACATGTGGGTGTGCAGGGTCCAAATGTAATACCTGCCAAACTTCAAATATTTTGGAATGGAATGGATGGTTATGTGTGTATGTGAAATTATTTTGTTCTATTATTTTATTTTCAATGTATGTTTATGTTCTTTATATTAAAGAATAATGCACAATAATATAATAAAATCGATAAAATAATATTTGTTAATATTAATATATTTTATCTGATATTCATTAGTGATTTATTTAGTTTATGAAAGAAAAATGTACAGAAAGAATAATGTAAAGAAAAAATCATGGCTGGTCAGAAATAATCTAATCATTCAATTTATTTGCCATTTGTATTCATTTTATGTCTGATGTAGAGGATTAAGGGCTATTATTTGAACTGACTTTACTGACACACACACACAATCGCACACACACACCTCACTTGTTTCTCTCTGTGGTCCCCCTGACAACAGATCCAGCACCCATACCAGATGCCTCACAATTACCCACAATTCCCCTGGAATTGTTCCTGCCTCATTGAGTCTTCAGCCAAAGTCAGGAGTTGCAACTCGTCAACACACACACACACACACACACACACACACACACACACACACACACACACACACACACACACACACACACACACACACACACACACACACACACACACACACACACACACACACACACACACACACATGTTGTTTCCATGTTTTATGGGGACATTCCATAATGCATTTTATACTGTACAAACCGTATTTTCTATCCCCCTACACTGCCCCTGCCCCTAAACCTACCCATCACAGGAGACATTCTGCATGTTTACTTTTTCAAAAACATCACTTAGTGTGATTTATAAGATGTTTTCCTCATGGGGACCAAAAAAATGTCCCCACAAGGACAAAAATTTGGATATTGCCATCTTTGTGGGGACATTTTGTCCCCATACCGTAGGGATTACCAGTCCACACACACACACACACACACACACACACACACACACACACACACACACACGTTGTGTTTCCATGTTTTATGGGGACATTCCATAGGCGTAATGCAGTTTATACCGTACAAACCGTTTTTTCTATCCCCCTACACTGCCCCTGCCCCTAAACCTACCCATCACAGGAAACATGCTGCATTTTTACATTTTCAAAAAACATCACTTAGTGTGATTTATAAGTTGTTTTCCTCATGGGGGCCAAAAAATTTCCCCACAAGGACAAGGATTTTGGATATTGCCATCTTTGTGGGGACATTTTGTCCCCATACCGTAGGGATTACCAGTCCACACACACACACACACACACACACACAGACACAGACACACACACAGACACACAGACACACAGACACACAGACACACACACACACACACACACACACACACACACACACACACACACACACACACACACACACACACACACACACACACACACACACACACACACACACACACACACACACACACACACACACACACACACACACACAACTTGGCACAGATTGATGTGACCCCCAGCCCCACCCCATCTGTTATGGTCAACATGACGTTGACTCTCTCCCAACTGATTAGACACACCTAAAAGCTTTATTTCATAACCTTCAAGGCATAGTTCACCCAAAAATTATCATTGTCATTCCAAACAGTATTAGTTTCCGTAAGAACCAATGAGGTTAATTCTCGTGTTACACAGCACGTATGAGGTTTTGCAAGAAGCAGTGAGATTCATTTTCGTGTTTCACAGCACATGCACTATCACAAGAACCAGTGGGGTTCATCCTTGAGTTTTACACAGCACGTTTGAGCTTTCACAAGAACCAATGAGGTTCATTCTTGTGTTATGCAACACATATGAGCTTCCGCATTAACCTACAAGGTTCATTCTCATGCGTTACGCAGCACGTTTGAGCTTCTGCAAGAACCAATAAAGGTTCATTCTTGTGTGTTATGCAGCACATGAGCTTCCACCTTCCGCAAGAACCAGTGAGGTTTGTTAAGCATGGTTCGGTTGAGCTTCTGTTTATGTTCGCTGATCGCTGTTTATATGTGAATAAAAGCCTAAATTCAATTTGTTCATCATATAAAGTGATGCAGTCTCAGAAATTTTGGAATAACCCACACAATTCATATGGATTCGTTTATGATCTCTTTATATGAACATATTGAAGCGTCAAAGTGAAACTTTTCAGATGTCATAGAAATATTTTCATTTGTGTTTCTAAGATCAACCAAAGTCTAATGTTAAATATTAGAAAATGATCCATGCAATTTTTTTTAAAGGTGATAGGATAAATCTTAATATCACACATCAGTCAGTTGAACGTTTGAGAGAGAAAGAAAGAACGAAAGAAAGAAAGAAAGAATTGCGTTCTGTCGCCAATACGACATCAATTTACTCCAACAAAAGTGCCTTCATTATAGTCTAGTTAAAAAGGACAAGTGGCCAACAAAATGCCCAACACTTGACAGCCGTTATGATGATATATAGAGAGAGTAGAATAAAGAATGTGAAAGAGGCAGGAAAAGGACTGAGGTAACTTAATTACATACTCAATAATGAAGGAGCGAGGGATGGGTGTGGAGGAGAGAAGGAAAGGAGTAGACAAAATGTTCTCCTCAGAAAGGCCTGGACTTCAGCAAAATGTTTTCAGTAATAGTTTTGTGCCTTGGAGCATTGTACTTTTTAATGAATGATAAAAAACCAATTATCAGTAGTCACATTTTAATATATGAACCAGCCATCTGACCTTTTCATAGGGAGCCAAGAAAATGGCCCTCCAGCAAAATTGTTTTATCCCCCTTCGGTCTTTGCTTCTCATTTTAAAAAAAGTCTCTCTTTACCATTTCTCAGACATATTTTATAGACATGCTTTACAGATTATGTATCACCTGAATATGAGTGAAGTGATAAAACACAATAATAATCATTTTCAATAATTATGTAATAATAATACAGTTTTATATATTTATTTCGTTTTATGTATATTTTAATATTGTCATGATCAAGCAAGGAAAAACTGAAGTGAGGACTCATGTGCAGAGAATGGGAAAATGTATTAACAAAATAAACACAAAACAAAACCCATGAGGGGGGAAACATATAATCAAGAATAACTCTAAACATACCAAAACTGGGATAAACGGGAACAGGAGACATTAGACAGCAAACCGACAACAGACTGCAAACACGAGGGGATTTATATAGGATAAATAATGATGAGGGAACAGGTGGGGTAAATCAAACACTAATCAGATAACAAGGGGGAGGGGTCAGACAGAGACAAGCACATGGCCCAAAATAGCAAAACACCACATGTGCTACACTAGACAGGACAGGCATGTGACAAAAATATGTTTTTGTTTTAAAGGTATAGTTCACCCAAAAAATAAAAATGATGTCATTAATTACTCAACCTCATGTTGTTCCAAACCTGTAAGACTTTCGTTCATCTTTGAAACAAAATATTTGTTTTAATGAAATCTGAGAGCTTTCTGCCCCTCCATTGGCAGCTACGCAACTACCACTTTGGTCCTTCAAAAAGTTCATAAAGAGATCGGTTTGGTCCAAATTCTGGAGAGAGACGATCGCGTTATATAATGCACATATTTAATTTAATGTTCATCAACGCACACATCAGTTTTGATGAATGGAAGGTCAAGAATGTTCACTTGATCAGCAAGAACCAATGAGGTTCACTCATGTGGTGCAGCACATTTGAGCTTCCAGAAGAACCAATGAAGTTCATTCCCGTGTGGCGCAGCACGTTTGAGCTTTCGAATGAACCAATGAGGTTCACTCGTGTGGCATAGCATGTTTGAGCTTCCAGAAGAACCAATGAGGTTCATTCTTGTGTGGCACAGCATGTTTGAGCTTCCAGAAGAACCAATGAGGTTCACTCATGTGGTGCAGCACATTTGAGCTTCCAGAAGAACCAATGAAGTTCATTCCCGTGTGGCGCAGCACGTTTGAGCTTCCGAATGAACCAATGAGGTTCATTCTTGTGTTGCGCAGCATGTTTGAGCTTTCGAATGAACCAATGAGGTTCACTCGTGTGGCGCAGCACGTTTGAGCTTCCAGAAGAACCAATGAGGTTCATTCTTGTGTGGCGCAGCATGTTTGAGCTTCCAGAAGAACCAATGAGGTTCACTCGTGTGGCGCAGCATGTTTGAGCTTCCGAATGAACCAATGAGGTTCATTCTTGTGTGGCGCAGCACGTTTGAGCTTCCGAATGAACCAATGAGGTTCATTCTTGTGTGGTGCAGCATGTTTGAGCTTTCGAATGAACCAATGAGGTTCACTCGTGTGGCGCAGCACGTTTGAGCTTCCAGAAGAACCAATGAGGTTCATTCTTGTGTGGCGCAGCATGTTTGAGCTTCCAGAAGAACCAATGAGGTTCACTCATGTAGTGCAGCACATTTGAGCTTCCAGAAGAACCAATGAAGTTCATTCTTGTGTGGCGCAGCATGTTTGAGCTTCCAGAAGAACCAATGAGGTTCACTCATGTGGTGCAGCACATTTGAGCTTCTAGAAGAACCAATGAAGTTCATTCCCGTGTGGCGCAGCACGTTTGAGCTTCCGAATGAACCAATTGAGGTTTATTCTTGTGTTTAGCAGCATGTTTGAGCTTTCGAATGAACCAATGAGGTTCACTCGTGTGGCGCAGCACGTTTGAGCTTCCAGAAGAACCAATGAGGTTCATTCTTGTGTGGCGCAGCATGTTTGAGCATCCAGAAGAACCAATGAGGTTCACTCGTGTGGCGCAGCATGTTTGAGCTTCCGAATGAACCAATGAGGTTCATTCTTGTGTGGTGCAGCATGTTTGAGCTTCCAGAAGAACCAATGAGGTTCATTCTTGTGTTGCGCAGCATGTTTGAGCTTTCGAATGAACCAATGAGGTTCACTCGTGTGGCGCAGCACGTTTGAGCTTCCAGAAGAACCAATGAGGTTCATTCTTGTGTGGCGCAGCACGTTTGAGCTTCCGAATGAACCAATGAGGTTCATTCTTGTGTGGCGCAGCATGTTTGAGCTTCCAGAAGAACCAATGAGGTTCACTCGTGTGGCGCAGCATGTTTGAGCTTCCAGAAGAACCAATGAGGTTCATTCTTGTGTGGCGCAGCATGTTTGAGCTTCCGAATGAACCAATGAGCTTCATTCTTGTGTGGTGCAGCATGTTTGAGCTTCCAGAAGAACCAATGAGGTTCATTCTTGTGTGGTGCAGCATGTTTGAGCTTCCAGAAGAACCAATGAGGTTCATTCTTGTGTGGCGCAGCATGTTTGAGCTTCCGAATTAACCAATGAGGTTCATTCTCATGTTACACAGCACAGCATAACAGATAGAGATGTTATGGGCTCAAATTTTCTTTCCAATCATTTGAGATACCTTTGAGCTTCTGCAAGAACCAATGAGGTATTCTCCTTTTACACAGCACATTTGAGCTTCCGCAAGAACCAATGTGGAAACTAGAATTTCCTCTTTATTACACAAAAAGTGTAATATTCAATGTCTCCATGAAAACTCTTTCTTAACCCTTAGAAGGTTTCAGTTACATAATTGTCTCTGAAGCTTTTCCATGCAGCTCTTTCCACTCACAAAGGATTACTGAGATCTGAAACACGCTGAGATTGCTTCATTCTGCTCCGTTTCAGTGAGACAAACAAGAAGTGAGACAGGTGAAATGATTTAGAAGACACAGACAGGTTTGAAATGAATCACTTTTTATGGATTCTGAAGGACAATACTTTCCTATCTGGGAATAAGTGAAAAGAAAGAAAGAAAGAAAAATCTTCATAAATCCTCTTGCTTTAGAGAAAGAGACATGTTGCATGGGCTTCTAACCATCTGAAATGTGATGGTAGTATGAGATGGAGAATTGTGAAAAATCAGCACAATTATCCACAGTCCTGTGAAGTTAGCACAGCCAAAACCAGCAAAACAAAAGACTCCAACATTCCCATAAAACTCAATGAAGTCTAGATCTTTCAGATAAATGTCTTATTAAAAGCCAAGGAGATAAGCATGCTGCCTGCCAAATATGGCAACTTCCTGTCCATCTCCTAATGAGCTGTCACAAAGATGACTGATTGCACAGGGAACAATGAAATCGTTCATATCTGAGCTAAGAGGTCTTTTGTTCAACCCCAGTTGCATTTGGGAGACCTCCAGAATGACAGCCTTTTGTCAGCATAAAAGAGGAAAAGGACTGATTAGACATGCCGGGGATGTGAAATTTCTCTAATGAAAGGACTATTGTAGGATATTGTCTTGATACAACAGCAGGGCGGATATTGCAGTCGTTTTTCTCACAAAAGCTCAATGGCTAAAGTCAGGCCAGAACCTTTTATCAATGTGCAAACTATTCCAGTTCAATAATGACAAGACCCCATCCACTCTGTGCTCTGACATGTTGGGCAAGCATCCCATAACAGCAAGGGATATCTTCTGCAAACTTCTGATTATTGGGCTGGTGGTGTATCTTCTGATCATTTTAAAGTTTAAAGTGTTGGCCTGAAGGGGCTACATCGAATTTTCTCAGATAGATCAATCTTAAAACGTTGCAAACATGTCCTTTGAATTTTTGCTTTGCACATTTTATCTTTATTTGTTTTAATGTGTCAAGTGCCTGCAAATCTATCCTGTTCCCTGTCTTGTTACACTGCATTTGTGACATTTTATAGATCTCTTTTTTCTGGGGTTTTAAATTGTGCAAAATAATTACAAATATAAATATAATGGGTTTTTTTCTGTTTTTTTTTTTTTAATGACCCACATGGGTTTCTTAGACTCAGGTGCAGCTATATCCTGGTCTAAATGACACTTATTTAAAGTGTTTTAAAATTCCTTGTCTAGTTTAACTAAGTGGCTGGGAGTACAGAATTACTGTCATTAATTTGCTGTCTTTAATATTGAACATCTGCTGTTGTTTCTTCTTTTCAGCTCATTCAAAAAACAGCTTCCACATTTTTGTCAGACACACACACACACATACACACACACACATTGCTGTCATCTCTGATCCCCTCTAAACCTCGGCCGTGTCCAACGGTGTATGAGTAAGAAACTAAAAATGACTAATGACTCTTATACCGTCTGTTGCCTGCTGGATCAAGGCAAGAATTATTGGCGCGGGAGGAAGCGAGGTGAAACAGGGAAAGGCTTTATCCTTGAGAAAGCTTGTTCTCTGACATTGGCAGCATCTTGCTGTTGGTGCAGCTTTAGGGCACTTTTACGTTGGCCATAAAATATGACTTTGTCTGAGCCCCATTTGTTTTGCAATCGTTTCCCCCGTGAGGGAGGTAAGGCTAAACTACGGTGATATAGTGACTCCTGCACCCAAGAACTCTACTTTATGGAGCCATTAAGAAGTTCCAACCTACCACAATTTCTTAAAGTGCTCAATAACTTTGTATGCTGACTGTGTCGCTCTGTTGAAGTTGTAGCTTTTAAAGTTTTGTGAATGACATTTTGCCAATACATAATGAAAATGAAGGCCGGTGTGCGCGCACAAACACCCACAGAGAATAAGAGATGGTAGGAGATGGCACCTGTCACCTCACATTACACAGCAAAGGTAGACATTTGATTTAAATGGTTGACTGCATCCCATAACTCCAGTTCTTCCTCATGCTTTTTTTCTGTCTCTCTCTCTCTCTGCCCTGAAAATGATGGATGGAAAAACAGTTAGATGATCAACCAGGAAGCCATATTTGATAATCAAGAAATTGCAGCTACCTTATGTGGTCTTCACAATAAATGAAATGTATAATTTCATCAAAGTTAAAGGGTTAGTTCACCCAAAAATGAAATTTCTGTAATTAATTACTCACCCTCATGTCTTTCGACACCCGTAAGACTGCCGTTCATCTTCGGAACACAAATGAAGATATTTTTGTTGAAATCCGATGGCTCAGAAAAGCCTCCATTGACAGTAATGTCATTTCCTTTCTCAGGACGTCATTACAAAGTCCATCTCACTACAGTGGTGCTACAATCATTTTATGAAGCGACGAGAATTAGTTTTTTTGCGCAAATAAATAATGACTTATAAAGAGATGGCCTAGATCCAAACTTACATGGCTGTAATTCAAGAATGCAAATATGCATTTTACAAAACATGCTTTACTCTAAAACTACAAGACAATCAAAGCCAGAAATATATACAAGTTGTGTTCCGAATTTTAGGTTGATATATCAAAAAATTAGTTTTTAGTAGATTTTTTGGTCGCAGTACCAAACTTTTCCACTAAATGACACCCAAGCTCCAAAACTGGCGGGAAATGCACTTTGATACACCTTTATTCTACATGTAATGGGGTTTATTTTGATGGATGAACTGTCTTTGAGGTGTTAAGAGAGTGAAAAACTATGGCCGCTTTTTATTTTATTTTGCATCCCCGCCGCCGGGCATGTTCTAAAACAGAGAAAGACGCAGTCTTTTCAGCTTGCTGCTACAAATTGCTATTTTTTCTGCACTAAACCTGCACTGAATTTTGCCAAGATATTTTTTAGAAATGATAGACAAGATGTTATAGAACAAAAATTTAATGAAAACCCAATTTTGACAAAAAATGGACTTTCAACCTATTCTTCAACCTGAAAACGTTCCAGCGCGACATCCGACGGGTTTCCCCAGATCACATCACATATAGAGTATAATGGTGTCCTGCCACAGAAAGATTTGACCCCAGCTCGAAAATTGCCAGCTGATAGTTATCTTTCCCTGTAGCATACAAGTGAGCAGTATTCAGTATGGAATAGCCATGAGTTGCATTTGAGTGACGTCAACCCCCCTCATGATTAATTGGCTAGAGGAGGAGCTGTCAAACAAGAACTAGTGTACCAATATTATATGTTGGATTAAGTCCGCCCTAATTGACATGAAACTGGAACTGCAAGATTTGGAAAAACAAGCGCAGAATGTGGTAAGAAGAACGAAGAGAAAAACAGCACAAGAATACAAAAAAAAAAAAAAATTATATGAGCAGAAAATGTAAGAGAGCAGAAAATACAGTAGTAATAAAACCATGGAAAACATAATTTTTAAGAACATTTAAGGAGGTGGGAATTTAATTCCATACAATAGATAAAATTGCATGAAATGAGCATGGTATAGCAGATTAACCAACAGGAACATTAATCATCATAATTGTGACTTGAAATTAAACGAAAATATTAAATCTTTATGTCTTTTAGAAGTCAACATAAGAGGTTAATTCACCGTAGATTCCTTATAATTTGTATTTTTTATAAATTTTTTTATCATTTGCTGTATAAAGATTTTGTTAGTTGTCTGATTCAATAATGTAAACACACATCCTTGTGGTACAGTAGTTTTCTTTTTGTAGCAACTTGTTAGCAAATATTTATTTATTTGTTTAAAATTCATATTTGAGGTATATAGAAATTATATGGAAACTGTGTTATCAAACAATATTTAGAGAGACTTTCATATTGTCAAACACAGACCTTACTTTATTCATAAATTATAAACCATCATTCTTAAAATAAATCTTAAATGCATACCTCCCGGGATGTCATTCACTGCCCTCCTTCTTATTTTTTAATTTTATTTTTCAACCTTCTTAAAATTCCTCAATCAATTCATTATAAACAATATAACAAGAATACCTGTTTTCCAATACATTTTTTTGTAAAAATTGTGTAAGGATGCTGTCAACCAGAGTGGTGTAACAGAAAGTATATTTTTTCTGCACAACAATAATTGAATCTTTAATGACTGAAGGAGTGCAGTTCACCTTTATTCCAGTGCAATGTCTGATACATAATGAGGAAGTGACGTTTTGCTCATAGTTTCCGCAGACAGAAAACAAAAGAATAGCAAAAAAGTAATCAGCAAAACTTGAAATTTGAACCGCAAAGCAAGTACTGATGTTTGGGACTCTGTGACCTGTCCATTGACTCAATTCAATTTCAGTTTCTGTCTGAAGGCAAAGCAATTTTGAAAAAAAACGAGGTAATGCATTGGGTGCAAAAAGACAACACCAGAAAAAATGATTTATCTCACTAACACTTATAAACTATAATGTCTAAAAAAAGATAGTGTTAATGAATTCATTCTAAACAATTCTGTTCTAAACAATTCCAGATTGAATAAAGGATATGATTCAGTCTGGAACTGAGGTCAGAGAGCTTATCTCTCTTATTTGTGTGGAAAAACATTCATGATGTATTATTCCTGATAATGTGATAGTCCTGTTTCAAGCAGCACAGAGTCATTGATTTTGACCAATGATTGATTTGATTGATTAGCGGTTGTTTACAGCAGTTGTTTGTACAGTTGCGGGCTGTCTGTGTGTTGCAGGGACCGCATAGGGTTCTGGGAGAATAAGCTGGCACCTCAGTACAGCTGCTTCGTTCTGCTGGATTTGTGCGGTAAAACCAGCAGTAGAAATCACTAGAAGGAAAAAAAATAAGCTCACATCCCACTGGCAGCCGCCCAGTCTAGGAAGGTATTGTCTTCCATAATTGTTCCGGAAAAAAAGAGCGCCAAGACAATGAAGCTAACAAGCTGTCTGTGGAATCCTTAATTTAAGAGCCTAGTGATAAAAACAGATTTCAATTTTGGTTCCTTCACTCCCTCTCTCCCTCCTCCATATTTTCTCGCTGTCTCTTTCCTGCTGTAATATATGCAGTGAGAAGGTCATGGTGTTGTGATTCCAGTGTGAGATGAGTGCAGTGGGAAACACACTCGCTCACACACAAACACACAACATCATGTAAATGCAATGGCCTGCAGCCCAATGATGAAAACACAAAATCATCCAGCAGCTTCATTAGGCTATATGAAATGACCTCCTTATGTCACAAGGGAAGAGAACATGTACGGTTTCTGATACCTTGGTCAACCCAGCTGTATTTTATGTAACACAGTATCAATACAGCTTTAATAAACCCAAAAACAAGTTTGATGATTTTTATATAATTCTCATGTAATTAGGGATCGGTGTTGTTAGTTGTTCTCACTGCCAATGCGGACGGAACACTTTACTAAAATACTTTGATAGTGTTTCCTGAATCATTTATTCAGTGTTAGTGGACAGAAAGCCATTTGGTTTGGAGGAACAGAAATTATTCTGGAACAAATCTGATCAGGTGGATCTTTTTATTAAATTAAACACAGCACAACTAGTATAGTCCAATTCCAGAACAAATTACTCTACAAATTACTAATATTTTCCTTTTAGTGAATCAAAACTAAAGTTTTCTGCTTGTGTAGTCTGATTCCTATGAATGATTCTCATGAAATGACTCTTTTTTGTGAATCAAGGACATACAGCTACTAACAATGAGACTAAAACCAGTGACCCTACTGATGTATAGTTAATTATCAGTAATATTTTATAATAATATATTTTTTTATATATATATATATACAAATTTGTTACCTAATTGTTTTATGTTTTGTGCTGTTATTGTAGGGGAGACCGGATATGGTTGTAACATTTTTTTCTTCAGCACCTAAACCCTTTTTTTAGCTACATGTCAGACAAAGTACCCACATTCATCTACAACAAATGACAACAATTTAAATTTCTTCAACTATATCACAGACTTTGAGAGATGATGACATACAAATTGGTGTAGGTTGTAACAGATACTGGGGTAAGTTGTAACAGGTAGACAAAAAAACAACAACAACTGTGATATGCCACAACAACAGTTTTATTTTAAACGAATGGCTGCAACTATAACGTGTGTGAATATGAATGTGTATGTGCATATTGTGATATTGTGTGTGTTTGGGTTTATTTGTGTGTGTGTGTGCGTCCTTGTTTATATTACATTGTTGGGACCAGCCATCGGTCCCCACTTTACAAAAGGCTTATAAAACACAGGATGAGTTTTTTTGAGAAAGTAAAAATGCAGAATGTTTCCTGTGATGGGTAGGTTTAGGGGCAGGGGCAGTGTGTGTGTGTGTTTGTGTGTGTGTGTGTGTGTGTGTGTGTGTGTGTGTGTGTGTGTGTGTGTGTGTGTGTGTGTGTGTGTGGACTGGTAATCCCTACGGTATGGGGACAAAATGTCCCCACAAAGATGGCAATATCCAAAATCCTTGTCCTTGTGGGGACATTTTTTGGTCCCCATGAGGAAATCATCTTATAAATCACACTAGGTGATGTTTTTTGAAAATGTAAAAATGCAGAATGTTTCCTGTGATGGGTAGGTTTAGGGGCAGGGGCAGTGTAGGGGGATAGAAAATACGGTTTGTACAGTATAAAATGCATTATGCCTATGGAATGTCCCCATAAAACATGGAAACACAACATGTGTGTGTGTGTGTGTGTGTGTGTGTGTGTGTGTGTGTGTGTGTGTGTGTGTGTGTGTGATGGGTAGGTTTAGGGGCAGGGGCAGTGTAGGGGGATAGAATGTACAGTTTGTATGGTATAAAAAACATTACGTCTATGGAGAGTCCCCACAAAGACAGTGAACCAGTATTAGATTTTCTGCTGTAGCTTCCGGAGAGATAGCAACACAGACTGGAAAACCTCCATGTGGGATCGTAAAGGAAGCCAGAGGAAACTGAAACTGTCATTATGACTCCTATCTTATCCGTGATTCGTGGAATTGGTAGTGTTACAACTCTCCATGTGTTACAACTAAACCCGGTCTTCCGTATTGTTTTGTGTGTATTAAAAAAAATAATAATTATGAAAAAAAATAACAATTATGAATGAACCAAGAAACCAGAATCATTAAATGATTTACAGTTCCTATACCTCAATATAATACACCAGGTACTTGGTCAGCATTGTATGAACATAGCTCTTTAGCTCAGCATCAGTAAACCCCCTTTTTTAGCCAATTCAGACCTGCAGCATTCAGACTGGAAATCTTTAACCAGAAACATGTAAACACTGACCATAAGGGGAAATGTTACATCACAGTTATGTGTGTTGTAGGTCATTAGATCTGACATTTCCAGAGTGTGATCATCTCTTCCTGGCTGGGTCCAGCTGGAATACACTAATGATTACAGCTGAGGCCTGCGAGGTTTGCAGATGGATCAGAAATGAATATGTATCTCCACATTTGCTCACACCGCTTAAATCTCCCATTAGTGAAAGAGTGTGAGAGCATGTACACATAAGCTCTGCTGGCCTCTTAAGTAGATAGAAATGTGAACTAGTGATAAGACTAAATCTAAGAGGGCAGAGGATTAGGAACTTAGACGGCAAGCCTTTGTTTAACCCATGACCTCTGAGATTATTTAGTCATCTGGGATTCACACTGGCTGGTTTAAAGGTTGTGACCTTACACAGATTTTCCAAACACATTGATGACTGTCAAGGGTCACATGGTCACTATGCTGTGGAGAGTTCTAGGGAAATTATTTAGAAGAATCTGGGCTTATATTAGAAATTCTGCCATAAAGCTGTTTTAAAAATCAGAATCTTGCTTTAGCAGCAAGTAAACTACATTAGGCATACTCTACTTTCTGTTGGAGAAATAATCAGTATCTATTTATTTTGAATGGACAGAGTTTTTTTTTTGTCTGTACTATTCAATAAGTTCAACAAGATTGATTTAGATTTATTTTGTCTTACCTACCTCACACAAAAACGAAGGACCCAGTCAAGAGCATGGTACAGGTGCACTTAGGCCGTGTCCCAATATTCTTTTGCTAATTTAACAATGGAAAAAATGGTTGTGTGCCAGGCACATGGTCCAAAAGGGTTGTACGTAGTCTCTTAATGAGCCATGGGTGTGTTTTTAACGTAATGTGCAATAAACCAATCAGAATCTCATCTCCCATTCCCTTTAAAAGCCAGTTGCGCTTGCACCATGGTGGATTCGCTATTTACATGGCGGAATATAGACACCCTCAACCTGACGAGTCAGATTAAATACGTGTGTATTGCCACAATTGATTAAATAAGTAGCCAAATTCATTATTCATCATTACTGGAAAAAAGGGAATTCTGATACATGCAATGTCTATCATTGTGAGATGTTGGCATTTTTATCTTTATGTACATAGTAAAAATCTTTTACATTGTAATCCTTTTATTTTTTATATTTGGCATGTTTGTGTGCTGCCCCGCTTTAGCACGCCCATGGGTTTTTATCTCACAATTCTGACATTTTTCTCACAATTGTGAGTTTATATTTCACAATTCTGAGGGTTTTTTCTTGCAATTCTGAATTTATAACTCACAATTGTGTCTTTATATTACTCAATTCTGACTTCATAACTTGTAATTCTGACATTAGTCAGAATTGTGAGATAAAAAGTCACAATTACCTTTATTTTTATTTTTTTATGGCGTCAGCAAGCTTCCATATAGTTTCAAGTTTAGAAAGTAGTTATTTGCCAGAATGAGCTACCACATGGATGCCTGGTTTCTACTGGTCTTTTTAGGCAGTTTAGTGGTTTAATCATTTAGTAAGTGAATGTGTCTGCAAACTCTTTGTAGGAGTTTTAATAAATGTACTTGCTATCATAATATGCATTTCATGTCTGGATGACAAGAGTATGTAACATTGATGCACTTTTTCTTTTGCTTTTCCTTTCCCAGAACAAAAGATTGTTTTAAGTCTTTTCTCCCCCTGGCCGTAATTATCATGAATGAAACAGATGTAATTTTTCCTTAGCTGTGCCATCACTTACACCGCACACTTGACACTATTTTCAAAACAAAAGCTGCTATGCTTGTCATTTATTTGCTACTATTGTTTTCCTGTCAGTGTCCATCATTAACTGTCATATAAATGAAGATTAAAATGATAAGGAACCACATAATAGGCTGGCACAGTGAAAAGGCTGTTGAAACAAGTCATTAATTAAATATTTGTGCATTCCACTTTCTACTGGCTGGGAATGTTCACACACTCAAGTTTACCCTGAACCCTCGTGTGCAATTAGCTATCCTTCCTATCCTAATTACTGCCATTCATTCCTTATCAATAAAACTCACTGGTAAACAACTACTCACAACCCAAACACCCACATGGAGAAACACACTTCCACATACTCGCAATGCAGGTGCAGGAGGGATTCAAATTAACACACTTTCTCAGCTAATCAAAGCCCACAACAGACAGCAAATGTTATTTACTCCAGAAACAGTGAGAAAATCTCCTTCTCATTAGGATCCATTTAAATATATCTGCTTTCCTGCTTGGAATGGTTTGATCAGAGCATGTGCATAAGAAAAGCAGCCTAATTAGCTCATGTGGCATCCCTCGCCAAACATGTGTGAGCTTTAAGTGCAATCTGGTGTTTTTTGGGCAACTTTATGAGACATCAAATTAAATTAAGAGCATTTTATTTACATCATATTTTTATGGTTCCTTCCTTTTCTCTCCTCCACTTCAAGTCCAGAAACCCAACCGTCTCCCATGGCAACAGGCTAATGAAGGTCTGTGTCACCGCCCGCTGTCTGTCACTACTATTGCCATCGCCCCATCCTCCACAGCCACCAATCAGGTGAAGTGGAGCCCTGATCGATTGGGCAGTGCCTCGGGCTGACATTTCCCACTGATCTCCGAGACAAATGAGAGGGACAGACAGAGCAGTCCAATAAAACAACAGCACTTTTAGTGGTCCATCCAGAATATCTGCATCACATGATTTATGTGAGGCTAGATTAGTTCAATCAAGATAAAGTGGATTATTTGTCAGCGCGAGCCCCAACCAGACGTGTGTTTAGTCATAATTGCTGGAACGTTTAATGTATTTTCACCTTTTATTTAGCTCACTATTTTTACTTCTAGTTCTGCTGTGTGTTTGGCTGTGTGTGGCAGCTGACCGAATACCATGCTCTCGTTTTGACCATTATTATTAAACACTCCTCGCTTTTGTGAACTTGGCTTCAAAGTTGCAGACAGGAGGTTTAAACACATGTAATTACTGTTTTCTTTATGGCCCGTGTCATTGTAAATGAAGGTTGCGTGAGGCAACAATATGAGGGACTGTGAGGTAACAGACTTGTCTGTGAGGTATCAATATGAATGAGAGTCAGTAAATTATCAGTCTGTGTGAGGCAGACTGTGGCCAGGCTGTAAATGCTTTGTCTCAAACCTACTAAAGTCTGGCCCACGCTAAAAGATTAAGTAATCTTATCAGATTTTCAAAATGTGAGAGATCACAAATATGGCAGCGATTAAAAAACAACCAAAAAAAAAAAAACATAGATTTAACTGTTTTGTTGCTATAGTTTATGGTATGACACACCACACAACCACACACTAACAGATTCCATTCACAAATAACCAGACCAAGTCCCGACTGTGAACACGGGAAATCTCGCAAAATCCGTGACTCTAGAGTAAATAAACATGACATGACAGAAATGAAGAAATGGCGATATTAGTGTTTGGACTGATTTTTACAGCAAATTTGCAGAGGGAAAAAGAAAATGGTACACACAATTTCCGTAAATATTATATGTTGGATATTTACACTTTGAGATCGCTGCATTCAACATTCTTCTGAGCAGATTCAATAACACACATCACACCACAGGAAAACCTGATCAGATAATCTGTAGAACCATCAAGATAATCGGCCAAGGATTGTCGATAAGGGAGAATTGGGCCCAAAATCAACCCGATTATCTTGTAGTGTGTGGGTGCCTTAAGACAGCATTTGTAGGCATCATAACTGTGCTTCTGATGTGAAGGTGTCTCAAATGGTAGGCAGTATGGTGGCTCTAAAATGTACAAAAAAAAAGCAAAAAAACACAAGCACACTTTAAGAAAATGCATGCTTAAAATTAAGACAAAAAGTGTTTAAACAATTTGCAGTGCTCAAACTTACTGTAATATGCCTATAATGAGATTTTATAAAACGTTATAGTTTTGATTCTGAATTACCTGTAGTTTATAAATGTACTTTGTTTGTTTGTTTGTTTTTTAAGAATTTATGATTGTACCACATTGTCATATTTTGCTATTTTTATGTGTGCTCATTAATTAGCATTGGAAGCAGGTGTGTTCTTAAAGCTGAAGTTGCATTGGAAGCAGGTGTGTTCTTAAAGCTATAGTGGTATTGGAACACACTTGTTCTTAAAGCTGAAGTTGCATTGGAAGCAGGTGTGTTCTTAAAGCTACATAGTTGCTATTGAAAGCATGTGTGTTCTTAACGCTAGTTGCTTTTGGAAACACGTTTGTTCTTTTTAAGTATAGTTGCCATTTGAAACATGCTAATTCTAAAGGCTTCCTGGAAACATGCTAGACTTAAGCTATAGTTGCTATTGGGAACACAATATATTGCACATGCTGTGTTTAATGTTAGAAACATGCTTGTGGCTTAAGCTTATCTAGAGGATCAATAACATGCTGTGCCTAAATACCATTCACCACAGAGGTCTCTTATTCAACATTAACAACATTGTGAATTGGTGATTCCGTGAGGAAGTGGGGGTCGTCGTCATCTCCTCCACAGCTGATGGAATTACCCGACAGGAGCAGAATCATGATCATGAATGAGGAAGCACTGTATTTTACTGCTAGCTGCATGTTGCATCTAACTTGGAGATGTTGATGCAGGGTGTATGTTTCCCAGACCAGAATACTAGTTTAATACTAGTTCTGTGATTACAACATGCTTGTTGTATCAGATTTGGGTGTAAGCTTCCCCCAACAGATACCATATCTGGAGTAGAAGGAAACAACTGGCACCTCAAAAGAGGGGCCAGCACACTCCTCCGGAAGCTCCAAGGGTTGTGGTGCCGCTGGTGCGATAGAGGAGTGTTAGTTACACTCAAAGTAATTTGGTCTCTCAAGCGAGATCCCAATCCCAAATCGAGTGACCGACTGAAAGGGAACTAACAGCTACTAATGTGCTATGATCTCACATGTTCTGTACTATACTTGCATTTACAGCAGTTGTGAATTTTTCTTTGTAAATATATTGTCGATGAAGAAGGTTTACTGTTTTTTTTTTTTAAATCTCAGAATGTCCTTATTCTCTTCCTCTTGTCTTATAATGTGAGTGTGTTGAACAGTGACACCATAACACATGGGAAGAGAAAATGGTGAGAACTTCTGTGGTGTATTGCAGTGTAAAAGTGCATTCTGTGGCATCGAGAGGAGAGTTTTTTTGTTGGATTGTGTGCTTCTGTCTGATTTTTACAGGAGAGGAACTCCTGAGACTTTCAGCATGAGGAGCTTCTCTCTCAACATGTGGGGAGATATGTGTGCTATGTTTTTATTGTCGTGGAAATTCTCAATCCGTTTATCTGACTTCACCACGGACAATTCAAAACAACTCTCAGTTGTTAATATAAAACTACAGTATCTCGAGGTAATTCCCTTCTCAAATACATCTAATACAATTTCAATACTTCCAGGTAATTCGCCTCCCGAAGTAAGGTGATGGCGTCCCGTTGAGAAGCTACTATCACTAGTGTTAACTCAAACACACATGAGCACACAGGTCTTTAGCATCTATACACTCTCACCGTCCTTCTCAGGTGTACGCTGGTCTCTGCAGGATCCTTAATACTAACGTATTACAGCCTCATCCCGAGAATGGCTCTATAGTCTTCCAACACTATCATTGTCTCTGCTGTGATCTCTTGAGCGTAGAAGTTCTTTAGTACTTCTATTCCTCAGCTGCGCAGCATACTGACACCATGTTGCTTTTTGCTGAAATAGTTTTATTCACGGCCGGGAGATCACTGGTCACAACAACCAAATGAGTCTCTCAAACAGAAAGATGCATGTACATTTAAGTTTTTACAGTTGATTGAAAATCAATGTCACTCAAGCCTTCTTCATTGTGATTGGTTTTGGTGATTGGTTTATGATGATAATAAAGGTAATCATATGACTGTTCTTATTTGTTAAGGACCTTTTTAGGTAAGTCTACATGGTCTTTGACCTGAACATCCATAGTCTGCGTTTTTCCTGTAGTTTCATGTTAAATAACCCTTTTACCACTTCAGAGGCCATTATATCAAATATTTCCATCACAGTATGTATGTATGTATGTAGTAATTTCTTAATATCTGTATTTATTTATATATTTTTTATTTTTAATTGAAAGAGAGGACTTACTTTCCTATTCCTCTTTAAAATGTATTATTATTAATTACTATTATTATTAATTTATTGTTAACCTTATGGCCCTTTTGTACCAATATAGTGTTACCAATATAATAAATGTTATAATAAATAATACAATTTATAAGACAAAGATGTTGAATTTAAATGCTGGACATTGTATTTATGTATAGCAGGCTTAGTTTAAATTCATATGGGAAAAAAATACAGAGAAATGCAATGGTGGAAAGGAGGAGCAAAAACAATAAACTGTCAGTCAAACAGAGAAAGATGCCCTCTCTCTTTTTTTCTCTTACTTTCTCACTTTATTTCGTAGACAGGTGGTATCACCTAAGACCTCCCAACTCTGCTACTCGACACAAAGTCATCCATCACTCCAACAACCGCACCTGTCATGCCTGGGAAGCGAGGGACTGCTAGGGCAGATGGAAAGAGAGGCAACTCAACTGGCCATCCAGCATCAGGTGATCTGGGAATGAGAAAGAGATTGAAGTTTAAAAATGGAAAAAATAACTTTCTTTTTTGACGTACTGCCAGTGAAGACTGGATGGCATGTCTACGACTGGAGCTAACAGCTGGAAACTCCAGAATGAAAATGTCCCAAGCCTTCTCAAAAAGAATAGCTGAATCTGACCCTTTTGCGCAAAACCTCTGACCCGCAACATGGACGTCCTGGCGATGGAGGGCCAAAGTCAAATAATGTTCCTGAGAAATCTTTGGTCATGTGTCACTAGACACTAGTGTGGGCTTTAAATCCATAGAAATGTTTCATCCCAGGTCAGTCCCATCTTTGCTGTATCAATGCAGGTAACCTGAAGGAAAAACCTAAATTCATTCAGAGTTTCCTTTCACATACTGGAAACTTTTGAAGGGAGAACACTCATCAGACTATATTCTGTCTTGGAGAATGCATCCCACATCTTAATGACACTCTGATGAAACAAAAGAGCATATTCAGTACATGTCTGATTGCACTAAAATGACATAAAGAGAGACAAGACATACTTTGTTCAATCCTGTCAGCCATCAAATGGTCCAATCCATCGCTCAGTTAAATATAGAATAGAGGAGGCTAGTTTTGACACTTTTTTTTTTTTTGTGCAGTGAATATTTATCAGGGTAGGGTTGGTTTTTGAAAGTGTCTGTATTGGTGCATACTGTGCCTAGATGTCTTAGGCCAAGTTGTTTTGCCAAAAAACTAAAACAAAGGTTAAAACGGAAGATTAATTTAATTTTTATTTTTCTAAATTATTAATATAGGACTATTAATATAATCAGTTTTTCCATGTACAGACAGGATTGGGATCACTTAAGATGCACCATACAGCACATAAATTAAGATTTAGTTACGACATATACATACATACATACTACGTACATATACAGAAGTTGAGTATGTGTGACTTGTTTGATTCGGATGGACACATATTTACCCTATTATTGTCTGAATAAGCCTAATAATTATAGAGTGATAATTATAATTCTTTAAATTTAAAAACTTTTTGTTCAGTGTTTGTTTGTTTGTTTTAAGAGCTTGAAACCTTCAGCATCAACATACTTCACATGAGTTAGTGAAAGAATGTCTTATTTGAAGCCTTTTTATGTGTAGATCAAAACACACCATTAAAGCACAGCTCTTATGTTTCATCTCAGGTTTACACACAGCAAAGCACTAATTAGCAGACGACAATCACATCAGTCCTGTTTTCACCAACTTAAGACACTGGCAAACATTAGGGACAAGATTATATGGTGTGCTTGTATACTTATTTTATTATGATGACTTATGAATATAATAAATACATGTTCCCAAAAGCTACACCAAATGTTACTTTGTTAACAGGACTGTCACCTGGGACACTTCTTGAGAATTATGGATACATTTCAGGCCCTCTGATAACTGGTAATGGATTTTAATTGTAAGTCTCTTATAAAAGCAATGTGTCATGTAATACATTCTGTAACATGTTTAGAATAATGGTCTGTCATTAATAGGTAACTATGCAGTAGGGGAGCGCGGAGCACAACCTAACGCAGTGGTAACACGCATGGTTTAAAGCTTTCCAAACATGCCAGGATGACGAAACTTTGTGTATTTACTAGTTGTCATATCAACATTATTTAGAGAAAAATTGCGCCAAAATTAAAAAATCTTTGGAAGATATCACTGAACAATTATTTTACCATAGCAAAAGTACATTTATTACTCAAGTTTATTTTTCATCTCTGTTTTGTGTTTATTTAAAACTAGACAAGTCTGATATTATTTTAATCTAATATCTGTTATTTAACAGTTGAGATCGTTTTTTAACGATCAGGTGCGTTGCACAGGTGCGTTGTAACACTGCGTTACAATGACCCCCTATTAGAACTATGCTATTCTATTCTATACTTTTATGAATTCTTTTGAGAAACTATGAGAAAAGGGTGAATAAAGACAATTTTATGAGTTAATGTTCAGAAATTATTCATTATTATTATGTTTTTAACTATGCTGTATAGCTGTATTTAGCGATGTGATTCTTTTATTTTTAAACTTTTATTTCTAACTATTTTTTTGACAAAATATTTTAGTTTCAAATTTACATTTTTTTGGGGTTATATCAGGTAACATTTTAAGCTGTCATTTGGTCATGTTACAATGTGCCCCTCACATTTTACAATGTACTTAAGCTATGTACAATAATGTTATGGGGCATGTTGACACATTTCACTTTCATTCTTTCGGGGTAAATCAAGAAAAAAATATACACTGTATTAATGAAACAAAACCACATAATTGTAGCCTAACCATAATGCCTCGTAAATTATTTTCTTGACAGGTTATTGTTAATGATCGTATTTTGTTTTAGAAAACCTCAAAGCAGAACAGAATGGCACAGCATTTTAGCCTCTATCATTCTCCCCACGAATGCAAGGATACCCCATGCATGGGTTTTAAAGCAACATGCACCCAGACCACTACATCATTAATCGGGGCTTCGCGATTAACTGAAGTTAAGCTGGAATCGCGAATTGATTCAGTGTTGAGATTGCTCACTTTTAATTAAATATGCTAATATGCACCGACATCAGTGCATTGATCTGTTCTCATTAAAGGCACAACACATAATTATTTTTCTTAATTTTTTTAATTAAAATATCTAAAACTACTAGAACAATGTTTTATATTTTGGTGACTTGTGTACTTACATTATCCCAAATGTTTCCAAGAATGTTTAAATCCAGAGAAATAAACTCCTACACATAGATGGTGGCTACCATCACTTCTGCTAGGACCTTGTTCACTAGACAGGTCTATGCATTGAAGTGGAACCTCTTTGTCACCTGGTGCTCTTCCCACCAAGAAGACCCCAGGAAATGCCAGATTGGGTCTGTGCTCTCCTTCCTCCAAGAAGGGTTGGATCAAAGGCTGTCTCCTACCACCCTTAAGGTTTAAGTGACTGTGATATCTGCGCACCATGGCCTTGTGGACTCAAAAACGTTAGGAAAGTACGACCTGGTAAGCAGGTTCCTTAAAGGAGCGAGGAGGATAAATGCGCCTCGTCCTCTACAGATACCCTCTTGGGACCTCACAGTGGTTCTATCTGCTCTGCAGAGAGCTCCCTTTGAGCCTTTGCAGTCCATTGAGCTTTAGTTTCTTTCTAAGAAGGTGGTGCTCTTGATTGCTTTGGCTTACATCAAGAGGGTAGGGGACCTGCAGGCATTTTCAGTTGATGATGTGTGCCTAGAATTTGGGCTGGCTAACTCTCACATGATTCTGAGACCCCGGCCTGGATACGTGCCCAAGGTTCCCACCGCTCCTTTCAGAGATCAGGTGGTGAACCTGCAAGCGCTGCTCAGCCTTGGCACTGCTCTGTACAGTACATGCCCTTCATGCTTATGTAGACAGGACGCAGTGTTTCAGGACCTCAGACCAGCTCTTGGTCTGCTCTCTCCAAGCAGAGGTTGTCTCACTGGATAGTGGACTGCATTGTCCTGGCATTTCAGGTTCAGGGCTTGCCATGCCCCCTAGGGGTAAAGGCACACTCCCCTAGGAGTGTAGCCTCCTCTTGGGCTTTAGTGCATGGCACCTCGCTAACAGACATCTGCAGAGCTGCAGGCTGGGCGACACCCAACACTTTTGCGAGATTCTATAATCTCTGTGTAGAGCCAGTGTCCTCTTGTGTACTCGCTCCAAGTGGCCAGTAACTGGGCAGGCTAAGGTGTCCTTACTTGCTGCGCCATTCCACTCCACGGACGGGATTTGTGCGCTATTTCACTCAGGTGAGTTTCTCAGTAAGTTCCTCCAGCACTGTTGATGCCGACACCAGAGTGGATGCCCAGTTGGTCAGCCCTCGTGTTAGGCTAGGGGCCTACATGTGCATGATTCCCTTTGGGCAAGCCCCACTTGTGTATTTCCACTGTAAGCCTCTTCAAGCACGTCTTCCCTTGGCTAGACACCTTGCCACCCCTGAAGGTTGAAACATTACACCTGCAGCTGGAAATCCCAGTGTGCTTCATATGCAGCCTATACTTGGCTCATATGTGTATTCTAAATCCTCCCTGCGGGCAGGCATTGTGTTGCATATTTCCACGTGGGATACGTGGTCTCTGTCCAGGTGGCCTGTCGTAGTTTTCTTCTCTATGTGGCCTTTCTCTCCATGTGGCCTACCGTGGCTTTGTCTGCTTGGCTTTGTCGGCTTTGTCTATGGGAGACCCGTTGGGGAGTATGGCAGACAAATTAGCATATTGTGATAAAAGTTCACTATTTTCCATAATGTAATGATAAAAATTTAACTTTCATATATTTTAGATTCATTGCACACCAACTGAAATATTTCAGGTCTTTTATTGTTTTAATACTCTGAATCTAAAATATATGAAAGTTTAATTTTTATCATTACATTATGGAAAATAATGAACTTTTATCACAATATGCTATTTTTTTAGAAGGACCTGTATACACGGCCTAACGTAGCAGTTCATACAGCCTATGCAGCTTCCGTACCCTGGCCTGTCGAGGCGGTATACACGGCCTAACGTGGCAATCTTTACAGCCACACTGCTTTCTCGTATACCTGCCCTGCAGTTCTTCTCGCCATTCGCGGCTACATTCACATGTAATAATTCCTTCTGTTCATTAGGGATGCATTTTATGACCATGTTCAGAGTAAACCATGTTCTAATGTTCTATCTCAGTCCTAAATTTGCTATTACTTATTACTTAAGTATATGTAGTAGGGCTATGTGGCGAGGTGGACGAACGAGCGACATGGGAGGAGCGAGTCGAGACCGGTGTGTGACTGATAATGAGCGTCACCTGCAGTGAGGCACACTGGTCTCGACTCGCTCCTCCCATGTCGCTCGTTCGTCCACCTCGCCACAGCCTACTATACTCATTTGCACTGCATTAATCCCTGCATAGTTGCCTGTTTATGATGGCCCATAATTCTAAAGTGTTACCCTACAATCTTAATCAATTTATTTACTCTATACTTATATACTTTAAAAAGCTTTAAATTGTCATTTAAAATTAAAATTTTCTGTTCTCACCCCCAAAAAAAAAAAAATAGAGATTCAAGGCATCTTCAAGGTTTGTGATCGTAGGGCAACCCAGCTATTTTCTGTGACACACTGTTCTTTGCTGCATTGTCGTGCTGCTGTTAGGAAAGACAGCAAGGGACACATAATGGAGACAGGGTGAAAGGAAATACGGATATGGCTTAATTGGGGTAATTTAAGGGAGTGTGTGAGAGAGGATGTGTTGTTTACTGCTCTTCTCTCTGGACAGTCTCTTTTGATCAAACCAATGCTGTTGATGCAGAAAGAGACAGAGTAACACTTGACTTCATCCTCCTTTGAAGAAGAGATGGATAGAGAACAAAAAATAAGTACAAGAATGATGGTCATGAGAAAGCGGGGGAACGTATATGTCCTTCAGTCAGCACAGAAGTGCATGATGGGAAAATTCAGCATTCACAACGCCAGCGTAAGAAGAGTGTGGCAGAAAATATGTTCAAAATGTTTTGAAATATAGCATTTATAAAGCAATATATAATAATGTTTATAGTTTCTTTTTACTTTTTGTGTAGATTAATTAGGCCAGCAATTGTAAATGTGACTAAGCCTCTTCATGTAAATTATAGCATATTTATTGGTGATCAGGTTTGTAATAACTGTCAAGGGCACACTCCCGATAGCCATTTTATATTTTATAAAAAATTATAAAATTATAGAAAGCCATTATTAACAAAAAATAAATAAGCTTGGGATTATGGACTGATGCAGCAGTGGAGTATGCCAGTGGAGTATACATTTGGAGTATACCAAATTAGGGAACTGTATTTCCTGCACCGCTTTTCATTTACTGCTGCATGCTTGAATCAGCTCCACGGCAAAAGAAAATCAATGTTGTCAATGTTAGTGAAGTCTGTATTGAATGTGATGTAATCAAACGACAATGGACCACAGTATTATGACAATAAGCATATCTTTATTGTGTTTTTCTCAGTACAGACTTTACTCAGCTGACATATAACACAACCAGTGTAGGCTGATTTTTGAGCTAAATAATTCTTATGAGCTGATTATTTTTATTGAATCAACAACATGCAGTGCGACCAGTGTAGTCCAATTCACAAACACTCTTACAAGGTGGTTAGCTTTATAGCATCAAAAATACAGCAAGACCAGTTTACCAAATCCAGAACAAATGACTGTTCTAAGCAGTTTTTTTTTGTAACACTATTTATAATAACTCACGCTATGAATCATTAGTTAAGCATTAGTAAATAGTTAATTTATCATTTATGAAGCATTAATAGACATTAGTACGCATCTTATACATGCTTTGTTCTTGATTTACAAGCATAACTGTTATGTCTTTAATAATTGTATTTTCATACTTTATTAATGATCAATTTATTATTTCCAAATTAAGTATTTGATTATTTACAAACCAGTTATTTAGGAGTTGTCAAGGGTACATAAGATCATTTAAAGTAAATGATTAATGAAACATTTATAAATCATATTATTTAGACAACGTAATAGTTACTCAGTGTATTAAAATGCTTTATTAGCATGTATTGCTATTAACGATTTATTCAGGTAGTTATAAAACAATTAGTAGTTTAGTTATTTTTTGTGAGCTCATCTAAAGTGAGGACTATGCCTCGCAACACTTTTACAAAAGAAATTTAAAGGCTCAGTTATTCATTTTGTTGTGTATTTTTTTATCTATATTCACTTTTTTGATTATTTTGTTCTTTTTTTCAACATATGACTCATTATAAATCATTATTCTTGCTATAAACATGCAAAAAAATGACATCACTGAAAATATATCTGTCACGTGTCTGTTCAGTTAGTTTAATTGTCATGGACTTTCAATTTGTTTGTCTCATCAGTTTCCATGGAGGCTTATCAATCAACAATATTGTTTGTGAGTTACACGTGGTGTCATTTTGTGTTTGTGCCCCTTCTGGATTATCATTGTGCTGTGTTCAATAAACATCATTCTTCATTGGAACTAACTTCATCTTCCTTAGACTAAATGTTAATTATGCGAAGTCCAATTCATTTCCGCGAACCGGTTCTTTTCAGACAGTTTGCCTCAGTGAACCAGTTCAAAAAGCAGATTCATAGGTTCCTGATGCTATCATGCAATTATGTCACTCTGAATTTCTTTTAAAACTCAGTGTCAGATTATCAAGGCAACATTTAAATGAAGTCAATGCATACTGAAACAATTGAATTAAGTTATTTGCTTGGATAAGTTTCTTAAAAGTTGCGCACCTACAGCACACATTACAGGCACTGATCCAAACGCGAATATGTTATTTATGTCTAAAGTATAGCGTATAGAACAAGTAAACCAGTCTTATCAACTGCTTGTTTATTGTCCTTATAAACTCCTTGATTTAAAATAGGCCTGTAATCTGCACGTGCAAAACCATTGTAAAAAAGTTTTTTTTCTTTTCATGTTTTAATAAAATGAAGGCCAATTTAATAAAACCTGTTATAAGCATATTTCCAGACTGTTTTGTCTGTTATTAAAGAATCTTACATTGCGCATCAGGCTCATTGTACATGTAATATCAATGAACGATTTAAATAAAGTTATTTGTGTGAAAGCATATTGCTGATTATTGCATTTCAATCACTTAAGTTGTTTGTGGTCAGAGTTTAATTTGCGGATCATTTAGGTCGGATTCAACTAATCAGTGTTGAGTAGCCTACATCTTGGATACGATTCCTAAAAGTTTTGCACATACAGAACACATTACAGACATAAATGTGGATGTTACATGTCTAAAGTATATAGAAAGAATAAACCATCTTCTTTTAAGTCTTGTAGACATATACATTTTGCGTAACAATTTAAAATATAATCTGCATTCACAATAAACAACAGTAACATTTATTTACATCTGTCAAAATTGTATTTATTAACAGGAGTCATAATAAGCATATTTCCAGAACGTGTCTCAGGCTTGCATTGCCAACTCCCTCATCAGTGATCAGACTCCTCAGTAATCCTCTGCAAACGTCGACAGCTGGTTAGTGCTGGTATACAACATCAATCTGGTAGTTCAAGATAACAAACTGGTAACAGTCTCATGATGTTAAGTTATCTAATGGCACAGTGTTTAATTCAACGAGTCTCTCAAGATTTGAAATGGTAATGAAGAGAATTATTCCCATAATTTTGCTGAAATGTCAATTTCAGCAGTTCTATGCAGCTCTTGAATACTCAGATTTTTTTTTCTTCTTCTCCATATTATAATAGAACAATTTGAGTCATTAGTTGAATAATGAAGGCCTAATGGAGTTTTTTTCTCTCTCTCAGTGTGTGGGCAGCTACCACCTCCCTGCCTATCTGCAATCTCTCATCCTTGACTCTGTTTTTCCCACCCTTTTCTTGTCATTTTCTTGTTTTTTCTCTTTGTTCTGTAAAAGATGAGCTATAAAGGGAATTAATCTGCAAAATGACTGTCTCATAAAAGTGTTCTGCAGCATGCTTTGCCTACAGCTGAAGCCATTTCAACAGACTAAGTCAATTCTGAATGAAATGGTTCATGGAATCATTGTAAGACAGACAACATCACAGGGGTAATAGAATAGCATTGTTTTTGTTTCAAGGTTAATATCATGCATAATTAAAATTCCAATTATCTGGCTGGAGGGTTATTCTGAGCTATCTCATGAATATCAAACCATACAGACAGTGTTTGTGCAGTTATAGGAAGAGCCTACAGTCGGTTTGGTCTCCATTAAAAGGTCAAGGTGTTCTGAACTTTTCGCTCTAAAAAAAGACAGAGGACAGGTGTGAAATTAACTTGAGGTCTAGAAAGGAGAGATGGAATGTGCCATGTTGTGTGTTGTGTTTTAGACACTTCGCTAGTGAACTGACCTTTGCATTTTGTCTTTTAAGTTGATGAACTGATCAAGCATGTGAGGACTAACTTCAGATGGTTGTAATTTAGTCTGATGTTAAGGCTCTGCCTCCCAATTTTGTCTGAATATTTTATTGTTGTAAAGTGGCAAGGATGTGCAGAGAGTTTCTTGGATGCATGAGCTCAAATGTAAATAGCACTATAATTCCTATATACACTCACCATTCACTTTACTTAGCTAGTAGCAGGTTGGACCCCCTTTGGCCTTCAGAACTGCCTTAATTATTCATGGCATAGATTAAACAAGGCCCTGGAAATATTTCTACAAGAGTTTGGTCAGTATTGACTTCATAGCATCACATAGTTGCTGCAGATTTGTCAGCTGCAATGCGAATCTCCCGTTCCATCACATCCCAAAGGTGCTTTATTGGATTTAGATCCGGTGACTGTTGAGGCCATTTGAGTGAACCGTGTTGTCATTATCAAGAAACCAGTTTGAGATGATTCAAGCTTTGTGACATGGTACATTGTCCTAATGGAATTGTCCTGATGTGGTCATAAAGGGATGGATATAGTCAGTAACAATACTTGGGTAGACTGTGGTGTTTAAACAATGCTCAACTGATACTAAGATGCCCAAATTGTGCCAAGAAAATACCCCCCACACCACCCCCAGCAGCCTGAACCAATGATACAAGGCAGGATAAATCTATGCTTTCACGTTGTTTACACCAAATTCTGACCCTACCATCTGAATGTCACAGCAGAATTCAAGACTCATCAGACCAAACATTTACCCAATCTTTCCCAATATTCTATTCAATTTTGGGGAACCCATGTGAATTGTAGCCTCTGCTTCCTGTTGTGAGCTGACAGGAGTGGCACCTGGTGTGTCTTCTGCTGCTGCAGCTCATCTGCTTCAAGGTTTGACGTGTTGTGCACTCAGAGATGCTCTTCTGCAGACCTCGGTTGTAATGAGTAGTTATTTGAGTTTGACTTTCTATTAGCTTGAACCAGTCTGGACATTCTACTCTGACCTCTGGCATCAACAAGGTATTTTTGCTAACACAAGTCCTGGGGCCTGTACCATGATGGTAGATCAACAAACTCAGGGTTATTGGATTAGTTTTGAGTTGACAAAACCAAACCAATCAATTCAGGCTTTGTTGGTCCCATGATGCTGATCATCAACTTTCTCTGTCAACTCAGGCTTTGATCCTGAGTTTGTGGAGCGTGTGCACGTGAAAGTCTGACATCAGCAGTGATCAGCCAATCACATGCCTTTCAACGCATATATATATATATATATAAAATATATATAATTCTTTTTATCATATAGTGACCTTTAATTTGGAGCAAGAGAACCAGGGGGAGTGGCTTTATTGAATCAGAGGAGATTCACTTTGCTCACAGCTGATTGGTTCAAATTCAGTTTGCAATCTCTTATCCCGAACATAACTTGCTCTGGAGCAGGTTAGCTGGAGCGTAAGTTACTATGGAGATGAACACTACTAAAAGCCAAACCACTTTAATGGTACTTAAAACCCAGGATTGGTACAAACTAAGCTTAAACATATCTGGCTAGCTAGCTAAACCGGCTTCGCTTCATGGTATAGGCCCCAGCTCAATGGACATTTTCACAACATGATCTGTAAACCCTAGAGATGTTTGTGTATGAGTATGAAAATCCCAGTAGATCAGCAGTTTCTGAAATACTCAGACCAGCCCATCTGACAACAACATGCTACATTCAAAGTCACTTAAATCCCCCTTTTTTCCCCATCCTGATGCTCCGTTTGAACTTCACCATATCATCTTGAGCATGTCTACATGCCTAAATTCACAATTCATTGGCTGAATCTACAGTATATGGTGGTGGTGGTGGTGTTGGTGGACTGTTTTGGTGCCTATAGATGTTCAAGTGCACAGCGATCTGTATCGTCTGCCTGACAGCAAACAGGTTGTGGCCGTGGCGAGAGGGGTCTGTGATGATGTTACCTGCCCGTTTGTTCACTCTGGAGTTGTACAAGTCCTGGAGGTTGGGCAGGTGCACACCAATTATCCAATCAGCTGTCCTAACAGTCTGTTGCAGTCTTCTTATTTCTGATTTGCTGGCTGACCCAAACCAGACAGTTATAAAAGTGCACAGAACCAACTCAATAACATATGAGTAAAACGCTAATACGCTTTCAAAAACACTGATTAATTCATGAATAAACTGTACAACTGTACAAGAGCCCCATCTCAGACACAGAGAGCATTGTATTAAATATTTTATACCATGGTCAGAGAAACTTATTATCAACAATGCCCAGCAACTTCTAGAAATAAAATAGCATTGCTACTGAATTTCTACATTATATTTCTCAGCAACAAGGGGGTTACATTGCTATTTTTAAGTAATTATGTGCTATCGGAATTATTGTAAATACTAGTTTCCTAGTTAAAACATTGGGCATGAACGCCCTTTCAAGTCAAAATTTGGATGGGATGACTTCAGTAATGGGAAGTAGGAAATTTCTACAGCTAGATGTGGATTATCTCGTACTTAGCCAATGTTCATGTGATATTTCTTTAAAACATAAATAGTAAATGGCAAATTTTACACTGATGATGACATGACTGCGGTGCTAAAGCTTAATGCCATCATGTGTTTTACGTCATCAAATTGGGATTTATTTGTGAGATTGGGCAAATTTAGTGACTACCGATCGAGTCTTATGCCAAATTTAGACTGCAAAGGTGGCACAGAAGTGCTTCTGAGCTGGCATAGGTGTCTTTACACAGTCTGGTCACAGATATGAATATGCAAATATAATACACAATATATAATACAATACAAGAATCCTTCAAATGAAGTTGCACATGGCATTTATGGTGAACCCTGCATGGTAAAATGGATTACAGGTGTGCAAGGGAGCGAAGGCAGAAAGAGAGGCAGGGAGTAATTGCGAGCCACTTAAACACAGTAGAAGCTGATGATGAAAGCAAATCTAGACTGACAAGCCTGTGCCTGGTTCAGAGTACCAAATACTCTGAGCACACAATGGAATCCTGATTGAGACAGAGAGAGGAGGAGCGAGAAACAGATGAAATGATGGAAAGAAACAGAAAAAGAGAGTGTGGCAGAAAGAAAGCAGTGTGTTTAGGAGAGAAGGGGCCAGTGAAGTGGCAGAGTGAAGCTGTAATTAAGTGAGCAGTTCCTTCAGCAGGGAAAATGCTAATTCCTCTCTCACTGTTGCTTCTGATTAATCATCTAAAGCAGCTCCTGAAGAGAAAAGTAAAATCTCTCTGCATTTGTCTATATCTGCTTTATTTTGAAAGTGTGGGAGGAACATTTTCTGTATGCATGCATGTGTTTTTAAAAATAGTTTTTTTTGTTGCTCATTATAAAAAGTAATTGCGTTACATCTTGACTTTTTATAGAAACTATGTGCTTTTAATGTAAGTTACTATTACTTTACGCTGTCTCACTGTCTGGCCCGGATTGGCTAATTGGGAGCACCGGGAAAATTCCCGGTGGGCCGGTATGTTTGTTTGTCCGCGACGGCCGTTGTTGTCATAGCACTAGGTTGAAATATGGATGCTGTCCCTCGGCTGCCTGCACTCACAGCAGCCGCACTATTTTATCGCAGTCCAGTTCTATTGCCAATGTTTGCATAGAAGGTTGTTGTCCTACTCACGTTTCATAATCAACATATGAAATAATAATATTATAGGCTAATAGTTCAACATAGCCTAACTACGAAACAGGCTATGTTTTCTATAACCCTCTGTCTGACGAAGCGCCGGCTTGACGCGTTCTGATGAATTTTTCCTTTATGACAGCATAACCTCTCACAGTTCTCTGTGATTTGTATCCATACAGATAAGTGCAAGCCATAATTATAAACTACAAACTGTCTACTTTTATTTGTGTAGGCCTAGACTCACAATAACAAGGGAACAGATTATTTTGTGCTGCACTCCGTCCAAACGCCGTCTTCATTTCAATGAATTTTGTTTATTAAACGCAAAGTTTTTCATTTAAAAATCATTTCTAAATTCAGTTTATATTTTCAACAAACGAAATTTCAAGCCAAAATAACGAAATAGTAAAAAAAACATTTCAAACATTAAAAATTTTAATTAATGCAAGAATAATACGCTAGAATAATAATGTCTCCTTCCATTAAATAATGGCTATTGCGGTGGCTGGGATATAGCCTACATAAACCTATCAACTAACATGTGGCATACTTTTTTGAATGACTTATCACAACAACAAAAAATGTCATAACATCGGTTAATAGAAATTCGCAATTGTTTTTTATCGACATTTAGAAAATATCGCAAAAGTTTTGCGCAAATATGTAATGGAAACGCGGATAGTGAAGAGCAAGGCCCAGTAACATTACCAAGCTCCAGTCATGAGCCCAAAACACCAGAATGGACAGGTATAGGATTGTCATTCAGAAGAACTAATAGCCTAGTAATGAAAAATGCCCTGATATAATTAATGATTCCTGATAATTCAGCAATGCAACTGACTTTACTTGATTTGATATTTGTGGTGAGAAATAAATGTAACAAATTTCATTTAGTGTCAGAAAGAGAGCCAGGACCCAGTTGTGAAGAGACTAATGCTCTAAGACAGGTAAGCTGCTATTGTACCATAGTGTGTGAATAAGCAAACATTATCACTGAAAAAAAACATCATTTTCTTACTTAGTATCTTACTTGTTTCCAGTTCAGATATCTAAATATTCTTAATTCAAGATACATTTACTTGACAAGTGAAATGGCACAAAGAATTATGTCTTGTTTTCTGAGAGAGAAAAAAAAACACCCTAAAAATTAAGTGGGTTTTTTTGTTGCTTAAAACAAACTAAATCTAAAACAATTATTTTTCTTACCCCATTGGCAGATAATATAGCTGGTTATATATATATATGTGTTATATATATATGTTTTAATCAAACGATAGTGAATATACAAAGCCCACGATTGAAACGGATAGGATAAAAGTAATATAAATTGAATAAAATTTGAATAAAAGTGGGCCGGTCTAAGGCCTAAAACTCCAGGGCTGAAAATGAGTCCCAGTCCGGCCCTGTATAGGGGACTTGGAAAATGAGCCTATTTTCAAAAAAGTGGAGTGTTCCTTTAAGCAGTTTGAACAAGCAGTAAAAAAATAACAGAAATCTTTGGAAGTTGTTGCCTTGTTTACAGACAATATGAGATGCAGGATGGAGGATTATCAGATATTTATTTTAATTATTTTATTATTAACTTGCATTAACTTTGCTAAATTCAGGCCGAATTCAAAACATTTATTCACAAATACATTTTATTTTTTGCCAAGCGGAGCCAGCCAATCGTAGGCTATGGCACGTATGCAAATTAGCCATATGCGCCAAACAGAAAAAAACGTTAAGAAATCATACTAAAAATGACTAGCAAGCGAAAGCTAAACCAGAGTGTCTAACTTACGGTAAGAGGCCTTTTTTTCAATCTTTGAAGTGAGAGAGAGCACCCGCCGAGGTGATGTTTGGCTTGTTGTAGACTCTCTGTCAGTATCCGCCATGGTGCTTTTTTCAATTTCAGAGATGGCCTGTTTGCATGGTTTCTGTTAGGCGAATGTGCTTTGTCAGTCTCCGATAGTCTATACCTGGCATTTATTCAGTTGATTGCTCTTGTAAGTGCGCCAGTTTGGTACCAATTATTGTCATGTCTGCATTGTAATGCACAACTTTGCCGCTTCTTGTTATAAAACAACTGCATCCAAACAACTTCAGCTAATGCAACCTCCAATGTCAGTCACGTTTACATGCACACTTTTCTGAAATTAAAATTCCGATTAAAATCCGACTTAAATATTCAGTGGAATGTTTACATGAGACATTATGTAAACCGATCTGGTGTTTACACGTGCTGATGCTTTCAATCGCAAATATTTTGTGACATGTCATGATGCGCACACACTGTGGCGGCGTTTCACAAAACCTAGGGGTCATTTTATTTATTTTTTTATTGAACAATATCAAATTTACAAACTTAAATAGGGAGCAATAATATGCATATGGAAATATACACAAATAACTTGTTAAATGTTTCTACACATCTGTGCATATACGCCTATGCCACTTGCTTTTATGTATGTGATATTTACCCATGGTAACAATAACATTTAATATCAGTGACATCTTTTTTGAGAGACCATCTACATGGATCAACCTGAAATAAATGTAGTGGAGTATTATTATATTAAAACCAATGTTTAACCAGCTGTTCATATCCTGCCAGAACTTCAATGTAACCGGGCAAGAAAAAAAAAAAAAAACGTTCAATGGTTTTAGGCTCTGAACAGAATCCACAACATTCTACTTCAAAGCGGAATCTTTTCCGTAAAGTTTCAGCAGCAGGATACACATTATTGATTATTCTAAATTGAACATCCTTCATTTTAGGTATAATTGGCCATTTAAGATAATAACAGTACTTATTTTTTAATGTTTCGTGAAAAAAAAGTTTTAACTTTTGCTGGTGTGTTGAAATCGTATTATAATATACATTTTAGTGCATTTCATATCATTTTGCTGTTGCACTTTCTGTCCCTAATGTTCATTTCTCCGATTTTCAACTCAATGCAATTTAACAATTACATTTGAATATGTAAGAGTATTTTGTATTAGTTGTTTTAATGAAATAGGGATTGCTTTACACACACAATTAAATTCTCTAAAATACCATTTTATTGCAAATTTCTCCATGAATGAATTATATTGAATAAATTAATAAAATAAACAACATTTCAAACTTTTTTCTTAAACCATTCTAGTTTAAATAATGTCTTCCTATTTACTGTGATGGTCCTATTATCCCATATGGTGGAACCGTGAGGTGTGAAATTGTGGGTGAATATCATTTTCCAATAGTGCAATATCTTCTTGTGGAAATTTGAAAGCTTAATAGGCAATTTAGAAATCTCAGAATTAAAAAAAAAAATATATGAAACCACATTGAATTAGGCTGTAAAGACGACTTTATCCAATTCAGTTTGAGTACTCCAATTATTGATTCAAATTGAGTGGCTTTCAGACAACACACCATACACTCTGGATAACTGGAATTCGATTTTTCGTCTGTCACATGACAACTTCGACCTCTTCTATTTTTATTTTATTTTTAGAAGAGGTAGAATTTGTCATGTGACAAGAAAAATCCAATTCCAGTTATCCAAAGTGTATGGTGTGTTGTATTTTTTAAGGCTTCATGAACTATGTATTTAATATGCCATTTCTTGGATTTGTGTTCCAAATTTATTTATTTTATTTATATTTTTATTCTTTTGAAAGATCACACTTTATAAAAGGAAGGAAAATACTTTTTGAACTGTGCTTGGAGAAAATATATATATTTTTCATACCAACAGGCCTAACTTTATTGCCTCTTATTTCTATTAATTGTATGTTTGTAAACATCTCATTTATTGATGGTATACCAATACACTACTTTTCTTCCTTTTCAAGTTGTTGTGAAACTGCTGTCTCAAATCCTCCTTATGAACTTTAGATGTTCAGTATAGTGATATGCTACTGTGCCCATTCAACCTGATCTGTTTATTTAGAACCCCACATCAGAGTGTTGCAACAGGTTATCATATGCTTTGTATATTTGTATACTCTTGCATCATATGCTTAAATGTAATTCTGTAGTCACATATTCTCTCAGTGGCATTTATTTTAAAGACGACATTTTGAAGAAGATATTTTATTTACCTTTTTAATGAATCTCTCTGTTGGCCTATTTACATAGTGTCAGGGGTCTACCCTCCTCTCTGGTTCCATCTGGCCCAGAACAGATATGGAGCTGGCGTAACCCTGTTGACCCATGTAAACACACACGCATGAGAACACACATACATGTGTACACGAGTGTGCACACTGATCCATCCACACCCACCAGCAGGAAGGAACAGTGCTGGGCCATCTGCTTTCCCCTCAATCCAGCAAATCTCTAAAGATCCTTTGCTTTCTATCTCTCTAACTCAATTTTAATTCTATTTTCATTCTAGTTATATCAACAAATTCCCAAGAGCTGCACATATGAAATCTAAAATATGTAATTTTACCATCTACAAATGTATTTATTTATTTCCATTAGGATCATGTATGCCGTTGTACAACTGAGAATTTTATCATCATACTGTCTGGCATGTTTAGTTTTGGTTGTGTTTCATGATTCATGTCTTATTTAGTGGTTTTCACAGTTATTTTATTCCAAAAGGGCTGTAACAAATCAAATAAAGACAATAAAAGACATTTAATAAGTGGCATTTAGATCATTTACACTGACTGTTTAATGCAGCTCAGAGGTGACAAATTAATAACCTGCAGTTATGCATAACTAATGTTTGATGTTGATATTTGAAATTATTTACAAAATGAAAAGATTCTTTAAATGTGAAAATAAAACCGCCAGTAGGTGGCAGCAAGTCACTGTTAATGAGTGAGTCATTGAGATTCAACTGATTAATTCAAACGGATGATTCATTCGGGAATTCTTAGGCTGCGTCCAAAACAGTTGACTCGGTGCCTAGTTTTGTGTATGAAGTACTGTTGTCAAGATACCAAAATTATGCCTTCGATACGATACCAGACTAAAATACCTCGATACCGATACTAAATCGATACCACAGTCAAAAAAACACCCAGTAAAAGTAATTGAATATGAAAACAGAACTATTTATTCATAGTTTTTTTTTTTTTTTTTTTAACTAAAAACTCACTTGGCCAGCATGTTCCTGCCCTGTTTTTTGACCATTTCTTCTTATTGCAATTGTTTTATTTTATCTTTGTTTTTAAAAATAAGCTAAAAATGCTAATTACAAACAATATGACAAAAACAGTGCTTTATGTTTCAGCTACAGTGGGTCTATTTAACATTAGCAAGTCAAGAAAGAAATTAAATAATCAAATAAAAAACAAAACTGGTTAGTCCTCCAATAGTGTCTGGCTGCAGACAAGACGAGATGCACCTCTCAGCCGCGCATGCGCACTAAACGAGATGCACGAGGTTCGCTCGTATTAAGACCGTAGATTACACATGCACTCGATGCCGTGCATAAATAAATTATATTTTACACTACCGCGCTAAAGTGTTTGATCAGTAAGATTTTCATTTATTTGATTTTTAATGTTTTTTTTTTTCGCTTATCAAGGCTGAACTTATTTAATGAAAAGTAGATGCAAAAAGTACATATGTTGTGATTCAAAATAAGTTTTGTATTGTAATACATTTTAAAAATGTATTTGTGTAATGCAAAGCTGAACTTTCATCATCCATTAATCCAGTTTTCAGTGTCACATGATCCGTCTAATACTGATTAATAATCGTTAGAAACTTATTTTTACAGCCTGTTATAATTGTATTCTAAAGATTCCGTAAAAAACAAAACAAACAGAATTTATTCAATATTAAATTCTTAAACGTCTAAAAAACATCTTTACTTAGACATTTTAACAAATGAATACATATCCTGAATACAAATATTGTTGTCAGTATATTAATAAAATAGAAAACTGATATTTTAAATTATATTTCAGATTTTCCTGTATTTTTTAAAATAAATATGGCATACATGACCATAATAAACTTTTAAAACATAAAAAAAGATTATATGTATTATATTTAGCTGCTTAAGTTCGGTATATATATGTATGTACATATAAGATTATTAAGATGTACATCTCAAAATATTGAGAAAAATCACCTTTAAAGATGTCCAAATTAACTTGCTACTGCTACTGCCACATTCAATGTTAATATACTTGCAAACACACCATAAAAAAATACAGCAGTTGGTCATGGTTGAGTTTTGTAAATGATTTTACTTTATATACACACATTTTATATAGATAGATAGATAGATAGATAGATAGATAGATAGATAGATAGATAGATAGATAGATAGATAGATAGATAGATAGATAATGGTGCATGTGGTCCACCACATTATCTACAAATGTATGCATGTCCTGCACAACTGTAAAGATAAACATCAGTGGCTCTACAAGATCGTCCTCTATAAAATCGGCACTACAGTACTGTTCCAAGGACTCAATGGCTTCCTCATCCTCCATGCACAGTATACGAGGTAGCTGAACTGAGCCAAGAAGATTGCCAGAGTTCTCCAAGCACCACTGACTGGCAATCTTAAGAGTCGCCATGATACGCGCCTAAGAAAAAAAACAATACAAAAGAGGAAAATTTAAAATATGCTGAACAATAACGGCTGCAACCCCTAATAAAACCTACTTTTCGTGCAGCCACCTGCTTCTCCGATGTAGACTCAGGGGTGAAACTATTTGTTTCATCTTCCTAAAAAACATGAAGATTGAATTTGAACCTTTTTAAAAAGTAACTGACACTTTTTCTGAGGAGCTGCAACAAAGCAAAGGTACGAGTTACCTAGTACATGGAAAGGCTTTTCCTGTTAGTGGAAAAAATACAGCACAAGTATAGCTAGTATATGATAACATGCCATTTTTAACATCATTATTTCCAAGTATATGTTTTTACCTGAGAGATTTGATCAAACTTCCTCTTTGGCAACCTAAATACAGGCTGCTGATCACCTCTCAGGAAGGCTTTGGACTCTTCTGCATAATGGGCAAACAGTTTTCCATGTCTGGAAAATAGAGATTAAAGATTGAATATTGCATAGTTCCTTATTCATGAAAGCTTTAAGTATTCTGAGGACAAAAAACAAACTCTACCGATCCAGTCCGAAGTTCTCCATTAACATGATGCACCACCATTTCCTCAGCTCTGCCATGTCCAGCTGCTCAAAGCATAAATTATGCCTTTTGTAAGTTATACTGTCTTTAATTTATTCATCTTATAATATTACTTACAATTGTGTAGTCAAATGGGGCATCCAGCACAACGTACAATGCAGACTATAAATGAAAGACAAATTAATATTAGGAATACTATATAGGAATATATTATTAAACTACCAACATATTACATACCAACATGGTACACCTTACCATCAACATGAATATGCTGTCCTGTTCCAATATGACTATTGATTGATGCATCTGTAAGCATAATTTGAAGAGACAGAAGTTAAAATAATTATTGTCTTGTGTATAATATTATTTGAATGTTTGTTATCTGTTTTATAGTATCTCTCGATTTGAATAACCATTTTTAACAAAATTAACCTGTTATTTAATCTTTATAACAATTTTAAGTAACACCTCGTCTAAACAACAATTACACACAGCATGTCACCTGCAAACTTCTATCACTTTTCAAAACAACAGACCCAAACAAGAGAGAGTAAAATTCAGTGCATTTGTTCAATGCCTAAACAACATTTATTTAGATCTTCAATTTACTGGATGAAGAATTGGTACCCAATAAGCACGGCAGGATACATCAGACAGATATCAGCACAGTTTCGTTTACATTATCTAATAGACTAAACAACTCTTTTATAGCTAGCTAATCGTCTCTGAATGAGGTAAATATACTTACATCAATTATTTAATGGTCGTCGACTCCTCGAAACACTTGCATAACGTGACACCTGTGCATGTGGGATATACCAGATAATAATCAGGATCGTTTTCTATAACATTTACCAAATAATTAACAACTATTTGAATTTAACTTAATATTGTACGAATAAATATACTTACACGTTGCCTGTAGGTGCGTCCGATAGCGCATGTAACGTTATCTGAGTGTCCACGAGCAGCTGATGAGAACGCTTGTAGAAATGCGTACGCATGCGTGATTGAAAACACGTGTCGGACTGCGCAAGTGCGGCTGAGACTGCACGTATCTGAGTGCGCATGCGTGTCTGAGATTGCATGTCTGCAGCCAGACCCTTCTCTAGTCCTCACTCAATAAATTAACTATACACTGATTCATTATCAATATATTAAAATGATTTAGCCAAGCATAAGGTGGTTTTCTATTTTTCATTGTTGTTTGATTAACATTAATCACACAGAATATTAGATCCGGCTTAACACGGATCCAGTTACCTCAACTGTACACGTTCACTAAAGACACCCCGACTGTGTTTACCTGAATACTTGCCAGGATGTGCATTTTTACATATTTACATATATATGCGCGTATATATTTAACTCTTCCTCTTCCAATGTTTAGTGAATGGTGGAAGCAGAGCTCTGCACACACATCCATACTAATAAAATTCCAAATCGTACCGTTTGTAATAGCAGGGTATCGCAATACTTTTCTAGTACCGGTATATCGTGCAACACTAGTATGAAGGCATCTCACTAAACTAATTTCGGACAGACTTTTAAGGCAGTGTTACAATTTAATGATCTACAGCAAAATAGAGAGAGCTTTGGTGAGAACTGAACACCTATTTAATAGTAATTTCTCTTTAGAAATGACATCACAAGTGGAAAATGTTGGTAAAAAAACTTACGTTTACGCACAAACTGACAAGCAAACGCAACTTTCGGATGGCATCTTTTTTTCCCATCTCAACTGTCACAGAATTGAAAGCACAGGATTGTGGGATATCAGAGGCAGCGAAGGATACATGAATGCTGCCTTCAAAAACCGATCAGATGAAGGTCTCTCAGGAGACAGGAAGTGAAGCAAACATTAGATTCGGACGTGCCTTGATTCCTTCCTGCCATGAAATGTGTCCTCCGAAGGCAGCATTTTTCAGGTTTCGGACGCAGCCTTAATCTATTTTAGCCATTAAATCATTGATTCAACTGATTCGTTCAAAAAGCGGATTCATTCAGTCTGGAATCGCAGACGATATACAGTGAGGAAAATAAGTATTTGAACACCCTGCTATTTTGCAAGTTCTCCCACTTGGAAATCATGGAGGGCTCTGAAATTGTCATCGTAGGTGCATGTCCACTGTGAGAGACATAATAAAAATAAATAAAAAATCCAGAAATCACAATATATGATTTTTTATTTATTTGTATGTACAGCTGCAAATAAGTATTTGAACACCTGTCTATCAGCTAGAATTCTGACCCTCAAAGACCTGTTAGTCTGCCTTTAAAATGTTCACCTCCACTCCATTTATTATCCTAAATTAGATGCACCTGTTTGAGGTCGTTAGCTGCATAAAGACACCTGTCCACCCCATACAATCAGTAAGAATCCAACTACTAACACGGCCAAGACCAAAGAGCTGTCCAAAGACACTAGAGACAAAATTGTACACCTCCACAAGGCTGAAAAGGACTACAGGGAATTTGCCATGCAGCTTGGTGAAAAAAGGTCCAAGTTTTGGTCATAATTCCACTAAACGTATTTGGAGGAAGAAGAATAATGAGTACCATCCCAAGAACACCATCCCTACTGGGAAGCATGGGGTGGTAGCATAATGCTTTGGGGGTGTTTTTCTGTACATGGGACAGGGCGACTGCACTGTATTAACGAGAGGATGACCGGGGCCATGTATTGCGAGATTTTGGGGAACAACCTCCTTCCCTCAGTTAGAGCATTGAAGATGGGTCAAGGCTGGGTCTTCCAACATGACAATGACACGAAGCACACAGCCAGGATAACCAAGGAGTAGCTCTGTAAGAAGCATATCAATTCTGGCGAGGCCTAGCCAGTCTCCAGACCTAAACCCAATAGAGAATCTTTGGAGGGAGCTCAAACTATGTGTTTCTCAGTGACAGGCCATAAACCTGACTGATCTAGAGAAGATTTGTGTGGAGGAGTGGGCCAAAATCCCTCCTGCAGTGTGTGCAAACCTGGTGAAAAACTACAGGAAACGTTTGACCTCTGTTATTGCAAACAAAGGCTACTGTACCAAATATTAACATTGATTTTCTCAGGTGTTCAAATAATTATTGGCAGCTGTATCATAAAAATAAATAGTTAAAAAATCATACATTGTGTTTTCTGGATTTTTCTCACAGTGGACATGCACCTACAATGACAATTTCAGAGCCCTCCATGATTTCTAAGTGGGAGAACTTGCAAAATAGCAGGTTGTTCAAATACTTATATAAATACTGTATATTGCACACCCCTACTTCCTTCCCATATCTACAAACTTTGCTACATTCACAGTGGATTAGGGATGCTCCTTTCGGTTAATTTTTCCGACCGACAACCGATGCTCATTATCGATTATTAACCGTTAATTTATAAGATTATAATATCGAATTTACATCTGTGACCCGTTAAAAAGACTCTTTTCACTGGTTTATTTTACTGTGTAAACAGCAGCATACACACCAGATTGACAATGAGCCTTCGCTGACTGTGCGTGCACCTTGTCTGTTTGAGGAAGTGTTTCAACGTGCTTGACCGTTGTGCTGTTCTTTGAAACGACTCTGAGTAATTGTTCTATAAACCATCCATACGTGACAATGTGTACTTTAGTAAACTTGACCAAAACCACACGACGAAAAGCATTAAGGATTCAGATGGCACTGGACTGGTACCCGGGGAATACAGAGATAACGCCTCACTAGAGCAACCAGCCTTGGGAAGCGCCTTTCATTTGCTTTCCACCAGTCAAGAGCTTGGACTACTGCTGTAGCATATTTTGCAAGTAACTTCGTCGCCCTTTCTGCCGAAAGGGTCCCACATAGTAGGCTTCTTTACCATTGCTTAATTTTGCGAAATATGTCTGTGTAAAGACGTGTGGTTGCAAGTGTCGATGCGCCCAGAGAGTTAACAAATACAGCATATTTTTCTTTAACCATACAGCAAACAAACAAAAAAAAGTGTAGAAAAAAACAACAACATTTAAACCGTTTAACTGATAGTATTAATCGGTCAAAATTCTTACTATCGGTTAACGGTTAAACGGTCAATATGAGCATCCCTACATTGGATGTAAATAAAACTACACTTGGGTTCTTTAAGCTTGCCTCCAGTGGATTATGTTACAGAATACATGACCCTCATCATGAACATGAACCCAGGAGTTGCTCTTCTACGTCTCCGTCAGGACAATCGCCCTATTGAGGATTATGTTGAGGACTTTTGCAGACTTTGTCACCAGGTGGGTTTCAATGATGTTTGCCCTCAAAGACATTTTTAGAAATGGATTCATTCATTCATTCATTCATTCACTTGATGCCTGACAGTGATTTTCCAGGGACTATAGCAAAGTATATGGACTATGCCTTGTTATTGAGGGGCTCATCATTCACTGTGGGCATCGCGGATGAGGAACCCTTCAATTCTACAGTACCCACCATGTTAGAGCCTTTTCTTGTGATGTCTGCCATGCCAAAGCCTCTTCACGTCACGGCCCCCACACCAGAGCCTCCAGCTGTCATGGTTTTCACACCAGAGACACCTTTAGAGTGTGCAGCACTGACCATCGTGGCTACGGCTATCTGGTTTGTGTGTGTGTGTGGACAGCATATACATCGGCTCCAGCCCCTGAGCCTGCTCCAAAGCCTGCGTCAGCATGTGAGCCTGTTCCAGTTATCATTTTATACTAATAATAAAATGTATACTATATAATTATTTATAAAAGCATAACCTAAATAATATTAAAGCATTTGCGTTTGAAGATAACAAGTACATCTGTAACTCCCAACAAATGTGTACCTCACTCCACCATCCATTTACAAACTTTTTCTGGCGCCATTGTCCCAACACTTTAAAAACAAAGTGATACCCATGTTCTACACCTCCACCCAGCAATGAAGTTCTCCTTTTCTTCTCCACAAGATCACCATCCATTCTGTTCTTTTGTCTATGGCTTAAGCCCTGCAGCTGAGGCCTGCGATTCAGTGGATTCTTGTAATTGAGTTTTTAAGTAATTATAGAGGAGCTAATGTATCTTAAACGCCTTTAAATTAGGAATAACGATTATTTATGCTCACTTTACAAAGGCTGGCGGCAAGAGCAGTTCAGATGCTTGTATATGTTAGCAGTTCTACCTGCTAAGGTGGAAGCAGGTTTATGCGTTCTTGAGCCCATCCATTTTGATAAATTGTTCTTGTCATGTAGGTTACACAGTGTAAAGTTTTACAATCAGCACAGAAAACAGCAGAATGAGGTAAGAAAGAGATGTTTCTGTTGCCCTTTGTAAACACCAGGGATGGAAGGCCCTGAGGAACATCGAGGCACACTTAAGAAAACTGCAAAAGACTGTAAATTGGGAACAGCCTGGAGAAAAGTAAGAGGATATTTGACCTTGTTCCAAGAAAAAAAACACCATTTGGAATCACTCAGAAATGTACAAATCTTAGACAGCAATCACCTTTAATCTGCAACTTTATACCTCTGGAAATAGGAAACAGAACCCTTGAATCTCTAGATCCCCTGACCTCCACCCTACAAGCTTTAGTCATAAGCCTTACACATCCCAGAGGAATCTTTCTTTCTTTACACCGTTCTTTTTCTTTTTCTTATCTTTTTTTCTTTTCTAAATTAATAGAGTTGGTTCAGTCTCTCTTTACACTTCTCTTGACTTTCTACTGTAAAATACTGTATTTTTCTCCAAAGGAACTGCTTTCTCAGAGGCTTGGTGTCCTGTGGTGAACTGTGTTCAGTTGATAGTTTTAAAAGCTTTTTAAAGTGTTGGAAACAGAAACTGCTTCAGATGGAATATATATTCCATGAGTTGCATCAGGAGAGTCAGCATGTTCACTATGAGGCGTTGGCAGCCTCTGCATGTTTACTGTCAGCTAGCATCATTAATACATCTTTGTCATCTGGATCTTCTGTTACCTTATTTTTGTGGTGTTGGTTTGGTTTATGACTTTTTAATCTTCAGTATTGCCTGATTTATTCTCAAACAGTGTGCACATGCAGTCTCTGTCAGTGCATTTGAGTTTACTTTTCCTTGTTAAGATGATTCAGTGCATTGTTAAGGGATCCCTCAGCCCTCAGCTCTCTATACAAAGCTTTTTCAATTAGCCTTTTAATTGTCTAATAACCTCTGGGCATCAATGAGCAATGAGCAATGGAGAGAAAGGAAGAAAGGGGCAAAAGGAAAGATGAGCGATCTAAAATAAATTTCAGTGTTTTAGTGAAGAAGTCAATATTTGCCTGGTTATCATGGTCATCTTAGCCCCTTCTGGTAGATGTTGTAACTACACCATGATATATATAATTCACAAATTCACTCTGAGGAAAAAAAAGAGGTGCACGGTGGTACGAATAATGTTCCTTGAAAACAGTATTGTACGTTTCCAATAATTATTTTATTAATTGTTTTCTATATTAGTTGTATTTTTGCCTATGTTAGGCACTGTTTTCAAAAGTAAGGTGCATTTTCAAAACTCTTGGTACAAAAATCCAAACTGATCACACAGCTAGTCATTCTTTCAAAACCTGGGGCCTATACCATGAAGCCGGTTTAGCTGGCTAGCCAGATATGTTTAGGCTTAGTTTGTGCTAATCCTGGGTTTTAGGTACCATGAAAGTGGTTTGGCTTTTTAGCAGTGTTCATCTCCATAGTAATTTACGCTCCATGGCTAACCGGCTTTAGGGCAGATTATGTTCTAGATAAGAGACCAATCAGCTGTGAGCAAAGTGACACACTCAGTTTCAGTCAATATCATGTAAATCTTGAGTACATATAGAGTAGTACTGCATCCTTCAAAACCCCGAAAAGTCTTTAGTTGTATAATATTTATAAAAGAAAGATACGCTGTACCGAGTCTTTCCGAATAAAACCGAGCGGATGGAGACGTATCCTGTGGGCGGAGCCAAAGAATCATGAGGGTGCACACCTATTGCTTTGAGAGCGTCTGAAAGCTCTGACATCGTGGAAAAGAAAACGTTATCCTAAATAAACCATGGCTATCAATCAGATTCAATTATACATATATGATCCAGAATTTGATCCGGAGGCTGAAATTGAACAGGAGCAGCAGCAACAGCAACAGCAGGCCGTCTCTATGTGGTATGTACTGTAATTGTTAATTTGCTTACTGGCTTGTCAACATTTGTGTGTGTTTACTCATGGTTTATGAGGACATGATTTGGTTTATAGATTATTGTATGTGACTAAACATTAGTAGTAGCAAGCGGAACGGTTTTGCATGTCAGACTCGGGTTTACATAGAAAAACAATGGAATAGTAGAGTATTTGAATGAAGAAGCGTGCTTTGTGTGACCGGCCCCTAGGTTTAATATGAAATAATTTAGTTCAACACCTATAGTGGTCAGCTAAACAAATGTATTTAAACACACACCATACATCGCATGCACCATTGATAAATTAATTATACACGATCATGTTGTTTTCTGATGTGTACTAACGCAACGATAGCCAACAACACACAGACATTTGAAGCAGTTTAACTCATCGCCTGCTTTCAACTCCCGACCGTGAACCTTTTTTTGTTGGGCTCCATCAAAAACACACTTCTTTGGTGATATTGATTTTGTGAATTTAGCCGACCTTCCTAAAGCGGAGCAAAGCGCGTTTATGGGTGTGCATTTGGTCTCTCGCTCAGATCGCGCACGCGCCCTCCGGGAGAAGAGGAACAAGGACAAGGAAATTCTGCCCCATTTGACGTCAAACAGACCCATACTCTGGAAAAAAAAACGTTCAAAAACTTGTGAGAAACTGGAAGGAGTATTTTTGACACATCAAAAATCCAACTTTATTTTTCGAAACTTTGTCCATGTTTAGCATGGGAATCCAAGTCTTTAACAGTGTAAAAAGCTCAGTATGAGCTCTTTAATGTAAAACAAAATGTGAGTTTGAATATCATTTTTCATTACCTTTATAGACATAACCTACTGAAAGTAATATATAACCTCAGATCTTAAAAATAAATGAAAGGAAACAACAATGTTCAAAATGTCAACTCAAGGTGAACAAACAAGTGTATTCTAAACAAAAAACAAAAAAGATGATTCCAGTCACTAAGTATGTATTTTTAATACTATTAAAATGCTTTTCAAAGATGAAATTTCTGCCAAAGGCCAACGAGCAGAATCAAGATCTGTTTATTTCCCGTTTTGTCTGAATACCAGGGCAATTGCTATATGTAAACCCCACCCCTGGGAGAAAGCTATAATGACTGGTATTTTAGACCTTGGTTTTCATTCCTTTGATGTCATCAGAACTGGAAAATGCCACATGATGCATGTGGAACTTCAGACAGAATCTCTTTCTCCCTCTCTCTACTTCTGATCTCTCTAGAAATTAAACTCTCTTTATTTCTTTCCTATCACTCTAGCTCTCTCTCTCTCTCTCTCATGATAGCCCTCCCCCAGCCTCTCTCTCTCTTTCTCTCTCTATCTCTATCTCTCTCTGGAGGGCTCTGAGAGAAGCAGTGAAGCGCCACAACGAGCTCCTGTCTGTCACAATCACACATGTTTCCCATTAATGTGACAAACACAGTTGACATCCAATTTCCCCCATGTGTGCCAGCTTCCCACAAAATGGATGATGAGACTGCAAAACCTCCGTTCATGATAAACCGCAGCATTCCTCTGCCTCAGGGAAGGAATCCACACAAGCAGCGCCATCAAACACATGAATGGCATCTCATCTCCTACTAAGTGAACGACCAGTGCAGGTGGGGGGTGGGGGGCAAGCAGCTGTTTTTTGAGGGGAGTGGACGTGTCTGGTGGTGGAGGCAGAAGCCGACACAGACACTGTTGCGTGCAAGGTTCTGACGGGCCGTTTAACCATCATGACCTCTTGTTACAGCTGTAACAAGCAATAGTCTTCAGACTGACTGAACGAATGTTGACTCTCAGAACTATCAGTGAAACTCTTTTGGCATTCTGGGATGCCACTGTCAATCTGTGCAGCTCTCCTGTGTCATTATGATGCTATGACCTGCACAGCCTAATCCATACCACGTGAGTGGCCCAAGTCAGACAGACGTGTCATTTGCTGTCTGTTGCTGCCACCTAGTGGTGGATTTATCAAAGAAGGTATCATTTCAGGATGGATGTTTAATGACAACACAAATGCAGACACTCAGCAGCACAGTGGCCATGATTATTCATTAGAATGCTAATTATTAAAAGACAACAACAGACCTTATGAGTGAACTGCTGAGCTGCGCACAAAGTGAATGCAGAATGCGATTACTTTATCTCTCCCAGTGGGAAATCAAACATTTACTTTGAACAATAACAAAAAATAAAGGGTTTTTCATTATTCTTTGTCTTACCTTAACACAACCGCCCCAATCGTGTAGATTTTCCTATAAGCACTAGATCTATAGTCTTCTTTAATTTCCTCTATGCTACATTCTGCTATAGTTAAACCGTAGTAAATCCGGGTGAAATTAAATTGACTAATTGGTTTCCGAGGGACAAAAGAAACGAAACTAAATTGATTGCTTTAATACGTCTTTTAGTAAAAGCACTTTTAGTTCAACTGTTCGGACGGACAAATTAATTTGTCTTGCTTTTTTCCTGCACTTTCCTTTTTCTTGCCTGTCTCATTTCATATTCTCACAGTTTCACAGTTCTCAAAATCTGCATGAGGATTAATTTCTGCAGTGCTCCATTGGTTTCGACCTCACCTCAAAAAACAATAGGACCTGGAGGCAGCAGGTGAGTATAATTCCCAATGTTTGAATCCCAATCTGTCTGTCAGTTTTGATGTGACGTTGAACATGACTGACTGATCGGTTACTAATGAAAGGAGGGAACAGAGATGTTATGTCCCGCTTGCCTCAACCCCTGGACTACTGCTGACTGGCCGTTCTTAGTAGCGGGTTCTTTGTTTATATCAACTGTACCATTTTGTATGATTGTATGAACTGTGCTATTTAAATAAACTTGCCTTGCCTAGTTTCTGTGGTTGTGATATCAAATTGTATTTCCAGTGGTTTCTGTAGTTGTGATTTCAACTGTAGTTTCTATGGTTGTGGATTCGGCTGTAGGTTCTGAGGTTGTGGATTCAGCTGTAGATTCTGTGGTTGTGATTTAGACTTGTCCAAATGACTAAAATGAGTGACTAAGTCTTCTTAAATGGCTTCTGTAGTTGTGGTTGCAGCTGCAAGTTTGGATGTTGGGGATTTGACTGTAGTTTGTGTGTTTGTGGTTTTGTTGGAAGTGTTTTTCTACTGAAGAAACAAAGTCACCTAAATCTTGGATGCCCTGGGGGTAAGCAGATAAACATCAAATTTTCATTTTTGGGTGAACTATCCATTTAAAAGTGGTCCCCCTTCCTAATCCGAACCAGGTGGTAAGCATTGTGTAAATCCAACTTCATAAGAAACCCACTCCTCTATGCCGGGAATGAATGGCAATCTGGTTGTCAACCCGGATGGCAAGGTCCACCAGTCCGTCGAGAGAAGAGGGTAATTCTAATGAGTAAATCTCGTCCTTATATATTTGGCCAGTCCATGGAGAAAGTGGTCCCTCTGAGCCTTGGATTTCCACCCACAGGACGCTGCGAGTGTATGGAATTTGATCGAATACTCAGCCGTAACCGAGCCCCCTGCCGTAACGGCGACAATGCTCGTGCCACCTCAGAACCGAGTGCTGAGCAGTCAAAGACCTTGCGAAGCTCCCCAGAAAAACCAGGTAGCGCTGATTACTTCAATCACGAGCTGCAGAAATATGACAGGACAAACAACAGAGGCGAACCGCTGTCACACCCTGACCTGTGACAAGTTTCAGCTGTAGTTTCTATGGTTGTGTAAGGGCCACCCGTTGGCCCAATTGACCTATCAGTAAGCCACGCCCCTCGAACCCACGCCCCTATGGTCTGTGTATGTTTGTTTACTGTTAGTGTTTTTGTGTAATTTGCTGTGCATGTTAATGATAATGCAATGGAGAGAGAGAGTTTGTGAATGAGACGTTATGCTTTGCTTGTTCAGCTCTTACAGTGATTTTTTTGGAATGAAAAACTATGTAATTAACTTCATAAGCCATCAGTAAAGTTTGGCCATCATTCGGACGGGCTATGCGCTGCATTCTGTGTCCAAAAACATCTTGGGATAAGGTTTTCACACTGACAGCTGTCATTGTAAGACATAGCAACTCCATTTGTTTGTATGAGTTAGCAACAGTAACTAAGGGGGGGCTTGGCTTACCAATAAGTAAATTATGGAATCCAATGGCATGGGGGAAGGTTTAATGCGTGTAGGTTTTTTCAGCGCTTCTATGAAGTTCATTTAATTTTTTTCGAATTTAGAAATTTAGATTGTGCTTCTAATTGGGAACTAATCATAAATGTTGGTTTTATTTATTATTAGTTATACCATACTCTCAAATATTCATTCATTAGGAACCTGATGCCTCACCGTCACACGCCGGCACCGTTACGTGGATCTCACAGACAGCAAGTCACCAGACGGATCTTAGTCAGAGGGTGCAGGGTTAGCTATTACCTTTTCAGTCGGTTGCTTACTGCTCACTCGGGCAAAAAAGTGTTTATTTAAAAGTTTATTTAGATTTGCTAAGTCAGTGATAGACAAAAATCAAAAGGTCTCAGATAACCAGAGGTGGAAAGTGACGAATTACATTTACTTGCGTTACTGTAATTGAGTAGTTTTTCTGTGTACTTCTACTTTTTTAAGTAGTTTTAAAAAGCTGTAATTTTAGTTTTACTCAAGTACATTTTGATTGAAGTATTGTACTTCGCTACATTTTAAACCACATCCGTTACTGAGTAAAAATAAATCATTAATGCAAAGGGGAGGAAAAAAACACGATCCGGAAACGACTATATTGAACAGTGGGAAGCGGAACGCGGACGCGGAAGAGAACAAGCGCGCAAATATCAGAGGGAGACGAACAAGACCGACGTCAGTGATGCAGACCCAGCTGAAAGCAAAACGCCGTCGTGAGCCCCTGGCCAGTATGGAAATACTTTGGAAATTGAAAAAAATAACGTGGTGTTGTCTTGGAGGATATCAAATGTGCACAAAATGTGGATGCAAATGAAGAAACACATAGAACATGTTCGGGCACACATCCCTCTCTGCAGATAAAGGTATGTTTATAACTAAAGGCCGAATGATTTCTGTGACGCAGAGGGAATCCCGGTATCCAGTCATGAACATTACCTTTACATTATAACGTAGGATTCACGTCATATACACAACCTGATGGATGAACGAATAACTCGAAAGAATAAATCAAATCGCGACATGGTCTGTAAATATTAAAGCACAAAACATTGCTATATGAATATATGATCTGCTTGTTCTGTCTCTGTGAATGAGCTGCTCCATCTACTACATACAGGACTCTATTATTCTTAAACATTTTAATGAATTAATGATAAAATTAAGTTGTTAATCTAATTCATAATCATTTATTGAATTTAGTTTATTAGACATGTTTTATTGAATTTTTAATAAACAAAACAAACAAATGGTTTTAAGTTTATGATAAAGCATTTGTTCAACCAAAAAAATCATCATCTTCATTCATTTAACATCATTTTAACTAACCATAATTTAATAATAGGTAGGGCCTTCAGTTTATTTATTAAATAATTGTTTAATACCGTGATGTTTTCTGAGATAGTTGTCATATCGTGAAAATCTCATTCTATCACAAACAGTCCCCCACCCCCACTGTTAAAAAAAGTAACTAAGTAACTTTTACTCTGAGTACATTTTAAATGAGCTACTTTTTACTTTTACTTGAGTACATTTTTAGACCAGTAATTTTACTTGTACTTAAGTAAAATTTAATTGAAGTAACAGTACTTTTACTTGAGTAGAATATTTTGTTACTCTTTCCACCTCTGCAGATAACGTACTTACTGCTTCATTCTTTTAAGACTTTGTTATGACCTATCCTGGACACAGATTTGCAGTAGCATCAGCCTCCTCAGAATCTACTAGATAATAAGGATTTCAGAAGAATGCAGAATAAACCAAATATAACATTTTATTTATGAAGTAAAAATGTATCATGCCAATTACACAATTAAACAATCAGAAGCAATTTCAACCAATTCAGAAATATTAAATACTTTACATTAATTGCCATTAATTACCTGACAGTGGAGACACACACAGCCGTATAAGTGTCACGATTATGTTCATTCTTAGATTGGTTTTCATGGACTTTTATTTTGTTATTCATCACAGTGGAAATGAATACCGGAAGTGCGCCTCCAAAGCAGTGTGTCAATTCTTCTGTATATTTTCAACTTCTATTAACATCTAGTTTTACTCAAACGTCTCATAAAATGATCTCAAAATCACTGTTTGTAAATAAAAAAAAAAAAAAACATAATTATTATCAATGTGTTATATGCAATAAATTGCGTTTTAATTTTACTTGAGACAATTTAATATGATGATGTCAATAAAAGTCTTTAAAGGTCCCATGGCATGGCATTTTTCTATTATTTTGTAATGTTTCCTGAGGTGTACTATATTGTTAGTATGATTTTTACATAAAAAATGTCATATTTTAGAAATAAAACGCATTTTTTTCTATCCTGTTATTACCCCTCTGTCTGAATGCCCTGTTTTAAGGGGCGTGTCTGCTGTGAGACTTCAGTGAAAACGCCCACTGTTGTGATTGGCTGACATCTTTGCATTTGAAATGAGTGTTAGATTATGTCGCGGAGGGGGCGTGGTTTAGCGACTGCATGCATGCGGAACAAGAGTGGGTGTTTCTACATTAGTGGGTGTTTTCAAACTGATGGGTGTTTATAAATGACGCAATGAAAATGATCCCCTTCACCCGACCCCACCCCTAAACCCTACCCACACTGTGACGTGGGCAAATCAGGTGACACAGTTGAAACCGTCCCTCTGTTTATGGCCACACCCACTGATGAGGTAACTCCTATTACTAACCTGCAGAGACATATACTTGCATGCATGAGAGAGAGAGGCTGACTGCTGGGCACTCATGAATCATGGAGAGCTGGAGGAAGTTTTATTGTACCGAGTTATTAAAATAGCGCTGTGCTGTTAGCGCGAGCTTATTTGTATCTGAGAGTTCTGATCGCTCTCTGTAGTTGAATAACTTTATAAGGGATTTGTTTCATGCTACTAACAGAAACTATCGTTTTAGTCACTGGCTTGATTCACTGATGCATTACACTTAGGGCATCAAGACGACGATCGACGATCTAGAAAGAAAGTCTGAGTGAACTTGAATGATTAGCTACACATCAGAAATCACTGATCACAGATCAGGCATTAATGAACCCTGTTACTTACTGTTTGTCGCGGTGCTGTCGAATCCATATTATAAAGTTTGATTGTAAAGCCTGTGCAGACATAAACTGAATACATTTTCTCCAAATGCTATGGGAGGGCGGTAACCTCTCTGGTGTTCACATAATAACCGGAGAGCTTTCAGATCAGCTCATCTGGGCTGTCATTTTCTCAAAGGCAGAGAAAAACAGCCAGAACTCGGTTTACACTGATCAAAATTTCTAGCCACTTGGGGACAATATTCAGGCCAGGGGAACTCATATTAATGTTGAAAAACCTCATAAAATGAAAATGTCATGCCATGGGACCTTTAACCGAACATCTTAACATTTTATTTTGTAAAAGTTAACTTAAAGTCTGCACAAAAATAAATTCCATTCTCTACTTTCTAAATGCATGTTATGATTCCGACCAATCCACCCTGTTTGTTTTTGACCTCATAATATTTAATCAAAATATCATAATTAAAATGATAAACTTCTCTCTGGTGACATAGGACTTTTACATGCGGTTACTTCTGTTGCATCGCGACTTTACAGTTGTTGTTTTTTTCAATTGCTAGCAATTGCTTCAATTGCCTATTGTCCAATCTGTTGTCACATTTTCAAAACTTTAAACACAATTACCACAACAACCATCGGTTGTGACCATACCATAAACACAATTCATGTTGTATTCACACAATTTGCAGTCAGTTTCACAGAGTCACAGCCTCCACCCACCAATTGGCATCGTCACCAGATTTCCATGCTCCGCCCACTCGTTCAAAATCCACAGAGTACCGATCACCTGCACCTCCCCCTTATCATTAATTGACACTGTTGCCCTGTCCCAAATGGCACCCTAAACCCTCACTGTCTTCCTCTGAGTCCGCACTTTCACAACGTAATTTCGCTTTGACTGCCGGGTAAAAGTCCTCTGTGTAGCTCGCGAACTTGCGGGCTCAGCTGAAGTGCGCATCGAGGGCGCATAGCAGTCGCAAAGAGCGGTGCTCATGAGCTCTCTTCTTTAAGCTTAAATGACGAATGGGACACCCTACGGTCTTGTGGACTTACAATGGCCGCTGCGTGCGCATGTCCGTTAAGTCCACAAGACCGTAGGGTGTCCCATGAAGTGAACACTTCATGTGAAAGTGCACATGAAGTGTGCCATTTGGGACAGGGCCTAAAGCTGTCTCATTTCAAAAGGCTGCATCCTCCAGAGGTGGCATTCGAAGGCTGCATGCGTCATCAAGGCTATCACATTTCACAGGAATTCGGAGTGTGCATAAGGTGTATTTTTCGCTGCTGCAGATAACCCACAATTATTTGCGTCGCCATTAACAACCGTCATGTTTTTTAAATAGTATTTGAAAAAATGGCAACGCCAGCATGTATGCAAGCGAATATGTGGCGTTTAAATTAAAGCAGTTTCAAGCTTGTTTTTGTTTTTAAGCTGTATTACCTCAAAAAGATGTGGTAAACAGGATTACAAGTGTTTAGTGATTTTTAAACATTTTGAACAGAACTTTGCTGTAAAGACAAGAAACATTGTATAGTTATTTTCAAGTTATAAATAATTTTCATTCATATAACTGGTGTGAGAGTGCAACGACGCTGTGAATGTGTTGGCAAAGCAATGCGAGACTTCCTGCCTGTGTGTCCTACGAAGGACGTCTCGTTTAATTCTGATTAATGATACTCCGTATTAGGGCTGGGTGATATCTAAAAAAAAAAAATTATATCACAATATTGTCAACATTTTTACGATATTTGATATATATCTCGATATGTTTGCAGTTGCTTTTAAATAAAAAAAATGTATTATTATTTTGCCCCCATTAAAAACAACAAAAACTATTTAGATAGAACCAAATTAAATACAAAATGTTTACGTTTACTGAACAGGTCGGGATGACAAAAATCTTAAATCATGATACGAGTAATTTAATATATTACTATATAGATTTTTAATTTTATCTTAAAAAAAAAGCAAAATTTGCAAATTACAAACAATATGACAAAAACAGTGTTTTATTTTCAGCTACAGTGGGTCTATTTAACATTAGCAAGTCAAGAAATAAATCAGAAATCAAATATATATTTTAAAAAACTGCTCAGTCTTCACTCTATAAATTAACTATAGGCTACACTGATTCTTAATAAACATATTAAAGTTGTTCAGCCAAGCATGGGGTGGTTTTCTATTTTTCATTGTTGTTCGATTAACATTAAATCACACAGAATATGAGGTCCGGCCCTTTAAGACCTCCACGGACCAAATTCATTGTAACACACGATTTCTCACTCAACTCTGTGTACGTTCACTAAAGACATACACTACTGTGTTTACCTGAATACTCACCAGGATGTGCATTTTTACATTTGTTTGACCATTGAAACCCAATAATCCATGAAAGAACTGAATCCCGATCGTATGTTGTCTGAAAGGCGTTTGCGCGCGCTTCAGGTCAGAGTCCGGCAGCACGAACACATCCTGCGGCGAGCTATTATTTCTCTCATGCGCGCATGTTTCTCTTGCTTACTTTGTCATGCGCTGCGCGTATATATTAAACTCTTCTGCTTCCAATGTTTAGTGAATGGTGGAAACAGAACTCTGCGTTATCTGGTAATGTTTTTTGGGAAAGAATGCATGTTGAATTTGAAATATTTGATATTCACGATATTTTCAAATTTGACATCGTTGTCAAAATTATTGTGATATTTACGTGAATATTCGATATATCGCCCAGCCTTCTCCGTATACCGCATCCTTCACAGGATGTGTCCTCCGGAGGATGCAACCTTCGAAATTAAATGAAATGAGACACGGCTTCTTAGAGCACACTCTCCCTGCACACCCTTGTCTAGGGCTGGGTATTGTTCAAAATCTTTCGATCTGATGCCAATTTCGATACCTCAGTTTCGATACCGGTTCCTAACGATACTTTTTTCAATACCATATGTTTTAAAATCCATTTCAACATAAAAAAAATACATTAAACAAATGTAATTAAAACAAATTCTAGTAACAGTTCTCACTCAGGGTAACTGTCACGAACCCGGTCTCTGTGGCTCCCTCTGATCGCCACCTGAGGGCACCCTCACCTGAGTATTAGACTGTTCTTGGACTCCATTTCCCATGTACCCTCACTCCGGGACTGAGTACTGCACACCTGTTACTCATCACCTGACACTCATTACATGGCATATATATACTCAGCACACACACACATCCATCGCGAAGTCTTGTATTGCCCTGGCTACATTTCTGAGCGTTTACCCTGTTTACTATTACCCGTTGCTTACATTGGACTGTCTATTCACCCTGTTTCCTGCCTGCCGCCTGCCTTGTTATCTCTGCCTGTCTACCGATCACCCCTGTCTTGTCTGCCGCCTGTCCCGACCTACTGCCTGGTATTATGATTGTCTTCGTCTAGCCTCTGACATTGGTATTGCTGGTATTTGACCCCTGCCTGTACGACCACAAGTATTTATTAAAGCTGCAAATGGATCCCCCCGAGTCCTCCGCTTCATTACAGTAACATTATTAATAAAACTGGTTGTGCTTTTTGGATAGGGGTGTGCCAGCAGACACTTTTATTGCATTTTCTTTTTAACTTTTTAATAATTAAAAAAATATATAATATTTTTTAAGTCTAATAAAGTAATGAAATGTAAAATAACACTGCATAGTTTTCACCGTATAAATTGATTAAAACTAAAGTTATTCAGAAAAGAGCTGTGAGTAATTTTCTCTTTGCCTTTTGTTGTTTGATTGACATTAATGGTTCAATTGTCAGCAGATTTATTAGACGCTGCCCCTTTAAGACCGAATGCAGATCTAATGATATCATTCTCCCATTGATTTCTCCCAACTGTTTAAGCCCATTTAGGATCAACTGTGTTTAAGTGAATACTCTTCAAGCCGGCCATTTTGACATATAGGCTATTTGTATTTGATGGTTTAGTCGCATAATGTGCAAGTAAGTCCGTTTCGCAGCGTGTACAGCACACACACACACACACGCCCGCACTTGGAAACAGCATCTATTGCGCGGCGGATTATATCGTGCTTTTAATTTTGTCAAACACGTCCTGCATTTTAGCCAAAGTAAAGACTGCATTTCACAACAATCACACATCGTGCTGACTCTGACGTAAAGTTTATGTTTAGGGAGAAATGACAGCGCGCACTGAGAAGGGAAGGAATTTGCGCTATACGGAACGCGGATATAGTTTATAACAGTTTTACCTCAAGCGAAAATAAGTTTAATACCACAGCCCACCATCACTCATTAAACTGACTGTCGCACTGTAGCTCCGCGTGAGCGATCGCTCTCTCTCAGGCTAACGGAGAATTTCATGCACTTAACCTAATACTTTCAGAAAACAATTTCAAGATGACGTTGGCTGTGGTGCTTTTACAGTGTGTAAGTGAATGTCGTGATATTACTGATCATTAGGGCTGGGCGATATATCAAATATTAGCGATAAGATAAATTTTGACGACGATGTAAAATTTGAAAATATCGTGAATATCAAATAATTCGAATTCAACATGCATATTTTCCCAAAAAACATTACCAGATAACGCAGAAGTCTGCTTCCACCGTTCATTAAACATTGGAAGCAGAAGAGTTAAATATATACGCAAAGTCATGACAAAGAAAGCAACAGAAACATGCGCGCATGAGAGAAATAATAGCGCAGCGCGGGACGTGCACGCGCTGCCGAACTCTGACCTAAAGCGCGCGCACACGCCTTTTAGACGACACACGATCACGATTCAGTTCTTACTTTAAAAGCAATTGCAAACATATCGAGATATATATCGAATATCGTAAAATTTTCGCCCAGCCCTACTGATCATGTGAAGGTTTTACTGCGTCGCTGTGAATACATTGTAGGGGAAACACTGCATGCAAGTAGCCTATGCTACAGGCTCACACAGACACAGCCGCTTGGCTTTTGGAACCGAAATTTGGCACCGAAAGATAAATCATTTTTAGATACTCATAGTATCGAAGTTTTTCTTTCGATACCATTAAAGTATCGACGTTCGGTGCCCAGCCCTACCCTTGTCTGGTCTCGTCATTCGTATCTTTCAGCCTCAAATAGGAGACAAAGTTTATACCGTGCACGAAGTTGAGTTCTGAAGAAGACGTTGGAATGGCTACGCAGAAGCTGATAGGAGTGACTGCCTGTTGAGTTCTGGCGATGCTGTGCAAAAGCAGGTGTGCGAATGTGCCATGGGCAATCAGTGTCATGTAAAAGCTATGTTAGGCGCTATGTTTTAATATAATTTTAGAGGCCAGATGGTTGGCTTGATGCATAAGATCATCGATGCTGCATGTGAAATAATGATTGTGCGGGGGATACCAAAAGTGTCACAAATCTCAAAAATGAAATGGATGGCGTAAGAGGCTTGACAAATTCATGGCCTGATGTGAGAAGCATGTTTACTAATAACAAAGAGCCTGTCCGTGTAATCCTCAGAAAAGTTATTGATGTGATGGGTGATTGTAGTGATGAGTTAGGAGTTACTGAGGTTATCTGTATGTATACATTTGTGACAGATCAATGTGTGTGACTGGTGTCAATAAATGAGAAAACTGACACTGATGATTTTTGTTGCTACATGACCTGCTTTTATCTAGCTAGCTTAGTAAAATAATTACTGAATTATGATTTACATCCAAAAATACATCTCTGCTGTGCTGTCTCCGGGTTATCATGTTTTGTAGACATAGATTCATTAGCTGCTGCACACCCTGCATTACTCCTGGTGTGTCTTGATTTTGAGCCCTTTTGGCCTAGCTAGTTTTATTCCTGGACTGATTTAATTATGGGTTAGTTCTAGCTGATGTTTCCTGATTGAGCAGTTTGACCCAGCTAAAGCTTGTTCATTTAAAGTATATGTCAATATGTGTACATTGTTCTGTTGTGCTTGCAATTGCAATTGAGATAATAAATGTTCTCCCTTTTATGTAAACAAGCACATCTTGCTATATTTTTTTCTTGTTTTTGTAGGCTTTGTCTCATCTTTAGACATTTTAACTATGCAATGTGCTAAGTATCTTTTTTAAAGTATACAGGGAATGTTTATTGGGTTAAATTTTATGTGTAAGAATTGTAGGGGGCCCAGAAATTATGTTTTCCATGGGGCCCAGAATTTCTGGCGGCACCGGTGTGAAACATCCAAGAATGGGACGCTTCAGTAAGCATAAAACACCACACTTGTTGAGATAATTCAGAAAAGCAACCCAGTAACTTGTATTTTTCTTCAAACAAAAGTGATAAAGTAATTTGCGAGTAAATCGGTGTGCACTATATTTTGTTTTACACCATAGATTTTGAGGGTTGCTGATGTATTTATACCTTTGTTTTGCAGCATTTTTAAAAATGATTCATAGATGTTTTACAAGATACAATATTTCCTTTCATTATTTACATACCACCCCACAAATCTATTTCAACACTATTTAAAAACTAGGATAGTATAATAATATAATGTACATGTCTCAAGTGATGACAGTGGTTATAACCATAATGTTATTAAAGCAAACAAATTTACAGGAACACTGTCGTATATGAACAAAGAGAAGACGAGAACACCTAGAGTACCCTACCATGACAACAGATTCTACGAAACACAGTTGTTGTTTTACAAAGTGTAAGGAAAACACACACACACACACACACACACACACACACACACTTTGAGCTTTGATGAGGTCCAAGAACAGTAACACTGTTCAATATAAATTAGAATCCAACTCTGACGTGACTTGAGTTTGTTTCACATATAACTGTAAATGATCTCAGCTAGCAGATGCAACTGAACTAAACGCAAAACTCAGTCTCACCTAGGGCAACCAAAGAGCTAGAGCCGGCCCTATTACAACATGTTAAAACATTTTGGTATAACACAATATTGAGAAATAAAACACAACGTCTGTTTTCTGGATCAGATTTATAAGACAGACACCTAAATCACTGCTGTCAAAGTATTGGTGTGAGCAGAATAAAAAAAAGGCAAGAATCATCCCACCTTTCACTTAAAATGACAACTTAACTGTAGGGGTGTGACGAGACACTTATTTCCCGAGACGAGACAAGATTTTTACATGGTATATTTAAGAAATCCTCAATGATAAAATACATAATTAGAAAATCGTTTGCATGTGCATTTTAAAATGTTTTAACTCATCATCTTGTAATGAATGTAATTTCATTTCTACTTTCTGATAATTAATTATCATATGCAATAAAAGACAGCAATAACTAAGCACTGCAAAGGTTTTGCCAAAAACTCAACTGACTAGCTCCTTTCCTGTATAATTGTCTCTTCAGACCTTAGAACTGTACATGAGCTTCTTGTGACCTCCTAACTGAACCCCTTCCCACAAATGTATCATATTAAGTGCAAACAATAACTAATCAAAGTGCTCAATATTCAAAGTGCAAATAGAGACCAATTTCTTTCTTCAAGCATGATACAGAGATAAAAGATGGTCACAAATAGATAGCTTTCATATTGGGAGAAATTTGCTTGCCTCAGGGTCGCTTTCAAACAGCGGTTAACGTATTGCGTTTGAATGCGCTGTTTACTTTCACTTTCAATTTCGCGATCGTGCATACTCTGTGATTAGAGAGCGGAGCGGTGGTGCTGAATGCATTTTAAAATACAAGACATTTGTCTGACGCTTCTGTTGTGCAATGAATCCTCCGTCATGTTCCAGTCCACTAACACGTAACACACATAACACACGCTCGTCTTCTTGTCACGTGTCGAGCTCGTTCTAATTGAAGCTACTCTTATCCACCTGGGGACATTCTAAAACGCTTAACGTGAAAAACGCTTAACGTGGCTTAATTTACCAAGACAGTGTTATTATCCGACCAAACTCAGGAAATATCATATTAAAAAAGTATACTATGTACAAAAAATCTCATGAGCCCAGAATATGAACGCAACGCGTTTAATTACACGTTAAGCGTTTTCCTCCCATAGAAAACCATTATAAGAAAACGCTTAACGTGGCTTACTGTACCAAGACAGTGTTTTTAACCGACCAAACTCAGGAAATATCATATTAATAAAGTATACTATGTACAAAAAATCTCATGAGCCCAGAATATGAACGCAACGCGTTTAATTACACGTTAAGCGTTTTCCTCCCATAGAAAACCATTATAAGAAAACGCTTAACGTGGCTTACTGTACCAAGAGAGTGTTTTTAACCGACCAAACTCAGGAAATATCATATTAATAAAGTATACTATGTACAAAAAATCTCATGAGCCCAGAATATGAACGCAACGCGTTTAATTACACGCTAAGCGTTTTCCTCCCATAGAAAACCATTATAAGAAATCACTACGCTTTCGTAGTGTAATTCATGTATTGTGAAACTGCAGCTCCATGTTAATGCTAAATAAATATGATCTGTATTCTTCTGACTTCCGTCTTTCTGCGCTTAAATTTTTGACGTGTTTCTTTCGCCAAAATATGGCCAAAATCATTGCACGCCTATGAACATCGATTTGCCAGCGAAAACAACAGTCTGGAACTGAGAAATAGATTGGCCGTGTAAAACCAACCTTTGTGTAAAAAAATAATAAACTGTTGCAAATGTCTAAATGACTTGTTGTGTGCGTAGGGCAAAAAAAGCTCCCGAAATAAACCGATTTGTACAATTCAGTCTTTCTTTTAGCTGTACAGTTTTGGCATAATTCTGTCACTCACTGAGTTTTGCAAGCAGGAAGGTGGGTCCACCTTCTTCTGGAGCCAATCAAATGAGATGCTTGCTGATTCTCCATTTACTCTCATCTGATTGGTTCAAGAAACACCCCAGACCAGAACACATCTTTAACTTCATTTGGCTCAGCATTGTTCTCGCTGCCAAAACGTTACTTTTAATGCACACGTAGGCCTACATTAGGGGTGTAACGATACACTTGTGTCACGATTCGATATGTATCTCGATACTGAACTCACGATACGATATGTATCACAATATTTTTAAGCCAAAATAAAGTTGTTTTTTTACAATTTTTAAAAAATATTTTTGCTAATATATATATATATATATATATATATATATATGTATATGTATATGTATATATATATATATATATATATATATATATATATATATATATATATATATATATATATATATATATATATATACTATTTTGTATTATAGATATAATTTTATTATTTGTGCATTTTTATCAGATCCTGCAAATATTCACCCTATGCATTATTATATTATATTCAACATTATGTATAGTCGTTATGATTCTATGTAATAAGATTATTAATGAAATAATGTCACTGAAACTCCGTAAACTTTATGTTTTTCCTTCACGCATTACTCGCGCTTTCAATGCAGGCAGCATTCTCACCCCATGCTTGCAACTCTCCCGTGCTCGCTATGTCCCGCCTATCTCTCTATTAACAATATGTATGAATGAACCATTGCTTTGAATAATCATACTACTAAAACTAAATGTGATATATTGATTTAAATTATGTTTGCGCTTTGACTTGAAGGAGTGCCGTTTTAAATGGTGTTCGCGCTTTGACTTGGGGGAGTGCCGTTTTAAATGGTGTTTGCGCTTTGACTTGAAGGAGTGCCGTTTTAAATGGTGTTCACGCTTTGACTTGAAGGAGTGCCGTTTTAAATGGTGTTCGCGCTTTGACTTGGGAGTGCCGCTTTAAATGGTGTTCGCGTTTGACTTGGGAGTGCCGCTTTTAAATGGTGTTCGCGCTTTGACTTGGGAGTGCCGTTTAAATGGTGTTCGCGCTTTGACTTGAAGGAGTGCCGTTTTAAATGGTGTTCGCGCTTTGACTTGAAGGAGTGCCGTTTTAAATGGTGTTCGCGCTTTGACTTGAAGGAGTGCCGTTTTAAATGGTGTTCGCGCTTTGACTTGAAGGAGTGCCGTTTTAAATGGTGTTCGCGCTTTGACTTGAAGGAGTGCCGTTTTAAATGGTGTTCACGCTTTGACTTGGGGAGTGCCGTTTTAAATGGTGTTCACGCTTTGACTTGGGAGTGCCGTTTTAAATGGTGTTCGCGTTTGACTTGGGGAGTGCCGTTTTAAATGGTGTTCGCGCTTTGACTTGGGGGAGTGCCGTTTTAAATGGTGTTCGTGCTTTGACTTGAAGGAGTGCCGTTTTAAATGGTGTTCACGCTTTGACTTGGGAGTGCCATTTTAAATGGTGTTCGCGCTTGACTTGGGGAGTGCCGTTTAAATGGTGTTCGCGCTTTGACTTGGGAGTGCCGTTTTAAATGGTGTTCGCGCTTTGACTTGGGAGTGCCGCTTTTAAATGGTGTTCGCGCTTTGACTTGAAGGAGTGCCGCTTTTAAATGGTGTTCGCGCTTTGACTTGAAGGAGTGCCGTTTTAAATGGTGTTCGCGCTTTGACTTGAAGGAGTGCCGTTTTAAATGGTGTTCGCGCTTTGACTTGAAGGAGTGCCGTTTTAAATGGTGTTCGCGCTTTGACTTGAAGGAGTGCCGTTTTAAATGGTGTTCACGCTTTGACTTGGGAGTGCCGTTTTAAATGGTGTTCGCGCTTTGACTTGGGGGAGTGCCGTTTTAAATGGTGTTCGCGTTTTGACTTGGGGGAGTGCCGTTTTAAATGGTGTTCGCGCTTTGACTTGGGGGAGTGCCGTTTTAAATGGTGTTCGTGCTTTGACTTGAAGGAGTGCCGTTTTAAATGGTGTTCGCGCTTTGACTTGAAGGAGTGCCGTTTTAAATGGTGTTCGCGTTTTGACTTGAAGGAGTGCCGCTTTAAATGTTGTTCGCGCTTTGACTTGGAGGAGTGCCCCTTTAAATAGTGTTTGCGCTTTGACTTGGAGGAGTGCCCCTTTAAATTTTTGCGCTTTCACTTTGAAGAGTACCTTCCCCGCAGCGCGTGGACTTCATAAGATGCAATCAATCACAGTTCTAATTGCAAGAAAGAGTGTCAAAATGACCGCTCTCAAACTGTAAATGTTTAGCTCATCCAAGAATTAAACATCTGCATTCATTCCCTCTCATGTTGTTTTTGCGCGTCATTCGGTCATTTGAACATCCGTGTTTACTACAGTATGCGCGTCATGTTAAATATATTAATCATATTATAAAGCCATTGTGCCTCTTCAGAAGACGTGAAGACTTTGAATTAGACCACTCAATTAGTTCGTTTTTTTGCATCTTTTAAGTTTGAGCGGAATGGACTTTAAAAATGGAGGGACAGAAATCCCTCAGGTTTCATAAAGAAAATCTTCATTTGTATTTGGAAGTTAAACGAAAAACTACTTGATGGTGAGTACATGACAGAATTTACATTTGTCGTACATTTTAGTAATTTGTGTTTGGGTGAATTATAGGCTACCTTATAAATAGGCCTACTACAGCAAGTTGAGCCTCGGATAAAACAACTCTCTCTCTCTAATATTTTACCCCTATTTTGCAGTTACTGTATTCTTGCTTTGTATTAATTACCAAAAACGTGGCACCATACCAAGGAGAAAGGCAGTAACTACAGATTCTAAAAAAACTATTTTGCCACAACTTGTGCTCTTGGTGTGTTATAATTGGAACACCCCTAGCCTACATGTAAGTAAATAAATAAATAAATAAATAAATAAATAAAGCACAAATGCTTAAAAAGCTGTGCACCATTAGGTTTAAGGCTTTATATGTTTTCATCCTGAATTCCGAGCTGGTGTGTTAAAAAAGAAAATGTATGTGGATTCAGTGCATGTATCCTTATCATCATCATCATCATCATCATCATCATCATCATCATCATCATCATCCTCCTCCTGCCATGAAATTAGTTTGTAATCTTATTCTTGATGCTGCTAAAAGTAGACCTATATCTGCACTATTGCATGCATAATTTCACCTGTCTACTGATCAGGGGAGACTCCAGAATTATTATCATTATTATTATTAGTAGTAGTATTTTACTAAAATTAGTTCATAATAATAATATTTTTCCTTTAACATGTATTTAAAGGACAACTCTAAATTATGCAACATTTATCATCTGTAATTAGCCTGGCGTGGCCATACTCAATTCTAGTCAGAATATGAGTCTGGTACCACTCCATTGAGCTGTGATTATGGGGTGTGTTTCAACCGAGCCAGGAAAGACCTCAATTGGATAGACCCACAACCAATCAGAGCAACGGAGCGACGCATAATATTAGTTGTCAAATGTCAACAGAACTCAACTGCACTGTGTTGCCAAGTCCGTGTTTTCCTCCATGTCCGTGGTCTGAAGCGACCCCAATTATGTGATTATATAAACCCAGGAATGCAAATTTTAGCAGGCAACATTGCCAAACTGGAGAATTTTATTCTGGAGAACCCCCCGGAAAGTTGTTTTGGGCTATAGTTTTGAGTAGTATAGTTTTAACTATAGCCCCATTGTGCCACATTGCAAAAAAACGTGGCAACCCTGTCTGCACGCGCGCTGGATTAAGTAACGTTACAAGAAAAAGATGAGTGTAAACGATCTTTGCCAATATTGTAATAAAATAATTTAAGGATACACAGAGTACTTATCAACACGATCATCGTTTCTGAGAGAAATAGTGAAGGTGAATGCATATACGAACAAGTTCTCCGTTTAGGTTAAGACCAAATTCAACCCAAAGCGCCTTTGATGACGTGAATGATTACGTTACTGTTGATCATCTGTCCATCATCGTCTAAAGCCCGCCCTGACAATTTCATTTCAACAGTTTTCTGTCCGGGCATAATAACTCCTATGGATCGAGTCCAGACCGAATTGCCCGAGCAAAACATTTTGTGGGCGGGGCTAAATTCGGCTGGCACCCAAGCTAATCGGTAATACCATCGTTTAACCTCTAGATGGCTGTATGTCCCTATAAACATATCAACATGGCTGTGTATTCCCTGTTTGCTAGGTTTTGGATTCAGACATAATTAGTTAGTTTGCATTTGATTTGGATATGTATATCTAGACATTAAGAAAGACTACTCTTTGTCAAAGTTGAGTTTTTATATTGATTTGAAGTATCAGTTTTGTATTAGCCTACAGTCAAATCTGGACAAGGAGAAAACATTTTGTTATTCATACTTTCTAAATAATAGCTTGATCAGTCACACTAATCAGAATCAATATTGACAGTGTGACCACGATATTTCAAAAGATATAATTGAGTTTTAAATACCATGAAATGTGGTCTGAAAAGTGAAAAGGTCTTAATCAGAATGATATTGTTACATGGGTGTTAAAGAATGGGTATTAAATGTTTTGATTGTAAAGTTTAACATCAGCTCAGTGGTGTAAGCATATATATATATGTAGTGAATGGAGTTTTTCATGGTAACTGTTCCAGCAAACTTTTATTTGTTCAATAATTAAATCGGTTATATAAGTCAAAACAAATACTTTAAACATTCTCAATGCAATTTTTATTTTGCTCTGTAACAGGGAAAATGTGTATTTTTATTTATAATTAACATTTTGAGTTTGTTCCGTTGGTGACGCGTCATTGATAATGGACCGGTCGTGCCTGCTCTCTCAGAACTAGTGATGGGAAGTTCGGTTCTTTCCGCGAACCGGTTCTTTCGGACAGTTCGTTTCAAAGAACCGGATCAAAAACGGTTCACGGTTCTTTACGCTCAGGCGTAATGTCGAATTCGCTATGACGTAATGACGTCAAGTCTATCGCGGTTGGATAAACAAACACTTTACACATTAAAATATATAAAGTCAGTAATCATAATATCAATCAGATAAAATATCATCATAATCTGTTAAGTTTATTTTTACAATCAAGTTTTACATCTAAAGCATCCAAACACTTACAGGCAGTGATGTGCAAACGAGGATGTTTTACAGTTATAAAATCAATAAATTAGTCTTCATCAGTGCAAAACCATGATCCACTTACTATGTTTTGTAATTAAATAAATACAGTTCTCGAATATCGGTTCTCCAATCGGACATGTCCGAAATAAACAGGGTGGTGTTCTGATTCTGATGATCCGAAAACCGCTGCAACGGTTGCAACCGATTCTTGACTCGAGAACCAGAACGAAATTGAGATTCGAGAACCGCGAGAGATTCAAAAGGAGTCGCAATTGCTTCGCCTTAGCTGTAGTTTGAGGCTACATCATTTTTATATTTATATCACCTTGTTTAGAAATTAAATACACTGATCCTGAAAATAACATGGCTTTATGAAACAAATGTTTAGTTTGGTAGTTGTACAAACTAATGCTTGTTTCCAATGTTTAAAAATAATTAAGTAACAAGCACAACTGCACATTTTTACTGTAATGCTTTTTAGACAACATTCATATAGAAAAATATATTTGTACAACAATTTCTAAACAGAGTTTGATCTATGTACACAAACAGTGTGTGTAAGTGCACTTTTTATGTGTAGGCTATTGTGAACACTTTAATATATTTTTATCAAAACATTGTTTATTTAATACAAACCCAATTTGTGAATGTGTCATCATTAACTATAATTACTGTAGGCCTAGGCCTACAGGTAGCCTATTTCATAAATTATTATGATCCCTAACACATCCCGATGCGCAACAAAACTTAACATGCTTTTCGATCTCTCTTGAAAAATTACACGCATGCTCAGTCAGTATCAGCTCATCGGTTCTCCAGTCGGACATGTCCGAAATAAACAGTTCTCGGTTCAGTGTACTGGTGATCCGATAACCGTTGCAACCGGTTGAAACCGATTCTTGACTCGAGAACGAGAACTGTGACAGGCCGTGTGCGTTCGTTCGTGTGCGCTGCACGCATGCTCAGTATCATCAGCTTCTGCTCGCTAACGTTCTCAATCTGCTCATCATCAGTTCTCTCTCTTACAGTAGTGTCAGTTAAGTCAGTGTATTGTTGGAGTAACTGAATAACTCTGGCATGCTGGTTTATTTCAAGTCAGAGGGACAGTCAGACAGGTCAAAAAGTGAGTGACTTTATAAATTTGTGGATTAGTGCTGCGAACTGTTTGGAACGATTCAGTCCGATTTGGTGAACTGGTTCGACCGGTTCACTAAAAGAACCGGTTCAAAAGAACGATTCGTTCGCGAACCGGTCATCACTACTCAGAACAGCCTGTGACTGGAGAGAGTCAGGTATGTCCGTACTGTGCTCTTCAATTAAGAGTAAAATATACTGTATAAAGTGATGTTTGAAGTCAACGTTTATCATAGAAATGTCATGAAACCGAAACAAGTTGATATATTCACTTTTCTGAGTACAGTTTGATGCATTTTCGGAGTTTTATGAACGCACGTGTTTGTTTGATGTTGCCGCCCGCGCGCCAAACTAGAGTGCGGATTTTTCCCTGTAAAAACGTTTCTTGAGATATAATTTCGGTGGATTGAGTCTGTAGAAATGTTGTTTTGTACATTGAATGTCTGTAACTTCGTTTGAATGCTAGTATGTATGTTTATAGCCATGTGTGTGACCTGTATTAGATGAATTGCAGTTTCTGTAATGGAGGACAGTACTTGATGTGTTTTTTTATACATCCTTCAGCTGAGAGAGAGAGAGTGAACCTGAAGGCGTGTGTGTTAATTGTCTGTCCTCTTGTCAATAAACTGCAGGTATGTTTAACAGCAATAAGGAAAAAAACCACTATACGATCTAACAAATTGAGACATTTTGGCTAAAATCTTAATGTAATATGTACTTTTAATGGAATTTTATTTCTTTAATTTGATTTTTGTGAATGTGAATTTTCATAAATAAGACAGAGAAATTGATTGTTGTAAAACAAGACTTTATTGTATAAACGGCAGAACAGCCTGTGACTGGAGAGAGTCAGCTGAGAGAGAGAGAGAGTGAACCTGAAGGCGTGTGTGTTAATTGTCTGTCCTCTTGTCAATAAACTGCAGACGTGGTCCACCGAAGCCAGTGGTGTCGTGGGGTTTTCTTGTGGTGTGAGACCAGACCGCTACATATATATATATATATATATATATATATATATATATATATATATATATATATATATATATATATATATATATATATATATATATAATATTAGTGGTGGGCCGTTAACGTGCTACATAGGGGTGTGTGTGATATTGACAAAAAAAGATATCTCGATATTTTCTGTGACTTTCTTGATAAAGATAATTAGACGATATTTTGCTGAGTGTGTTTTTGTGCTGGTACTTTGGCAGGTGTAGGACTGCCATGGTCAGCTGACTCCTAAAGTTTATGATATTCTTCATATTCTGTGTGGTGGTCAGTTCACAGAAGTGACAGAAATAATATTTTTTACCATGATAAATTATTTTTTTACATGTTTTTTGTCAATTTCATAAAATTAATAAAAATGAATTATAATAAGACACAATAGGGCTCTTACCAATCAAATTAATCAACAAAATGTATCTTTGCAGTGTAGAGGAAACAGAAGCTGCATCTGAAGTGGCATTTAGATCATTTACACAGCTCAGAAGTGACAAATTAATATCCTGCAATAATGTTTTTATGTTTAAAACAAAATGTTGAATAATATTGATATTTGAAATTATTTAAAACATGTAAAGATGCTTTAACTGTGAAATTCAAACCGCCAGTAGGTGGCAGCAAGTCACATTTAATGAGTGAGTCATTGAAATTCAACCGATTCATTCAAAGAGCTGATTCATTCAAGGAACGAAGGATTTGACTCTCTTAATCTATCAAAGTCATTGAATCATTGATTCGTTCAAAAAGCTGATTCGTTCAGTATGAAAAAATCGCTGGGTGTTGTTTAGAGACGCAGATACAGTGCTGTGTGTTTGTTTTGAACTATTTTTCGGTGGCAAAATAGAGCAAAAACAGGAAGTCTAAACTGTAAGTCACTTAATATTAACTTCTTGTTTAGTAAACTTGTATAAAATTAATATCACATTAACTATATTATATGATATAAATATAGCACGCATTGAAAGCGGAAAGTGAAATGCGCACCCGCATTAGTCTAATCAACAAACTGCATCACGTGGGGTATGCGTGGGGTATGCGTGCACTCTCTGGGTGTGTGTGAGGGATATACTCGATAATGTCGCATCGTTAAAATCGTTAAAACAACAATTACAATATTATCGCAGACGATATATATCGCATTCCCCTAGTGCTACGTTAACGTGAGACTCTTATCGGGCGATTAAAAAAAATATTGCCGTTAATCTATTCTCAAAGTTGGGTTGGGAGCTGGGTCTATAGGCAAGCTATGATGACTTTCACCGTGGTATTTTAGCGCAGATGTACCTAGCCAAATTGCACTGTATGGCGCGAGAACGAGTCTTCCTACCTGCATGTAAACAGTGAAATTACCACATCAAGCGTGAACGCTGTCGTCAACAGTTCAAAAACAAAAATATAAAAGTTAGGTAAACAACGCTATTCATTTTGCCACCTTCTCGCGCACCGTCGTTACCAAGTAACGGGGTAAACAGCTGCTGCTTTGATGACGCAAATGCACCCCGGTTTCGGACCCAAATAATATAATATGAACATGGTCCAGGGAGCAATCGAACCCGGTTAGGTCCAGGCAATCGAACCAAGTGAGAAAACACCAGTCATTATTTGGGTGACACACATATTCTGAATGCCTTCGGCAGAATTCAAATGAGCCATTTTAATCTAGATTAATCTAGATTCATTTCAAGATAACAGTGAGATTAATCTAGATTAAAAAAATAAATCTATGCCCACCACTAATATATATATATATACACATTTCAATGCAATTCTAAACCAATCCAATAACAACACCAGCTCGAAATTCAGGATGCAAACATATAAGCCTAATGGTGCACAGCTTATTTAGCAATCGTGCTTTATTTATTTATTTATTAACATGTACGTGTGCATTAAAAGTAAAGTTTCGGCAGCGAGAATGATGCTGAGCCAATTGAAGTTAAAGATGTGTTCTGGCGTCTGGGGTGTTTCTTGAACCAATCAGATGAGAGTAAATGGAGAATCAGCGAGCATCTCATTTGACTGGATCCAGAAGAAGGTGGACCCGCCTTCCTCCTCACGCTTGCAAAACTCAGTGAGTGACAGAATCGTGTCAAAACTGTAAGCACAGCTAAAAGAAAGACTGAACTGTACAAATTGGTTTATTTTGGGAGGTTTTTTGCCCTACACACACAACAAGTAATTTAGACATTTGCAACAGTTTGTTATTTTTTTCCACAAAGGTTGGTTTTACACGGTCAATCTATTTCGCTGTTCCTGACTCTTTTCACTTGCAAATAGATGTTCATAGGCGTGCAATGATTTTGGCTGTATTTTGGCAAAAGAAACATGTCAAAAGGGTAAGCGCAGAAAAATGTCAGAAGAATACAGATCATATTTATTTTGCATTAACATGAAGCTGCAGTTTCACAATACATGAATTACACTTACGAAAAACAGTAAAATACTGCAAATATTTTTTTCTTACATTGAAAGACGATTTACACCTTTACAAAGCTTCTCTTGTGCATGCAAATTTAATTTACGCTTTCAATCGTATGTACACTTTCACAAATCTTACCCTGCGAATGCGATTCTTTATGGCATCAATTTACCTTCATAAAAGTAAAAGTACCTAATTCACAGCTTTAAGTGCAATAGTTTAAAGTGTAATAGTTGTACAGGTAGAAAACTGCAAGACTACCCTTTCATGTCGATGTTTCATAGACTGCCCAGAAAGATGACCTAAAAGAAATATAATTTGTTTAGTCTTAAGTAATGTAATGTAGAAGGACTGTCTATGCTGTATTTGTTCATGTTTTTATTACCTATGAACATGTTTGACCACACTCTTTAGTAGTCTTTACAAACTGTACAACTGTACAAAAACAAAGAAACAAAAATGTAAAAAGCGTCATCGACTAAATACATCGAAAAATATAATTGATAAAAATCAACATAAACTTTCACAAAAGATCAGAAGAGATGATTTCTGTATTCTTTATAGCTAAATGGCTCTTTTCCTATATGCCTTACACCCAGTTGTAACAAATGGATCTCTTGAATTTACTTTTGTAAAAAAAAAAAAAAAAACTGTTATAAAGATTATCTTTGATTTTATCCATAGCCTTTACAACTTTATAGCTCTTAATGTGTTTGCATTACAACAGTGTGCCATAGTTCTGACAGAAGAGCAAAACATACAAATATTTAAAATGGTAGCTTTATTTGAGTCAAAGAAGATGGTGATAATAGCTGAAAACATAATGTCAAGCAGGGTGTTGAAAGAAATGAGTCTGCAAATGTTAAACACCTTAGGAAAACCATTTCAAATGTTGGTTTGTCAAAAGAGAAAGTTTACACACACAAAAAAATAACTTTTCGTAAATGAAAGTTCTGTGTTCATCACACACACTTTCCAATGTGTGATTCATGAACTTACTCTTTGTCTTTACCTAAAACAAAACACATTCCAACAGTGAAAAGTGAAACGTGAAAAGTGGCATCTGCTATCTGAAGAAGATAACTAAATCTAGTAATAGAGTAATAGAAAAAAAGTAATTTGTAAAACCACATTTACAAACTTGTAACAAACTTACAAATTGCCCATAAAAAGCATTTTGCTGTATGCATCAAAATTGGTGCTTCTCTTGTATGGTGTGCCCTATTATCAATCTGGGGTCTTGAATGTAGCGCGTCTGAAACATGAATGAACTTTTCTCCAATCCTGATTGGTGCTGCGTCATGACGTAGTATGTAACTGCATAGACGGAAGCTACAAAGGGGACGTCGGCACATAGTACAGACTATTTTTGAGATGAAGCAGGCACTCCCTGCGTGATGAGGGGGTGGCGGCGAGAAGCAGTGTCAGGAACAGGGTTCTCTGGGAAGGTGTTGAGTCTCAGCCCCAAGCACCGAATATGGGCCAGAACGACACCTCAATGACGAACTGCCATTTCTCGAGACTGGGCCAATATGAGCCAGACATCGATATAATTCGGTACACGATGCCCTGGAGTCTGAGAGGAGCCAGAGCTGCATCCATGCACTTGTTGAAAGTGCAAGGGGAAAGAGCTTCCCCGAAAGGAAGAACCCAATATTGATACGCCGCCGAACCTCAGGAACTTCCTGTGACATGGAAGGATGGATACATGTAAGTATGCGTCTTAGAACTATCGTGACAAACCAGTCCTCAACCTGAATCTGACTCATGATGTCTGGAATAGTGAGCATCTAGAACCTGAATCTCCTCAGAGAATGTTTCAAGTGCTTCAGATCTATTATTGGACACAACCCCCACCATCCTTTTGGGGAATTATGAAATACCAGTTGTATAACCCAGACTCCCTGTCTGGCAGAGGAACACGCTCTATGGCCTCCTTACCAACATGGAGTGAACTTCCTGTTCTATAACCCGCACCTGCTCTGGGACCACCACAGTCCAGACCACCCTGTTAAACATCCGGGAAGGGTAATTCCTTTTTTTATAGTCGCATTTTTTATATACCTTACTTCCAATCCTTTCTGGACACAGACTGTTGAGTGTGGATACACTTTCAATGGAAGGACAGAAGGCTCTCGGACTAAATCTAAAATATCTTAAACTGTGTTCCGGAGATGAAAGGAGGTCTTACGGGTTTGGACAGAATTGTCATTTTTGGGTAAACTAACCCTTTAAGCTTAGTATTTAAACTGGGTCATTTATGTAGTAGAAATGTGAAAATATTTTTTTAATTTGGTGCCTTCTAGACTGAGAAAAGACAGGAATGTATTTTTGTCTTATGTGGATGAAAGACAACATCTCCCAGAATGCACTTGCTTCGCTGCCCAACAAGGCCACTCCCAAAGGCACGGCTATTGGTTATCACTTGCCCACCATGACACCACCCCCACTGTGATTTAGTTCAGTTAGACAGTAGACTCTACAATTAATAACTGAACGTGTCTGTTCAATAAAGTATGAGTGAGTCGAACGAGTGTCACAGAACAAACGCAGCAGGAGTCTGATTATATTCATCACTAGAACTGAGGCAAGCGTGGCCACAGCATATATTCACAGTGCATGTTCAGTCTGGCGCGTTTTCAGTTCATGCCTTTGGGAGCTTAACTTTCATAGGAATTCATTTGAAAAGTTGAAACTCACTTTGCTCCGCACCACTCCATTTACATGAATGCCCGAGCCGAGCAGCCATGCGCATACACATTCTGTGAGTGAGATGAGATCCCTCCCCTTTGTGCGGGTTGTAAACATGCGGAACTAGCGCACTCTACTGACTGTAGTCAGGCCAAAAAATCCTTCGATGATGCAAAATGACAATATTTGCGTCAGAAATAAAATGCATAATCTCTTGTCTCAGGTGGATATGAGGGGGAAAGTACCATAATTCGAATATACTACCGGGTTTCTACTGATACAAAGCTTAATGCTAAATTGCTGAAGTAACCCTTTAAATAACAAAATTAAAGACAAATTTATGTGCACAAAAATCCATATAAGATGTTTTTGTGACCCCAGAGAATCACCATAAAAGGTTTTGATAAAGTGTCTTTAAACTTCTTTAAACATATAGACAAAGCAACTGTCATACATCCATTAACATGGATGCTCTCTTCCCCCTGGTTGATCCAGAGAAACCTTCACTGTGAGTTAAATAAATGTTTTTAATTTAGTCTTTTTAACATAGATCCTATCATTGTGTCTGGAAACACAGATTCAGATGTTCTAGAAAGTTTTTTACATTGTTGAGAATAAAATAGAATGGTATGTTATTTCTGATTCTTTGTCTTAAACACTATCATTAACCTGCAGTTCAAGTACTAATATGGTGCCAATGCACACACAGTTGTTATATATATTATTATTAATTATAAATTATTATTTTAATGTATATAGCCAGTCTTGCATAGGGGTAATAGTATTTCTGAATGTCTTGACTCGAATATTTGACTCAATGGGCATTTACCATATTGGTCAAACATGGCTGATCCTGCTGAAGTGTCAGCGTAAAGTTTAAAACTTGCTTGTGTGTCTTTCACCCCCAACAATCAAAGGAAACACAATCAAAAACAGTTTTCAACAGACTGAAATGAGCCAGAGAGCTAGCATTCCTAGCTCAGCATGATATAATCTAGTAGAGAGAACTGTGGTGCAGCTCTTTACTGACAATAATTTAGATGAAACTTCAATGATTTTTGACACTTTGATGTGAAACTGTCTTAGGTGTCTTTTAATTTCCCCACAATCAAAGGAACCATGGTCACAGTCACAGATATAACACCTTTTTGCCCCTCCAGACTGGAATGGGACAGCAGACTAGGAAGGAATAAAACATTATGGCAGGGTGAGAGGTGTGAGATCATTAAACTTGTCTTAAATCCAATTAAAAGTCAAGTCTAATCTGATTGATCTTTTGATTTACAACCACTGTCATGTCAGTCAGGGGTCACAGGACCTTGATGACCCGCCAGTCAGTGTAACACTCATAAATCAGACCATGATACGTGACAGAACACATTTCTTTAACATCAGCATGAGAGGATGTGCCACAACACACACCATGGTAAATGTTGGTTGGCCCCCACCAAATCTTACTACAATATTATTGAAAAGTTGGCAGTCCTGTAAATCAGAGACATGTCTGACCCATGGAAACATTAATCATGAGTGACAGGAGGGATCCTTAAATCAATCATCCTCAGAGTCATAAATCATTCAAAAGTGACAGATGGTATATGTTAATACTACTGTTGTGTATTCAGCTGTAGTTTCTAAAGTTGTGGACTTGGCTGTTGCTTTTGTGATTGTGGTATTAGCTGTAGATTCTAAAGGTAGTGGATTCAGCTGTAGTGTTTTGTAATTGTGGACTCAGTTGTAGGTTCTGTGGTTGTGTATTCATCTGTAGTTTGTATAGTTGTAGTTTCAGCTATATTTTTGTTGTAGACTTTGCTGTTGTTTCTCTGGTCGTGGTTTCACCTGTAGTTTTTGTGGCTGTAGTTTGTCTAATTTCTAGACTCGGTTGTATGTTCTGAGGTTGTGTATTCAGCTCTAGTTTCTATATTTATAGTTTCAGCTATAGTTTATATGGTTATGTATTTGGCTGTTGTTTCTATTGTTGTAGTTTCAGCTTAGATTCTAAAGTTGTGGACTGCTGTTTTTTCTGTGGTTTTAGTTTCAGCTGTAGTATCTGAGTTTGTGCATTCAACTGTAGTATCTGAGGTTGTGCATTCAGCTGAAGTTTCTGTGGTTGTGGACTCAGCTGTAGTTTCGGAGGTCATGGGTTCAGCTATAGTTTCTGTGGTTGTGGACTCGGTTGTGTGTTCTGAGGTTTTGTGTTCAGCTGTTGTGTCTTTATTTGTAGTTTTGGCTGTAGTTTGTGTTGTTCTGGATTCAGCTGTAGTATCTGAGGTTGTGGATTCAGCTGAAGTTGGACTTGGTTGATGTTTCTGTGGTTGTGGTTTCAGCTGTAGTATTTGAGGTTGTGGATTCAGCTGTAGTTTCGAATGTTGTGGACTTGCCTGTTGTTTCTGTGGTTGTGGTTGTGGTTGTGGTTCCGGATATAGTTTCTGAGGTTATGGATTCAGCTTTAGTTTCTGTGGTTTTGTGCATTCATGTGTAATTTCAGCTGTACATTCGAAAGTTGTTGACTTGGCTGTTTTTTTTCTGTGGTTTTGGTTTAGTCTGTTTTATCTGAGGTTGTGCATTCCGCTGTAGCATCTGAGGTTGTGCATTCAGCAGAAGTTGCTATTATTGTGGGCTCGGTTGTATGTTCTGAGGTTACGTATTCAGCACTAGTTTCTATATTTATTGTTTCAGCTGTAGTTGTGTACTTGGCTGTTGTTTCTATTGTTGTGGTTTCAGCTGAAGTTTCTGTGGTTGTGGACTTGGTTGTAGTTTCTAAAGTTGTTGACTTGGCTGTTGTGGTTGTGGTTTCCGCTGTAGTTTCTGAGGTATGTAGATTCAGTTGTAGTTTCTGTGGTTGTGGACTCGGTTGTAGTTTCTATGGTTGTAGTTTCATCTGTAGTTTTTGTTGTTTTGGACTTGGTTGAATGTTCTGAGTTTGTGGATTCAGGTGTAGTTTCATCTTAGATTCTAAAGTTTTGGACTGCTGTTTTTTTCTGTGGTTTTAGTTTCAGCTGTAGTATCTGAGTTTGTGCATTCATCTGTAGTATCTGAGGTTGTGCATTCAGCTGAAGTTTCTGTGGTTGTGGACTCGGCTGTAGTTTTTGAGGTTGTGGATTCAGCTATAGTTTCTGTGGTTGTGGAATCGGTTGTTCTTTCTGTGGTTGTGGTATCGGCTGTAGTTCCTGAGGTTGTGCATTCAGCTGTAGTATCTGAGGTTGTGCATTCAGCTGAAATTTCTGTGGTTGTGGACTTGGTTGTAGGTTCTGAGGTTGTGTATACAGCTGTAATTTCTAATGTTTTGGACTTGGCTGTTGTTTCTGTGGTTGTGGTATCGGCCGTAGTTTCTGAGGTTGTGCATTCAGCTATAGTATCTGAGGTTGTGCATTCAGTTGCAGTTTCTGTGGTTGTGGACTTGGTTGTAGGTTCTGATGTTGTGTATTCAGCTGTAATTTCTAATGTTGTGGACTTGGCTGTTGTTTCTGTGGTTGTGGTATTGGCTGTAGTTTCTGAGGTTGTGCATTCAGCTAAAGTATCTGAGGTTGTGCATTCAGCTGAAGTTTCTGTGGTTGTGGACTCGGCTGTAGTTTCTGAGGTTGTGGATTCAGCTATAGTTTCTGTGGTTGTGGAATCGGTTGTTCTTTCTGTGGTTGTGGTATCGGCTGTAGTTCCTGAGGTTGTGCATTCAGCTGTAGTATCTGAGGTTGTGCATTCAGCTGAAATTTCTGTGGTTGTGGACTTGGTTGTAGGTTCTGAGGTTGTGTATACAGCTGTAATTTCTAATGTTGTGGACTTGGCTGTTGTTTCTGTGGTTGTGGTATCTGCCGTAGTTTCTGAGGTTGTGCATTCAGCTATAGTATCTGAGGTTGTGCATTCAGTAGAAGTTTCTGTGGTTGTGGACTTGGTTGTAGGTTCTGAGGTTGTGTATTCAGCTATAGTTTCTATAGTTGTAATTTCATCTGCAGTTTCTGTAGTTGTGGACTTGGTTGTGTGTTCTGAGGTTTTGTGTTCAGCTGTAGTTTCTGAGGTTGTGCATTCAGCTGTAGTATCTGAGGTTGTGCATTCGGCTGAAGTTTCTGTAGTTGTGGACTTGGTTGTAGGTTCTGAGGTTGTGTATTCAGCTGTAATTTCTAAAGTTGTGGACTTGGCTGTTGTTTCTGTGGTTGTGGTATCAGCTGTAGTTTCCGAGGTTGTGCATTCAGCTGTATTATCTGAGGTTGTGCATTCAGCTGAAGTTTCTGTGGTTGTGGACGTGGCTGTAGTTTCTGAGGTTGTGGATTCAGCTATAGTTTCTGTGGTTGTGGAATCGGTTGTTCTTTCTGTGGTTGTGGTATCGGCTGTAGTTCCTGAGGTTGTGCATTCAGCTGTAGTATCTGAGGTTGTGCATTCAGCTGAAATTTCTGTGGTTGTGGACTTGGTTGTAGTTTCTGAGGTTGTGTATACAGCTGTAATTTCTAATGTTGTGGACTTGGCTGTTGTTTCTGTGGTTGTGGACTTGGCTATTGTTTCTGTGGTTGTGGTATCTGCCGTAGTTTCTGAGGTTGTGCATTCAGCTATAGTATCTGAGGTTGTGCATTCAGTTGAAGTTTCTGTGGTTGTGGACTTGGTTGTAGGTTCTGAGGTTGTGTATTCAGCTATAGTTTCTATAGTTGTAGTTTCATCTGCAGTTTCTGTAGTTGTGGACTTGGTTGTGTGTTCTGAGGTTTTGAGTTCAGCTGTAGTTTCTGAGGTTGTGCATTCAGCTGTAGTATCTGAGGTTGTGCATTCGGCTGAAGTTTCTGTAGTTGTGGACTTGGTTGTAGGTTCTGAGGTTGTGTATTCAGCTGTAATTTCTAAAGTTGTGGACTTTGCTGTTGTTTCTGTGGTTGTGGTATCAGCTGTAGTTTCTGAGGTTGTGCATTCAGCTGTATTATCTGAGGTTGTGCATTCAGCTGAAGTTTCTGTGGTTGTGGACTTGGTCGTATTTTCTGAGATTGTGTGTTCATCTGTAATTTCTAAAGGTGTGGACTTGGATGTTGTTTCTGTGGTTGTGGTATCGGCTGTTGTTTCTGAGGTTGTGCATTCAGCTGTAGTATCTGAGGTTGTGCATTCAGCTGAAGTTTCCATGGTTGTGGACTTGGTTGTAGTTTCTAAAGTTGTGGACTTGGCTGTTGTGTCTGTGGTTATGGTTTCCACTGTAGTTTCTGAGGTTTTAAATTCAGTTGTAGTTTCTTTGGTTTTGAACTCGGTTGTAGGTTCTGGGGTTGTGGATTCAGCTGTAGTTTCTATTGTTGTGGATTCAGCAGTAGTTTCTGTGGTTGTGGACTTGGTTATAGGTTCTGACATTGTGTACTCAGGTGTAGATGCTAAAGTTGTGGACTTGGATGTTGTTTCTGTGTTTGTGGACTCGCTTGTAGTTTCTATGGTTGTGGATTCAGGTGTAGTGTCTGTGGTTTTGGACTTGACTGTTGTTTCTGTGGTTGTGGGTTCTGCTGTAGTTTCTGAGGTTGTGTAGTTGGTTGTAGTTTCTGGGGTTGTGGATTCAGCTGTAGTTTCTATGGTTGTAAATTCAGTTGTAGTTTCTGTGGTTGTGGACTTTGTTGTTTTTTCTGTGATTTCAGCTGTAGTTTCTGAGCTTGTGGGCTTTGCTGATGTTTCTAAGGTTGTGGATTCATCTGTAGTTTCTATGGTTCTGGACTCTGTTGTAGGTTCTCTGCTTGTGGATTCAGCTGTAGTTTCTATGGTTGTGATTTCAGCAGTAGTTTCTGTGTATGTGGACTTAGTTATAGGTTCTGACATTGTGTACTCAGCTGTATTTTCTAAAGACGTGGACTTGGCTGTTGTTTCTGTGGTTGTGGTTTCTGCTGTAGTTTCTGAGATTGTGGAGTTGGTTGGATGTTCTGGGGTAGTGGATTCAGCGGTAGTTTCTATGGTTATAATTTCAGCTGTAGTTTCTATTGTGGATTCAACAGTAGATTTTTGGGTTGTGAATTCAGCTGTTGTTTCTGTGGTTGTGGAGTGGGTTGTAGGTTCAGGGGTTGTAATTTCAGCTGTTGTTTCTATGGTTGTTATTTCAGCTGTAGTTTCTATAGTTGTGGACTCGGCTGTAGATTCTATGGTTGTGGATTCAATAGTAGATTTTTTGGTTGTGAATTCATCTGTTGTTTCTGTGGTTGAGGAGTTGATTGTAGGTTCTGGGGTTGTGGATTCAGCTGTAGTTTCTATGGTTGTTGACTTGGCTGTTGTTTCTGTGGTTTCGGCTGTAGTTTCTGAGGTTGTAGATTCCGCTGTAGTTTCTGTGGACTCGGGTTTAGTTTCTATGGTTGTGTATTCAGCTGTAGTTTTTATAGTTGTGGACTCGGTTGTAGGTTCTTGGCTTGTAGATTCAGATGTATTTTTATGGTTGTGGATTCAGCTGTAATTTCTGTGGTTGTGGACTTGGTTATAGTTTCAATGTTTGTGAACATGGTTGTTGTTTCTGTTATTGTAGTTTCTGCTGTAGTTTCTGAGGTTATATATTCAGCTGTTGTTTCTGTGGTTGTGGATTCAGCAGTAGTTTCTGTGGTTGTGGACTTGGTTATTGGTTCTGACATTGTGTACTCAGGTGTAGATGCTAAAGTTGTTGACTTGGATGTTGTTTCTGAGCTTGTGGGCTCTGCTGATGTTTCTTTGGTTGTGGATTCATCTGTAGTTTCTATGGTTCTGGAATCTGTTGTAGGTTCTGAGCTTGTGGATTCAGCTGTAGTTTCTATGGTTGTGAATTCAGCAGTAGTTTCTGTGGTTGTGGACTTCGCTGTTGTTTCTGTGGTTGTGGGTTCTGCTGTAGTTTCTAAAGGTGTGGACTTGGCTATTGTTTCTTTGGTTTCTGCTGTAGTTTCATAGGTTGTGGAGTCGGTTGTAGGTTCTGGGGTTGTGGATTCAGCTCTAGCTTCTATGGTTGTGGATTCAGCTGTAGTTTCTATGGTTGTGGACTCGGTTGTAGATTTTATGATTGTGGATTCAATGGTAGTTTCTTTGGTTGTGGATTCAGCAGTAGTTTCTGTAATTGTGGACTTAGTTGTAGGTTCTGTGGTTGTGTACTCAGCTGTAGATTCTAAACTTGTGGACTTGGCTGTTGTTTCTGTGGATGTGTTTTCGTCTGTAGTTTCTGAGGTTGTATATTTATCTGTAATATCTGTTGTGGGCTTGGTTGAAGTTTCTATGGTTGTATATTCAGCTATAGTTTCTAAAGATGTGGACCTGGCTGTTGTTTCTGTGGTTGTGGAGTCGGTTGTAGGTTCTGGGGTAATGAACTTGGTTGTTTTTTCTGTGCGTGTGGTTTCTGCTGTAGTTTCTGAGGTTGTAGATGCAGTTGTAGTTTCTATGGTTGTGGTTTCAGCTGTAGTTTCTATGGTTTTGGACTTGGTTGTAAGTTCTGGGGTTGTGGATTCAGCTTTAGTTTCTATGGCTGTGGATTCAGCTGTAGTTTCTGTGGTTGTGGACTTGGCTGTTGTTTCTGTTGTTTCGGGTGTAGTTTCTGAGGTTGTAGATTCAGCTGTAGTTTCTGTGGTCGTGGACTCGGTTGTAGTTTCTATGGTTGTGGACTCAACTGTAGATTCTAAAGATGTGGACTTGGCTGTTGTTTCTATGGTTTCTGCTGTATTATCTGAAGTTGTGTAGTCGGTTGTAGTATTTGGGGTGTTAGATTCAGCTGTAATTTCTATGGTTGTGGACACAGTTGTAGGTTCTGGGGTTGTGGATTCAGAAGTAGATTGAGTGGTTGTTATTTTAGCAGTAGTAGTTATTTTTGCAGTAGTTTCTGAGGTTGTAGTTTCAGCTGTAGTCTCTATGGTTGTGGACTCGGCTGTAGTTTCTATTGTTGTGGACTTGGTTGTAGGTTCTGTAGTTTTGTACTCAGCTGTAGATTCTAAAGTTGTGGACTTGGCTGTTGTTTCTGTGGTTGTGGTTTCTGCTGTAGTTTCTGAGGTTGTGGATTCGGTTATAGCTTCGAGGGTTGTGGACTCAGCTGTAGATTCTATTGTTGTGGACTTGGTTGTAGGTTCTGTAGTTTTGTACTCAGCTGTAGATTCTAAAGTTGTGGACTTGGCTGTTGTTTCTGTGGTTGTGGTTTCTGCTGTAGTTTCTGAGGTTGTGTAGTCAGTTGTAGTTTCTAGGGTGTTGGATTCAGCTGTAGTTTCTATGGGTGTGGATTCAGCTGTAGTTTCTATGGTTGTAGATTCATCTGTAGATTCTGTCATTGTGGACTCAGTTGTAGTTTCTATGGTTGTATATACAGCTATAGTTTCTAAAGATGTGGACTTGGCTGTTGTTTCTCTGGTTGTGGTTTCGGCTGTAGTTTCTATGGTTGTGGAGTCGGTTGTTGGTTCTGGGGTTGTGGACTCAGCTGTAGGTTCTATGGTTGTGAACTTAGTTGTTGATTCTGTGGTTGTGGTTTCCACTGTAGACTCTGAGGTTGTAGATTCAGCTGTAGTTTCTGTGGTTGTGGACTTGGTTGTAGTTTCTATGGTTGTGGACTCTGTCGTAAGTTCTGGGTTTGTGGATTTAGCTGTAGCTTCTCTTGTTGTGGACTTGGCTGTTGTTTCTGTGGTTTCGTCTGTAGTTTCTGAGGTTCTAGATTCATCTGTAGTTTCTGTGGTTGTGGACTCAACTGTAGTTTCAAAAGATGCGGACTTAGCTGTTGTTTCTGTGGTTTCTGCTGTAGTTTCAGAGGTTGTGTAGTTGGTTGTAGTTTCTGGGGTGTTTGATTCAGCTGTAGTTTCTATGGTTGTGGACTTGGTTGTAGTTTCTATGGTTGTAGATTCAGCTGGAGTTTCTGTGGTTGTAGGCTCGGTTGAGGTTTCTATGGTTGTGGATTCAGCTGTAGTTTCTATGGTTGTTGTTTCAGCAGTAGTTTCTATGGTTGTTGACTCAACTGTAGTTTCTATGGTTGTGGACTTGGCTGTAGATTCTTTGGTCGTGGATTTAATGTTAGATTCTGTGGTTGTGGATTCAGCTGTAGTTTCTGTGGTTGTGGACTTGGCCGTCATTTCTGTGGTTGTGGAGTCGTTTGTAGGTTCTGGGGTTGTGGATTCAGCTGTAGTTTCTATTGTTGTGATCTTGGCTGTAGTTTCTGAGGTTGTAGATTCATCAGTAGTTAAAGTAGTTGTGGACTCGGTTGAGGTTTCTATGGTTGTGGATTCAGCTGGAGTTTCTATGGTTGTGGACTCAACTGTAGTTTCTAAAGATGTGGACTTGGCTGTTGTTTCTGTGTTTTTTGCTGTAGTTCCTGAGGTTGTAGTTTCATCTGTAGTTTTTATGGTTGTTGTTTCAGCTGTAGTTTCTGAGGTTTTGGAGTCGGTTGTAGTTTCTGAGGTTGTAGATTCAGCTGTAGTTTCTGTGGTTGTGGATTTTGTTGTAGTTTCTATGGTTGTGGACTCAACTGTAGTTTCTAAAGATGGGGACTTGGCTGTTTTTTCTGTGGTTTCTGAGGTTGTGTAGTCAGTTGTATATTCTGGGTTGTTGTATTTAGCTGTAGTTTCTATGGTTGTGGATTCTGCTGTAGTTTCTATGATTGTGGACTCGGTTGTAGGTTCTGAGGTTGTGGATTCAGCAGTAGATTGAGTGGTTGTGATTTTAGTTTCTATGGTTGTGGATTCAGCTGGAGTTTCTGTGGTTTGAGATGCAGTTGTAGTTTCTATGGTTGTGGATTCAGCTGTAGTTTCTATGGTTTTGGACTCTGTAGTAAGTTCTGGGGTTGTGGATTCAGCTTTAGTTTCTATGGCTGTGGATTCAGCTGTAGTTTCTGTGGTTGTGGACTTGGCTGTTGTTTCTGTGGTTTTGGGTGTAGTTTCTGAGGTTGTAGATTCAGCTGTAGTTTCTGTGGTTGAGGACTCGGCTGTTGTTTCTGTGGTTGTGGTTTCTGCTCTAGTTTCTGAGGTTGTGGATTCGGTTATAGGTTCTGGGGTTGTGGATTCAGATGTAGTTTCTAAAGTTTTGGACTCAACTGTAGTTTCTAAAGTTGTGGACTTTGCTGTTGTTTCTGTGGTTTCTGCTGTAGTTTTTGAGGTTGTGTAGTCAGTTGTAGTTTCTAGGGTTTTGGATTCAGCTGTAGTTTCTATGGGTGTGGATTCAGCTGTAGTTTCTGTCGTTGTGGTCTCAGTTGTAGTTTCTATGGTTGTATATACAGCTATAGTTTCTAAAGATGTGGACTTGGCTGTTGTTTCTGTGGTTGTGGTTTCGGCTGTAGTTTCTGAGGTTTTGGAGATGGTTGTTGGTTCTGGGGTTGTGGATTCAGCTGTAGTTTCTATGGTTATGTATTCAGCAGTGGTTTCTGTGGCTGTTGTTTCAGAAGTAGTTTCTATGGATGTGGTTTCAACTGTAGTTTCTAAAGAAGTGGACTTGGATTTTGTTTCTTTGGTTTCTGCTGTAGTTTCTGAGGTTGTGTAGTCGGTTGTAGTTTCTAGGGTGTTGGATTCAGCCGTAGTTTCTATGGCTGTGGACTTGGCTGCTGTTTCTGTGGTTTTTGCTGTAGTTTCTGAGGTTGTAGTTTCAGCTGTAGTCTCTAATGTAGTGAACTCGGCTGTAGATGCTATTGTTGTGGACTTGGTTGTAGGTTCTGTAGTTGTGTACTCAGCTGTAGATTCTAGAGTTGTGGACATGGCTGTTGTTTTTCTGGTTGTGGTTTCTGCTGTAGTTTCTGAGGTTGTGGATTCCGTTATAGGTTCTGGGGTTGTGGATTCAGCTGTAGTTTCTATGGTTGTGGACTCAACTGTAGTTTCTAAAGATGTGGACTTGGCTGTTGTTTCTGTGGTTTTTGCTGTAGTTTCCGAGGTTGTGTAGTCGGTTGTAGTTTCTAGGGTGTTGGATTCAGCTGTAGTTTCTATGGGTTTGGATTCAGCTGTAGTTTCTATGGTTGTAGATTCATCTGTAGTTTCTGTCGTTTTGGACTCAGTTGTAGTTTCTATGGTTGTATATACAGCTGTAGTTTCTAAAGATGTGGACTTGGCTGTTGTTTCTGTGATTGTGGTTTCGGCTGTAGTTTCTGAGGTTGTGGAGTCGGTTGTTGGTTCTGGGGTTGTGGACTCAGTTGTAGTTTCTATGGTTGTGAACTTGGTTGTTGATTCTGTGGTTGTGGTTTCCACTGTAGACTCTGAGGTTGTAGATTCAGCTGTAGTTTCTGTGGTTTTGGGCTTGGTGCTAGTTTCTATGGTTGTGGACTCTGTCGTAAGTTCTGGGTTTGTGGATTTAGCTGTAGCTTCTCTGGTTGTGGACTTGGCTGTTGTTTCTGTGGTTTCGGCTGTAGTTTCTGAGGTTGTGTAGTCAATTGTAGTTTCTAGGGTGTTGGATTCAGCTGTAGTTTCTATGGGTGTGGATTCAGCTGTAGTTTCTATGGTTGTAGATTCATCTGTAGTTTCTAAAGATGTGGACTTGGCTGTTGTTTCTGTGGTTGTGGTTTCGACTGTAGTTTCTGAGATTGTGGAATCGGTTGTTGGCTCTGGGGTTGTGGACTCAGCTGTAGTTTCTATGGTTGTGAACTTGGTTGTTGATTCTGTGGTTGTGGTTTCCACTGTAGACTCTGAGGTTGTAGATTCAGCTGTAGTTTCTGTGGTTGTGGACTTGGCTGTTGTTTCTGTGGTTTCGGCTGTAGTCTCTGATGTTCCAGATTCATCTGTAGTTTCTGTGGTTGTGGACTCACCAGTAGTTTCTAAAGATGTGGACTTAGCTGTTGTTTCTGCTGTAGTTTCTGAGGTTGTGTAGTTGGTTGTAGTTTCTGGGGTGTTGGATTCAGCTGTAGTTTCTATGGTTGTGGATTCAGCTGTAGTTTCTATGGTTGTGGACTCGGTTGTAGGTTCTGAGGCTGTGGATTCAGCAGTAGATTGAGTGGTTGTGATTTTAACTGTAGTTTCTATTGTTGTAGATTCAGCTGTAGTTTCTGTAGACTCGGTTGAGGTTTCTATGGTTGTGGATTTAGCTGGAGTTTCTATGGTTGTGGACTCAGCTGTAGTTTCTAAAGATGTGGACTTGGCTGTTGTTTCTGCTGTAGTTTCTGACATTGTGGAGTCGGTCGCAGGTTCTGAGGTTGTGGATTCAACTGTAATTTCTATGGTTGTAGTATCAGCTGTAGTTTCTATGGTTGTGGATTCATCTGTAGTTAAAGTAGTTGTGGACTCTGTTGAGGTTTCTATGGTTGTGGATTCAGCTGGAGTTTCTATGGTTGTGGACTCAACTGTAGTTTCTAAAGATGTGGACTTGGCTGTAGATTCTTTGGTTGTGGACTCGGCTGTAGATTCTTTGGTTGTGGATTCAATGGTAGATTCTGTGGTTGTGTATTCAGCTGTAGTTTCTGTGGTTTTGGACTTGGCTGTCGTTTCTGTGGTTGTGGAGTCGTTTGTAGGTTCTGGGGTTGTGGATTCAGCTGTAGTTTCTATGGTTGTGGTCTTGGCTGTAGTTTCTGAGGTTGTAGATTCATCTGTAGTTAAAGTAGTTGTGGACTCGGTTGATGTTTCTATGGTTGTGGTCTTGGCTGTAGTTTCTGAGGTTGTAGATTCATCTGTAGTTAAAGTAGTTGTGGACTCGGTTGATGTTTCTATGGTTGTCGATTCAGCTGGAGTTTCTATGGTTGTGGTCTTGGCTGTAGTTTCTGAGGTTGTAGATTCATCTGTAGTTAAAGTAGTTGTGGACTCGGTTGATGTTTCTATTGTTGTGGATTCAGCTGGAGTTTCTATGGTTGTGGACTCAACTGTAGTTTCTAAAGATGTGGACTTGGCTGTTGTTTCTGTGGTCTCTGCTGTAGTTTCTGAGGTTTTGGAGTTGGTTGCAGGTTCTGGGGTTGTGGATTCAGCTGGAATTTCTATGGTTGTAGTATCAGCTGTAGTTTCTGAGGTTTTGGAGTCGGTTGTAGTTTCTGAGGTTGAGGATTCAGCTGTTATTTCTATGGTTGTAGTATCAGCTGTAGTTTCTATGGTTGTGGACTCGGCTGTAGATTCTGTGGTTGTGGAGTCGTTTGTAGGTTCTGGGGTTGTGGATTCAGCTGTAGTTTCCATGGTTGTGGATTTGGCTGTTGTTTCTGTGGTTTTTGCTGTAGTTTCTGAGGTTGTAGTTTCAGCTGTAGTTTCTATGGTTGTGGACTCGGCTGTAGATTCTTTGGTTGTGGATTCAATGGTAGTTTCTGTGGTTGTGGAGTCGTTTGTAGGTTCTGGTGTTGTGGATTCATCTGTCGTTTCTATGGTTGTGGTCTTGGCTGTAGTTTCGGAGGTTATAGATTCATCTGTAGTTAAAGTAGTTGTGGACTCGGTTGAGGTTTCTATAGTTGTGGTTTCAGCTGGAGTTTCTATGGTTGTGGACTTAACTGTAGTTTCTAAAGATGTGGACTTGGATGTTGTTTCTGTGGTTTCTGCTGTAGTTTCTGAGGTTGTGGAGTCGGTTGCAGGTCCTGGGGTTGTGGATTCAGCTGTAATTTCTATGGTTGTAGTATCAGCTGTAGTTTCTGTGGTTGTGGATTCAGCTGTAGTTTCTATGGTTGTGGATTTGGCTGTTGTTTCTGTGGTTTTTGCTGTAGTTTCTGAGGTTGTAGTTTCAGCTGTAGTTTTTATGGTTGTGGACTCGGCTGTAGATTCTTTGGTTGTGGATTCAACGGTAGATTCTGTGGTTGTGTATTCAGCTGTAGTTTCTGTGGTTATGGACTTGGCTGTCGTTTCTGTGGTTGTGGAGTCATTTGTAGTTTCTGTGGTTGTGGATTCAGCTGTAGTTTCCATGGTTGTGGATTTGGCTGTTGTTTCTGTGGTTTTTGCTGTAGTTTCTGAGGTTGTAGTTTCAGCTGTAGTTTCTGTGGTTGTAGATTCATCTGTAGTTAAAGTAGTTGTGGACTCGGTTAAGGTTTCTAAGGTTGTGGATTCATCTGGAGTTTCTATGGTTGTGGACTGAACTGTAGTTTCTAAAGATGTGGACTTGGCTGTTGTTTCTGCTGTAGTTTCTGAGGTTGTGGAGTCGGTTGCAGGTTCTGGGGTTGTGGTTTCGGCTGTAGTTTCTATGGTTGTAGTTTCAGCAGTAGTTTCTGTGGTTGTGGACTTGGTTGTAGGTTCTGTGTACTCAGCTGTAGATTCTAAAGTTGTTGTTGTGGATGTGTTTTCGGCTGTAGTTTCTGGGGTTGTGTAGTCGGCTGTAGTTTCTGGGGTGTTGGATCCAGCTGTAGTTTCTATGGTTGTGGACTCAGTTGTAGGTTCTGAGGTTGTGGATTCAACAGTAGATTGAGTGATTGTGATTTTAGTTGTAGTTTCTTTGGTTGTAGATTCAGCTGGAGTTTCTGTGGTTGTAGACTCAACTGTAGTTTCTATGGTTGTGGACTCAACTGTAGTTTCTAAAGATGTGGACTTGGCTGTTGTATCTGTGGTTTCTGCTGTAGTTTCTGAGGTTGTGTAGTTGGTTGTAGTTTCTGGGCTGTTGGATTTAGCTGTAGTTTCTATGGTTGTGGATTCAGCTGTTACTATAGTTGTGGACTCGGTTGTAGGTTCTGGGGTTGTGGATTCAACAGTAGATTGAGTGGTTGTGATTTCAGTTGTAGTTTCTATGGTTGTAGATTCAACTGGAGTTTCTATGGTTGTGGTTTCAGCTGTAGTTTTTATGGTAGTGGATTCAGCTGTAGTTTCTATGGTTGTGGACTCGGTTGTAGGTTCTGAGGTTGTGGATTCAACAGCAGATTGAGTGGTTGTGATTTTAGTTGTAGTTTCTTTGGTTGTAGATTCAGCTGAAGTTTCTATGGTTGTGGTTTCAGCTGTAGTTTCTATGGTTGTGGACTCAACTGTAGTTTCTAAAGATGTGGTCTTGGCTGTTGTTGCTGTGGTTTCTACTGTAGTATCTGAGGTTGTGGAGTCGGTTGCAGGTTCTGGGGTTGTGGATTCAGCTGTAGTTTCTATGGTTGTAGTTTTAGCCGTAGTTTCTATGGTTGTGGATTCAGCTGTGTTTTCTGTGGTTTTTGCTGTAGTTTCTGAGGTTGTAAATTCATCTGTAGGTTCTGTCATTGTGGACTCGATTGTAGTTTCTATGGTTGTATATTCAGCTGTAGTTTCTAAAGATGTGGACTTGGCTGTTGTTTCTGTGGTTTCGGCTGTAGTTTCTGAGGTTGTAGATTCAGCTGTAGTTTCTGTCATTGTGGATTCAGTTGTAGTTTCTATGGCTGCAGATTCAGCTGTAGTTTCTGTGGTTTTGGCTGTAATTTCTGAGGTAGTAGATTCAGCTGTAGTTTTTGTGGTTTTGGACTCGGTTGTAGTTTCTATGGTTGTATATTCAGCTGTAGTTTCTAAAGATGTGGATTTGGCTGTTGTTTCTGTGGTTGTGGTTTCCGCTGTAGTTCCTGAGGTTGTGGAGTCGGTTGTAAGTTCTGGGGTTGTGGATTCAGCTGTAGTTTCTATGGTTGTGGACTTGGCTGTTGTTTCTGTGGTTTCGGTTGTAGTTTCTGAGGTTGTAGATTCAGCTGTAGTTTCTGGGGTTTTGGACTCGGTTGTAGTTTCTATGGTTGTATATTCAGCTGTAGTTTCTAAAGATGTGGATTTGGCTGTTGTTTCTGTGGTTGTGGTTTCCGCTGTAGTTCCTGAGGTTGTGGAGTCGGTTGTAAGTTCTGGGGTTGTGGATTCAGCTGTAGTTTCTATGGTTGTGGACTCGGCTGTAGTTTTCATTGTTGTGAACTTTGTTGTTGTTTCTGTGGTTGTGGTTTCCGCTGTAGTTTCTGAGGTTGTAGGTTCAGCTGTAGTTTCTGTAGTTGTGGACTCGGTTGTAGTTTCTATGGTTGTGGATAAAGCTGTAGTTTCTATGGTTGTGGACTTGGCTGTTTCTTTTGTGGTTGTGGTTTCTGCTGCAGTTTCTGAGGTTGTGGAGTCGGTTGTATGTTCTGGGGTTGTGGATTCAGTTGTAGTTTCTCTGGGTGTAGTTTCAGCTGTAGATTCTATTGTGGTTTCAACTGTAGTTTCTGAGGTTGTAGATTCAGCTGTAGTTTCTGTGGTTGTGGACTCAGTTGTAGTTTCTATGGTTGTTGTTTCAGCTGTAGTTTCTGTGGTTGTGGACTCAACTGTAGTTTCTAAAGATGTGGACTTGCCTGTTGTTTCTGTGGTTTCTGCTGTAGTTTCTGAGGTTGTGGACTCGGTTGTAGGTTCTGAGGTTGTGGATTCAACAGCAGATTGAGTGGTTGTGATTTTAGTTGTAGTTTCTTTGGTTGTAGATTCAGCTGTAGTGTCTATGGTTGTGGTTTCAGCTGTAGTTTCTATGGTTGTGGATTCAACTGTAGTTTCTAAAGATGTGGACTTGGCTGTTGTCGCTGTGGTTTCTACTGTTGTTTCTGAGGTTGTGGAGTCGGTTGCAGGTTCTGGGGTTGTGGATTCAGCTGTAGTCTCTATGTTTGTAGTTTTAGCCGTAGTTTCTATGGTTGTGGATTCAGCTGTATTTTCTGTGGTTTTTGCTGTAGTTTCTGAGGTTGTAAATTCATCTATAGGTTCTGTCATTGTGGACTCGATTGTAGTTTCTATGGTTGTATATTCAGCTGTAGTTTCTAAATATGTGGACTTGGCTGTTGTTTCTGTGGTTTCGGTTGTAGTTTCTGAGGTTGTAGATTCAGATGTAGTTTCTGTCGTTGTGGATTCAGTTGTAGTTTCTATGGCTGCGGATTCAGCTGTAGTTTTTGTGGTTGTGGACTTGGCTGTTGTTTCTGTGGTTTTGGACTCGGTTGTAGTTTCTATGGTTGTGGACTCGGTTGTAAGTTCTGGGGTTGTGTTTTCGGCTGTAGTTTCTGAGGTTGTAGATTCAGCTGTAGTTTCTAAAGATGTGGATTTGGCTGTTGTTTCTGTGGTTGTGGTTTCCGCTATAGTTCCTGAGGTTGTGGAGTCGGTTGTAAACTCTGGGGTTGTGGATTCAGCTGTAGTTTCTATGGTTGTGGAATCGGCTGTAGTTTTCATTGTTGTGAACGCTGTAGTTTCTGAGGTTGTAGGTTCAGCTGTAGTTTCCGTGGTTGTGGACTCGGTTGTAGTTTCTATGGTTGTGGATAAAGCTGTAGTTTCTATGGTTGTGGATTTGGCTGTTTCTTTTGTGGTTGTGGTTTCTGCTGCAGTTTCTGAGGTTGTGGAGTCGGTTGTATGTTCTGGGGTTGTGGATTCAGCTGTAGTTTCTATTGTGGTTTCAACTGTAGTTTCTATGGTTGTTGTTTCAGCTGTAGTTTCTATGGTTGTGGACTCGGCTGTAGATTCTGTGGTTCTGTATTCAGCTGTAGTTTCTAAAGCTGTGGACTTGGCTGTTGTTTCTGTGGTTTCTGCTGTAGTTTCTGAGGTTGTGGACTTGGTTGTGGATTCAGCTGTAGTTTCTGAGGTTGTGGAGTCGGTTGTAGTTTCTGTGGTTGTGGACTCAACTGTAGTTTCTAAAGATTTGGACTTGCCTGTTGTTTCTGTGGTTTCTGTTGTAGTTTCTGAGGTTGTGGACTCAGCAGTAGATTGAGTGGTTTTGATTTTAGTTGTAGTTTCTATGGTTGTAGATTCAGCTGGAGTTTCTGTTCTTGTGGACTCGGTTGTAGTGTCTATGGTTGTGGATGCAGCTGTAGTTTCTCTGGGTGTAGTTTCAGCTGTAGTTTCTGTGGCTGTGGACTTCGCTGTTGTTTCTGTGGTTTTGGCTGTAGTTTCTGAGGTTGTAGATTCAACTGTAGTTTCTGTGGTTGTGGGCTCGGTTGTACTTTCTATGGTTGGGGACTCAAGTCTAGTTTCTAAAGATGTGGACTTGTCTGTTGTTTCTGTGGTTTCTGCTGTAGTTTCTGAGGTTGTGGACTTGGTTGTGGGTTCTGAGGTTGTGGATTCAGCAGTAGATTGAGTGGTTGTGATTTTAGTTGTAGTTTCTATGGTTGTAGATTCAGCTGGAGTTTCTGTGGTTGTGGACTCGGTTGTAGTGTCTATGGTTGTGGTTTCAGCTGTAGTTTCTATGGTTTTTGTTTCAGCAGTAGTTTCTATGGTTGTAGACTCAACTGTAGTTTCTAAAGATGTGGACTTGGCTGTTGTTTCTGTGGTTTCTGCTGTAGTTTCTGAGGTTGTGGAGTCGGTTGTAGTTTCTGGGGTTATGGATTCTGCAGTAGTTTCTCTGGTTGTAGTTTCAGCTGTAGTTTCTATTGTTGTGGATTCAGGTGTAGTTTCTGTGGTTGTGGACTTGGCTGTTGTTTTTGTGGTTTCAGCTGTAGTTTCTATGGTTGTGGATTCATCTGTAGTGTCTATGGTTGTGGACTGGGCTGTAGATTCTATGGTTGTGGATTCAACAGTAGATTTTTTGGTTGTGAATTCAGCTGTTGTTTCTGTGGTTTTGGACTTGGCTATTAATTCTGTGGTTTCGGTTGTAGGTTCTGAGGTTGTTGACTCTGTTGTAGTTTCTATAGTTGTATATTCAACTGTAGTTTCTATGGTTGTGGACTCAGCAGTAGTTTCCAAGGGTGTAGTTGCAGGTGTTGTTTCTGTGGTTGCAGACTCTGCTATATTTTCAATGGTTGTGAAAATGGTTGTTGTTTCTGTTATTGTAGTTTCTGCTGTAGTTTCTGAGGTTGTAGATTCAGCTTTTGTTTCTGTGGTTGTGGACTCTGTTGTAGGTTCTCGGGTTGTGGATTCAGCTGTTGTTTTTATAGTTGTGGATTCAGCTGTGGTTTCTAAAGTTGTGGACTTGGCTGTTGTTTCTGTGGTTTCGGATGTAGTTTCTGAGGTTGTGGACTTGGTTGTAGGTTCTAGAGTTGTGGATTCAGCAGTAGTTTCTGAGGTTGAGATTTCAGCTGTAGATTCTAAAGTTGTGGACTCGGCTGTAGTTTCTGAGGTTGTAGATTCATCTGTAGTTTCTATGGTTGTGAACTCGGCTGTATATTCTATGGTTTTAGATTCAACTGAAGTTTCTGTGGTTGTGGATTCAGCAGTACTGTCTATGGTTGTGATTTCAGCTGTAGATTCTATAGTTGTGGACTCGGCTGTAGTTTCTGAGGTCGTAGATTCATCTGTAGTTTCTGTGGTTGTGAACTCGGCTGTATATTCTATGGTTGTGTACTGAGCTGTAGATTCTAAAGTTTTGGACTTGGCTGTAGTTTCTGAGGTTGTAGATTCATCTGTAGTTTCTGTGGTTGTGGACTCTGTTGTAGTTTCTGTGGTTGTGGACGTGGCTGTTTCTGTGATTTCGGCTGTAATTTCTGAGGTTGTAGATTCAGCTGTAGTTTCTTTAGTTGTGAACTCGGTTGTTGTTTCTGTGATTGTGGTTTCTGCTGTAGTTTCTGAGGTTGTGTAGTCGGTTGTAGATTCAGGGGTGTTGGATTCAGCTGTAGTTTCTATGGTTGTGGACTCAGTTGTAGGTTCTGAGGTTGTGGATTCAGCAGTAGATTGAGTGTTTGTGATTTTAGTTGTAGTTTCTATAGTTGTAGATTCAGTTGGAGTTTCTATGGTTGTTGACTCTGCTGTAGTTTCTAAAGATGTGGACTTCGCTGTTGTTTCTGTGGTTTCTGCTGTTGTTTTTGAGGTTGTGGAGTCGGTTGTAATTTCTGGGGTTGTGGATTCAGCAGTAGTTTCTCTGGTTGTAGTTTCAGCTGCAGTTTCTATGGTTGTGGATTCAGCTGTAGATTCTAAAGTTGTGGACTGGGCTGTTGTTTCTGTGGATGTGTTTTCGGCTGTAGGTTCTGAGGTTGCAGATTCATCTGTAGTTTCTGTCGTTGTGGATCCTTTTGTAGTTTCTGTTGTTGTGGACGTGGCTGCTTCTGTAGTTTTGTCTGTAGATTCTGAGGTTGCAGATTCAGCTGTAGTTTCTATGGTTGTGGACTCAACTGTAGTTTCTAAAGATGTGGACATGGCTGTTTCTGTGGTTTCTGAGGTTGTGGAGTTGGTTGTAGCTTCTGAGGTTGTGGATTCAGCTGTAGTTTCAATGGTTGTAGTTTTAGCTGTAGTTTCTATGGTTGTGGATTCAGTTGTAGTTTCTTTGGTTGTGGACTCATCTGTAGTTTCTAAATATGTGGTCTTGGCTGTTGTTTCTCTGGTTTCTGCTGTAGTTTCTGAGGTTGTGTAGTCGATTGTAGTTTCTTGGGTGTTGAATTCAGCTGTAGTTTCTATGGTTGTGGATTCAGCTGTAGTTTCTATGATTGTAGTTTCAGCTGTAGATTCTATGGTTGTGAATTCAGCTGTAGTTTCTGTAGTTGTGGACTTGGCTGTTGTTTCTGTGGTTTTTGCTGTTGTTTCTGAGGTTGTAGTTTCAGCTGTAGATTCTAAAGATGTGGACTTGGCTGTTCTTTCTGTGGATGTGTTTTCGGTTGTAGTTTCTAAAGATGTGGACTTTGCTGTTGTTTCTGTGGTTGTGGTTTCCGCAGTAGTTTCTAAGGTTGTGGAGTCGGTTGTTGGTTCTGTGGTTGTGGATTCAGCTGTAGTTTCTATGGTTGTGAACTTGGTTGTTGTTCCTGAGGTTGTGGAGTCTGTTGTAGTTTCTGGGGTTTTGGATTCAGCTGTAGTTTCTATGGTTGTGGATTCATCTGTAGTTTCTTTGGTTGTGGACTCGGTTGTAGGTTCTGATGTTGTGGATTCAGCAGTAGATTGAGTGGTTGTGATTTTAGTTGTAGTTTCTATGGTTGTAGATTCAGCTGGATTTTCTGTGGTTGTGGACTTGGCTGTTGTTTCTGTGGATGTGTTTTCGGCTGTAGGTTCTGAGGTTGCAGATTCATCTGTAGTTTCTGTCGTTGTGGATCCTTTTGTAGTTTCTGTTGTTGTGGACGTGGCTGCTTCTGTAGTTTTATCTGTAGATTCTGAGGTTGCAAATTCAGCTGTAGTTTCTATGGTTGTGGACTCAACTGTAGTTTCTGAAGATGTGGACATGGCTGTTTCTGTGGTTTCTGAGGTTGTGGAGTTGGTTGTAGCTTCTGGGGTTGTGGATTCAGCTGTAGTTTCAATGGTTGTAGTTTTAGCTGTAGTTTCTTTGGTTGTGGACTCATCTGTAGTTTCTAAATATGTGGTCTTGGCTGTTGTTTCTCTGGTTTCTGCTGTAGTTTCTGAGGTTGTGTAGTCGATTGTAGTTTCTTGGGTGTTGAATTCAGCTGTAGTTTCTATGGTTGTGGATTCAGCTGTAGTTTCTATGATTTTAGTTTCAGCTGTAGATTCTATGGTTGTGAATTCAGCTGTAGTTTCTGTGGTTGTGGACTTGGCTGTTGTTTCTGTGGTTTTTGCTGTTGTTTCTGAGGTTGTAGTTTCAGCTGTAGTTTCTATGGCTGTGGACTTGGTTGTAGGTTCTGTTGTTGTGTACTGAGCTGTAGATTCTAAAGTTGTGGACTTGGCTGTTCTTTCTGTGGATGTGTTTTCGGCTGTAGTTTCTAAAGATGTGGACTTTGCTGTTGTTTCTGTGGTTGTGGTTTCCGCAGTAGTTTCTAAGGTTGTGGAGTCGGTTGTTGGTTCTGTGGTTGTGGATTCAGCTGTAGTTTCTATGGTTGTGAACTTGGTTGTTGTTCCTGTGGTTGTGGTTTCGGCAGTAGTTTCTGACGTTGTAGATTCAGCTGCAGTTTCTGTGGTTGTGTAGTCTGTTGTAGTTTCTGGGGTTTTGGATTCAGCTGTAGTTTCTATGGTTGTGGATTCATCTGTAGTTTCTTTGGTTATGGACTCGGTTGTAGGTTCTGATGTTGTGGATTCAGCAGTAGATTGAGTTGTTGTGATTTTAGTTTTAGTTTCTATGGTTGTAGATTCAGCTGGAGTTTCTGTGGTTGTGGACTTGGCTGTTGTTTCTGTGGTTTTTGCTGTAGTTTCTGAGGTTGTAGTTTCAGCTGGAGTTTCTGTGGTTGTGGACTTGGCTGTTGTTTCTGTGGTTTTTGCTGTAGTTTCTGAGGTTGTAGTTTCATCTGTAGTTTCTATGGTTGTGGACTCGGCTGTAGATTCTATGGTTGTGGTTTCAACAGTAGATTGTTTGGTTGTGAAATCAGCTGTTGTTTCTGTGGTTTTGGACTTGGCTGTTGATTTTGTGGTTTCGGCTGTAGTTTCTATGGTTGTTGACTCTGTTGTTGTTTCTATATTTGTATATTCATCTGTAGGCTCTATAGTCGTCTCTGCCATGACAGAAGTAAAGCTGCTACTTGTATCCCATTCATCATATAATTTACCAGTGGTTGTGGACTCGGTTGTATTTTCTATGGTTGTGGATTCCACTGTAGTTTCTTTGGCTGTGGATTTAGCTGTAGTTTCTATGGTTGTGGACTCTGCTGTACTTTCTATTGTTGTGAAATTGGTTGTTGTTTCTGTGATTGTGGTTTCAGCTGTAGTTTCGGAGGTTGTAGATTCAACTGTAGTTTCTGTGTTTATAGTCTCGGTTGTAGGTTTTTGGGTTGTGGATTCAGCTGTAGTTTCTGTGGTTGTGGTCTTGGCTGTTGTTTCTGTGGTTCTGGTTTCCACTGTAGTTTCTGGGGTTGTGGATTCAGCTGCAGTTTCTATGGTTGTTGTTTCAGCTGTAGTTTCTATGGTTGTGGACTCAGCTGTAGTTTCTATTGTTGTTGATTCAGCTGTAGTCTCTATAGTTTTAGTTTCAGCTGTAGTTACTATGGTTGTGGACATGGTTGTAGGTTCTGGGGTTGTTGATTCAGCTGTAATTTCTGTGGTTGTGGACTCAGCTGTAGTTTCTATGGTTGTGGACTCGGTTGTATTTGCTGAGGTTGTTAATTCAGCTGTAGTTTCTGTGGTTGTTGACTTGGCTGTAGATTCTAAAGTTGTGGATTCAGCTTTAATTTCTGTGGTTGTGGACTTGACTGTTGTTTCTGTGGTTGTGGAGTTATTTGTAGGTTCTGTGGTTGTGGATTCAGCTGTAGTTTCTATAGTTGTAGATTCTTCTATAGTTGCTAAAGTTGTGGACTTGCCTGTTGTTTCTGTTGTTTCGGATGATTCAGCTGTTGATTCAGTGGTTGTGATTTCGGCTATAATTTCCATCGTTGTGGTTTCAGCTGTAGTTGTCTCTGACATGACAGAAGTATAGGTGGTGTATATGTTCCCTGCATCTGAAAAAAATAAGTAATACTACATAAAATACAATGATCTCTTTCATAAACAAAGGGCACAACGTATGTATATATTCACCTGCACAGTATGCCAAATTGCAGGAAGTTGGGCACTCAAACATAATAATTGTAATCTCTTGAGCAATCCTTACTTAAAGGGTTACTTCAGCGATTAGCATTAAGCTTTGTATCAGTAGAAACCCGGGAGTATATTCAAATTATCATACCACCTCATATGACCCTGAGACGAGAGAATTATGTATTTTATTTCTGGAAAAATTCTTCCGATGACGAAAAAAATCGTCATTTTGCATCATCGGTGGAGTGTTTGGCCAGAAGCTAAAGACTACAGCCAGCAGGAGGCGCTGTTTCCTCATGTTTTCAACATCACACTTACAGCACTCGGCTCGCGGAACTGCGGAGATTCTTGTAAACGGAGTGGTGGAGACCAAAGTGAGTGTTTTAACTTTTAAACTTCCTATGAAAGTTAAGCTTCCAAAGACATGAACACGCGCTGTGAATGCAGCCACAGCCGCGAATCCCGAGATTACCTCAGCCAATGTGATGAATGTAATCTGATCCTGCTGCGTTTGTGCCGTGACGCTCAATCGCCTCACTCGCATTATATCGAACAGACACGTTCAGTTTTTAAGTGTAGTGTCTCTAACTGAACTGATTTTCTGAAAATGAACGTGGTAGGCAAGTGATCCAGTAATCCTGTAGCCGACTAGCCGTGCCTAGAGTAGGGCAGTGAAGCAGTGCATTCTGGGAATTGTTGTCTTTCATCCCCATGAGACAAATACATTTTCTGTGTTTTCTCAGTCTAGAAGGCACCAAATTCAAAAATAATTTCACATTTCTACTACATTTATGACCCAGTTTAAATACAGATTCATATTCCCAGCGCTGAAGTACCCCTTTAACCTCTGTGACTTTTGGTTTTAAGTATTTTTTCCCCTTTAGGCCAAATCAGCAATGAAAGTCAGGAAAATATTTTACCAGTGGTTGTGGTTTCAGCTGTAGGTTCTGAGGTTGTGGATCCAACGGTAGTTTCTCTGGTTGTGGTTTCGGCTGTAGTTGTCTCAGGCATTACAGAAGTATAGGTGGTGTTTATGTTCATTGCATCTAAAAAAAAAAAATACTATATAAAAACAATGGTCTCTTTCATAAACAAAGGGCACACACGCACACACACACACACACACACACACACACACACACACACACACACACACACACACACACACACACACATATACAGTATATATATATAAATATATTTTTTTATTTATATTCACCTGCACAGTATGCCAAACTGCAGGTAATTGGGCACACAAACTTATAAATATAATAATCTCCTGGACAGGCTTTGACTTGAATAGGATTGGATTGGAAATAGCAGCAGTTATTGCTCCAGTGACCACAGACATCTCGAGTGACCACTTCATCCTCAACTGTTGGATGTCCTCCGTTTAACCACAGTGGGGCATAAGTGCCACAGCTATACTGATCAACACATGTGTCTGGCATCTGAGTGCTCTGTCCCTGAATGAAGAGACGGTACCAGCCGTCCCAGCTGACTGCAGTGTCACACATTATTTCAGACGAATATTGATTGTTGGTGGATCTCCATGGATCATCTAGCACATTGTAATTGTTGCAGGGGTCAACAGGGGGAGCTGATTTTATGGAACCTTTAGAAAAATACATTGATGAATAATGTTATGTACTTATACAGTTGTAGTAGTTGTGATATGAAATTGTAATCTCTAGAGCAATCCTTATTAAGCTCTGTGACTTTTGTTTTAAGTATTTTTCTACTTTGAGCCAAATCAGCAATGAAAGTTAAGAAAATATTTTACCAGTGGTTCTGGTTTCAGCTGTAGGTTCTGAGGTTGTGGATTCAACGGTAGTTTCTCTGGTTGTGGTTTTGGATGTATTTGTCTCTGGCATTACAGAAGTATAGGTGGTGTATATGTTCTTTGCATCTAAAAAAAAAATACAACTAAAATACAATGATTTTTTTACATTAACAAAGGGCACATGTGTATATATATTCACCTGCACAGTATGCCAAACTGCAGGTAATTGGGCACACAAACTTATAAATATAATAGTCTCCTGGACAGGCTTTGACTTGAATAGGATTGGATTGGAAATAGCAGCAGTTATTGCTCCAGTGACCACAGACATCTCGAATGACTACTCCATCCTCAACTGTTGGATGTCCTCCGTTCAACCACAGTGGGGCATAAGTGCCACAGCTATACTGATCAACACATGTGTCTGGCATCTGAGTGCTCTCTCCCTGAATGAAGAGACGGTACCAGCCATCCCAGCTGACTGCAGTGTCACACATTATTTCAGAGGAATATTGATTGTTGGTGGATCTCCATGGATCATCTAGCACGTTGTAGTTGTAGCAGGGGTCATCAGGGGGAGCTCTTTTTATGGAACCTTTAGAAAAATACATTGATGAATAATGTTATGTACTTATTTATACACTTATAGTAGTTGTGATAACAACTTAAGCAATCCTTTTTTAAGCTCTGTAACATTTGTATTCGGTCATTTGTATTCAAGTATTCTTTTCCCCTTTGAGCCGAATCATCAATTCTTTATACAAACCTTGTCCATTCTGTATTTCTTCTGTCAAATGTGATTAAGGCTGCATTTACATTGGCACAAAAGATCAGATTTTTTTTTACTCATGTTTGACACAGATCTGAATTGTTGTACACGTGTAAATCTGCATGATATCCAATGTTTTTTTGCGTAATATCTGGGCCACTTCCAAATGTGGTTTTAAATCAGATACTTATCTGATATCTGGTCATCCAACCTATGTCTAAAAACGAATATCCAATTACCATTTGAATTCAAAACCACCACAATGTGAGGATGACACGTTTGCTCACAAAGATAGATTTTTAATGTTGTATTATGAAGCAGATGTGCCTGTATGTGCTCACCTTGCAGCTTTTTTATTGAGGTGGGAAAAAAATTGTTCACACACAGAAACATTTAGAAGCTGTTTTTTAATGACAGAGAGAGAGGGATAGGGAGAGAAGCCTGTAGCTTGTTGGTTTATTTACAATTAAGTTATCACCTCATTAATACCTCAAAAATATAATGTTTATAAAAATATAATGTTTATAAATATAAAAATATAATGCTTTATTCATAAAACTCATACGGTAGAGGTTAATTCATTCAAATTCATTTTAAAATTCATTCAAAATTAATCTTACAGCACTATTTTATTTCACTCCAGAACAAGCTATAGATAAAATAACAAACATAATAAATTATTCCCTTTCGAGGGATATCACGCTGCATCATCATCCTTGACGATTTCTGCATGATTGTGTCTGAAGCATGTGTGTGAACTCCAATGGCATGACGGAACATCACAGGTGGGTGGTGACGTCAAGACCAGGAAGCTATAAAGCGTATCCAGACCAAGCATTGTCAGTTTCTGTGCCTCAGCAAGTGCTCTTTGTGAATTGTCTGTCTTGTTTAATACAAATTTCAATTCAATTTACATTTATTTGTATAGAGCTTTTCATAATGCATATCCTTTCAAAGCAGCTTTACAGAAAATGCAATATAATGTAGTGTCTACATTAAAATCTCATCGTTGCGTATGAGGAGCATGCACGGTCAGCTCTAAAAAAATAAATAAATAAATAAACACGGGGCTGGCTGTGTTCATTCATAGATTTTCCCGATGTGTACAGGAATTCACGTTTGAGAGTTTTAGCACTGCTCTTGTTGACTTTTGTTCTTAAGGGAAAAAGCTGAATGCAATAAAGAATCTATGTGGCATGGATCTCACGTTTGCAGAGGGAATTCATAGATTATGAGTGCGTAAAGTGTAGTCTGTTGCAAGCTATACATTTATGATTCTTTTATTGATTATTGAAACTATTCTAATATATTTCGTCTTTTGTCCAGACCGTGTTTAGGCCTACTTGTCTGTCTGATCTTTGGCTGAATTCAATTTTGATGAATTAAACGATAAATACTTATCTGACTTTGAGAAGTTTGATTTATATGTTAGTGCAGCCTTTCATCCAGACCATGTTGACATATCTGGTTGATCTTTGGCTGCGTTTAATTTTGAGGAATTTAATGATAAATACTTATCTGACTTTGAGAAGTTAGATTAATTGATTAGTTCTGCCTTTCATCCAGACTGTGTTAACTTGTCTGGTTGCTATTTTGCTGCATTTAATTATTAAGAATTATATGTTATAATACTGTGCTACAGCTTTCCAGCTCTGAGGAGGTGGATTTGCTGAGCATCGAGTCAGGAAAAATAAAGATTTGGCATCTCAATCCCATCTGGCATCTTACAGTTGTTTTTAAGCAACTGTAAAAGTACAAATGTACTTGACCAGGAGGGCCCATGTTGCCTCTGATGGGAGCAGGTCATGGCATCAGGTGGACAGGCCCTACTGGCTGACGGACTGGGAGCAACCTTGTTTTGGAACAACCGATCGGGAAGGCTCTTGTGACATCCAATGGGAGGCAAAGGCTCACTGTATCAGATGGGAAAAGCCCTACCGGCCGATAAATGAGGAGCAGCATGGTTTGGAACCACCTGACCAGGAGAGCCCGTGTTGCCTCTGACAGGAGCTCACATCGTCGGGTGGACGAACCCTACTAGCTGATGAATGTGGAGCAGCCCTAATTTAGAGCGACCAATCGGGAAGGCTCTTACGACATCCAATGCGAGGCCAAGGCTCACTGTCTCAGATGGGAAAAGCCCTACCGGTCAAAAGAAAGGGGAGCAACAAGATTTAAACCGCCCAACTCAGCTGGAAGCGACATGATTGATAGCGACATGAAGGGCCCTCACTGCATCTGATGGGAGATCAATTCTCAAGGCATCGGAAAGGGAAGCCTCGCTGGTCAGAGAAAGAAAAGGATGGATGCTGACCGGAAGGGCTCTTGCAGCATCCGACAGGAGATCAAGACTCACAGCATCGGATGGGTAAGCCTCGCCAGATGGAAAAAAAGGGGGAAAAGATATCCACTGTCCGGGAGGGCTCTTGCAGCATCCAACAGGTGTTCAAGACTCACTGCATCAGATGGGTAAGCCTCGTCAGACGGAAAAGGAGATAAGATTTTAAAGGTTAGGTCCTAATGTAGCTTTGGAAAGCATTCTAATGTAGCTTTATTTATTTAGCATGTAATGGTTTTGTTGGTTTCATTTGATTGTTGAACCGGGAGCTGGTAACCTGTACGAAGGGTATGGATACATCTTGTGAGAATGTCTAGTTTTATGGGTTATCTATTGTCGGGGTGGGTGGGCTGTGATCGCTGAATCCCTTTGATCAGGAGGGAGGAAATTGTGAATTCTCTGGGGAGGGAGCGCCGTAAATCAATTGCGGAAAATTTGGACGCCGCTCAGGTAGCCTTTGATGGACCCAACTTGGAGACCCTTAACAGTGTTAAGGTAGGACACAACTGAGGTGATTGAAAGGAGGAAAAATATGAACGGCATGTTATAAGAGAAGCGGAAAGCTTTGAACATCTCCAAGCAGTCACGTTGGATTGGAAGGTTCTGGGAGGTAACGTGAAAGCAATAGTGCTTTGAGGCCAGGACAGGAGTATGGCAGCTTAGAAAGCCTTATTATACAAGGGATATCCCTACAGGATGAGGTATCAGGCAGGCTTGTCCTCTCCGCTCACATTTGTAAGATTTTACAATCTGGAGCTGGGCTCCACACCCGATTCTCAGGTGCTTTTATCTTAATGTGCTCACAGTGAATCACACAGACAGGCACTTGGAAGTCTAGATATTTGGGTATCCTCATTCCCAAAGCATCAAGGACGATGATGCAATGCAAGTTCCCTCAAAAGGGAATGTCTTGGGTTATGACTGTTCCTGAGAAGGGAACAAGATGCTGCGTTTCCCTGACATACTCCCTGCGTCCCTGTGATAGACTTGCTTCTGCCTATTAGAATCTGACCATGTTTGGTCTGGGTGCAATTTTTTTAGCATTCTGATCTGACGTGTCTAAAGTTATTGTAAACAGACTGGCCAATAAATAGATATGGTCAAAAGATCGGATATGTGCATTACGACTTACAGCATAAATATAGCCTAAGGTGCTTGTGAAGGTTTATAAATGAGTCAATAAAATACTTTACCAGTTGTTGTGATTGGTGGAGTAATGTATTCTATGAGTAGAAGTCTCTGTTGTTGTAGACGCTGATGGAATGGACTTGTTTGAGGCATCTGGTATTAGGATTTTTTTTTAATTCAACATCACTCATTTTCAAACAAAATTCAGAAAAGTAAATGATTTAAATGCATATGAGTAAATACTCACCTACACAGTAAGATGAGCAAAATATTGGTTTGACAAGCTCATAAACATAGTAACTTTCTGGACAGGCTTTGACTCGTATAGGGTGGGATGTGTACGTACAGCAGCCATCCCATGAAGAAGCACAGACCTGACGCGTGACCTCTCCATCTTCCAGTTGTGGGTGAGGGCCGTTGAGCCACAGAGGGTCACTAGTACCACACATGTTCTGATTAACACATGATTCTGGCATCTGAGCACTTTGACCATTGTAGAAAAGCCTGTACCAGCCATTCCATTCCATGTTATAATCACACATGGCATTATAGGTAGTATTATAAGAGTTGTTAGTGGATCTCCATGAATCAGACAGACTGGTATAGTTGTAGCAGGGGTTGACACTTGGGGTGCTCAAAGATACTATAGTGAAAAAGTAAAGAGGTTAAATTGATAATTTAAGGTAATAATAATAATTAAAAAAAAATCTATCTATACAATTCATGATAATCATATCAGATACAAAGATGAATTAATATACCTGCACAATATACAGGAGCTGGGATTGAAAGAGTTGGCCTGGTAAATTTGTAGACATAATAATTTCCAGGGCAAGCTTTGACATGGATTGGGTCGGATCTGTAGTAACTGCAATGATCATAATAAGAGCCATAAATTTCACATGTAACAACTCCATCTTCTAGCTGAGGATGAGGGTTACCAAGCCACAGAGAACTAAAACCTCCACATGACATGTAAGACGCACACAACTCAGGCATCTGTGCATTCAAGCCATTTATGAAGAGTCGATACCAGCCATTCCATTCTACACGAGTGTCATCGTGATCAGATATGTTTCCATACATAGACCAGTAATTAAGTGCATTTCTCCAGTCGTTGTTGAGCATGTTGTAGTTATTGCATGGGTCATAATCTGTTTAATGAGGAGACCAAAACAAACAAATTATATTTAAATGATGAACTTCACAAGTGTAAAGGTAGGGACACACCAAACCGACGTCAAAAAAACGTTTCCTCATTTTGAATATCAATCATACTGATAACTTTTTCTTATTCCACTCCATTCATGTTATTATGAAAATATTGGCGCAGTGGAATGCTCAGGTAAGATGACGTAAAATTATAAGTCATCTGTCTGTGCCGTCATGACTTCTTTGCTGGCTTTCATCACTTTTGCTCTTCTCATATATATTCTCGTGCACTGACTCATTTCCTAAACTGAACAGCCAATCAGAGTTCTCTCTCACAGACGGCCGCACGCAGATTCTACATGTTGAATCCACCCACAAAATATAGTTGCCCAACGCCCAACTGTCAGCTTGGTGTGTCCCTGACTTAAGTCTGAACCATTCAAACACATTAACTAAAATCACTTATATACAGCATGACTATGTAACATGCTAAAAACAAGCTAAATGTTATAAGTTTATCTGTAAAAATTGCCATTTAAACTATAACCCTCTGAACCCATTTTTTCCTCATGACAGCATAAAACAACTTCAAATACTCTGTCATTTTTGGCCACACAGATATGAGAGATTTGTCTTTAGAAAGTGTCCATTTTTATTTGTGTACACTCACAATAAAAATTCAATGTTGTGCTTTTGTTAAATAAAGAAAACAAACAGGATGAGCATTCACTAGTCTCTCTTTCAGTGAATTCCACTCTGAAGTGCATCTGAAAATTAACTGTAACTCAGACAATACTTGCCACACAGACATGAGAGATATGTCTTTGGAAAGCTTGAAGTGTCATTTAATCACATATCAAAAACAAATATTCTCTGTTTATGTAATCCATATGAAAACAACGAGAGGTACAGTTTCTCAAGCGGCTGCCCATTGTCGATAATGTTGCCACACCCTTGTGCACAAAAAGCGATTCACATGCTAATCGTCCACATGAATGAACAAAAATCTGTAAACGCCCAATCACCTCAAAACAAAGCTTCAGCTTCATCATTCTTCTGCTTTTCATCGAGTTTTGAAGAGTTTACCATGGATTTAACTCAAAAGAAGAAGAACTTGATTTTAAGATGATAATTTTTAAGGTGAAACATTTCAATCAAGACAAGTCTCTGAGTGAATAGATTCAACCAGCATTTTATTAGCATAGAGCATGGAATGTACATAGACTTGATTTTGGCAGACGAGATCTGCTATGCTGCTGCTGAGCAAATACATAATGTTCAGCTTAGCCAAGATAACAACAACTCCATATCTTTACAGGTGGCGCTGGGAACGAGGTGGGATTATAGGAGTTCTCTTATTGTGCGGTGTGCCGATAGGATACGGTATAAATAAAGCCACATAAATGAGGAAGTACCTCTGATTGATTGGTGTGATAGAACTGAAAGAACCAATCAGCGATTAATAGAGTTTCATGACTGAACTTTATATTTATTCTCACTTATATTAGCATGTTATTGTCGCATTAACGTCACATTGTAGGCTACTAGTTGAACTATTGCCAGACTAAAATGTGTGAAATTGACGGAAACATGTTGAAATATGAAATATAGACAGTTAGGCAACCTTTCAAATTCATGTAGGTCTTTTTCGTTCAGAGGTAGAAAAATGTATAAACAGTTTGCCTATTCAATTTCTACACATGGCCGGGAATTATACGCCCCTTTCTGCTGATTGGTCAGCCGAAGATCAAACTATTCTGTCATCAGTTCATCCTCAGTTCCGCACAGCAGAATAAAAGTGCTGCGCTGCTACAGCTGTACGAATTCTTAATGTGTTTATTGCATCTACATTTCATATTTTTCTCATCAAACAACCAGACTAACGAATGGCTCGACACAACCCGTACTGGGGCAGAGCCTTGATTATAATTATTCTACTTTCAATATTAAATAAAAACCCCACTGAACGAATGATACATGGATTCTTTCGGTTCTTATTAAATATACACATAGATCATATGTTTTTATATCCATGTTATAACCGTGTTTTACAGTGGTTTCCAACCTGTCAATCGCAACATTATCATGGCTCGAAATTGCTCCCAAAATGTATTATCTGCAACCTTAAAATTTGCACCGCACAAATCGACCGGCCATAAATCGGAAACAGCCGGTTAATTTGTGCTCCAAACACACAATTAGCAACCAGATGGTTTTTAGTTTCATTTTGGCTGATCTCTATTCCGGACTTGCACATAAACTGCATTGCAATCATTTCCCGAATGTCATTTGTGTGAAAAATATTACAAAGTCTGTTAACAGGACGTTAACACGGCCCAGAGATGGGACATGCTGAAGTCGAACGCAAAGAGGAGAGTGCAGACGTGCAGCAGAGAAAATACCAGACACAGTGGGCCTATGTACACATGGTCACTTGTGTTTTCTCTGATCAGATAGCTGGATCCAATTGTGAAAAGACCAGCTGTAGATGCCCTCCGAAACGCATTCGAGAAGGATTTAAATATGATTACTCAAACCACTACAGGAGGTAGTCTGGGATGCATTCCAGACAAAACTGGACAAGTGTAAATGCATCTGGTTGTTGAAATCACATGAATTTTACTCCTCCCAGAAATGCTAATAAATAAATGTGTGAGAGCGTTTTATGGGCTATATGATGTTATAATTATGACAGCGCTACTGTAACACGCATCGCCACAGACAAGCAGTTGAATATCTCTTTAGCAAACTGCCGCAAATGAAAGTGAAAGTTGCAGACGCGCAATACACAATCATCATCATTAAAAGTAAAGAAACCAAATAAAATTAATAAATCTTACCAGTGCTTATGCCACTTTCTCTCTTACTGCGGTCTTTGATTTTGAAATTAACCGTTGATCAATAAAATGCAGCTCATATCTGTTGATATTGATTTTGGTGATTTGAACTCCATTAAATCTGCATTTAGCGCGGGAATTGAAGATGGGTTTATATCTGCTTGCAGAGAAACATTTATGTGACCAAGTGTAAATTGAATCGTTCTGATAAATCAGATAGATATCGGATCTGTAAAAACCATAAATATATTTCTGAATGAAACTGTCTTCAGAATAGTTTTGATGGAAGCATTCCTACAGCGGTACCCAAATAAACACTTCTTTTCCTTTTTTACTCAGTCCATCTGTTTTTGTTTGTGCAGGTGTGTCTTGTGTAACAATTTCACAAAGCTAAAGTCAGACCATTCTGTATTTGCTATGAGTCTTGAAATTTTGCAATCTAATTTAAATCAAAAACAACTGCTCATGCTACATCTGTGTATCTTTGTTTGGATCATGATTAACATGCAGTGGTTGCCTCTCATTTCAAATGGCAAAAATTTTTAAGGCCAGTTTGGCCTGTTATAGAGCAAATAAAAAAACAATACATTTACTTAAAGAAAAAAAATCAGCAGCTGGTATCAGAAATAGCCAATGATAGGTAGATCTTGCCTTTTATTAAGGCTGAGGTCAGGGATCTTTGGCTTTAAAAGGTTGGTGATCACTGCTCTATAATATAAAAAAAAAAACGTCTCGGTTACGCATGTGACCCTCGTTCCCTGAAGGAGGGAATGGAGACATATGTCAGAATGTGAATCGACGAATTGGGATAGTGGATGAGAGCCCTATCACCTTCGAGTGTGTAATAAATGAGCCAATGAACATTGCCGTGCAAGATTTACATGTCACACTCCGCCCCGCACCGCAGGTATAAATATGGAAGTGCATGCAAACGCACCTTTGTTTTTCACTGAGGAGACGAATAAGTGGCCAGCGCTCAGCGGCAGCACAGAAACTGTGGTGACGGGACATACCTCTCCATTCCCTCCTTCAGGGAACCGAGACCTTCCCTTTCAGCCGGTCACGTTCAACGAACGTCAGAATGTGAACTGACGAATTGGGATCCTTATAAAATGCCACAGTTCTGGCACACCCTTCCACTCTGAGGAAAATAAGTATTTGAACATCCTGCCATTTTGCAAGTTCTCCCACTTGGAAATCATGGAGGGGTCTGAAATTGTCATCGTTGGTGCATGTCCACTGTGAGAGACATAATCTAAAAAAAAAATCCAGAAATCACAATATATTAATTTTTAACTATTTATTTGTATGATACAGCTGCAAATAAGTATTTGAACACCTGTCTATCAGCTAGAATTCTGACCCTCAAAGACCTGTTAGTCTGCCTTTAATATGTTCACCTCCACTCCATTTATTATCCTAAATTAGATGCACCTGTTTGAGGTCGTTAGCTGGTCAATGACCTGAAAGAGGAGCTGGTCAATGACCTGAAAAGAGCTGGGACCACCGTTTCCAAGGTTACTGTTGGTAATACACTAAGACGTCATGGTTTGAAATCATGCATGGCACGGAAGGTTCCCCTGCTTAAACCAGCACATGTCCAGGCCCGTCTTAAGTTTGCCAATGACCATTTGGATGATCCAGGGGAGTCATGGGAGAAAGTCAGGTGATGAGACCAAAATAGAACTTTTTGGTCATAATTCCATTAAACATGTTTGGAGGAAGAAGAATGATGAGTACCATCCCAAGAGCAACATCCCTACTGGGAAGCATGGGGTGGTAGCATCATGCTTTTGGGGTGTTTTTCTGCAGATGGGACAGGGCGACTGCACTGTATTAAGGAGAGGATGACCGGGGCCATGTATTGCAAGATTTTGGGGAACAACCTCCTTCCCTCAGTTAGAGCATTGAAGATGGGTCGAGGCTGGGTCTTCCAACATGACAATGACACGAAGCACACAGCCAGGATAACCAAGGAGTAGCTCTGTAAGAAGCATATCAAGTCTGGCGTGGCCTAGCCAGTCTCCAGACCTAAACCCAATAGAGAATCTTTGGAGGGAGCTCAAACTTTGTGTTTCTCAGCGACAGGCCATAAACCTGACTGATCTAGAGAAGATCTGTGTGGAGGAGTGGGCCAAAATCCCTCCTGCAGTGTGTGCAAACCTGGTGAAAAACTACAGGAAACGTTTGACCTCTGTAATTGCAAACAAAGGCTACTGTACCAAATATTAACATTGATTTCCTCAGGTGTTCAAATACTTATTTGCAGCTGTATCATACAAATAAATAGTTAAAAAATCATACATTGTGATTTCTGGATTTTTTTTCTTTAGATTATGTCTCTCACAGTAGACATGCACCTATGATGACAATTTCAGACCCCTCCATGATTTCTAAGTGGGAGAACTTGCAAAATAGCAGGGTGTTCAATTACTTATTTTCCTCACTGTATATATGTATATACTCTTTTAGAGGAAGGAAAAAGCTCTTTTAGATGTGCTGAAGCACACGGGAACAGCCGCAGCACTGCTGTAGGATATAGTGCAGCCTTGACAGCACACTCTCACTCTCTCAGACCGGCCTACGCAATGTGCTATAAACAGCTGTAGAGACACGTGAGCTTGTTGACAAAGGTGCGTATGCATGCACTTCTTCTGACGTACGTCGAACGTGAGTGACTAAAAAGGGAATATAATTATATAAAAGCAGTATTTACACTAGCATGATATTATAATGTTTAAACTAGTGTTTACTATGAAACGATATGTTCGTGGATATCTGCTTAAATGTAGGTGTTTATAGTGTGTTTTTAGTGAGGAGCAGCTCAATTGCTTCAGTAAATGGTCTCTGCAAGCGCTGTGTGATTGGATCACTTGCACAGTGCATTTGAAACTCAAAATGCACCAAACATTAGGCTACATGTTTTTATTCCAAACTCCCTTAATAATAGCATTACGTATAAAAACATTTGATGTAACACATGATAATTCACATTTTTCTCTAGTGTAGACTGTACTGAAGTATTCCTTTCTAATGATATATAATTATAGGCTGCCTGTCTTTTTCCTCAAAATTTTTTAGTTTTCTATAAAGTAAAATTATTATTATTATTATTATTAATATTATTTTATGCAGCCCTACAAGTATTTTGTATTTATTTGTTATTTACCAAATCGTGCAGCAGTAAATAAATCCAAACAAATTAAAAAGCAATTATTTTAATATTTTCACATTCTTTATTTTAGTTCCCTTACTCTCCCATTTAGCTGGTAGTGTCTTTGTCTTTTTGGGCAGGGGTCAGTTTTAAAAGGTCTTGTGAACAAATATTCAGTATGGGTTTCATGGCCTTATTTCGGTTACTTTTTTTTCAGCGAAAAAATAAAACATGCATAAACGTAATTTCCTCAAAACTACAAACTTTTACATACATGCTACTGACGACATATTATTGTAGCAGAGTATGTGCTGAATACAGAGTAAACAGACTTTAGCCATGAACATATCAAAACATGTCAAAACACCTCAGGGTTCAGAGGGTTAAACAAAACTTTCATTGGAATTAACAAAACAGCATATTTTGCTATTGATATGCAATTTCTTTTAATAACTCTAATATATTAATTTATATTAAAACTTACTCAAATTGATGCTAGATCCAGTGAATATATCTGGACTTGCAATGGAAACCACCTGTGAAATAGTTCTGACATCTAAAAAGAACACAATTCAAGACATGACTGAAAATATTTGTAAATAATATTTTGTAAATAAGTGGGGGAAAGCATAGTACCTGTGCAGTATCCTGAACACCAGATTAATGGATTCACAAGTTCATAGACATAGTAATTGTCTGGGCACGCTTTCACTCTGATGGGGTTTAACTTATAATCACAGCGACCACTCCAGTGATAACTACCACAGACCTCACTGATCACCACTCCATCCTCTATCTGAGGGTGAGGATCACTGAGATACAGACTGATTACTGTGTTACAGCTGTATGAACTAATACAGGTCTCTGGCATCCGGATGTCCATTCCATGGTAGAAAAGCCGGTACCAGCCATTCCAGGAGAAAGAGTCGTCACAAATGTAATTTCCACTTTCATTATTGGCTCTCCAGGGACGATCCAGAGACTCATAATTGTAGCAGGGATCACTGTTGATGCTTTGGAAAACAACTGTCATGGACAAAAAAGTTATTTGTAAAATACAGTTGAAATATTATATTTTAATGGAAGACAATTAGGTTTTACTCCTGACTACAACCATGACCTTATATAGGACAAGGAGTTTGGGGAATTAATGGAAATTTTAGTTTTATATAATTTCATGATTTTGAGCAATTATATTCTAACTAGTGGTGTGCGGTAAAGCCCAAAATGGGACAAGTAGCAGTCTGTACATTAACAGCCCTGAAAAAAAGGGGTAACACATAAAAATGATTTCCTTCATGCTTCTTCTCGGCTCTGAAGCGACTAAAAGCTGTATAAATAATCAAGCCTCTTCTGACAAAGAATGTAGTTCAAAAGTTGTAAGAATTGAGGACCTGTTACAAATAACAGAGCTAGGGGAATTAGCAATGGGTGAGTGTGAGAGGACAACATAGTAACAAACAGAATGGCTAAGGGACTGCAAACTAGAGGTCTTCACGGGTCCAAAAATTTGTACCAGAGCCCAAAGAGACCCGCAAATGTACTATCCGGAACCGAAGCAGACCTGTATATTATTTGAAAGCTGGATCTATACTGGACCAGATCATATTTCACAGCAGATTGTTCTTAACAAGTCAATAAATAAGTCGCTAAAACTTGTCTTACCTACCCAACTTTTTGTCTCCTTTTTACCTGTCTGTGATGCATACAGTCCTTTTTGCCAAGCAAGTTCCATCCATGTTATTCCTCTCTTGCCGAGCATGCTTTATCCACTCATTATTCCAGCTTAAAAATGACACATTTTGACAAATGCAACTTTTGCAGTTTTGCATTTTTCTTCTCGAGTCAACTCACATAAGATAACTTCAACTGTTTGCCCTTTTGAACAATTGCTCGTTGAGAGCCATGGGCGCTGACTTATTTATAATGAGTAGAATTTGACCATAAATATAGATATTAGATGGTTAATTAATTATATTATTATAAAATGCGCACGCTTGAGACTGCACATGTGCATATTAGCTGGTGCAACCTGAATGTGCTATGCTTTTTCACATGCATTATAGAAAACATTCATGTGACAGTTCACCTTAGATTTGTTGCTGATTTGAAATATGTTAAATGTGAGTATGCACTGTGCAAGGCTGCAAGCAGTTTGAGATTTTACATCTGTTTGCATTTAATGCTTTACACATAGAAACAGTAAAAGTCCTGATCGAATGGTCAACTGGCTGACGATTTAAAATATAGACCCAAACCCACATAAAGGTCCCAGGTCAGTTCTCGGGTCCTCCGTGTAGACCTCTACTGCAAACCACTGATTCTAACTGCCTAAAACAACCTTAATTTAATTTAAAAAATATATATAAATCCATGTAAAATGATATAATAAATAAAACAATTAGTATTGGTACATGCTGTCAAAAATCTTGATATTAAAAAAATCCCAGGTTAAAAGAGTTAATGCCCATTCACACCAAGGATAATAACTATAAAGTTTTAATAATAAGCTAATAAATGATAAAACCACTGACAGCCAAAAAGAATCCATATGGTTTTAAAGAGCTTTAGTATTTAAAGCGCCAGAACTGTAGAATAACTGCAGAATACGCTTATAATAAACAAAACAATAGCATGTGTTAGAATGGATGCTAATATAGTTCTATAAATGCTATATAATTCTTTATAATTATTGCTCTTGGTGTGAACGGGCCTTTAATATTTCACCTGCACAGTATGTAGGCCTGGGGGCTGATATGAAGGGTTTGACAAATTCATAGACGTAATAATCTCCTGGACAGGCTTTGACTTGAATGGACATGGATCTGTCGCTGCCACATTCGCCATTCCAATATGTTATGACTTCACGGGTCACCACTCCATCCTCAGGTTTTGGATGAGGACCTTTGAGATACAGTCCAGTTTCACCACCACATGCTTTACTCACACACCACTCAGACATCTGGGCACTTTCTCCAGTCAAAAACAGCCGATACCAGCCACTCCATTCAACAAGGGTGTCATCATATCCACTGTTCTCATGTGGGTTTTGCCGTATGTCTCTCCAATATTCATCAAGATTGTTATAATCAATGCATGGATTAGAGATGAAACTTTTAGGCTCTGAGTAAATAAAGAAAAAAAGACAGTGATGTATATGATGCATTGTATACACATTTAATGAATAAGTGGCAAAAACCAAGAGTACATTAAAGCTAAACATCTAACATCTGTGCCTGTATGACAGTGAAGATATTGGGATGGTAGGGTGATAGATCAAATAAACTGACTACAACCAATGTATCCTTTATACTAATCAAATAAGTTACCACCAAGATTTCTACTAAGTGTTTTCTAGGAACTGCATCTATATTTTGTTCTGATAAAATGAATGATATGGACATTGGTTAGCTTTTAACAGAAAGTCTCAATTTATTTGTATGAATATTGTTTGGTTCCCCAGTGCATTTTCCAGTGTAAATCTATGGTGAAAAAATGGAAATACCAACGCATTTGTAACTGTCACATCGATCGAACCAAAACGATATCAATCAATAAATGTTTGACACTATCCACTTCAGTAAAGTGTATATTTGTCTGCATCAGTTTTTCAGATTGCAGATAATTGTCTAAGAAAATCAGGCAGAAACAAAGTGCAGCATACAAAGTTTGTTTTGGGAGTTCGAAAAAGCTTGCCAAAGTGAACTTTCTGGAAAAGTTTCAAGTTTCAAACTCCCATTGTTCCATGGCGATTACGTAATAGATAAGTGTGCAATGAGGCTCCGCCTTCTTTCATGTGGAAGTCATTATCATTTAATTTCTCCACCGACACTGAATTTCATGTTTAATATGGTAAAGCTGATTGATTTTAAGCAATCTATTGTATAAGTGATATATAAGTAAACATGACATGACTTTACTGGAGTGCCTTATAGCTTGTGCAAACATACCCACTTTGTGTATTGGGTTGGTGTGCACAGGAACAGTCTGAAGACTCAGGCCTAATCCACACGTACACAGGTATTTTTATAAACTTCAGAAAAGGAGTTTTTCCCTTCTCCGTTTAAAAAAAAAACCCAAAACATTTGCATCCACATGAAAACACAAAATACGCTATGAAGCGCTGTCAAGAGCATACCAAACCAACATGTCGCAAAACCATGTTGGCCAATCAGAAGCCTGGAAAAAAGGTTATTGCCGGTTACTATTCTGACGCAACAAGCCAAAATCTTTGTGTGTGAATGAACAGCCAAACCGCATAGAAAAAGATGCGGTTTTGAAAATACCGTACATATGGACAGGGCCTCAGACAATCAAAATACAAACTTAAACATTAATAATGCTCAGGAACAAACAGAAAGGCAGGGAAACACACTCTAACGTAACTGGGTAACAGTTAACAGTTACAAGAAAAAGACTGAGTGAACAGGAACTTAAATAGGAGACAGAAACAAGATAATTAACTTAAACACAGCGGAACAGAACTTAATTAACATGGGTAACAAGAAAACAGACAAGTGGCGTGCAACTAAGACAAAGGAACATGTGAGAGAATCAAAACACAACTGATAGATCAAACAGACAGACATGTGACACGTTGCTATGATTAGATGCTTTTCTTATGCTTTACAAAAATGCTTGCTGTTTTTTCAGTTTTGTTGTGTGTTTATTTCGTTATTGAGGGAGGAAGGCGTGGAGTATATATTTACATACTCATCTAAACTTTCAGCAGTGTGGGTGGCGTTGGATATTCACTAACTGTAGCCTATATAGCTTGGGGTATTCCAGAGAGCAAGGTTAACCTACTGCCATATAAACCTTGAACTCTCGGTTGATTAACCCAAACCTTGGTTACTCGAGGTATGCTGGTTCCAAAAATGCTTCCGGGAGTAAGTTCAGACAACTCAGACAACTAATGTACGGTTAGCACATTAACCGTGAACAGACGAGACATTCTCAACAGAGCAACGAATTGATGATTCACCATAGAAACAGACGCTTAAGCGCACCATTCTACTTCCTCTTCTATTTTTGTTTATTGGCCATTTGCATAACCTACTTAGTGCACATCACCACCTATTTGGTGGTTTTGCAATCATTATTTCAATCTCTTCAATTAATAAGTAATCTTTATTCACTGAGAAAAATGATTGTTGTTTGTTTGATGCTAATTAATTGAATGCACGGGAAAGCAAGATTAACTTACCATCACACATACACATTCAGTTTTGTTGTGTGTTTATTTTGTTATTTAATAAAAAATGTGTTTGCTTAAGAAGTATTCAGAGTATCTGTTTCCATGTTGACTCGTCGATTCGTCGCTCTGTTGAGAATGTCTTGTTAACCGGGAACATACTCTGGGATGTCTGAACTTACTCCCGGACTCGTTTTTGGAACCAGCATACCTCGAGTAAGCAAGGTTTGGCAACCGAGAGTTCAAGGTATATGTGACGGTAAGTTAACCTTGCTTTCTGGACTCTCTGGATTTGTGTTTCTATGTCAAAACTATCCACGCGAAAATAATCTGCAGCAGTCAGATGGCACAACAGCTCTCTACGATGTTCACGTTCATTATTATTGTACTGTTATGTGTTTAGAGACATGAGGTGATTTAACACTGTCTCTCATCTCGTGACGCTTTGCCAATTCCCATAACACCAAAAAGGAGGACACTTTGCATTGAGGCAAGAATAATTGCATAGGACTCTGGTGTACTCGCTACTACAATACAATTTTCCATCATATCTCAATGGTATAATGATACAGTGATTCTGAAATAGCCTACTCTAATCATTGCCAGACAATCTGATCTGATATATCTTGATGTGGATATGTGTAACAGAAGAGGCAAAAAAGTGTTTGTTCACAGTATTTGTAATTATTCAAGACATTGTGATGTCTGTTTCAAAAACTGACCACTGAGATGAGCTGTCTTACAAAGTGCACAGTGCCTGAAAACATAACATTTCTGGACTTCTGGAAATAAAATAAATACATAAATAAACTAATGAATAAATACATAAATAAAACAATGAATGCAAAAAATAAATAAATACACATTTCAGTTCTTAAAAAAGAAGTTCAAGGGTTGGCCCGATTCAGCGCAACTCCAAAAAAGAGAACAAATGAGTATCTGGCTTGAGGCTACACCGGACGCCAGACAGGGGGCTTAAAATCAGGACTGTCCGGCCAAAATCCCAAGTATGTGTTCATGTGTTTCAAAGGAGGCGTGGCTTTGGAGAACGCTCTGAAGGGAGGATGGGATCTCATGCTTAACCCTAACCCTATCTTGCTATTACTAGCCACTCCGGAAATTGCCTAGCCTATCTTTAATGCTGAAACTAATGAAAATAATTAAATAGTAGCCTACTGTATGCTCTGTAGAGGACCAACTTATCCATACTGAATTGTGAATTAAAAAATATAATTCTGAATTATAGAATTTAAACCCCTTTTTTAGTCTACTGTATCATAACATTATTGTATCATAACACACAAGATTATTTTAGACTCTCAAAATATGCCACAGTCAACATATGAATTATTCTAACACTAACAATCCTGGATTTTGAATAGAAAGCAAAGGATGGAGACAGGAAGAAGGTAAGACTAAAAGTGAAATAATAATTGTACCTGATGTTTGTCCACTGGTTATTTCACCTAAATAAACAATATAAGCAGAATGATTTAATAATTTAAATAAAAAGATTTAGTCAGTTCACAGACCTATTATAAAACACTCACCATTAATCAGCAGCAGCGAGACACACAGTGAGATCAGAAACCTCATTGTGATGAACAGCACCTGCACACATAGAACATAGTACTGTACACTGTAAAAAAAAACAAAAAAAAAAAACTGTAAATGTACCCATTTCTGACAGTAACACACTGTTTTCCATTAAAACAGTAATATCCTGTGGAAAATTCTGGGCAATAATTTGCACGTTTAGCAATTAATTTTTTTGCCTATTTCTAAACAGTAATCTATATTTATGTATGACAGTTTTGTACTGTAGGAAGCAATGAAATGTGGGCTGGTGCATTTTTGAAGCAATAGCACAATAGCACTGTTTGTGGCACTTATGGCAGGAATATAAGAAAACTAATCAAAGAGGAGAGGAGAAGAAACTTTGAAACTGACTGCAGAGAGGAACTTGTTCTTTTAAAAACTGGACCAGTGACTGATGAGCGGGAAAGCTAAAATTGAAAAAGCGCCACCTGAAACTAACTCGTTTGTGTTTGCGCCACTTATGACGCTTCAAATCCCTTAAAGGGATCCCCTGGTGTTAAGACTTGTATGGCTTAATATAGCAAAAATTATGTCTCTTACTGAAATCTGTAGTAGAAAACCCATGAAAGATCTGTTATTTAAAAAATCCTTTATATATTTGGACAATGGGCGGTGCCATTTTGTTTGCGTTCTAGGTCAGTGACGTTGAATGGTTGCACTCGGCAATCAACTGGCGCCATCCCGTAGCTATTTTTACCACAACACAACTCAAAAAATGTTTCAGAGTTAAACAAAGCCATTTTATTTATCTTTGTAATTGCATTTAAAACACACCCAAACAAGCTGTCACCGCCAGCGTTTTTGTCATTTTCACAAGTTCCATGGCCCACAGAATATCCAACACGATCTCATGACAATGCGTATCAATAGTACGAGTGTGCAATCTCGTAGAATGTATACGCCAAAATGAGTTTTGGCGTGCAAATGGTACGCCGTTTTTGGCGTGCATATGATACGCACTTTATGGCGTGTATATGACACGCTTTTGGGTAGGGTGAGGGTGGGGTGTGGGGTTCATATAATACGCCATAAAGTGCGTATCATATGCACGCCAAAAACGGCGTACCATGTGCACGCCAAAATGAGTTTTGGCATATACATTCTACGAGATTGCACACTCGTACTATTGATATGCATTTTCGTGAGATCGGGCTCGAATATCAAGACATGCAAATATATCAAAAGAAAGAACAGACCCTCTGCTTTATTCTAGCGTCATGCATTCTTTTTAATCAACACTTGAATGTTTCATGAAAAAAATCTGAGAAAAATCAAATTTTTGTAAAAGACTAACATTACATCCAGATCGGATTCAGAACGATGATCAAAACACAGAGGGAGTAACTGTTAGATCGAGTCACCTCAAAGCTTTACAGTCCTATAGCTCGTCCCAGTCGACATTTGATTTAAAGGGTTACTTCAGCGATTAGCATATGGCTTCAAATTATCGTACTTTACCCCTTCATATCCCCTGAGACAAGAGAATTACGTATTTTATTTCTGGAAAAAATCCAGAAATGTTTTGGCCAGAGGCTAAAGACTTCAGTCAGAAGTAGGCAGTATTTCCACATGTCAACATCGCATTCACAGCACTCGGCTCGGGGAGCTGCGGAGATTCATGTAAACGGAGCGGTGGAGAGCAAAGTGAGTTTCAACTTTTCAAATGAATTCCTATGAAAGTTAAGCTTCCAAAGACATGAACACGTGCTGTAAATGCAGCCGCAGCCACGCTTACCTCAGCTCTAGTGATGAATGTAATCTGTTTAAATACAGATTAATCTTCCCAGCGCTGAAGTACCCCTTTAATAACACAGCCGTTTTAATTTAGATGATGTTTATTGCTGATGATCACATTATTTTTCAAATGCATCTGCTTATATGAGATAGCTCGTTTCTGTTTCTTCTTTCCTGTTTTTTCATCAGGAGATCCTGTACTCGTTCAGTAGATGCGTAATAGCGCCCCATAGCGTATAACAGTGAAAAAAGGGAAATCCGGAAAATATTCGACAATGGCAGGGAAGCATTTTCTCCTTTAATACAGTCGATGGTTCTCATAAAAGACAAGATGACAAAAGACAGAAAATCACTCAATGCTCTTGACTGAATAACTTTAATAAGGGTTATACAGTGAAGACTATGCAGTGATATTTTACGTTTTATTACTTTTTATGTAGCCTACCAGAAAATCTAGGTTAGACCTACATGAAAAACCTGAAAATAACTTTTTTTTTTTTTCATTTGTATGTTTGTTCTGTTGTACTTGTGCTGTTGCTCGTAATTATATTATTTGTTCTTATTTCATTACAGAATGTCTTTAACAATATTTAAAAAATAAAAAATATGAGTTTATGAGCTTTTTGGAATCAATCTTATTTATTAGGTTTACATGGATCAAAAACAACAAAAACAATAACTAGGCCTATTTTATTTATTACTTTTTGTGGTGGGGCCTGTAAAAATTTTTGCAGTGCAAGTAAACATTTTAACCACAGGTCAGTAGATAAAATCCTTAACCGTTGAGCCCTGGATCCCTTTAAGAGACAACTTTGAAACTGACTGCAGCAAGGAGCAGGCAAGTTCTTTTAACCCTAAAATGAGCAACGTATCCTGGGGGATACAAACATTTGAGAGGCTGTGCGGAGGCAGGGAAAGTAAAATCCTGTCTCATTTTTAGGTTTTATGTTGAAAGGGTGTTTGTTGTGAAAATTTAGATCTGGTGACGTTATTCATACATTCTTTGTTTAGTTCACTTAGCCCAACATTCTTCAGAAAAATCTTTTGCAAATTTACCCTTCCTAGCAATAACTGTATGATTTTGAGATCCATCTTTTCACACTGAGAACAACTGAGGGACTCAAACACAACTATTAAAAAGGTTTAAACATTCACTGATGCTCCAGAAGGAAACACAATGCATTAAGAGCTGGAGGTGAATACTTTTTGAATTGCACTCACCCTGTTGTTGTTACAATGTCCTATATCAACACGATCACATGAGATGATGCAATATATACGGCAAAATGAGTTTTGGCGTGCAAATGGTGCGCAGTTTTTCACGTGCATATGATACACACTTTATGGCGTGTAGGCTGTAGGTTGAGGGTGGGGGTGGGGGTTTGTGCGTATATCGCCATTAAGTGCATATCATATGCACGCGAAAAACTGTGTGATTCATCTCTCTTATTTTGTTAAAATTACTCACATTTTCACAGACTCTGCAAGCGGTTAACATACCTTTTTTTGCAACTGTGTATGTGTATATATAAATATATATATATATATACATCAGGCTTTTATGGCTCATAAATGCAGTTCATTGCAAAACAATGATAACTATGTTCAAACTATGACAAATAAATGTTCCCCAAAAGCCTGTTGTGTCATATTTGACATTTACATTAACATGAAAAAATGGCTAAACTATCTATCAGAAGACAGAAGGCATGAAGTAGGTTGTGTTCAAGAGTTTTTTTGTTTGTTTTTTCAGCAAAGGTTTGGTCATATTGATAATTTATAGGCTCTAGAAATGTTTGTATTAAATATGATACAGTAGGCTATAATAGATTCATAAATAGGTATTATGCTTATTGTTCTACAGAATTTTACAAATAATGTTTAGTCTAAGTTATGAGAGAATAAATGTTTCAACAATTTGGCTAAAATGATGTAACACGCATTGCCAAACCAGCATTCTTTTTTCAATGACTTTATACCTCCAAAGGGGCAACGTATCCTGGGGGACACAAACATGAACAGTAAAAAATAAAAGTTGTTAAATGTTTTTATTATTTGTGTCCTAAGAAGATGGAAAAATTGTAATGAATTAATTAATTAATTTCTATTTATGGTCTTGCCAGTTTTTGTCAGAGTGTTTTCTCTCACATCCAAATCCCTCGAACAGTGACTGATGAGTGAGTCATTATAAACGCATTAAACGTAGAGGGTAAAATCCTGTTGATTCACAGTAATACATAAAATATTCGCAAATGTCAGTGTTTATTACGGCTTTCAGACTGTGTATTTCTTGGTGGCACACAGCCTGATGGTTTTGGCCATAGTGATTGTTGTTTGGAGAAAAAATAAACAAAATAACTGGTCAAATTTGTTCGTAAACATTATTGATTATTAAACTTTTAAAATGCAATTCCAACCCCACTTTCCAATCACTTCCATGGCCACAGGTGTATAAAATCAGACTGCTTCTACAAACATTTGTAAAAGAATGGGTCTCTCTCAGGAGCTCACTGAATTTAAGCGTGGTACAGTGATAGGTTACCACCTGTGCAATAAGTCCATTCGTGAAATTTCCTCACGACTAAATATTCCACGGTAAACTGTTAGTGGTATTATAACAAAGTGGAACCAATTGAGAACAACAGCAACTCAGTGAAGTGGTAGGCCACGTAAAATCACAAAGCAGGGTAAGAGCATGCATAAAGTTGCCAACTAGTCAATAGATGCAGACCTGCAAACTTTGTGTGGCCTTCAGATTAGCTCAAGAACAGGGCATAGAGAGCTTCATGGAATGGGTTTCCATGGCCAAGCAGCTGCATCCAAGCCTTGCATCAGCAAGTGCAATGCGTCAGATGCAGTGGTGTAAAGCACACCGCCACTGGACTCTAGAGTGGTGGAGACGTGTTCTCTGTAGTGACGAATCATGGTTCTCTGCTCTGGCAATCCGATGGACGGGTCTGGGTTTGATGGTTGCCAAGAGAACGGCACTTGCCTGACTGCATTGTGCCAAGTGTAAAGTTTGGTGGAGGGTGGACTGTGGTGTGGGGTTGTTTTTCAGTGGTTGGGCTTGGCCCCTTAGTTTCAGTGAAAGGAACTCTTAATGCTTCAGCATACCAAGACATTTTGGACAATTTCATGCTCCCAACTTTGTGGGAACATTTTGGGGATGGCCCCTTTCTGTTCCAAAATGACTGTACACCACTGCACAAAGAAAGGTCCATAAAGACATGGATGAACGAGTTTGGTGTGGATGAACTTGACTAGCCTGCACAGAGTCCTGACCTGACAGAACATCTTCAGTATTCAGAACAACATCAGTGCCTTACCTAACAAATGCGCTTCTAGAAGAATGGTCAAAAATTCTCATAAACACACTCGTAAACCTTATGGAAAGCCTTCCCAGAATATTTGAATCTGTTATTGCTGCAAAAGGTGGGCCTACTCCATACAGATTTTTAACCCTACAGATTAAAAATGCGTTGTCATTAAAGTTCATTTGCATGTAGAGGCAGGGGTCCCACATTTTTTGTCAATATAGTGTATATAACTGAGTTTGTAGGGATGGGCGTCTGGGCAATATGACTAAATTATATATTATTATATATTATTTTATGATACCGATATATGTACCGATGTATTATGATATTGTTATTTTGTGTTATTTTTAGGGCTGGGTAATCAATTAAAGGTGCCATAGAGTAGAAGAAAACTGTATTTACAGTGGTATAGTTGAATAATAAGAATTCTATACATGGAACTGACATACCATGAGCCTCAAACACCATTGTTTCCTCCTTCATATGTAAATCTTGTGCATGCAAAATACCCCTAAAAAACGGGCCCAACATAACACAGACTGTGATGTAACAGTCGGGAGCATTCATATTTACGCCCCCAAAATTTACACATAGCCCATGTTCAAGGCCAGGCAGTATTAACACATTATTGTGAAGAAACAAGAAAGGACAATAGCGAAAATTGCAGATCATGGATATAAATATTATATTCCAGGCCGTGCAGGGTATGTGAGTACTTTTTATACTCTTCCAACAGAACTGTCAAAAGTCATGGTTGAGGATTTGCTATAACAGGATACCGCACCAGTTTAATTCAAAGTTGTTAGTTTGCTCTGACTAGTGTTAATTTCATAAACGAAAATATGACAAAAACATTTCTGAAAAATACAATCTGGCAACCATGTACATGTGAGCTCTCTCGTGCATGTATTATCCGAAAACACTAATAAACAAGTAAGCTACATTTCAGATTTTCTGCTTAAAGTGTCATTCAGTCTGTCTGTGTTCTGTTACGACTCAAGTATGGATGTGTTTGCTGAATAGCTACACTTGTGTGAGCTACTGAAATGAGCATTGCTGTGAAACAGCCGAGCAGAGCAGAGCTTAACATTATTATTCAGCCTTCCAAAAAAGGTAGTAACATCCCATTTCATTCTAGGGACAAATCCTAGGGTTGTAAATGGACATGTAAACCTGTATCTGGAGTATTTTTGCCCTTACCAAAGCCACATACCTTCTATGTTGATATCAGAGAACAGTTTAAAATATTGCATCATTCTATAGGCATCTTTAATCATGATTAATCACATCCAAAATATAAGTTTGTGTTTACATAATATATGTGTGTGTAGTGTGTATAATCATCATGTGTATATATAAATACACACTCCTTCATGAATATATTTAAGAAATATTTGCATGGATATACTGTATAAATTTGTATAATTTTATCATATATAAACAAAATTTACTTATTAACTTTTTTCTTAAATATATACATGTATATGTGTTTATTTATACATAATAAATATACATTGTTTAATAAACATATATTGTTTTGGATGTGATTAATTGATTGTCCATCACTAGTTATTTTTATCTGTTATAAAAAAAAATAAAAAAGCTAATTACAAATAAAAAAATCATAGTGACATTTTCAAATTACATATGAAATAACTTTTCTGTAATATTCAAATGTAATTTGAAAATGTTACTGTATGAATTATAAATGTATTCTTATTAAAGCTAAAAAAATGATATTCAGTCAAGAGCAGTAAGTTACTTTCTCTTTTGTTTGATTCGCATTAATGACACAGAGGAGCAGATTTATTAGACTGCTGTCACTTAAACCAAACGCACAGATCCATAATACTGATATACATCAGGGGCCGTATTCACAAAACATCTTAAGGCTAAAAGCAGCTCCTTATGTGCCGATTTAGGAGAAAACTCTTAAAAATAAAGGGTGTGTCAGTCCTAATTTTAGGACTCCTACATTTTTGCTCTAAGCATTTTAACACTAAAACTAGCTCCTAAATCCATGAAGCGCTAGGGGTAGTCAAGAGAGTCACCAAGACCAAATCCCTAAACAATCCTCCTGGCTGCTGCAATCCGCCCAAAGACACTATACAACATTGAGGTAATAGTGATAATAAAAGTATCTTTAATAAAAAAAAATAATATTAATGTCAGATTACCTGTGGTAGTTGTTTATACAAGTTCGCACTTACAAATGATTGAATTAAGTAAAACAATATAAGCGTATTTGACGTGCTGTCTGAAGCGATAGAGGGCTCCGAGCTCCGATTTAAAGGGTTACTTCAGCGATTAGCATTAAGCTTTGTATCAGTAGAAACCCAGGAGTATATTCAAATTATCGTACTTTCCCCCCTCATATGACCCTGAGACGAGAGAATTATGTATTTTATTTTTGGAAAAATTCCTCCGATGACGCAAATATCATCGGAGGAGTTTTTGTCCAGAGGCTAAAGACTACAGCCAGCAGGAGAAGCTATTTCCACATGTTTTCAACATCGGACTCACAGCACTCGGCTCGGGAGCTGCGGGGATTCATGTAAACGGAGCGGTGGAGAGCAAAGTGAGTGTTTACAATTTTCAAATGAACTTCCTATGAAAGTTAAGCTTCCAAAGACATGAACTAAAAAATGCACCAGACTGATCATGCGCTGTGAATGTATGCGGCCGCGAATCCCATGATTACCTCAGCTCATGTGATGAATGTTATCCGACTCGTGCTGCGTTTGTGCCGTGACAGCCGTGACACTCAGGCTCAAGTTCAGTTTTTAATTGTAGTGTCTCTAACTGAACTGATTTTATGAAAATTAACGCAGAGGGGAAGTGATCCAGCCAGTAGCCGTGCCAGGGCAACGAAGTGCATTCTGGGAATTGTTGTCTTTCATCCCCATGAGACAAAAATACATTTTCTGTCTTTTCTCAGTCTAGAAGGCACCAGATTCAAAAATAATTTCACATTTCTACTACATTAATGACCCAGTTTAAATACAGATTCATCTTCCCAGCGCTGAAGTACCCCTTTAAGCCCAAACCCAGAGTTCTGCTCCATATCGCATACCGAGAGTGAGGAACGGGGTAGCGGAGGGATGCACTGCTACTGGCCAAGTGAGCCACTTTTTGTTAAACATGTCATTTATATATACAGTATATATATATATATATATATATATATATATATATATATATATATATATATATATATATATATATATATATATATATATATATATATATATATATATATATATATATACATGATTTATTAACACATATTATCAAACAAATGTATTCAACAACATATTTAACAAACACAAAAGCATAGGCTATGTGTACAATTCAAAACAACTGATAGAATATGTGTTGACATTAAATTTGATGAAATCTGAATAATAGATTATTCAGAAATCAGAATATGGATGAAAAGAATTTCTACAACATATTAAAAATAGAGCTATAACACATACAACAATGTGGCTATCAAAAATGGAATAAGAGGAACATTTAAAATGGTAACCATATTGTAAAACTTTTTTTCTGTCTCTAAACATTTTAAATGAACTTTAATTGTGTCCATATTTTAAAGCTTTATATTGTCCATCTACATTTTGCTTGTTTCATCCTTTCTTCACTCCACGCATAACCTCATCTTATTTTCTGCTCTTTCTTTCCTTTCTGACATCTCTGACTTGAATTTCTTATTAGCACACTCATTTCTGTTTTCTAAAAAAGTAGATATAAGCAACCTTATTATAAGTTAGAAAATAAAATCTTATGTCAGAGGATTTTCCCAGACTCAGAATAGTGTCTCTCATTAAAGATTGCTCTGAAAGTGTAAACCCATTGAGCACAGTACAATCAAAATTAAATAGCCCACTTTATCTGCATTCACCCTATTAACACCAAGAACGTCCCACTCTTTATACTCTCATTTATGTATTTCATCGCTCTGAAGTGTCAATAGTGCTATGTATTTACATACAGTGAAATATAGCAAAATCTCCAATGAATAACAAAATGTGGCTTTTACTCTTGCCTATAATTTTGTAAAAATAATTCACCATTTTTAGTTTTTTTATTTTATTTAAATAATCACAGAAATATACTGCATGTATTTTTTTAAAGTAAATGGCTCTAAAGTAATTTTACAGTATTAATACCATATATTTACAGTATATTCTGCCAGTATTTTACTGTAAAATTAAAAAATATGAGAAAATTATGTATTTCGTTTGTACGGTAATACGCTGCAAAACAATTTCACAGTATTCATACACTGTAAAAATTGTATGTGCTATCTATATTAAAAAAAATTATGGTAACAATATTAAGTACTTTTTAAAGCTTGATTTCTTTAATGAAATCTACCTGAATTAATCATGTAAAATTTCCTAAATTATTTAGTCTATGAATGAATTTGATATTTTTAGTGAAATGCACTTTTTTCTATTTAAAGTTCACTCCCAAAAGTGTGTGATTTTGAGTAAGCGGAAATTACCTGTTTGTATTTGACTTTGTGTCATGTGATATATTTAAAAGACTGTATAGTAGAAACAAACTTCAGGAAGGTATTTCTCATTGAACAAAGCAACATGCTTCATAGTATTAGTACATGAAGTATCCACAACCTGACCAATAAGCTCTACTCTTCTGCACAATGGGAACAAAGTTCAAAATAACAGAAACGATTGACATTTCAAATGTCAGTCATACCAGAAAATAACTTTACTTTCCATTTCCAGCCATGTGTAAATCATGCTGGGAATTAAAAATCAGCCAAATGGTGTCTCTAAATAAAATCACATAATTGAACCAATAATAAAAAAATAGGTAGCCTTCTTTACTTGATTTTATCAGCTTAATCGGTTCCTCAATTCCAGCCTCAAAATTGCTTAAGTTTCCTTAAAAAGTAGGGACATGTATCTCTTGGTTTTATTAGTAAAATGTTTATTAGTAAAAAGTATTTTCAACAATGAAACACAATTTCCTTATTAACATACACACATTACTTTTAATTATCACCCTAATTAAAAAAAATATATAAGTCACATGATTCATTTTTACAGTGTACTGTACAGAATTACAGTAGATTGCTGGTGTCTCTGCTGCCAGTATTTTGCCATTATTTTACAGATAATTTTTTACAGTGAAATTTTCTGTTATATTTACTTTGTTAGATTTTATTTTGTGTATTGTGCACATAAAAAAAAATAATAATAAAAAAAAACAATGATCTAAAGAGTCATTAGAATCCAATTTTATAAAATGAAGTAACTTTACCTGAGGTCAGATGCTGCTGCAGAGCAAACTCAGGGCGATTCTCTCATACGCTGAACTGCAGCTCTCACAATCTTATCAGTTCCTTTAGTAACCGTGGGCGTATCGTTACAGGAACCAGACGTTTTTCATTTGTCAAGTGTGACTGAAATTTGTTATTTGAACTGATTTTTTCCCTTTCAGAAAGAAATTCACTCAGACACTGCTTCAATATCCTAGATGTGAATGTAAATGGAATGAAGTTGAAGGGGTGGATTCTTGAATCCACTGCCACTTCAATATATATCCTTTTGAGTGGCTTGTATTCAAGTTATTAATCAATATTTATCCTTCTAAATATTAAACTTTTTTAATGACTTCTTCAATCTTATAGACTTGGTCGGTGTCGGGCGTGACGTGGGGGCGGAGTCGGCGCAGAGGAAAACAGTCCATTCCCCCATAATGGAAATGCATTAACCCAGTATAGCCCATTTAGAATCACTTCTGCTGCTTGAAAGAGCAAGATACATAGAAAAACTGAGCCGTATTGGGTTGGATTGTCTGTACAGTATCTGTGACTGGAAAAACAACCCAACGCAATGGCCAGAGGTATTCTGACAAGAAAATGTAATCCAAGTGTCGTACATGTAATGTGACTATATCAGCTTGTATTGAAGCACAAACATGAGCCCAGCCCTTCCCTTAATGAAATAAAGACTTTTGAATGTATTGTACATTAATTACCTCACACACTATGTGACAGCTTACATGAAAACTGCTTTAATAATAAATTGACTGCATTTTGGATGCAGTTTGAGTCCTGTGATAAACTTATATTGGAGTTTTTGTTAAACAAACTTTTGCCATTAAATCTCTTTTATTTTTATCTTTACAATAATACATCATTATGTAGTGCAAATATTTAATTGTAATGGACATATTGCACAGGCTTTTGGAATTGACGAATGGCTCCATCTGTTATTCGGCAGTATAAAACTTCCGATCAGGTTTTTTTTTTTTTTTTTTTTTTTACTTATTAGAGGTGCAGAACACCACACAGCAAATTTTCTGCATTGCACCAAGCAAAAATCTATCGTAATAATTACAAAAAGTAGCTAAAGATAAAGCATCTAACAAGGTCTACTCACATTAATTCGAATGGGTTGTTTCCCCCCATGGCATAAACGGATATGACGTTTTTGTGGGGGTTCCCAGTAATGCCGACCAAGTCTATGAGATTTAATAGAATAACATCTTTTCAGTGGAACATGCTCTCTCCTGGTTTTTGAGAAAAACACTTAACACATGTTAAAACATATATTTAGTCTTCTAGCAGACCAAGACAGCCTAGTCTGGTACTGAGATCGCTTAGGCCTGTCTCCTGTGTGACCAATTCACAGTTAACTTTTCATCTTCAATCATTAGAATAATGAGAAATATTGTTTGAACCTCTTACTGAGAGAAAGTACATCTTATCAGTATGTTTTGGGAATGTTTCCTGATCAGAGCTAGAGCTCGACCAACCTTGAAGAAGCTGTGTATTTGTGTCTGTGCGTCAGTATACTTTGTTAGAGGTCCTGACTTTCGAGAGGTGAACAACTGGCACCCAGGGGAGATGAAATGACCATCTTTCAGACAAACTGGAACCTAAACACTGATACATTACCTTGGTCACTTCGTACCAAAACCAAGACCCCTGTTGTCATTCGAATAATCAGTGGATAAATGCTTCAAAGTATATGTCCATATGTGGAGATTTTCTAAGTTTTTCTAAACGTCTTAACCAATCAGAATTAGTCAACCTGAAGTAATGACAGGTTCTGCAATTCCGCGTCCTGTGTGAAAGCCCCATAATGGGGTAAACAGCTGCTGCTTTGACGCAAACGCACCCCGGGTCGGACCCAAAAAAATATCATATGAACACGTTCCAGCGGGGGGGGGCAATCTAACTCGGGTTCGGTCCTGGCAATCGAAGCAAGTGTGAATTATTTGGGTAGCACACATATTCTGAATGCCTTCATCAGAATTCAAATGAGCCATTTTAATCTAGATTAATCCAAAATCACAGTGAGATTAATCTAGATTTAAAAAATGTATCTATGCCCACCACTAATATATATATTAAACATTTAAATGGAAGTACTATATATAAAAAAAATACAATTATAGTTTGTTTAATTCAAATTCCATACACGTCTATGGAAGTTGCAATGATAATAATTTTAATTATAATTCAACAAAGTGTTGGTTTTATGCATAACACACACACATTGGGTATGAAATAAAGTTTACTCTATTCTTCTCCCAGTTCACAGCCACCTTACTTTTATGTTTTTTGGGAAAATGGATGAATTTAAGTGATGCAAATCCGGCAGATCCTCTGTATTGCAGTGCAAAATATCAACTAACATGATCATTATAAAGGTGTTAAATGACACACAACACATTCACTTCCACACATTTGAACATCGTAATGTGGCTTCATGATAGGTCGCCAAGCAGGGCTGGACTGGGGCTAAAATTTGGCCCAGGCAAACCCAGCCCATCCGGCCCATGAGTTCCCCGTTACTGTTTTTGCTGGGGTTAGGGCCTTAAATTGGAGTAAATAAATAAAACTAGAACAGGGACAAATAATGATATATATTATTGAATTTACTGCAAATGCAGATAACAAACTTAATATTGCACTTTTGTCACACAGAAATTCACTTGACAGTAAAGCATTGATTTAGAGCTAGGATGCAGTAAAGTAAATTTACTGCTTTTAAATGCTGTCAACATTTACTCACTCTCATGTCATTCCAACCTGTATGACTTTCTCTCTTCCGGGAAACACAAAAATATATATATTTTGAAGAATGTTGGCAACCAAGCCCTTTTAGGCTACCATCGAATATTGTTTGAACAAAAAAAACAGACTCAAATTACACAGAAATAAATTCATTTAGGTTTGCAATGACATTGGGGTGAGTAAACAATCACATTTTTGGGTTGAACTACCCCTTTAAAAACAATAAAAAATGTCAAGAGTTGACAACTAATTTATGCAAGACACTGAGATCTATCTTTCATGAGGTTCTCACTGAAATAACATTTAGTTAAATTTAATTAGTTCTATTACAAAAATGATAAAACATTTAAAGAGAAAAAAGCTTTTTCCTTAATTCATGGGATCCAAGCTTTAAAGCATGCTTTGTTGAATTATAATGGCATTTTAACTGAGTTTAACAGTTTCATTTAACTGTAAGATCATGGTAGTCACAGGTAAAACCATGCTCCTCATTACCATGGGTAAGGTTTTAAAATATATAAACCATATATAATAAACTATTGAATTTGTAATAAAAAAAATATTGTAAACATGTAGAAAATACGAAAACAGCCTCTATAAAATTTCTATAAAGTTTTATTTCGAAATATTTAATGTAAGTAATAATAGCAACGTTTTTAATAAATATGTTTCTTCCAAAACACCAATATTTCTTCACCTTTAGTAGCTGCCAGGTGAATTGTGGTTGTGCTAAAGTGACAAGTTTGTATTTGTGTGTATTGCCACAGAACCTGTAATGTTCCCATATAGCACACGATTGCATAAAACAAAATTCGGAGTCAAAGTGCCGCCCATCCCTTCATAGAGCAGCAGGTACGTTTGTCAATGGCATCGCTGTCCGGATATTCGCCTTTTGCAGTTCCATGCGCTATGCGCTCAAATAGTTTTTTTATAAAAAATGTAAAAAGCGCCTAATATGGAGGGGAGGTCTCTCTCGCTTTGGCCTGTCAATTCAGAAGACAAACCAATGGGCCGATGTCCCTGCATGATTGGCCAGTCAGTGGCAAAAAAATAAATAAATAAATAACCTTGTATCGGCCCCAAAGTGCGTCGGCCCACCGGGAAAATGCCCGGTATGCCAGATTACCAGTCCAGCCCTGTCGCCAAGGAAATAAAATGTTCTTAAATAGTGGTTGCCTTAAAAATAACTGTAATATATTGTTCATGCGACGCTATACTACGCACTACGGTAGTTTAGTAGCTCTCTCAGTGTAACTCACAATGTCAAAATCTGAGGCACTCTGCAAAGACTCTAAATGAAATGGTTGTCTGTGTCGTTCCTCTGAACAGTAGAACATAAGCATGGCAACAAGGTTGCTTCAAAAGCCTTAGTCCATAGAATGAGCACGGAATACCCACGCCGTGCTTGAAGGTGTCTGGACCTTTTATGGTAGTGTAGGTGTGCTCACAATAACGCAAGAAGGCCTCAGACATTAGCTTGTGATGTCAACTCAAGGATGTAAGAGCCCGGACTGGCATGATCATCCAAACTATAAAACTTCCTTCCACTATAAAAGGACCTTGCCTCATAGGCAAGAGCAATAGCATCCCTGACCCAATGTGACATGGTCTGCTTGGTGGTGGCCTCCCCTCTGTTACGGCCCCCATAACAAACAAACAGTTGCTCTGGCTAGTGCGGTGGATGTAGGTCTAAAGAGCACAAACTGGAAAGTCTATGAAGTTTCTCCTGATCCAGTGTGGTAAACAGTGAAGGGCAGAAGGTCTCAAGAGTGACCGGACGTACATTAAATAAAGGAACTTTAGGCAGGTAGTAGGATGATAATGCAAAATCACTTTTACCAATCCTGGGGCAAAGTCTAAGCAGGATGGCGATATTGACAGAGCCTGCATATCGCTGATAATTTTTAAGGAAGTTATTGCCATAAAAAAAAAAACATCTTTAGAGTCAGATGCATGTCAAATGCTGACTCTAGAGGTTCAAAGGGGGTCTCAACCAGATACTCGAGGACTATAGGTAATGTCCAATGAAGGGATCTTGGTTCTTACAGGAGGCCTCAGTCATTTGACCCCCTGAATGAAGCGAGCGAGCAGAGAATGTCTCCCGAGTGGCAACCTGTCAACCAAGGCATGGCAGGCCGAAAGAGCGGCCACATAAACCCAGAGAGTGATGGGGCATGTGCCTGTTGACAGCTTTTTCTGCAAGAAATCCAGAACTGAAGCAATCTGGCAATGCCGTACACCACCTTTCAAAGACACCCTATTTACTCGTATACCTCTTTCAAGTGGAGGAAGCCCTAGTATTTAGAATGGTTTCAGAGATGTCAGGCAAAAGCCAGTTGTCCCTCAGTTGGTTCCACAGGTCGGGCCTGGGATGGAATATCGCACCCTCTGCCTGAGACAAAAGCTCCCACCTCTCCGGAGTCGCCCATGGCGAGCTATTGAGGAGAGATATTATCTCAGAGAACCATACTCTGTTTGGCCAACGCTGCGCTATCAGTATGACGCAAGACCCTTGTTGGCGAACTCCCGGGAGCAGAGAAACTGGAGGAAACACATACAGGCGCATTTTGCATGCGTGTGCCATTGTGTCCAGACCCAGGGGGGCTGGGTGACTGAGAGAGAAGTAGAGGGGACATTGCACTGTCTGATAAGAGGCGAAGAGATCCACCTTGTAAAATCTGGTCCAAATCTGTTTTACTAGTTCTCGGTGTAGTTTCCATTCCCCATCTGTAATTTCTATCTGGACAGTAAATCCACTCCCACATTCAATTGCCCAGGATTGTACACTGCCCTGAGTGACAGGAACTTGTCCTGGGCCCAGAGAAAAATCTACCTAGCTATTGTTTTCAGATTGCGTATGCGTCATAGTTGCATCAAGGACTCTGACAGCAAGTGAAAAAAACTATGCGTAGATTGAGAAAGAGGGCCTGAGCATAGTCTTTGGAGTGAAACGTTTTCACAAATATCTGTATGGCCACAAGTTCCATCTGCTAACTGATCATAAACCTCTTCTTGAAATCCTAGGTCCCAAGTCTGCCATTTCAACACTTGCTGCCCTGCGTATGCGACGGTGGGCTTTGACCTTGTTGGCCTATGATTATAACATAAAGTACAGATGCTCTTCAGATCACACAAACCCGGAAGCATTGTCCAGATTACCGTGCAAGACATCCTCTAAAGGGGGGAGAGGAGTCTCACGCCTAGATGAATTGCCAATCTGTGCCATGGAAACTAGTAGAAATCCTTTGCTATTAAAAGTGTTGGACCTAACTTTGTCTGGATGGCCCAATCATGTCACAGATGAGCACTTGAAACCATTCCTTGTAAGGAAAGACCAGCTCTCAACAGACCAGGGCTGTATCCTATGGGGCTTGAGAGTGATCATTCCTCTGAAATATAGGGAAATACTGTTGTCTGAGCTGCATGAGGGACACCCAGGTATAATAAGAATGAAAGCATTGGCAAGAGGATACCTCTGGTGGCCATGTCTCGACCAAGACATCCACAATTTGTAAGTAAGGGTGCTCCATGTGAGTTTGGGCAAAACCAACCACCCTGTGCTCCTCTTCACCCATGGTCTAGGGTGACTGAGAGAGAAGTAGAGGGGACATTGCACTGTCTGATAAGAGGCGAAGAGATCCACCTTGTAAAATCTGGTCCAAATCTGTTTTACTAGTTCTGGGTGTAGTTTCCATTCCCCATCTGTAATTTCTATCTGGACAGTAAATCCACTCCCACATTCAATTGCCCAGGATTTTACACTGCCCTGAGTGACAGGAACTTGTCCTGGGCCCAGAGAAAAATCTACCTAGCTATTGTTTTCAGATTGCGTATGCGCAGACCTCCTTGGTCATTTATGTAAGAGTCCTCCCGCACTAAGACATGACAACCCCTCAACTGGGGGAGAACGTATTTCAGGGCCAGAAATGCAACCATCAACTCGAGGCAGTTGATGTGCCAATCGAGCTGATGACCCTCCCATTTCCCTTAAGCTGGACGACCACCTTAAGACCATGACGTGACACCAGTGAGTGTTCTTTCCCTCTCTGATGTACTTAAAAACACAAAGAGCTATTTCAAGATGGATGTGGCAAAATGTGTGACGTTAAAGCAAAGGTGAGAGTGTAAGAAGAATCTCCACCTGTCTTTCATAAACCAAGGCCTGTTCTGTATGCTATTAAAGAAGCAGAAGAAAAGGAACTTGATCGCCTAAAGAGGAATATAATTATCTCTCAGGTTGGAAGAAGTGATTGGGCAGCTCCCATTGTGATTGTGCCAAAGAAAGACAAGACAGTTAGGATGTGTGGCGATTATAAAGTCACAGTGAACAAATGCATTCTTGCAGGGGAATATCTGCTACCTAACGTGGAGGATCTTTTTGCCACCTTGGCTGGGGGAAAAGTCTTCAGTAAAATTAATCTGTCTTTTGCATGTCAGAAGCTGCAGTTGGATGCTAAATCCGAGAAGTACCTTACCATGAACACACATAAAGGCCTGTTTAAGTACCATCGTCTGGCCTATGGAATTTCCACAGCACCTGCAATTTTCCGACACATGATGGACCAACTCCTACAGGGACTTCAACATGTAGTGTATTTTATGGATAATATTCTGGTCTCTGCACCATCTTCTGAGGAACATCTGGTACTAATGGACAAATTGCTGCCACAACTATATGGAGTAGGAGTGAATAAATCAAAATGTGAATTCCTCTTTAACTTTGTGGATTACTTGGGATTCAAAATTGATGAAAAAGGGGTGCATCCAACAGAGAGGAAGGTGGAAGCAATTGTAAAGGCCCCTACTCAAACAAAAATCTCAAATTACGATCCTGATTTCTGAACTGCTATGGAAAGTTTGTGGCTAACCTTTCCATGTTGTTGCACCTACTCCACCGACTGTTGCTTTCAAACACCTGTAAACAGCAATTGTTGTCAAGTTAGGGGTTAACTCACTATGATCGCAAAAAGCCACTGAGACTTGTCTGTGATGCCTCTCCTTCTGCCGTCAGTGCAGTTATCTCACATGTGCTACCTTCAGGGAAAGAACACCCCATCATAGTTGCATCAAGGACTCTGACAGCAAGTGAAAAAAACTATGCGTAGATTGAGAAAGAGGGCCTGAGCATACTCTTTGGAGTGAAACGTTTTCACAAATATCTGTATGGCCACAAGTTCCATCTGCTAACTGATCATAAACCTCTTCTTGAAATCCTAGGTCCCAAGTCTGCCATTTCAACACTTGCTGCCCTGCGTATGCGACGGTGGGCTTTGACCTTGTTGGCCTATGATTATGACATAAAGTACAGATGCTCTTCAGATCACACAAACCCGGAAGCATTGTCCAGATTACCGTGCAAGACATCCTCTAAAGGGGGGAGAGGAGTCTCACGCCTAGATGAATTGCCAATCTGTGCCATGGAAACTAGTAGAAATCCTTTGCTATTAAAAGTGTTGGACCTAACTTTGTCTGGATGGCCCAATCATGTCACAGATGAGCACTTGAAACCATTCCTTGTAAGGAAAGACCAGCTCTCAACAGACCAGGGCTGTATCCTATGGGGCTTGAGAGTGATCATTCCTCTGAAATATAGGGAAATACTGTTGTCTGAGCTGCATGAGGGACACCCAGGTATAATAAGAATGAAAGCATTGGCAAGAGGATACCTCTGGTGGCCATGTCTCGACCAAGACATCCACAATTTGTAAGTAAGGGTGCTCCATGTGAGTTTGGGCAAAACCAACCACCCTGTGCTCCTCTTCACCCATGGTCTAGGGCGACGACACCTTGGGAGCGCATTCACATAGACTATGCCGAAATAGACAAGCAACACTTCTTAGTGATTGTTGATATCCATTCGAAATGGGTGGAAATCTTTCCCACTCAGCTGACCAATGCAGAGAAGACTATAAACCTCTTGCATCCTCTCTGGGCTTGCTATAGATTCCCCAAAGAGCTGGTATCAGCCAATGGCCCACCATTCACCTCCAGGGAGTTTAAGGAGTTCCTATGGAATAACGGTGTGCGTCATGTTCTGTCTCCTCTATATTATCCAGCCACAAACAGTCAAGCCAAGCGGGTGGTACAAACCTTCAAAAAAGCATGGCAAAGGTTTACGAGCACAATCTGTAGCCCCTCATCTACGCCTGGCTCGTTTTCGGTTAACCTACCGCAACACTCCCCATACGGTAACAGAAAGAACACCTGCTAAACTGTTTCTGAAAAGACAACCTCGTATCCGTCTCACAATGCTAAAGCCTGATACATCTGCTATTCTCAAACACCAAGCGCAGCAAAAAAGTGCTCACGATTCACCTTCCAGGAAGCTCAGATCATTTGAGGTTGGTCAGAAGGTCATTGTGCGGAACTGTCGACAATCAAATTTTGCTTGTCTTCCAGGTGTAATCTTGTTCCAACATGGACCACGTGGATCATCTGCTGTCATCTAATGTACAGGACAGAAAGTATGTTATGGACAGTACCATGGCCAATGACTTTGCTCCTGATGTGAGTGACAAGGGCAATTCCAGTGTTACCCAGCCACGTGTTCCAGTGGAAACAAGGACAGTTCCTAGTCGTGAAAGAAGATATCCACTTCGACAGAAAAAAACACCTAACAGATTGTAGTTATGGACTGATTGGTGGTTCTTCATCATAAGAAGTTCTAACCACATGTATGCAAGGGTTGTTATGTGAATCATAAACAATAGTCACATTTTTGCAAATTGTTTACATTGTTAAGGAGTTAAAATCTATGGGAGAGGAAATGTAATGTATTGTTCATGTGACGCTATACTATGCACTATGGACCACAAGAGAAATATTAAGAAAATAAATGAAGACAGTTATAAGCTATGTTAAAATAGAATTATCTCTTGTTGTCTCTGAGAATATGTGCCGAAAGCTCATCAGATTTTACTTTCACTTTCTGTTATGAATAATTGACTGGGTTTGAGTAATAAATAAATACAGTGTGAAAGTAAAACAAGTAAAATTATCAAGTAGCTAAATTAATAAAAAAGGCATAGCCTATGCTACACGGTGTTGGAAGACTTAGATTATCCATTTTACAACACAAACTGGAGGCACAACAGTTTGCTAACTTTCTGCTACAGAACTTAAAGATCTCCCTCTTTTCGTTTTCTTTCTTGCTGCATTAAAGATTAAATGGTTCAACTTCTGCTTTTGCACAGGCGCAGTAAGGGGAAATAGGGCAATCAGTTCGTAGCTCTTCTTCAGTTGTGCGATAAACTCACGAGGGGCGAGAAATTCATCCGATTGCCGATCGTGAAAGGTTTATCGCCTCTCTTTTCCCTCTGTACACTGCATAAACACCTCATGACAAACGGCGCACGATAAAGCTGAAAATCGGCCGCACAGCTCAGAATTCGGCTCAAAATCAGACGAAAATCGCACATCTTAACTGAGAGAGCGAAATCTGGAGCATTCACCAGTAAAGACTCTGCAGTGAAATGGTTGTCCGTGTCATTCCTCTGAACAGTAGAGCACAACAATAACTCATGCTGTTGGCTCAGCTAGAATAAGCAGTACGCAACCAACGAATGAGAGTGATTTTGAACTTAGGAAATCTGATCACAAAAAATATGAACAATAATAATTTTATATATATATATATATATATATATATATATATATATATATATATATATATATATATATATATATATGCAGTCAATACCATCGTACAAATGTAAATAGTAAATAAAAGAGGCCCCAACACAGATCCTTGGGGGACACTTTGGCAATCTCCAATAATCAATAATTGTTAACTTAATTTTTTAAGCCTGTAAATAAATTAATAAGTTAATTTATCTGGAAGAACTCAGCCCCTAGAATAACCTTTAAAACATTTACTAGAACTAAAGAAAAAGGAGGACTGGTTCTCCCTGACCTTCAGCTGTACTATTGGGCCGCTCAGATAAAGAGCATGATTAGCTGGATACATGAACACAGAACTGCTCACTGGGCAGACATTGAAGAAGACCTTTGCACTCCTACGCCTTTGACCTCTTTGCCTTTTTTTAACAACATAAATGCATTGCATTCAGTGACAGGAACTTATGTTGTTTATAATATGCTTAGGGCCTGGCAAGATGTAAAGAGGTTTTGTGGATCCTTTACTAAAATTTCTAGTTTAGCTACTCCAGAAAATCTATTTAGAAAATGGAAAGAACAGGGTATACACCAGTTTCAACATTTGTTTACTAATTGCTCCCTTTTCATATTTAATCATAGAGTATAAGATTCCAAGACAGGAGTTCCTGTAAAATATATACAGGATCGATTATGCACACCTTCTGGGAATGTACAAAACTTAAATAATTTTGGAAAGAGGTACATGATTTGAGAGCTAAAGTTTTGGAAACTCCATTTGACATTACGCCCCGATATCTTTTTGGTACGGAACCAGATAAGACACTTGATCCTATATCTGTAAAAATAATTGGAATATTATCATACATAGCAAAAAAACAACAACAAAAAAGCATCCTGCTTAACTGGAATCAGCAAAGGCCTCCAACATTTGATCTGTTTAAACAATTTCTGAATGATACATTATGAATGGAACAACACACAAGGCAAGGCTGATGTCTATTGGACGATATGGGTGCCTCTCATGGACCTATGATCCTCTGACCACCACAGACGGAAATGCTTTAAAAACTGAACATAGTTGGAACTGTACTTTTGTTGTTGTTGTAGTTTTTTTTTTTTCAATGTAATTTCTACAGTTAATATTATTTACATATCTTTATTATTATGACTTCAATTACTCTATCATCGGCTACTAAAAAACTAAATACTTTTTTTTTTAAAAACACAATAGAAAAAAGTTTAATTTTGACTTTATGCATTAATAATATTTTAAAAGTTAATTTTAAAAGTTTGAGCATGAGATTTCTTTCTACCTGCTATAAACTTTATGTTCTGCTGAAATTTATTGGGATTCTTTAAAGGGGTAATGAATTTAGAAATCAACTTTCCCAGCCTTTGATATATAAAAGGTCATGGTAATATAAGAATATCCTGTACGTTTCAGAGCTGAAAACTTCTTTGTTAGTCAAAGAAAAGCTTTTATTGACACCAGGCCCAGAAAACGAGAGCTCTCAAATATAAACCGATCAATGACGTAATAGAACGTGGAAACACCGCCTCTACAGATAAATGTGTACGCCTGCTTCCGTAGCCCCGCCCACCGACTCGTGGAACTAAACGGATCACGCAACCGAGCAATTAACATGCCGAAGATAGCAAGATATTGTGCTGTGCCTGGTTGCGAAAGAACACAGTCGCTACATAAGCTTCCTTTGGATTCTAATATTAGGAATGTATGGATGAACTTTATTTTTAATGAAGTTCCAGCTCACGTGCGTAAGACATTGCACGTCTGTTGCTTCATTTCACTGCGGAATCATTTGTAAACAAGACACAGGTAGATAATGGACTTCCAGACATACTGTGATTAAAACACAATGCTGTGCCTTCTATTTTGGATCCGACAGGAATGGTGCAACGCACTTATGTAAATAAAACATGTTTTTTATATGTGATAGTATTACATTGTTACAGATCATTTTGATTATGTGTACATGTCTAACTGAATATACCTTAGCACGCTGTCACAGGCTGGAGAATCCTTTATTTGTTGGGTCATTGCGATTCGGGATCAGTCTCGGAAATGTATGGGCCAGGGCTTGCAAAGCCCAATTTTCCGGGGCTATGTGTTTTCCAGACGGGCTACCAAAACGGAAACCCGTCAGCAGGCCGGTGGATTTTAACATTCATTTCTTGATCTGCGTTTTTCACTCTCTCGACTTGATATTTGAAGAGCGCACGCCCGCGCGTGTGTGTGTAGTTCGCGCTTATATCCACCGACCTGGCGGGCCAAGTAATAAAAAAATAATATGCCATTCAATCGCGGGTGGATGAGAGATAAATCATTGTGTTTGTTTGATAAATACGTTTTGAGAGCCCTCTGAGAGGCTCTTTCCGTTTGCCTGTTTCAAAACAATCCCTCACGTGAACTGACAGGGGAGCTGAAGCTGATTAAATATGCAAATCTTATCCAATCCTAGCCGTGAGCGTTTACTTCCAAGTCTACAGTGTGGCACATCCATCAAAATCGAGCGTTCAGGAGAGCGCCTCAAAACCAGTGTAGAAAATAGCTTATTACTTATTAATTATGATGTTTTTTAATGTAAAACACAAACGTCATAAATTGACCTCAGACAACAGTATACATTTTTTTTTAAAAGCCAGTTCATGACACCTTTAAATGTGTCATAGTTTTTGCAATAAAGCATAATTATAGCATAAATGTGTGTTGGAAGTGTGTGTACATAATCACCTTATAATGATAAAAATCCACCAACTTCTTTTTTTTAATCCCCATAAATCATAAGCAGTGTCTCAGAACAAGCAGTTTTAATATTCTATGCAAAGTCACGTCAATTTGTACAGGCCCAGCTCACTTTTGACGGTACACTGTCCACAACTTTCTCTAGGCCGGAGCAGCTGTAGTGACAACAATGTCTTGTAAGCCACTCAGGTGTTTTGTTGTTGAATGTAATAGTGAACATAACAGTCTTCATGTACTCTTGTTTATTAGTTTATTGTACTTGTACAAAAGATGAAGCACAAAAGGACATAAAAGTCACTGTGTGCATCAAGGAAGAAACAGCATCCCTATTAGCTGATGGAGGTCTGTAGCAACCAACTATAAGATGTGGGGTCTTAGAAACAATTAGGTTTAGAGCTAAAATTCATATTGTTTAACCACTGACTCGGCAAGTAAAACATAACTTCAAATCTATCTATCTAATAATATTAATCCATGAAATCAGGGTTTGGTGAACCTGTACCTTCTCTAAACGCCTCAGAAGTGTGTTTATGTTCACAGTGTTAAAAGCAGAAGAAAAGTCCATGAATAATACACAGGATTTTGCCACGTCCAAATGCTTTACAGTCCTGTTCAGCAGAATGAGGGTGGCATCTTCAACTCTGCACCTAGTTCTATAAGCTAATTGCAAAGGGTCAAGTTTACCAGTTATTTCTTGGGAGAGTTGCTGACAAACCACTCTCTCCAAACACTTGCAGAGGACAGATGTTAACACCACTGGTTTATTATCCACAAGCTCCTGAGCATGTGCCTCTTTTTTGTGGTAATGGGATAATGGTACTTTCCTTCCAGGCCTGTGGTACAACATTAAAATCAAGAGACAGCTGAAAAAGTGTCAACACACCCATCAGCTGAGTTGCACATTCCCTCAGTACCTTATCCTTTATTTCATCTGGCCCCAATGTCTTTTGACTTGCATTAAGACTTTCCACAGTCTGTTCCTTAATTATTATGGGAGAAAGCCAGGATACTCTGTAGTAGGAATCCAGTGCTCATCTGGAAAGCTATTATTAAAGTGAGCATAAAATTGATTCAATTCGGTAGCAAAACAGGCAGGATCAGAGCACTGGATATTGTGCTGCTTGTAATTTCTTCACATTATAATATCTAGGTCCTGCCTAGGTATTGTAAACTTTTCCTTGAACTTATGTTTATATTGCTGTTTGGCCTCCTTAAGTTTTGGTTTAACTAATTTTATAAAGGTTTTACACCACATTCATCTCCATAAAAAAAAGCTATTTTATTAAGATGTTATTATTAAGAACATATTAACAATGTTTTAGATCTTTTGTAACACCTCATATGCAGGAATGACACTGTCGACACAAAAATCTATACCCAGATATGGAAGCATTGAGTATGTCTACATAATTTTCACAGACCTTAAAAAATACATTCCAATCCGTAATTTCAAAACTAGCTTTTCAGTGGAATCAAAGTCCCATACATGGATAGTCCTTGTTCTCACTTCCTCTGTTAATTAATTGTAATTGTTAATTAGTTTGTCACCCATTTGTCACCGTGGTTGTTAATTTGTTTCAGTTTCAGTTCAGGTGTGTTTAGTCAATTATCTCATTAGAGCTTTTGTTTGCCCAGTGTATTTAGTCCTGTGTTTTCCTCAGTTCTTTGTCTGTCTTTGTTAGATATTGTTGTGTTGTTAGTTGTATTTTACCTGAATTTCTTATTATTTTGAGTTTTGTTATTAAAAGTATTCCTGCACCCAGATCCTGACCTTATTCAACCAATGCTGATTATAATATAATCTATAGCCATGTCTCCATGCCAGACTGTCTTTATGTGATAAAAATTTAAGTTAGTAATCTCCCTTTATGATTATCCAATGTCGCTATTATCACACAGGTTTGTTTACATATTAAACTTGTAGCAACGAGATCCTCAATATAGGCTCTTGAGGCCATATACACATTGTAGCCACAACAAAAGGATGTTATTGTACTTCAACAAAATGATCTCTTGGCCACGACATATTATCAAGTCCTGCTAGTTAATATGTCATGGCCACAATAAAACAAAAAGAACATGTGCAATCTTGCACCATGAACATTGACTGGATCATTTAATTTAGCCAATCCAACACTGCAGGAAAGAAGTCTATCTTAAAGATTTTAAAGTTTAAAATTCTATAGATTTTTTATATTTCATATCTGTTTTAATCATTTCCAACATCAACAATTCAACTTTAACAAAGAGCATGATAATTTGTATGTTTGGGAAAGTAGCCCTTGTGCATTCTTCAAATTAATTACCCTTTCGTTATCTTCATGGGTGAAAACATCCACTTAATATTAAACTGCTAAAAAAAAAAAAAAAAAAATATATATATATATATATATATATATATATATATATATATATATATATATATATATATATATATATATAATATTTATTTATTTATTTTTATTTTTAATTTTTATTATTATTATTATTATTTTTTTATTTTTTATTTTTTTGCATAAATCTATTAATAAAGCTCAGTTCTGAACAAAATTATTAAATGGGAAAAAAAGACTTTTCAATATAAAAAGTTTTTTTTTTTTTTTTCTTATCACAGTCTTGGGCATGTGAAAGATTAGCAACAACAATGGCTTTGATGCACTGTTTTCTCTCATATACTCTTTGTGGCTGTTTTTAACCCTTTGACTTCCATTATAACGACATTTTTTTGTTTGTTTTTTGCATTTTTGATTGTTGGTGGTTTTCCAGGAAGAGGAAGAGAATTTTTTAGGAAGAGGTACAATTTGTATTTTTTTCTGTTGATCACCAGGTTGCACCATTAACCCTTTAGATAGGCCTGCATTGCAAAAAGAAAAAAAAGCTTAATTTCTGACTTTTATATGGAGTTATATGGAGTATAACAGCATATTATAGTATAGTAATATAGCATAGTGTGCGTGTGTGTGCGTGTGTGTGTGTGTGTGTGTGTGTGTGTGTGTGTGTGTGAGGGTGTGTATTTCCCCCAAATCAGTGACATCATTTATTAACTTGGCAATTAAAGAATAAATATCCTGGATTTTTTTTTTTTTCAAACATAGTAGTTTCAACCAGGGCTGAGGTTGATTATAGATTTATGCAAAAAAAATGTAAAAAAATATTTATCTGATACATTTTTACAGTATTTTAATTTAGTGGATGTTTTCATCCACAAAGATAACGAAAGGGTAGTGAATTTGCCCACAGTGTATCGTTGAGTTTGTGAAAATTTTCAAAGCATTTTCCAAAATATGTGTAAAAATAAGATTTATCACCAAAAATCATTCCAATTAATTAAACACAGAGAAACTTGTAGCCAAATTAAGACTCAAAAGCACCGAAGACATGGATAGTGGATGAAAACGTCCCCAAGAGCACATAAGGGGTAGTGTTGTTTACAAAATAATGTTTAAAGAATGAAAAAGTTCATGAAATACTTTTTTTTTTTCCTGTATTTTTTCAAATGTGCAATGCTGATCATTTTCAGTAAATGCCATTTTTGTGAACCAAACACTTCATTTTACAGTACACAAAATGAAGGCAGTAATGAAAAAACAGCATCCAACTGATGACAATTAAAGTGCTGTAATTATTGTTTAACATTATTTGTGATTAATATCTGTGATTCAATTTACAGTAAGCATACAGTGAAATACAGCAACTGACATGCTAATTGCTGCCAGCAAGTTAATGTACATATTACAGTGTTTTAAAATTAAAATCTAGTCCATCCTAAAACCACTGGAGGAATGCAGGTGATCAAGTAAAATGGAGTTTGTGAGATGTACAAACTAACAAGATCATAACTGGAATGCAGATATACATATTTTTATTGCACATAACAGCTCAAACCTTAACCCTATACAGTGGGTATGAAAAGCAGACCCCCTTACATTTTTCACTCTTTGTTATATTGCAACCATTTGATAAAATCATTTAAGTTCACTTTTTTTCTCATTAATGTACACACCTCACCCCATATTGACAGAAAAACCCAGAATTTTTGACAGTTTAGCAAATTTATTAAAAAAGAAAAACTGAAATATCACATGGTCCTAAGTATTCAGACCCTTTGCTGTGACACTCATATATTTAACTCACGTGCTGTCCATTTCTTCTGATCATCCTTGAGATGGTTCTACACCTTCATTTGAGTCCAGCTATGTTTGATTATACTGACTGGACATGATTAGAAAAAACACACACCTGTCTATATAAGACCTTACAGCTCACAGTGCATGTCAGAGCAAATGAGAATCATGAGGTCAAAGGAACTGCCTGAAGAGCTCAGAGACAGAATTGTGGCAAGGCACAGATCTGGCAAAGGTCACAAAAAAATTCTGCTGCACTTAAGCTTCATAAGAGCACAGTGGCCTCCATAATCTTTAAATGGAAGACATTTGGGACGACCAGAACCCTTCCTAGAGCTGGCCGTCTGCCCAAACTGAGCTATTGGGGGAGAAGAGCCTTGGTGAGAGAGATAAAGAAGAACCCAAAGATCACTGTGGCTGAACTCCAGAGATGCAGTCGGGAGATGGGAGAAAGCTGTAGAAAGTCAACCAATTCTAAGCACCATGTGCGGAGAAAACCAGGCAGTGCTCATCACCTGTCCAATACAGTCCCAACAGTGAAGCATGGTGGTGGCAGCATCATGCTGTGGGGGTCTTTTTCAGCTGCAGGTACAAGGATATCCTGGACGAAAACCTTCTCCAGAGTACTCAAGACCTCAGACTGGGCTGAAGGTTCACCTTACAACAAGACAATGACCCTTAGCACAAAGCTAAAATAACAAAGGAATGTTAAATGAAAAAAAAATCCCTTCCATCACAAAAACACAAACAGTGATCATGAACAACTAATGAACATATTACAATTATTATGACAAGATTAGAGAGTTATAGTGATCACAAAAACACAAACTGTTCTCATGAACAACTCGATAGCACGACAGACCAACTAATGAACATATTACAATTATGACCAGATTAGAGGGTTATATAGATCATGAAAAGAGGAAACAAACATATATTAGGAGTATATTATCTTACTTATCAGACACATTTTGTGAGCTGACGCTTGAAACAGACAGTGGAGGAGGTTTAGACGCTCCAGGCTTATACAGTGTGGAAATGAATGGGTCTTTATCATCATTGATGTTAACAACAATACGATTCGCAAATGGACAATCGGGTGAACATGACACACAAGCAGTATAAGCAAAAGCTGCATATTAGTTCTGTGAAACAAAACAAAATCAATGTTTCCTCTTTTATCTGCCATCTCTCTCTTTCTGTTATCGTTTGGCTAATGTCCGTCCTGACGTGCACTGAGCGCTCTCTTTACCCTCTACCAGAAGAGGTAGACACTCCCCTTACTGCTGATTGGCTACAAGTTTGTTTATGTACTCGGCCTGAGTTTGTTTTGTAAAGCTGTTTTGAAATAACACTTACCCCATCTTTAAAGGCACAATATGCACGTTTTCGCCGCTAGAGGTCACATTTTCAAAAAAATAACAAAGCCGAATCTTGATGACACTATGAAGGAAAGTGGACCAATATCATTTTTACCATCCAGAGATATATGTAATTCACGAATCATGTTCAATTTAAAATTCACATTTCTTATTCACATTAATTCAATATTTAAAGGGGATTAACCAAGGTCCTCTATGTGCTATTTTATTTTGTTTTTGAAAAATAGTACAAATATGTTTGTTGTTGCATTTTTTTTATCAATCAATTTAACGTTGTTTAATATTATTTTTTTGTTTTGTCTGTCAGGCACTGTGAGGAAAAGGAGACAGAAAGATCCAAAAGTGAGTGAAACATCAATTTATGATGAATAATTCAATAAGTGTAGAACACGCAGTTCCTCTCAAGACAGTCCAGTTCAATAAGTGAAGATAATGCAAAAATTAGGGATGGCTGGCGCAAAACTGACATTTCGAAGCTTTGTCGAGATCCCGGAGTGCAGATGTTTCGAAACACTGATCCGAACTATGATTCAAAACACCCACGTCATGTGACTATGGCTAAATGAAGCTTCAAAGTGTTTCATCAGGTGTCGCCTGTCGAAACTGCGTTTGATTGAAATGGCGGGAACAAACCACACAGTCACAGGCTGAATCCGAAATCGAAGGAGTGAATGAAAACGATTGCGTGGAATCGGAGAGCCATTGAGTGTACATCAGCTGTACACTTGTTATTGCGGTGCTTTGTGTGATTTTAATGAGTGCACTTAATATGAATTTACACTATGATTTCGGACACCACTACAAATTCTGTCCTCTCAAACACTGCACTATTTGAGGGTATAGGGGGCGATTTGATTTCGGATTCACCCACACTGTATGAACCTAATAGGCTCTATGCACGGCAGTATGTGACATATTTCCGGTAAAATATCAGGATGCTCGCTTATTTCCGCCGATCTATGCAACTATAGGAACGCTAGTCAACAAAACATCCAAAGTTAATTTAGTTAATGCTTTTGCGTTACAATTGCTTTTGCTTTATACATATATATATATATATATATATATATATATATATATATATATATATATATATATATATACTTAATATAACATCTAAACGTATGAAAGTGTCATTTTCTAAGAAGGGAGGACAGCACTTCTAGCCACCAATGCTCTGTGCCGCAGTGTAGCCCACAGTATCTGCTAAATTTAACACTTTCCTAAGTTTCCACACCTTTCCCAAAGACAAGGAAGTACAGAAGAGGTGGGTAGATAATATACGATAAGACCATTTTACAGTTACAAACCAGACAAGAGTGTGTAGGCGACATTTCCAAAACACTGACCTGATCGAGTCTCCAACTGCAGACGTCTTAAGAATGGAGCTGTCCCAGTGCTTTTTCATTGGAACAACTTCACTGTTTCAGCCCCATGGACCGGAGTTTGGAAAAGGATAGAGTGACCAAACACAGACACATTACATACCGATGCCCCCTCTAGGGCAGTGGAATATTCGGACCTCGACCACTGCCGAGACTGCTGCCCTGGATTTGTCCCTGGATTATACTGAAGATCTGCGCGGAAATAGAGAGGCTCCAAAAACACATCGAGGAGATTATCCTCAGCAGCAAGTTCTGTTTGGAGCGGTTTACTGCCTCCGATAAAGACATTCGGTTTTACACAAGGTAAGCTGACACTGTCCGCAGTGTTTGTCATCAATTGTCATTAATTACTAGGGCTGTCAATAACAACTAAGAGTGCACTATTTCAAAAACAACTGGAAATTAAAGTAAACAAACTCCACTGACTGTCTAAATAAAGGAGTTGTGAGTAGTTGTGTGGTCCAGTCTCTGCTCTTGTTAAATGACTTTTATTCTCTGTCCTGATATGTTGTATTAATGGGCAATGGATGCTAGTACTACAATTTAATACAGTCTATTGTCATCTAACATCCTATCAGAATAAATATGTCACTGTTACAGTGTAATTATACATTTAAGTACTTAGAAATATTATTTAACTAACATGTTCTTACTTAAGGGTTAGGGTAGAATTTGGAATAGTATTATTTAATTATGCCTAATTTATAGTTTTTATAGTACATACATGTAACTTGTAACAAGGACACATTAATATAAAGTGTTACCTAAATATTTCCCACAGGTTTGCGACTCACGGCCACTTGATGGGCTGTTAGAGGCAGATAGAGCCAGCAACAGGCAAGATATGCAGCTATGACAAATGAGCTCCCTCACACTGCCAATGCAATGGTAAATGTATTATGAAGCATTTCATATTATAAAGATACTGCATTGTTTGGTTTGACAATCAAACTTACTGTGCCAGTTATGGTGTTTGTGTAATAGTAATGAATTAAATATATTTTACAATATACTTCAACCCATTGATACATTTTTTCTGTTTATGACATATCTGTCAGTGGGTCTGATGCAGAAGTATCTAGCCCGCAGATTCAGAATCCACCAATTTACTGTAAGCCGCATCATCAACACATCAACTTTCTCTACACTGTACTTGGAGCTGTGGACATTTGACTGGATGAAGAGACTCAAAGCTCACATGTTTTTTCAGTATTATTCTGATACACAAGTGATTTAGGACTGTACTGAACTGCGTTGCCAAACACCAAACTCTCTTGTCCTTCAAAGCGAGGTATTCTCTACCTACAAATCTCACTGCACTTTTAAAGGGTTGATTGGGATGGCCCCTCAGGGTGCCGTAACCTTTGTGTTATCTCTCTATGAAGGCGCCATCAGTGATAGAGAGATTATAAAGCAGTCTAGTATTGTGTCTCTTCTAAAACCAACAATGGCTGTAATGGTAGATAAGGGTTTCCTTGTAGAAGACTGTGTGCCCTGCAAAGTCCACACACCTACCTTCCTGTCAAAGAGAGCACAACTGTCTGCACCAGAGGTCAGGACAACACAGTCTATTGCAAGACTGAGAGTCCATGTTGAGCGACTCATTCGAAGGGTGAAGGAGCAAAAGATATTTAGTACAGTAATCCCTCTTTCACTCACAGGCAGCATCAATCAACTTTACACAGTAGCCTGTCTCTTGGTCAACTACCAAAATGGGCCCTTAGTTAAAGCCTGGGCAAGCAATAGCTAATGCTCTAGAAGCAAAATTAGACAGGCAGAAATGAAATGGAATATCTATAAATGTTTTCTCTTACTGTATAATCACTTGATCTTTTGTTTATGAGCTCTATAATGTATAATGTATTGCAGATATCATTAATGTTGATATTTAACGTACAAAATAAATCAGGAATTTAGTCTAATTCAAGGGGAATTAGAATACCAAATCCTCACTGACGAGAGGAGGAGCTGGGGGTGGAGGAGGGTAAATGAGCTCCGGAGAGCGCAATAGCTGCTAAAGGAGCTTATATATGTATGTGGTGATAGACGTTGTATTCCTATAGGTAGACGTGATCAGCTGACAGACAGCTGAAGCGAGTTTGACTTACGTGATCTGCCAGAACTGACACTATACCCTTGATGTTTTTCAAAGTTGCATAGTGCTTTAAGGCACCTGCCTCCATATCCAGTCACCTCTTTGCCATGTCCCTCGGATGATCCTCTCAGCAGGTTTTCTGCAGAATTTGAATCTCTAACGTGGCTAACCTCCCTAAAATTTGAAGCAGTCACCCTCTCATTTCTCAGTGAATGCCACTCAGGTGCTTGTTGCTTCTGAGGTGTGACTGTAACAAAGTCACAGCCAGTGAATTGAGATGCAGCTGTTCATAGTTTGTTGGCACATATGTACAATCTGTTGGCTTTAATAGGTAGCCCTCTGGTGGCACGTTTGGAAATTGGGGTGCATCTTTGTGCGTCATAACACCATTAGTTGCAGGTGGTGGATGCTGATATGAAAGAATACTTCCAGCTTGTACTTTACTGAAGTGTCAGGTGAGATATTCATTGTGCAGATAAGGGGAAGAGAGTCTGGTTTGAAGTCAGCATAGGCATCTTTAGGGTTGAGGGTTGATGGGTCTGGCAGATCACCACTGTAGGCTTTGTATAGTGCAGATCTGGACAATAACATTATCAGGCAATTGGTAACTATTTTTGCCCGTTTACTGACATTAATGTCAGAATGTAATTTTTAGGTGAACTAACCCTGTAACAAACTTTGAAGTTTATAAATGATCAATTTCTAAAGACAATTATAGTTGTTGTAAAGAAATGCTTATCTTATATGTAGCTTTGGAGCCGCTGTACAAACGCTTCCAATGTGAATCGTCTCGCACGTACTGCAGTGATGTAGTTAATGGTTAAAAAGAAAAAAAATAGAGTCATCAAGTACATCAGCATCAAAGTTGGAACCATGTTTTTATGCTTGGAACAGGCAAAGACAACAACAGATTTGAGGTAGAACATGAGCAGTTTGAAGGGTAGTAAGTTGGTAAAACACTTTCTGCATCTGTAGCCATCCCATCAGGTAAAACTACATTTCATATTATTCTTCAGATTTTGAAATAAACTCCCATTTTGTTTACAATGTTATAGCCTAACTAGAAAGCATGCCAACTTACACACTCTGCTAACCGGACATGGGGACTTGAGACTTGATAACTTGGACTCGAGTTGACTCAAGTCGCTATTTTTATGACTTGTGACTTGACTTGACAAAAAATAAAATACTTGAGACTTGACTCGGACTTGGAAGTTAAAGACTCGGGACTTGACTTGACTTGAGACACGATGACTTGAATGACTTGAGTGTTAATCACATCATGTTTTCAGTTTGAATATAAAATATATAAATTATTTAAAAAAATAAAGTTGACCCAGCTGGAGCACAGGCTGAGAATAGCGTTGTCGTGACTGGATCACGACACAATCATCAGTCATGCCCTCTCTTACCTTACGCACACCACGCCCACTTAGATCAGATATCACAACATGTCAGCCAGAGGGGTACAGAGGGTCATCACTTTCGGCTTCAACAATTATTCGCAAGATGGCAAAAGACGAACAGCACGTTGCAAGGCATGCAACATTCTTACCCATTTGGTACTAATTAGTTATTGAAATTTTATGTTTTTTTTGTTTGAAATAAATGATAAATTATCTACTACTTTATTTATATTTTCCTTATAGCATGGTCATATTTATCTAAGCATATTTTGGCATCTTTGTATTGTCTCACCTAACAGATATATGTTTTTTAAAATTACAATTTGAACTTGTGATAGTCAAAAACGTACGTCAAATTCGTTTTATACAGTGGTTTATGTAATTCACCCTATATGCACCCATTGAGAACTATAGCCATCTAGTGAATTCTGCAGGTAAAATTACAATAATAAGTTGACTTGACTTGACTTGACTTGACTTGACTTGACTTGACTTGACATAGCCTGTGACTTGACTTGACTTGACTTGCCCAAGAAAAAAATACTTACTTGAGACTTGAAGGTTCAGACTTGAGACTTGCACATGAGTGACTTGGTCCCATCTCTTCTACCCTGTATCTGCATTGCCACTGTTTCAGCTAGAATTTGCAGTTATAACTTATATCTGTAGTTGATAGAACGACATTCAATTTTGTATTATTCTATTTTTGTACAATAATCATCCATAATAGCTAAGATTACATATGTGCTTCTGTGGTTATCCAAGCTAAACAGTTAGAACAGTAAAAACATGTTAAACAGAACTTTGAACGTCACATTTAAGCTACCACCAGTCCTACTCTCAGTTGGTGTGGTGTTTAGGCTTTCTTCATAGAGCGGTAGCAATGAGCTCTCACTGAGATCTCATTTGTGGCCCTGTTTTTAAATTGTTTAAATTAGATTTTTTTTTTTACAAAATTAAAATTTGCAATTCGAGCTAAACTTAAACGACTCTGCCATAATCCCACTTTCCTCCACTTTATATCTCTCGCACTGGAAATGGAAGAGCAGCCTCACGTCAAACGCGGAAGTAACGTGTGCATACAGCCTATTCCCCACAGTTTAAAGTTAATGACATCTTCACCTGGTTTTGTGAGAGGAGAGAGATTTTGTGATATAAGTGAGATTTATAGTACGCTTTGGTTAGTTATATTTAGGCTATTTAGATATATTGACTGATATGGTATATATAGCAACAGATAGTTAGGATAGATATAGTGACACATTCATATAGGCTAAGTTAGATAGTGACATACGTAAGTTAGTGGTATAGAATTATATAGATTCATATATGTGATTTATAGATATATTAATAGAATAGATACAAATGGAGAATGGTGAAATGGTGAAAAAGTACCTCAAAGATTCGTTTTTGCCCAGAACGCATGATCCATTAATTTATTGGAGAGAGCAGTAATTTCCCTCACTTGTACAGTATGTACTTGCTAAAAAAATATTTGTGCATGACAGCAACAAGTGTCCCTTGTGAGAGGATTTTTTCAAAGGCTGGAGAAATTATATATAGAAAAAGTCAGCTAAGTCCTTCAACAGCAGAGCAATTAATATTTTTTATAGAAATGTTATGTAACAAATGTGACACATTGTGGCTTTATTTATTTTATTAAACTTTTTTTCCATGACCGAAAAAACCTAGTTATTCACAATGAGGAGGCTACAGTTACAAAACCAAGATCATGTAGCTGTCAGACAGGTGTTAATTTTATTTTTTATTTTTTTACATGGATCATTGTCAAGGTTATTTCAAATCAATACATGCAAGTGACCACTAGTTGTCGCTGTCGAGACGGGTGTTGGATGTTTCAAATCTTTGAAACAATATTGCACATTTGCTTCAACTGTTTCAGTGCTTCACGAAGCCTCGGTCTGCCCATCCCTAGAAGAAACTCCAGGAATGCAGCAGAAGGCAGGCTTGGTAACGCAGGGACGCAAACGGCTACAGAAGATCCAGAGAATGCCAGAGAACCGGGAACCAACCTCCAAGCCTCAGGACACAGAGAGAGCAGAACGAGCTCTGCCACGGACACGGACAACCTGAAACAATCTGACAAACATGACAAGTTCACACAGACCTTAAATAGGACACATGATGAGCAGCTGGTGCTGCTAATCTGCTGAGTGGGAATCAGTGGTCACACACACAGAGCACTAGGGCAAGACAGTGAACCCATGAACCGTGACATTGTCATTATTGTTGAGTTATATTGAATATGACTTCTAACAAGCTAAACCAGAGTAAAAGAACTAGCTTTAACAACAGAATTAAATTCCTTAAAATGCACAAGGAAACTGTGTTTACATGAATTGTTCGTAAGTTAAAAGATTTCCACAATTATCAAACATAAGGATAAGATGATTAATATCCCTGTTATACCAATTCCTTAAAAATAAGGATTTATTGACAACTAATATATTGACATTATGCCAAATGCAAATTATCCACCCTAAAAGGACTTGCTGGTGGAATCTGGACAATTTAAGGAGGAGTTTAGAAAAATTACGGTTACAAGTTAACAAATTCTAGACCACCTATTTGGTTAGAGAGACTATGTGGGATGTGGTTCCAAAGGGAGTTACGATTAATCAAGCATCTTTTAAGCCAATTAACTTTTTAAGTCTTAACATCTTCAAAGTAAAGTATCTCCTTTCTTAATAAGAACCCTTTTTCTTGAGTGTTTGGGATTTGTTTTTCCAAAATAAAAGAGTAAACAAATGATCGATTTTTTTTACAATAAGAATCTTAAACATATAAAGATAAGGAAGGAGTTTAAGCTGTGTCTTTCTGTGACATCCTTTGTTACAAGAATTAACGAGGGTTTCACTGGAATGTCAACCATAACTTTATCATTTAAACTGTGTAAAGGAAGGATTTCACATTTGGATAAATTTAAAGTTAAACCAGAAGCCTTAGAGAAAGTATTGATGGAAAAAAGTATAGCATTAGGAACAAAAGATACACTCTTTAAAAATAAGGTTGTGTCATCTGCCATAGTAGAGGGTCCTCGTGAGTCACCCGAGGGTTTTAGAACTGTCAAGCCAGTTGTTCCAAGCCAGTTCTCCGCTTCAAAGCTCTGCGCTTGCTGTTCGTGGTACACCAGAGGCCAGTTTCGAGAGACTGGTACCCTTTGTTGTTGTTATTGTTGTGGTTAAGCCTTTATTTGTCCCGCAATGGGGAAATTGCATTTAGCAACAGCAGGGGTATAATGGTAAAATAGCAGTATCACAAACAATAAAAACATAGAAAAACCTACGATTAACTACAATTATTCTAACAGGTATTTCACTTTTCAAAAAATTGCTTAGTGAAATGGCACATTACTTATATACAGTATTGCACAGTAAATTACTTTTTGATTAGCTGTGGTCATTGATCATTGTGTAGTCTGACTGCAGCAGGTAGGAAAGACCAAATTATATACAAAAATAAAAACTTCTAAATAGCTAAAACTTGGGGAACATGAGAAAGGGGGCAAGAGCCGTTGCAGCCGGCAGCCAGCTTGCACCGGCGCCGGAAGTAGTCCCAATACACTAATAATAGTCCTAATAATATTTTCTGGCAGAATGGAAACTTCTGCCAAATATATCTCATTCTGCAACTGCATCCTACCCACAGTGGTGGGCCCTGAGCAGGCTCTGGTTATGACACAAGAAGTAGAAGACTCTGCTGCAAAAGGAGGCTATAGAAAGGGTTCCTCCTCCCAGCAGAGAGTCATAGTTTTACAGCCGATACTTCATTGTGCCAAAGAAGGATGGGGTTGCGTCCGTTTTGAGATAAGCAATTTATTGCTCTGTAAGGAAGCTAAATTCAAAATGCTGACTCTCAAACAGATTGTGTCACAAATTAGATCCAAGGACTGGTTTGTCAGCATAGATCTAAAAGACGTATACTTCCATGTATCCATCCTTCCACACCACAGGAATTATCAGTGATCGCTCAGCTCGAGGTTTGTGGGATAGTCGGAAAACCTAGAAAAGGATGGCAGAGTTTCAGGCCCTGAAAGACTTCCTCCCAGACCTCAGAGTCCATCATGTACTCGCTTGTTCAGAAAACACATCTGTGGTCTCATTTATATAAATCATCAGGTGGTTCTGAGGTTGTGCCCCGTATACAAGCTGGCTCACCAGATCCCCCTGTGGGCCCTAGGGAAACTGCTTTCATTCAGGGCAGTTTACATCATAGGACACCTGGACCAGGGAGCAGACATCCTGTTGAGGCAGGGGCCAAGGCCCAGGGAATGGAGATTCCACACTGAGGTGACGGAGCTCCTGTGGTTATGGGAGTAGCCCATTGCTCTGCTTTCGGAAGTCTGGAGAGAGGCTCATCTGTTATTAGTAGCCCCATTCTGGCTGGCCTGAGTATGGTTCTTTCCTAGATGGCTCTCCGCTGGAGATTCTGATAAGGAGGGACTTTCTCTCAGGCAAGTGGGTTGATCCTTGACCCCCCCAGTATGGTGGAAACTGTGGGCTTGGCCTCTGAAGGGGCCCAGCTCACAAGTTCAAATTTCTCAACAAAGGTTGTTGAGACCATCATCCACTCCAGAGCTCCCTCTAAGAGGAAACTTTATACCTTGAGGTGGAGATTATTCACTTCATGGTGTGAGAAAAATTAGTGGGACCCAGTCTACTGCCTGATGGGTGCAGTGCTGAGCTTCCTGCCGGAAAGATTCTCTGCAGGGTTATCCCCCTCCATAATAAAGGTGTATGTGGCGGCCTTAGCTGCTTACCATTAGGCCCATACCCAAGTCGGATGCATTATTCTTTCCTTTTTGTATTAGTGTTTAAAATATTTATTTAAAATATATTAATATATAGCTAATTATATTATTTTATATCATTTACAAAGCATAGGTGAATTTATATCTACACAGAAGAAAGCCCAGTCTAGGCTCAAAACTATAAAACTCTCAGGGGTGCTGAGAGAATTTTCTTGTACTGCCCCCCTCAGCACTTGGTGCCCATGCACAGCGCATGATACTCATGGTGGGAGCGGCGGCACTGGCCCCGCAAATTAGCGCGTCAATCAATGTTTACAGCATCGATGATAAAATGAAGCGGAACTATCCTTCTGGTCATGAAAAGAGAGAGAAAAACATCATGAGAGTGAATTGGGAACAGCAATCAGGTAAACTTGTGTTCTCTCCTCTCCAAGTTTGATGTCAGCAAATAACAGTAAAGTTAAGTGGATGTGCATCTCTCTTCTGTCTTGCTAAGCTGGAAAGGCAGGCTATGCATCTCTTGGTCGGTCTAGCTTGCTAATGCCAGCCACTTTCAGGATGTTTTTCAACAGTGTTCTGTGACTTTTTTATTTATTAAAGACAACATTATTGGTAACACTTTACAATAAGGGTGCACTAATATGCATTAATTCATGCTTAACTAATGCACAGATAATGATGAGTTAAGGAGTTAATGGTTAACTAAACTAACCCATTTATTAATGATCACTGCATCAGCAACTAATGAAGATTCGACATGATTAATAGATTAAGTAATCATTACATTGTTATTAGTTAAATGTGTCATAATGTATTAATTCCATAATAACATATTTTATGAACTAATAATGTAAATTAATGTTTTAATGACCACAACAGGTCAAAGCCATGCATTTCAACTTCCAGTTGTCTGCTTTAATTAATCATTAGCTAATGATTTACAAATGTGTCATTATGTTATGACTTTTGGGGCACATGACTATTAACTAATTGATTAAGTAATATGTAATTGTGGTTATGAGTTTTTAATTAATTTTGAATTAGTTAATAGTCATGTGCCCCAACAAGTAAAGTCATAACATAATGACACATTTGTAAATCATTAGCTAATGATTAATTAAAGCAGACAACTGGAAGTTGAAATGCATGGCTTTGACCCGTTGTGGTAATTAAAACATTAATTTACATTATTAGTTCATAAAATATGTTATTAAGGAATTAATACATTATGACACATTTAACTAATAACAATATAATGATTACTTAATCTATTAATCATGTCAAATCTTCATTAGTTGCTGATGCAGTAATCATTAATAAATGGGTTAGTTAACCATTAGTAACACATTAACTCATCATTATTTGTGCATTAGTTAAGCATGAATTAATGCATATTAGTGCACCCTTATTGTAAAGTGTTACCAAATTATTTATTACGTTTTTGATAAACGACAAAAGGCAATGGTGTTTGTTTACTGCAGCTTGGAAAAGATAACCACGTCGCGTGTGAATATGCGTTCATGTGCATGCATGAAATGAAATCCCTGATATCAAAAATAGACATTGTTACTAGTAAAAATACCATAAATAATATCTAGAATTCACATTGTAAATAGTAAACATTTGATTCTTGATATCAAAAATGCATAAACTGTGAATGAATAAAAGCTAAAATGGCTTGCCATATGCTACAGTGTTTTATATTATGCATGTTAAAGCAATATTTGATGTATGGTTATTATTTACTGAGGGATGTGCATGTTTATTGAGCAGTATGTCCAGCTAATCAACATCAACATTTTAAATTCAATATAGCCTATAAATCAATAGTCAATCAATGTCAAATACATTGCTTTCCCTCTTGCATAATTTGTGCAGTAGTTTAGAGTTGTAACTAAACATTGACTGAGTAAATTCTTGATATCAACAATGATGTCATCACTATCTGATAAAATTAGTTGATATCTATAATTTGCAGGTGCTATGCTTAAGTTTGTCAGTAGAGGAGATGCTGGATCATCAGCCAGTACAAGCATAGACTCAGCTGATCCACATCCGGCCTCAGCCAGTACAAGCATAGACTATATGATACCATACTGATGCTGAAAATTCCCAGGCTGTTGAGGGAAACAAAGTTAATCCCAAAAGCCAAAGCTCAGGGTTATATTTTTTCTTATTTATGTTTACGTTAATATTCAACTACTTAATAATATTTGCTTGTTATCTTAAAGGAACTGTATGTAAGAAATGTAATCATAAAATGGCCCTGATATGTCACTAGACATTAAGAAATTATGTTAACTTCAAATACTTATATCACTGACAACAGTAGTCCGGCCAGGATATTGTCATTTTAAAAGTGAAGTTGCAGCCCTCAACTGATATTGATGTTGACATGTTGTTTTTTGGCCTGTAGCTCCACCCTCCACCGATCTACCAATCACGGAGTTAGTAGTGTTTCGGCATGCGGGTTGCCAGCTCTGCTCTAGTTACCACAGCTGCAGCTACATACTTTTTGGATAAAAAAATGTCGAACTTTTCGAAACCTAAAGGACCTCTCATGAAGCATAAACATAATTAACAGGAAAAAACAAAAAACATACTGTGTAGGACTCGTCACTTGCCATTGGAAGCTCCATGTAGCAGCATACGTTCCTGCTGGATCCTGCAGCCTATCTGGCCACCTTGAGTCAGGGGGGAGGGGGAGAGGGGATACACCGCTCTACAGTCATTTGAAAGTGATTGCAGTACCAGTTTTGGCCACAATCCTACATATAGGTCCTTTAAGATTCTATAGAAAATACTCTATTCAGTAAATATTGTTTGTTTGAACCTCATTCTGTTCTGTATTGCTGTACTTATTCTTTGACCGAAATACTTCTTTGACTGTTTTGTTTAAAGGAGGGAGGACTGTATTGAGAGCACTGAGGTGTCAGGTGTGACAAGGTGGCAATGGCAAATAATTACATGGCTCACGGGTCAGGAGGGCCCCTAGGGCCTCAGGGAGATCAGGATCGGCTCTGCGTAGGCCTACAGGAGATGCTGGTGATGTTGCTGGACCAGGATGGACTGTTGTCACACACCTGCTATCGGCCATTTAACGACGCTCGGTTCAGTGTTGCCTGGAATCAGGCTACTTTTACTCTGTTGCTGTTTGTTGTTTGTAGCATTTTGTACATAGGTTTAAGTTGTCTTTACTTTAGCAAGTACTTTAGCCTTTACATGGGTGCAGAATGGTACCTGTGCTTGGCCGACTTACAGATCTAAGATCCAGAAGGCTGTAACACTCCATGAATCTCCTAATCGTATATTGGTCTGCCTTCAGGGTGTGAATTATTCACAATACAGGTACTAACATATTAAGAAAACTGTGTCAATATTTCATGATTGTTTTGGGGAGGTTAACAACCATGTAATGTTTTATACACACGTATCAGGAAGCTCGGCTTCAACTTCTGCAGGCAACTCTGATGTCTGATTTGCAGACAGATGATGATGATGATCATTCAGCATACACAAAAAGAAAGAACAGGTTTTGGTAACACTTTATAATAACTACACGCTATGAAGCATTAGTTAATAGTCAATTCATCATATAAAGCATTAGTAGACATTAGTAAGCGGTTTATAACTACACTTGTAAATGCTTTGTTCTTGATTTATAAGCATATCTATAATGTGTTTAATAATTGAATTTTCATACTGTATTAATTATCAATTTAAAATTTCTAAATTAAGTATTTGATTATTTACAAACCAGTTATTTAGGAGTTGTCAGCGGTTCATAAGATAATTTAGAATGTGTAAGTAAATGATTAATAAACTATCTAAATGTACATTTGTACATCTTATTATTTAGACATATAGTAATAATTACTCAGTGTGTTAATAAATGCTTTATTACCATGTATTCCTATTGTAGTTTATGATTAATTCAGGTAGTTATAAAACATTTAGTAGTTGTCAGTTAACTATTTTTGTGAGCTCATCTAAAGTGAGGACTGTGTATGCCTCGTAAAGCATTTACAAAGGAGATTTAAAGGCTCAGATCTCTTCTAAACAGAAAAAGGAAATGAACAATGCAGAGGGTTAGAACATAGATATATTTATTTCTGGAGGTAAAAAAAAAAAGTAAATATAATTAATAAAATAAGCAACAAAAATAATATACGTAAATAAATTAAGCAGCAAAACTAAAGAAAAAAGCAATAAAATGAAGAAAATAAGCAAAAAAAATTTCACTGCGGAAGCTGTGGACTGAGTCTGGAGTAGAAACATCCAGAGCCGGCGTGTGCAGGAAATGGGCTACAGATTATAGCTCGTTTAGAGAACCTTTTCATGATATGCTAATTTTTTGAGATGGGAATTTTGGGTTCCCTTTCGAAAGGGAACTCGCGCTGCGTCGGAAAGACGCTACGGGGAAACGCCTCAGCGTGACCGGTGTCTGAATCGCTATCCAATCACATCAATCCTATTGACCGGCGACAGCCTCTGATGTCATCACCATGCGACCAGGAAGTATATAAGGGCGCCATGCAAACACAACACTATCTTCTTCGTCTTCAGGGACTGTTTGTCTGAGTTGGCTAACAATGGCATCACCTAAGAAATGCACAGAGAAGAAGCGCGACTTCCACAAGTGCGCGGATCCGTGTCCCAGGTTTCTCACGCCTGAGGACACACACACTCTCTGTGTGTTCTGCCTGGGAGAGGAGCATGCACGGGACGTTCTCGAGGGAGCCTCCTGTGCAAACTGTGAGCGTTTTCCTTTGAGAACGCTCCGCTCTCGTCTGGCCCTCTTCTTGAAGGAAGAAGGGCTGGCGGCTGGGGGCGGTCCCGCTCATGCCGAGGCTGAGCGGCGACGTTTGTCCTGGGGCTCCCAGCTGGATCTGCCCCATCGGTTAGAGAAGGAGGTTGTCCTTCACGAGCGGCCAGATCGCGAGGGGCAGCTGTCGGAGGAGGAGCTGGACTATGACTCCTCCTCTTCGTCAGCTGCAGTACTTCCACCTCAGCAAGGGATGGAAGTGGAGGGTGGTGACGCGGCGAGGCCGAACCTCCCAGCCATCCTGCCCGCACGGGAGCTGTTGGAGGTTATGGAACGCGCCCATAGGCTACAGCTGCCGTGGGCGGCGCCGTTAGGGAGGAGGCCGCTCATTCAAGTCGGTTGGATGATCGGTTTCTTTCCGGCCATGGCCCCCCCGGCTCGGGAGTCTTCCATTCCTCCCGATCTCCATGATCAGATCGCGGGGCATGGAAGTCCCGTGTCGCCCGCTTCCATCACCATCAGCGGGCTAATTTCGCTGATGTGGAGGAGTGGCGAGCGGGGTATGTGTCGATGCCGATTGGCGAGACGTTTGCGAACTATCTCGCATCTGGCCGGGCATCGACACTGAGAGCTCCCACCCTGCCGTCTAAACCTTTAAAGACGACTTCACGCTTGAATGGCAGGGCGTACGCCAGCGGTCAGGCTGTGGCGGCGTTGCACACCATGGCGGTGTTGCAAGCTTACCAGGCTGATCTGCTGAAGGACCTCGATCAGGGGGAGGGCCTGCTCCCTGATGCGATGGCCGAGCTGCGCCGCACCACGGATTTTGCTCTCCGGGCCACCAAGCAGACAGCGGTCGCCATCGGGCGGTCGATGGCGGCTATGGTGGCCACGGAGAGACATCTGTGGTTGAACCTGGCGGACATCGGGGAGAAAGAGAAGGCATTTCTCCTCGATGCCCCGGTTTCGCCCTCTGAGCTCTTCGGCACCTCCGTCGAGGCGGTGGTGGGAAGGTTCAGGAGGCGGCGCGCGCGGCATTTAAATCATGTATTCCACTGAGGTCCGGGGCCGCGCCCAGGCAGGCGGGTGTCCCTGGTCCGCCACGGTCTGAGGACCGGAGGCAGGACCAGCGCGTGAGCGTCCGCTTCGTGCGCCCCTCTGGCTCGGGTAGGGCGCAGAAGTGGCGGGACACCTGGAACCGGAGGAAGGCGGCCGGTGAGAACCGGAACCAGCGCTGGCGGGGCAAGAAGTCTCCGCCCCTAGAGCGCAGGTAGAGAATGAACTTCCTTCCTCCCACTTTTCTCGCGGCGCCTAACATCGGGCCGGGCGGGGCCCATGATGAGCGGATGTGAGACTCTGACGGCCTACCTAGCCTGGTTGGAGAGAGCGCCCCCCTCAGGTTGGTGGTGCACCTATACATGCTAATGGATTATCATGGAGCACCGGAGGCGAACTGGTGAGTCCCCTCTGAGAGGGAATTGTTCTCTTATTACAAGGACTCTGGCGCTTCCCTGAGCGGGTTCGAGGGATTATGGATTGATCGTCGCGATACTACAGGGCCTGTAGTTCCCGGCGGTGGCTAGAACGATCTGATTTACCAAGTAGTTCGGTTTTTGGGCCGTTAGCTTCGAGAGAGCATAACCGCAATATAAATATATATAAATAAATAACCCGAGTTTTCTCCGCTTACAGTCCCATGGGATGTAGCGTCCTTGGGTGAGTGCTTTCCTAGCTGAAGCTGAGTGCCAGTAGCCACCGCCGGATAAAACAGTGGTTCTCTCCTGTGGAAGATTTGACAGGTGTGTGGGGCTGTTGTGTGAACTACAGCGGATCTATGCCCAGCCCTATGGGGCTTTGTGGGACTGGCCGGGGTTCTGTATATTTCCCAAGCTTTGTTAGATCTAGTGCAGGCTGGCCCGGTTTGTGAGCGCGCACCGGTTGGCCTAGGCAGTTTGCTATGGGATAGGGGCGTTCCCAAATGGTTAGGTGTCCGCCCTGAGCCTGTTTTTAAATATTTAAAATCAGTGTGTTGTGTATCCCTAGCTCAGCCTCCTCTTGTTACAGAGTCGTCCGGCCAAGGCCCCCTTCTCTGCGTTCTGGGGTTATAGTAATGCAGGTGGGTGTGTAGCAGAATGAACAGCGACTCAGCCAGTGGTCGTGGGCGGGGTTTTTGCGCCCTCGCATGCGCGCAGGCTGCTTTTGCTAACCCGCTTTCCAGAGCTATTGTGGCCGCCATCTTCTGGCGGCCCTGGCCCCATCCTGGAGGATGTCTGGCCAGCGATCAGCATATTTATGAAATGTTTTGCTGTCTGCTCTGTATCTTCTGCTCCACCTTTTAGGGCTTGGGGTGAGCTGCACCGCAACCTCGTGCTTCGTATGGTTTGGTCGGATGCTCCCCTGAAGCCGGCATTGCCATGGCTGACGCCGCATGAATGGCAGGCCGCGGGATAAACGGAACGGGCGGCCTCCCGAAGCAGGTGACGTAAGTTGTACTCCCTTGCTTTAGAGGGTTTAGGGCACTTTGCTGAGTACACTGCTATGTGCAATGTGTTTAGGTCTATGTTGTAGGCACTGCCGGAGAGACTGCGCCATCGCATGGAGGACTCTGAGAGACCATGGGTTGGAACCAGCCCTGGTAAGGGCGTGTGAAGGCAGCCGGCTGGTAGCAGCTGGTGCCGGCAGTCTCGGCAGCGGACACCGAGCGGGTAGGAGGCCTCGTTAGGCCACCCTGCGAGGGAGTCCCGACATCACAGCCCGTGTGGGCCTGGGAGGATTTCCTCAACGATGTCAGTTTCAGCAGAACCTCCGACTAGTAGGCCCTTTTTTGGCCTCCCTGGGGATGAGTCCCCAGGTGATAACTGTATGAATCAAAACAGTTCTTCGTCAGTTTCCGGTAGGCAGTAGGCCTGCAGACCTCCTCAGAAACTCGCTGCCGGGCAGTAGGCCGCTTCTGGCCTCCCCGGAGGTGGGCTGCAAGATGCCCATAGCTGGCTTGAGGGCCTGCTGCGGTAAGGAAAAAAGAGTAGCAGGCCTTGTCTAGCCTTCCCCGAGGGGTGTTTCTGGGCTTCAGTCACCAGATGACAGGTAGCAGGCCGCTCTAGGCCTCCTGAGGGTCTGCCGTGGGTCAGCAGGCCTCGCCTGGCTTCCCTGAGAGGGTGTTCCGGGTTTCGGTCACGGCCGGCCAGGTGCCCCGTGTGCATGGTTCGCCTCCGGCGACCCCCACACGTGTATTTCACCGTAAGCCTCCGCAGTGAGCGGGTTTCTTCCCTTGGCATGTCCCTGCCACCCCTAGGGTTAAAAGTCCACCTTCGGCTGGTACCCTAGAGTTTCCCATATGCAGCCCCTGCGGGTCATATGTGTACTTTAAAAAAAAAAAAAAAAATCAGGCCTCCCTGTGGGTGAGTTCTGGTTCCCAACCTCTGTGACAGGGAGCACGGTTGCTAGCTGGGAGTACAGCTGGCACGTTCTGCTATCAGGTGGCAGGCCTTGCCGGGCCTCCCGGAGGTCGTTCCTGGTTTCCAACGCCAAGGCAACGGGGTAGTATGGACGGCTGACAGGTAGCAGGTCCTGGGCCTCCTGTGAGATTCACCAATGGGTAGTAGGCCTCACCTGGCCTCCCCTGGGGACACATTCCTGGCCTTCAGTCACTAGACCGCTAATGGTGGGCTGCCATTAGGCGTTAGGCCTCCAGGCCGCCCTGAGACTCGCCATTACACGGGAGGCCTCTTTGGGCCTCCCCAGAGGCGAGCGCTGGGACTTCAGACGTTGCGCACGTCCAGCAGGTAGCAGGCCTCCCAAAGTAAGGCCTCCCTGAGGATGAGCCCCTGAGCTGTATGCTCAGTTGGCGGTATATGCGCTGTTCGAGGAGTAGGCCCTCCTGGGCTTCCTTGGGTAGGAAGTTCCCGGCCTCGGTCCTGGTGACAAGCTAGCGTGGTCGCTAGCAAGTATGGATGCCAGGTGGTAGGCCTCGCCGGGCCTCCCTGGAGGCGAGCCCCTGCGTAGGTCTCACATGCCCGCAGGAAGGAATGAGTCCTGGTCCCCACTCCTCTGGTATAGGGCCCCACGCGGTTAGCAGGTGGCCGTCAGGTGGTAGGCCGCTTTAGGCCTCCCTGAGGGAGTGAGTGCCGTTTACAGCTACCTCGATGGCTAGCTCAACTGTGGTCAGATGGCAGGAGGCTTCGGCTTCCCTGAGGCGAGCCTTGGGGCCAACACTCGTGCAGTTAGCACGGTCGGCTTCTCGCAATATCGGCCTCCTAGGCCTCCCTGAGGGGACGAATCAAGCCGGGTCCCTGCTGCCATTACACCTGGCCTCTACAGTTGCCTTTTTGGGAGCGAGTTCCCTGGATGGGAACACTTAACTGGCTTACGCTGACAGCTAGTGGTCACCTGCTATCAGGTTCCGGGTTTTTAGCCGGCATCACCTGAAGACGGTTGCATACCCTAGCACGACGAAACGACGCTGCTGCTATGCGCGGTCCCTACAGGACGGGACTTGCGTGAGGTTGCCTACAGCATGAGTACCTACCGGGCAGGCCTAGGAGCTCCCCTCAAGGGAGGGTCGTATGTGAGCTTACAGCCGCCTGGGCCTGATCTGTCGGTGTAGGCCCCTCGGGGCCTCCCCAGTTAGATCGGCATGTAGGCCTGTTAGGCCTCCCGAGCGCCATAAGAGATGCGCTTGGTAGATCCTAGGATCGAGCGGCTGAGCTCCCCTCGCTAGCAAGGGTCGGAAAGCACTAAGCTGAGCGCTGCTCTCCAGGATGGCCCGTCTCTGAGGTCTGGCCTGAGGCGGACACTGCCAGTCTTGCAGTCCCCAGGCTGGCCGCCTCCCCGGAGGCGCATTCCAGAGGCTCTGTTTCTCAACAGACAGGGCTGGCCGACGGAAGCGTCCACTTTAGTGAATGCCAGGTCTGGCCTCCTGGTGGCATTCGGTGAAGGTTTTCCCGAATAGTGACTGGCTGGGGCACCTCGGGTCCCCTAGCCACATTCCTTAAAGGAACCCCTTCTGTTGAATGGGCTGGTTCCAGGCCTTTGAGCGGCCGGGAGGACTTCATGCGGTTGCGAAGGTGCCCCCAAGGCTTATAGCTTGGGCTTTGACCGATAGGGGATGCTGTCACTGACAGCCTGGTGTGACCAGAGGGGGAGTGGTTCAGGCATTTCAGTTGAATGTGCTTGTCCTGACAGTTGTCACTGCCAGTGGGCATGCACTCCTCGGCATGGAGGCGTGGGTATATCGTTCCCGTAGCGTCTTTCCGACGCAGCGAGTTCCTTCGAAGGGAACGCCTCTGGTTACGACTGTAACCTTAGTTCCCTGAGAACAGGGAACGAGACGCCGCGCCGCTTGCCATGCCATCAGGGCCTGCCTGCCCGCCAACAGTCCCTTCAGACGAAGAGGATAGTGTTGTGTTTGCATGGCGCCCTTATATACTTCCTGGTCGCATGGTGATGACATCAGAGGCTGTCGCGGTCAATAGGATTGATGTGATTGGATAGCGATTCAGACACCGGTCACGCTGAGGCGTTTCCCCGTAGCGTCTTTCCGACGCAGCGTCTCGTTCCCTGTTCTCAGGGAACTAAGGTTACAGTCGTAACCAGAGACGTTTTCATGAGCTGTATGCCAAAATCATCAGTATTAAAACAATAAAAGACCTGAAATATTTCAGTTGTTGTGCAATGAATCTAAAATATATGAAAGTTTCATTTTTATCATTACATTATGGAAAATAATGAACTTTTATCACAATATGCAAATTTTTTGAGAAGGACCTGTAAATTGTACACAGAGCCGACCCAAGGAATAAGCGAACTAATGGCCACCAGGGGACCCCCAAGAGCACATGAAATTACTTTTTGCTGCATGTTATTTTATGCTGATTGAAATTGCGAAATGGCCGTAAACAATTGCAAAATAAACCGCAAAATGTTATGTTTTCTAATATGCACGGATTGATTCTGACAGCACGGCACCATCGGCCGGACACTGTTCGCTTGTTAGCCAGGGTTCAAAGTCCAAAGTGCGAAAAAGTTGCCCGGTAACCTTTGAAGAGATGGATTTGAGAATGGCTCTGGTTTAGTGTGAATATCTTGTCTGACGTGCTGCATGTTTTGGACAGAGTACAGCATAGCTTCCAGTTTCTCAGTAAGTGTTTTTATGCAAGTGCTATATCGTCCCCTTGGAATTATAAGTTGTGTAGCCTACATTTTGGAAGTTTTTATTTAGAAAGTAAAAAGGTTCTTTCTACAGAGTCGAATGGAATGCAAAAAATAAAATGTAATTTCCGCCAATAAAAGCTCTGTTTAATGTTTGAAAGAAATCAACATTTCTTGATTTTAAAAGATAAGTCTCTTCTGCTTATCAAGGCTGCATTTATTTGATCAAAAATAGCTACAGTAAAAACAGTAATATTGTAAAATATTACTCCAGTGTAAATCATCTGTTTTCTATGTGAATATATATATTTCTCTAGTCTTCAGTGTCACATGATCCTTCACAAATCATTCTCATATGAGGATTTGATGATTAACAAACATTTATGATTATCAGTGTTTAAAACAGTTGTGTATTATGTTTTTAGGATTTTTTCTGAAAGCTTTCTATTTCAGAGAAATTCAGTTCTTTTGAACCTTCTATTCATTAAAGAATCCTGGGGAAAAGTGGGCGTATTTAGCAAAAGATTACTACAAATATATATACTACAGCTAAAGATTTCTTCTTAGGGCCCCATAAGGGCTTGGGCCGGCCCTGTTTGTACATATATAGCATTAATACATTATAACCTGGAAGTTTTGCTACAGCACTATTTTAACATTGTTGTTGTTGTTTCCTAATTTATCCGATCATGGGAAATAAAAAAAAACACTCTAGTGAGAATTATGAAGAGACTTACTTTGCAAGCAAGAGATTGGAAAAAAAAAACAATCAGAACTGAGGCTCATTCAGAAGTTTTTGCAGCACCCCAAATATCTTCACCACCACAGACTATGGTAGAAGCCATGCTAACTCCATCCAGAAACACAGATGGTATTGCAAGTCTTAAAACCTCTTGGAATAATTACATCCATGTACCAGTGCAGTTGGAGATGGAGACAGAACATGTTGCAGTTCGTCATGTGTTTGTAAGTCTGCACAACTGTGTACAAAAAAAGCAAGCTTTAAGTTCATGGATGCTCATTTATTATTTTTGTTTTTTGCTGCACTGATGACTGAAGTTTTAAAAGCACAAGAGGTCATCAAGCAACAACTTGCCATCATTCTCCAGAATCAGCAGAAACAGAACAGTGCTCAGCTGCAGAGTGAAGAACTTCCAGGCATCAGCACATTCAGCCTCCCTTTGTCAGATTCATCTGATCTGGATAGGCTTGAAAATCAAATAAAGTATCAGCCAGAACAAATTAAGAAGTTGAAGCCCTTGCATTTTTCACACAATTTGTCTTGTAATGTATGTTTTATAATTGTATTAATACTCAGTGTTGTATTGTTATTTTGGCTGTAGTTTCATTTTTTTTTTCATAGGTAATCTGTTTTGGAATTATTAGTGGGTTTTCCACCAAATAAGCTGTGTGGTGTATCCTGAGAAAGCTTTTGGCGAACTCTTTAATTAACTGAAATGGTGCAAACCAAAAAGTGGCATTTCGTGCATTGGCCCTCAGGACTTTTGTAGTCAGTAAGTTGATTTTATATATACATTCCAGTACATAGAGGTTGTATACATCTGTTATATAAGACTACTTTCATATGAATGTGTCAATGGTGTATTTTTTGCTAAGCTTTTAAGTAATATTGTCTTTTCTGTTCTGTTTACAAACACAAAAAAATATTAAAGCTGCAAGCAGCGATGAAAGGGACCTCACCACCACCCGGTGGCCTCAGAAAAACAGCAAATAGTGGGCAACATGCATTTAAGAGGGTAAATATAGAAGAAAATGGCAGTCACTTCGATATGCCACACTTCCTGCTGCCAGCAGGTGGCGCTTTGACTATATCTGAATATTGCCATGTAAATGTATTTAGGGCAGGACTATTATCAAACATGTGAAGTTTGGGGCAGATCGGACATTGTATGCCTGAGTTACAACAGCTTTCTGTTTTGTGGCGTAAATCACGTACATTAGCACTTAGCCACGTGTTGCATGATTTAATGTGTTTCTAGCATCTTTGGGACTTCATGGCATATTTTAATGTATTTCTGCGAGTGAATTACAGTGTAAAGCATGCCATTTCCTGTTGCCAGCAGGTGGTGTTATGACTAACTAATATTGGCATGTAGATGTCTTCAGGCCAGGACTCTTTTTCCAGACATGTGAAGTTTGGGGCAGATCGGACATTGTATGACTGACTTACAACAGCTTCCTGTGTCATGGTGAGACATCAGACTTTGTCAGGCCATTACAGACACGCTCTTCAGCAAAAACTCAAGATCTTCGCAATTTAACATCTCCAAGGGCTTAAGATTAGACTGACCAAAATATGATGTTGTTCTGGTTAAATCTCAATGAGGAGTTAATCACAGTGTAAAACAGTGGTGGGGAACGTTGATCCAGAAGGGCCACTATCTTGCAGAGTTTAGCTCCAACCCTGAAAAAAACACTCACCTGCCTGTAACTTTAGTAATCCTGAAGACCTTGATTAGCTTCAGGTGTGTTTGATTAGGGTTGGAGCTAAACTCTGCAAGAGAGTGGCCCTTCTGGATCAACGTTCCCCACCCCTGGTGTAAAACATGCCATTTCCTGTTCCCCGCAGGTGGCGCTATGACTGTAACTGAATATTGGTGTGTAGATGGCTTCAGGCCAGAACACTATAAAACATGTGAAGTTTGGGGCAGATTGTAAATTTTATGCCTGAGTTACAACAACTTCCTGTTTCATGGCAATACATCAAAATTTGTGAGGCCGCCACGGACATGCCCTTCAGGGAAAACTCAAGATCGTCGCAATTTTACATCAGCAAGGCCTTTAGATTAGACTGTGCAAATATGATGTTGATCTGATTAAATCTCTAGAAGGAGTTTGTTAAAGTACGACGTCTGGAAATGATAAAAACTGCAAAAATTTTGCAGAGAAAATATAAAAAATCTTACATCCTGTTGGGTTTTTATACTTTGCGCCCAGGGTCGTTTTTGTAGGTACACTCTAAAAAAAAAAACGTAAAAGTTTAAGGCAACCAGCTGCAGAACATTTTGAGTTTTCTCAACTTATTTGTTTGAGTTATTTCAAGTTTTTTCATGTTGAATACTTTAAAAGCTGAATTTGTCATACAAAACAGTGTAGTGCACTGTTGCATGTGTCTACCAAATGTCATACTTGTACGTGAAACGTAGCTCGAACAGCGCTTAACTGAAATGTTGCATTATAGAGCCATTTTGAAACCCATTTTGAGCCAATTCTGAAACCCATATCAGATGTAATTTTTCACCACTTCTGACACATGTGCAACATCACATATTTGATAATAGTCCTGGCCTGAAGACATCTGCATATGAATTTCAGAATTAGGCTTGGCAAAATGGCTCGATAGCACCACCTACAACATTTCAACGAATTGCCCCTCCCTCTACGTTTCACATACAGGTATGAAATTCGGTAGACCCATGTAACAGCCCAATACCTACAAAAACATCTCCAGGTACGAATTCTGAAAACCAACAGGAAGTGAGATATTTTGAATTTTCTTTGCAAAATTGTTGCAAATTTTGCCATTTCCAGACATCGCCATTTTGCCATTTCTTTAACAAACTCCTCCTAGAGATTTAATCAGATCAAAATCATATTTGCACAGTCTAATCTTAAGGCCTTGGTGATGTTAAATTGTGAAGATCTTAAGTTTTTCCTGAAGGGCGTGTCCGTGGCAGCCTGACAAAGTCTGATGTTTCGCCATGAGACAGGAAGCTGTTGTAAGTCAGGCATACTGCCTGATCTGGCCCAAACTTCACGTTTTATTATAGTCCTGGGCTGAAGACATCTACATGCACATTCATAGCACCAACTGCAGGCATCAGGAAATGGCATGTTTTACACTGTAATTCACTCCCAGAAAATAATTTAAATATGCCATGAAGTACCAAACATACTAGACACAAATAAATCATGCAACAAGTGGCTAAGTGCTAATGTATGCGATTAATGCCACAAAACAAGAATTTGTTGTAACTCAGGCATACAATGTCCAATCTGCTTCACATGTTAGACAATAGTCCTGACCTGAAGGCATCTACAAGCCAATATTCAGTTATAGTCAAAGCACCACCTGCTGACAGCAGAAAGTGTGGCACATTGAAGTGAATTTGCCATATTTCTCCTATATTTAGGGCGTTGTCACACCTGAAAGTCCACACCAAGGTCCGAACCAAAGTTCATGTTTTGATCAATTTTATAAATTTGGTTCATTTTGGTTTGGTTTCGCACTGCAATTATCTGAGCACACTAAAGAACTTTACATGACGTACTTGTGTCCAGTCGTCATCAGTTATGTGGGCTGCATTGATTGATTGGTTTCGTGTGGCTGACGTCATCGTGTTGTCAATTCGGCAGGTAACTTTGACAAAAGGAATGAAGTGAACAGACGCATATCGTTGCCACTATGCTGTTATTGCTATAGCGTTACTATCTGTGGTTTCTGTGGTTGTGGACTTGATAGTAGGTTCTGACGTTGTCTATTCTTGCTGTAGTTTCTATAGTTGTAGTTTCAGCTGTAGTTTCTATGGTTGTGGACTCGGCTGTTTTTCCTGTGGTTGTGGTTTTGGCAATAGTTTCTGAGGTTGTGGACTCGGTTGTGGGTTTAGAGGTTGTGAATATTTAGCAGTAGATTGAGTGGTTGTGATTTCAGCTGTAGTTTTTATGGTTGTGGATTCAGCGGAAGTTTCTATGGTTTTGGACTTGGCTGTTGTTACTGGTTGTGGTTTCGGCAGTTGTTTCTGAGGTTGTGAGTTTGAGTTTGAGTAGATTGAGTGGTTGTGGAATCCAATGTACAGCAGCCCTGAGCGTTACTATCTGCAGCACCAACTATATTCGAGGCTAGTTCAAATTTGCCAAATGAACGTCCTCGTTGTGCGAAAATGTTATCGGTGCCAACAGGAAAGGAGGAGAAGACTCCATATTTTAATTAAAAACTTTGTCTCCTCCTCTCCCCATGTGCTACGGCTCATTTTTCCTGCTGTCTTCTGTGACAGTTCTGGTAGTTCTGTCTTCTTCTGTTGTTTTGGGTACGCAGGAACCACCGGAACTTCCTGTAAATGGTCTGAAAGTCCGAACCATACAGACAATGCTTTCACATTAGCAACGAACCGAACCTTTGTTAAAGGGATAGTTCACCCAAAAATTAAAATTTGATGTTTATCTGCTTACCCCCAGGGCATCCAAGATGTAGGTGTGTTTGTTTTTTCAGTAGAACACAAATGAAGATTTTTAACTCCAACCGTTGCTCGTATAATGCATGTCAATGGGTTGTATTTCTATGAGAGTCACTATGAGAGTAAAAACACATTGACATATTAAACCCTGTGGCTAGTGGCGACACATTGATGATTTAAGACACGAAACGATCGGTTTCTGCGAGAAACCGATCAGTAATTGAGTTATTATTTTACCTTATATCAGACGAACCTCGTCTAGGATTCCAAGTACATACTTCCGCCGGAGAAGGCGCTATCATATATATATATATATATATATATATATATATATATATATATATATATATATATATATATATATATATATATATATATATATATATATATATATATATATTTACATAGATTCCTCAATTGACCGCCATCCATGCAGGCACTAATGAGGCATCTATATATATATATCTATGATCGTGCCGCTGTTTTGACCTTCTCCGGCGGAAGTATGCATTCGGAATCCTAGACGAGGTTCATCTGATATAAGTTAAAAAAATAACTCAAATACTGATCGTTTCGTGTCTTAAGACATCAATGTGTCACCACGTGCCACAGGGTTTAATATGGATTAATATGTCTGTGTTTTTACTCTCATAGAAATACAACCCATTGACATGCATTATACGAGCAACGGTTGGAGTTAAAAATTTTCATTTGTGTTCTACTGAAGGAACAAACACACCTACATCTTGGATGCCCTGGGGGTAAGTAGATAAACATCAAATTTTCATTTTTAGGTGAACTATCCCTTTAAGTTTGATTCCGGACCGGACTGTGGTCCGAGGGAGGTTTCACAACTGTAATTTTGATTCGGACCAAACTGAAAAGCCAGAAAATCCAGACTAAACAAGGTAGGTGTGAAAACGCCCTTACCCGCTTAAATGCATGTCGCCCACTATTCACTGTTTTCCTGAGGCCACCGGTTGGCAGTGTCCCCGGTTGCGAGGGCCCTCTAAATCGCTGCTTTCAGCTTTAATTTTATATTCGTAATTACAGGTAAAAAAAATAGGCGTTTAAGATTAATCTTCTTTTTTTTTCACTTTTTGTTTTTTTATATTCATGGGAATTTTTCTAGATTAAACTTTATTGACAAATAGGTGTTTCAAGATGGTTCTTGATACTTGTGCACTATTGAAAATATTTTTAGATTTAATGCTTGTATCATTTTATATTTTACAACATAAAGGGGGACATTTCATAATAACATGGCAAGATTGAATGCGCATTAGTGACGGCCCGATTCCGGCTTGATTGCGGCAACATCGCCGAGTTAACGTGCAAGTTGATTCGGGCTGGAACCGGGCAGTGAGTAAACAGGCATATGGCCTGAGTGTGGCAGATGGAAGCGGGCCGATGTGTAAGTCTCTGGCAGGAGAGAATCAAACAGGAACTGGCTTGAGCGTATTTTGTTATCTGGGATGGTTGTGGACTGTTTTTTCTGTGGTTGTTGTTTCTGCTGACGGTGCTGAGGTTGTGGATTCATCTGTAGTTTCTATGATTGTTGTTTCAGCTGTAATTTCTGTGGTTGTGGACTTGATAGTAGGTTCTGACGTTGTCTATTCTTGCTGTAGTTTCTATAGTTGTAGTTTCAGCTGTAGTTTCTATGGTTGTGGACTCGGCTGTTTTTCCTGTGGTTGTGGTTTTGGCAATAGTTTCTGAGGTTGTGAACTCGGTTGTGGGTTTAGAGGTTGTGAATATTTAGCAGTAGATTGAGTGGTTGTGATTTCAGCTGTAGTTTTTATGGTTGTGGATTCAGCTGAAGTTTCTATGGTTTTGGACTTGGCTGTTGTTACTGGTTGTGGTTTCGGCAGTTGTTTCTGAGGTTGTGAGTTTGAGTTTGAGTAGATTGAGTGGTTGTGGATTCAACTCTAGATTATATGGTGGTGGACTTGGATGTTGTTTCTTTGATTGTGTACTTGGATGTAGGTTCTGTGATTGTAGTTTCATCTGTAGTTTCTATGGATGTGGACTCGGCAGTTGTTTCTGTGGTTGTGGTTTCCTCTGTTGGTTCTGAGGTCTTGGACTCAGCTGGAGTTTCTATGTTTGTAGTTTCAGCTGTAATTTCTGTGGTTGTGGACTTGATTGAAGGTTCTGATGTTCTGGATTTAGCTGTAATTTTCTATGGATTTGGACTTGATTGAAGGTTTTGATGTTCTGGATTAAGCTATAATTTCTATGGTTGTGGACTCGGCTGTTATTCCTGTGGTTGTGGTTTCGGCAGTAGTTTCTGGCGTTGTGAACTCGGTTGTGGGTTCAGAGGTTGTGAATTCAGCAGTAGATTGAGTGGTTGTGATTTCAGCTGTAGTTTTTATGGTTGTAGATTCAGCTGCAGTTTCTATGTTTGTGGACACGGTTGTTTTTTTTCTGTGGTTGTTGTTTCTGCTATAGGTTTTGAAGTCACAGACTCAGCTGTAGTTTCCATGGTTGTGGACTCAACTATAGATTCTAAAGGAGTTGACTCTGCTGTTATTTCTTTGGTTGTGGTTTCGCCTGTAGGTTCTGAAGATGTTGAATTAGCTGTAGTTTCTATGGTTGTAGACTTGGCTGTAGTTTCTTTGGTTGTGGATTCAACTGTAGATTTTATGGTTGTGGACTCGGCTATGGTTTCTGTGGTTGGAGTTTCAGTTGTAGTTTCTGTGGTTTAGGACATAGTCATAGATTCTGTGGTTGTGTATTTAGGTGTAGTTTGAGCTGTAGTTTCTAAATTGTGGACTCTGCTGTTATTTCTTTGGTTGTGGTATCGGAAGTTGTGGATTCAACTGTAGTTTCTGTGTTTCTTGACTCAGATGTAGTTTCTATGGTTGTGGATTTAGCTGTACTTTCTATAGTTGTGGACTCGGCTCTGTGGTTGTGATTTTCTGTGGTTTTTGTTTCTGCTGACAGTTCAGATGTAGGCTCTGACATTGTGGATTCAGCTGTAGTTTCTATAGCTGTGGATTCGGCTGTTGTTTCTACGGTTGTGGATTCAGCTGTAGTTTCTATGGTTGTAATTTCAGCTGTAGTTTCTATGGATTTAGCTGTACTTTCTATAGTTGTGGACTCGGCTGTATTTTCTGTGGTTGTTGTTTCTGCTGACAGTTCAGATGTAGGCTCTGACGTTGTGGATTCGGCTGATGTTTCTATGGTTGTGGACTTGGATTTAGGTTCTGAGGTTGTGGATTCAGCTGTAGTTTCTATGGTTGTAATTTCAGCTGTAGTTTCTATGGATTTAGCTGTACTTTCTATAGTTGTGGACTCGGCTTTATTTTCTGTGGTTGTTGTTTCTGCTGACAGTTCAGATGTAGGCTCTGACGTTGTGGATTCGGCTGATGTTTCTATGGTTGTGGACTTGGATTTAGGTTCTGAGGTTGTGGATTCAGCTGTAGTTTCTATGGTTGTAATTTCAGCTGTAGTTTCTATGGATTTAGCTGTACTTTCTATAGTTGTGGACTCGGCTTTATTTTCTGTGGTTGTTGTTTCTGCTGACAGTTCAGATGTAGGCTCTGACGTTGTGGATTCAGCTGTAGTTTCTATAGTTATGGAATCGGCTGTTGTTTCTATGGTTGTGGACTTGGATTTAGGTTCTGAGGTTGTGGATTCAGTTGTAGTTTCTAGGGTTGTAGTTTCAGCTGTAGTTTCTATGGTTGTGGATTTGGCTGTAGTTTCTTTGGTTGGGGATTCAACTGTATATTGTATGGTTGTGGACTCGGCTGTGTTTTCTGTGGTTATAGTTTCAGCTGTAGTTTCTGTGGTTGTGGACACAGACATATATTCTGAGGTTGTGTATTTAGGTGTAGTTTCAGCTGTAGTTGCTAAAGTTGTGGACTCTGCTGTTATTTCTTTAGTTGTGGTATCTGAAGTGGATTCAGCTGTAGTTTCTGTGTTTCTTGACTCAGATGTAGTTTCTATGGTTCTGGATTTAGCTGTACTTTCTATAGTTGTGGACTCAGCTGTATTTTCTGTGGTTGTTGTTTCTGCTGACAGTTCAGATGTAGGCTCTGACGTTGTGGATTCAGCTGTAGTTTCTATAGTTGTGGATTCGGCTGTATTTTCTGTGGTTGTTGTTTCTGCTGACAGTTCAGATGTAGGCTCTGACGTTGTGGATTCAGCTGTAGTTTCTATAGTTGTGGACTCGGCTGTTGTTTCTATGGTTGTGGACTTGGATTTAGGTTCTGAGGTTGTAGATTCAGCTGTAGTTTCTAGGGTTGTAGTTTCAGCTGTAGTTTCTATGGTTGAGGACTCCACTATAGATCCTAAAGTAGTTGACTCTGCTGTTATTTCTTTGGTTGTGGTTTCGGCTGTAGGTTCTGAAGTTGTTGATTCAGCTGGAGTTTCTGTGGTTGCAGACTCGGCTGTAGTTTCTTTGGTTGGGGATTCAACTGTATATTGCATGGTTGTGGACTCGGCTGTGTTTTCTGTGGTTATAGTTTCAGCTGTAGTTTCTGTGGTTGTGGACACAGACATATATTCTGAGGTTGTGTATTTAGGTGTAGTTTCAGCTGTAGTTGCTAAAGTTGTGGACTCTGCTGCTTTTTCTGTGGTTGTGGTTTCGGCTGTAGTATCTGAAGTTGTAGATTCAGCTGTAGTTTCTGTGTTTCTTGACTCAGATGTAGTTTCTATGGTTGTGGACTCAGCTGTTTTTTCTGTGGTTGTTGTTTCTGCTGTCAGTTCTGAGGTCTTGGTCTCAGTTGTAGTTTCTATGGTTGTAGTTTCAGCTGTAATTTCTGTGGTTGTGGACTCGATTGTAGGTTCTAATGTTGTGGATTCAGCTGTAGTTTCTATGGTTGTAGTTTCAGCTGTAGTTTCTATGGTTGTGGACTCGGCTGTTGTTTCTGTGATTATGGTTTCGGCAGTAGTTTCTGAGGTTGTGGACTCTGTTTTGGGTTCCAAGGTTGTGAATTCAGCAGTAGATTGAGTGGTTGTGGTTTCAGCTGTAGTGTCTATGGTTGTGGACTCGGGTGTTGATTCCTTGGTTGTGGTTTTCTCAGTAGATTCTGTGGTTGTGGATTCAGCTGTAGATTCTGTGGTTGTGGATTCAGCTGCACTTTCTGTTGGTTCTAAAGTTGTGGACTTAGCTGTAGATTCTGTTTTTGTGATTTCGGCTGTAGATTTTGTTGTTTCAGAGGTTGTGGTTTCAGCTATGGTCGTTTCTATGGATTTTGATTCAGCTGTAGTTTCCATCGTTGTGGTTTTAGCTGTATTTGTCTCTGGCATGACAGAAGTATAGGTTGTATATATGTTCCTTGGATCTGAAAAAAATAAATGCTACATAAAATACAATGAGCACGATACATGCACGCCAGTAAGCTGATAACTCACAAATATTAGCTTATTGAAATAACCAGTTTTCCCCATTTACATCTAAACCAGTAAACTGACAACGCTAGTAAACCACGTTTACATGACTTTATTAATAAACCGGGTTTTTCCTTGTAGTGACGTCAAAAATAATAACTTCTGTATCTGACTCAGAGTACTATTCCAAATGTTATGTCCAACGTTTCAGCGGGAAATTTTACGGCTCTCCTATTATTCTCTCATTCAGTTACAGATGCAGCGTTTTGACTGAACCTAGGGGCGGATTTAACTATTAGGTAAAGGTGGGTGACCGCCTGGGGCCCCCGAATGCCAAGGGCTGCCTAAAATGATTTTTATTGGAGATGTGAGTTCAGGGCTGTGGTGCTCTTTACCACGACAACGGCCTGAGCTTCGGCTTGCATCTTATAGAAAGTATAGGGCCCAATGATTTCCGCGATTCAGAAAACGTATACAGGATGACAGGATCACATAATCCATTAATAAAAACGGAATGTCAGGCATAAATGGCGCAGATGTATGGTTTCATTTACTTCTGAAGCGCGCGCGATGCTTGATGCTCGCCTGCACAATTCATTCATACAGACACAAAACATGCAGGATTCATATTTCAATAGTATTTTGCCATTTAATATTCACATACATGTCCATATCATGATTTGATTGAAGTGTACTGACTTGCATTGGATTTATTTATCCACAATTATTGGACAAATTCCGTGACATTCCACGTTAAACAGTAAATTTCATTTATATGACTGGATTCCGTCCGCTTTTTCTGCATCGCAGAAATCATAGGGCCCTACACTTCATGAGCATTAGACCCTTTCATTTGAGAGATCATCATAACATACACAGAAAAAGGTCTTCAAGGCAATCCGTCAAAATAAAAGTTTGGACAGTTTGTCTTAATGTAACCATTTTAACAGTAGGCCTCAACCTCTGCTGTGTAGCACTTTGAATGTACAGAAATTAAAGGGTTTATTAAATTTTTCTTGGAATAAAAGATACATGTCGTATGCCTTCATTTGATTACAAGAAAAATGTAAATACATAAAACAAATAAATAAATATATATATATATATATATATATATATATATATATATATATATATATATATATATATATATATATATATATATATATATATATATATATATATTGTTAAACTTTTAATAAATTGCTGTTTTAAATTAATCAAGTTTGATGATTTAAATTAATTAGACATGCTTTTTGATTAATACAATTTAATATAACCATCCAGAAAAAAATCAAACAGGCAAAAAAAAAAAAAGGAATCCAGAATTTTTTTAAATAGAATTTGGATTTTTTTTTTTACAGATTTCATAGGGCCCTAAAAAATGAAAATATCATGCATCTGAAGTTATAATTAAATACGGAGCAATGGTATATATATATAATTTATTTATTTATTTTTTTTTTAAATGGCGCGCACTACTTTCTGTGAAGGACCGTTACTTTCCACACAGGCACACTTAATTTTTGGTTGAAATAATTTTTATGCATGTAATAACTTCTTTCATTTTAATTTAAATTTTTGTCTGGAAAAATTATTTTAAAGTTTACAATTCAACAGCCTTGTGTTGTGGAAACAATTGTGCAGTGAAAATGACCACCTAGTGTCCAACCTACTCTGTTATAACCCGTTTACATGTGAACAAGGGATCTACAACATGATGAAACCAATTATTTATAACATGTACATGAAAAATAAAAAATAGGACACAACTATGGGACAAGGTCGCAGCAGGAATCGGTGAAACAGTGAAGGGAACCAATTGCAATGTGCAATTGTAAAGGGCCCCATTCCTGTATTTTAAATCTAAATCCGCCCCTGACTGAACCTACTTATGCTGCATGAGATGAGAGCACATTTTAAAAAATTTCTGGGTCTTAAAAGAGTGTACATTTGTGATATATTTCCTTCTTTCTTTCATGCAAAACACTCGCTCTGTCTGGATGCGTTTAAATCTGCTCTAAGTATGCGTTTTTGTCACCTATAACTCATGCGCACTTCAATAAGCCTTCAGAAAGCAGGTTAATGCGTTTACATGCCACGCAAAATCGGGGTAAGAGGCACAACTACTACTTGTTCCAACCGGTTTATGCTTAAGCCGTTTGTGACCTTACTCCGTTAAAAGGAAACGGGTTACTGCGTTTACATGACCATGTTTGTTGACGGCTTATTAAGCATAATCGGCTTAAGAATGTGCATGTAAACGCACTCAATGATCTCTTACATAAACAAAGGGCACATGTATATTTATATATATATATATTCACCTGCACAGTATGCCAAACTGCAAGTAGTTGGGCACACAAACTTATAAATATAATAACCTCCTGGACAGGCTTTGACTTGAATAGGATTGGATTGGAAATAGCAGCAGTTATTGCTCCAGTGACCACAGACATCTCGAGTGACTACTCCATCCTCAACTGTTGGATGTCCTCCGTTCAACCACAGTGGGGCAAAAGTTCCACAGCTATACTTATCAACACATGTGTCTGGCATCTGAGCACTCTGGCCCTGAATGAAGAGACGGTACCAGCCGTCCCAGCTGACCACAGTGTCACACATTATTTCAGAGGAATATTGATTGTTGGTGGCTCTCCATGGATCATCTAGCACGTTGTAGTTGTAGCAGGGGTCATCAGGGGGAGCTGTTGTTATGGAATCTTTAGAAAAATACATTGATAAATAATGTTATGTACTTATTTATACAGTTGTAAAAGTTGTGATATGAAATTGTAATCTATAGAGCAATTCTTACTTAAGCTCTGTTACATTTATTTTAATTTTTTTATTATTTTTTTACTTTGAGCCACATCAGCAACGAAAGTCAAAAAAATACTTTACCAGTTGTTGTAGTTTCGGCTGTAGTCGTGTCTGGCATGACAGAAGTATGGGTGGTGTATATGTTCCTTGCATCTGAAAATAAAAGCCAAATCAGCTACAAAAGTACACTATAAAATTATATAAATATATTAAATGCTATCAAATGTATCGGTCTCTTTTACCTTTTATTTATGTACATACATGTTATTCTGAATAGCCATCTTTACATGTTATTCTGGATAGCCATCTTTGATAGTTATTCATTTTCATTGTTTAAAAATGCTACACTTCATTGTAAATAGTTAATGCAATAAAAGGATTCTTTCAAGTGCAATGCAGGTGATTATAGTTCTTTATACAAACCTTGTCCATTCTGTACTACTTCTGTCAGATGTTATATTTTTATGATCTTTTCTGGATAAATTCATTTTGCTTTGACTTTTTCTATACACTTGTAAGCAATTGGTAATTGGTAAAAAAAAAAAAGCCCAAGACTGCATTTACACTGGCACTATATATATATATATATATATATATATATATATATATATATATATATATATATATATATATATATATATATATAGAGTCTAGATGACCAGGATGGCACAGGCAGAGCAGGCGGCCAGGACGGAGCAGGCTGGGCAGATGACCAGGGTGGAGCAGGCGACCACCACAGCAGGACAGATTATCTTGAAGGCCCCCACAGTGGAGCAGACAACCACCACAGCAATGCAGATGATCTTGAAGATCCTCATGGCGGAGCAGACGACCACCACAGAAGTGTGGACAAGGATGAAGACCCCCATGGCAAAGCAGGTAGGTCATAGCCTGGATGCCAGCCGAATTTAGCCCCGCCCACAACATTTTTGCTCCGGCAATTCGGTCTGGACTCAATCCATGGAGGAGTTATTATGCCCGAACAGAAACTGTTTGGACCAATTAAATTGTCAGGGCAGGCTTTAGACGATGATGGACAGATGATCAACAGTAACGTAATCATCCACGTCATCAACGGCGCTTGGGTTGAATTTGGTCTTATCCTAAACTGAGAAATTGTTCGTGTTTGCATTCACCTTCACTATTTCTCTCAGAAACGATGATCATGTTGGTAAGTACTCTGTGTATCCTTAAATTCTTTTTTTACAACACTGGCAAAGATCGTTTACACTCATCTTTTTCTTCTAACGTTACTTATTCCAGTGTGCGTGCAGACAGGGTTGCCAAGTTTTTTTTGCAATGTCGCGCACAATGATACTCAAAACTATAGCCCAAAACAATCCCAATAGCTTTCCTATTGGGGTGTTCTCTGGAAAAAAAAGGCGTTTGGGGGGTAAAATATGTTATTTTAGCAAGGTTGCCTGCCAAAATTCGCACAATTCGCATTCCTGGGTCTATATTTCCCATAATTGGGGTCGCTTCAACCTGCGGATATGGAGAACAACCCGTGGGAAAAACACGGACTGGCAACACAGTGCAGTTGAGTTCTGTTGAGATTTGACAGCTAACATGCGGCGCTCCGTTGCTCTGATTGGTTGAAGATCTATCCAATTGAGGTCTTTCCTGGTTAGGTTGAAACACGCCCCAATAATCAGAGCCCCATGGAGCAGTATCAGACTCATATTCTGACTAGAATTGAGTATGACCACGTCAGGCTAGGTAGGTCAGGGGACCCGGCTGGAATCTTCTCTGGACTCGTGACAGGAGGCGGAGTCCTCTCTGGACTCATGGCAGGAGGCGGAGTTCTCTCTGGACTCAAGACAGGAGACAGAGTCCTCTCGGGACTCAAGACAGTAGGCGGAGTCCTCTCTGAACTCGTGACAGGAGACGGAGTCCTCTCTGGATTTGGGGCAGGAGGCGGAATCCTCTCTGGACGCTGGTCAGTGACTGGAGCCATCTCAGGACGCTGGACGGAGACAGGGAACGACACTGGGCTCTGAACAGAGAGAGGGAACGTCACTGGGCTCTGGACGGAGACAGGGGATGTCACTGGGCCCTGGACAAAGACAGGAGATGTCTCTGGACCCCGGACGGTGGCCATGACAGGACGAGACTCTGGACTGGCGGCCATTACGGGACATGCTAGAAACCGTGGTGGGTCAAGCTCCATGGTTATCGGAGTTTGATGCATGGTGCCGCCACACAAAAAAACATTTAGGAGAATTGTCCTCCTCAACCTCCCCAACAGTGAAGAAGGACCCAGTTAACTGGAGAGCATAGTCCAGGAACTGACTGAGTGATCCACGAGGACCATCACGGATCAACTTTGATTGATATTGTTCATTAAGTCCATAACAAAAGAAGTCAATGAGTGCACAGTCCGGGAGATCAGCGACATTAGCAATATATAGCTCTGTAAGATGTTCACGTTCATTATTATTGTACAGTTATGTACTTGGAGACATGAGGTGATTTTTCTCTCATCTCATGATGCTTTGCAAACTCTGTGTGCATTCATGTTTCGAAGGAGGCGTGGCTTTGGAGAAGGCTCTGAAGGGAGGATGGGATCACCTGCTTAACCCTAACCCTAGCTTGCTATTACTAGCCACCTCGAAAATTGCCTAGCCTACCTTTAATGTGGAAACTAATGAAAAGGATCAAATAGTAGCCTACTGTATGCTCTGTAGAGAACAAACTTATTCATTATGAATTGTGAATTAAAAAATATAATTTGGAATCATTGTCATGGAGTCACAGCCAACACCCACCAACACATCATCACCAGATCTCCATGCTCCACCCACTCGTTCACAGTTTTCTGAGTACTAATCACCTGCACCTGCAGTTCGTCATCACGGACACTATAAGAACACTCACTCCCTTCACATCATTGTCTGGTCTTGTCTCACGTACCTGGACTCCTTACCCGCTACTCACCTGAGTTTCCTGTATCTTCATCCAGTTGTCTTCCGTCTCCTCTTCTTCGTTCCTCGTTGAACCCTTCACCTGCTATATAATCATCCGTTATCCTTCAGCTAAGTGACTTTTCGAAAAGTGCTTGTTCTTTAACTCAACTGCATCCACCCTCTACTGTTTTAGACTCAAAATATGCCACTGTCAACATATGAATTATTCTAACACTAACATTCCTACATGTTTTAATAGAAAGCAAAGGATGGAAACAGGAAGAAGAGAAGACTAAAAATATAAGAATATGTTTTTCCACTGGTTATTTCACCTAAATAAACAATATAAGCAGAATGATTTAATAATGTAAATAAAAAAGATTTAGTCAGTTCACAGACCTATTATAAAACACTCACCATTAATCAGCAGCGAGACAAACAGTGAGATCAGAAACCTCATTGTGATGGACAGCACCTGCACACATAGAACATAGTACTGTACACTGTAAAAAACAACACAGTCTCACTCTTATTCGAGACCCATTTCATTATTTGCATTTGTAAAACTAGACATGATTTTATGAATATTTATAAGCTACTTTTAAATTTTGGTGCAACTAACCAACCCTAAACATAACCACTTCTCAAGAAAATAAAACACGTAACAGGCAAATAAAAATACAGTCACCGATATTTATCCCAAAAACTGACCAAACAGTATAAAAGTATTAACTCTTATTGCATTCCAAGTCTTCTGAAGTCATACTATATCTTTATGTGAAGAACAGAGTTGATCTTAAAGGTCCCGTTCTTTGCGTGTTTTCGAAGCTTTGATTGTGTTTACAGTGTGCAATATAACATGAGTTTATGTTTCGCGTGTAAAAAAACACAGTATTTTTCACACATTTTACTTATCTGTACACCGCTGTTTTATCTGTCCTAAAAACGGCCTGATGATTTCCTTGTTCTATGAAGTCCCTCCTTCAGAAATAAGTAACGAGTTCTGATTAGGCCAGCGCTTCCCGTGTTGTGATTCGACAGCAGCTTAACCCACGTTGCCCGGAAAGGTCCCACCTCTTACCATAACGGGGAGATACGCGCGTTATTGTTATGTTATTGCAAAAATTTCTATATTGCCTTATCAATTTGAGCCGGAATCAGACCCGGAGAATATCGAAGAGGATCGATTACAACCTGCTCAGGAAAGACTTTTGCAGGATGTTTCACAATGGGAAGCTGTCTATTCAGTAACTGTCATGCTTTTTTATTTGGCTGTTACAAATTGCAATGTTAAATGTTACAAACTGTTATAAAAGTTTGTGGTATATGGTTTTGTCCGTATGTTTAATTAACGATGGTGTAGTTGAATTTTTAAAATAAGTGCATTGTTTATTCCTACCTTAGTTATGCTTGAGCATAAGTTTTGATTACTAATATATGTTTCATAGGTGTACATGTGGTAACTGTGACAAAATGCCAACGGAGGTTAAAAAAACATCTGCTGCAAAGAAGTACAAAAAGTACTGTAACACCTCCTAATTAAATAATTTTTTGTTGTGTATAGTTCTTTTAAAATTGTTTTCATCTAAACAACTTTATATAAATACACATTAGATTATTACATCAAAGACCGTGGATATGCAATGTTTGTTTCTGTTTAGCACAGTTACATTTTCGTACGACTACTGTAGCATAATAGCTTCGCAATAAATAGGAAACAAACATGGCTTTACTACAGTAAGTTACGTCACATAAACATAGAACAATGATTGGCCGTGGCTGCAGCTGAACGAGCATGTGGTTAAACAGTAAACAACAGATATAATAAACAAATCATTTAAACTGATCATTACAAACACCAACAATCGATGATGTCTGAATGAATTACTACACTTTTTAAAAAAGTTTTTCGGATTAGTTTCAATTACCATCTAACGTTAGTTAACAAAGCTAAACAGCATTGCACTTTGTGTAATGAGTTACATAAACTGTTAAACGGACCAACTTCAATAATAAAATACATTTACCGGTTGTGGTCCATAAACAACGCCTTCTCCAGACAAAGAGGGAACTGCGTCATCTTTTAAGAATAATCTTTCTGCGAATTCGGCAATCTGAGCAGTCCTCAGCAAAATGTGCTGCACATAGTTTTAAATTGTGATTATAATTTTCCGGAACCGAGTTAAACATAAATTGTAACCATTGATCTCTACGTACAGCGTTCGTGCCCACATAGCAAACAGACTTGGCCCAAATGTGGCTTCAGTATGGCACTGCTGGTGTGTTGCCGGTACTGGCATGCATCATGTCAGCCAACTGTGGGCCATGTGTGGCAATGATGGCACTGCATGCATGACGGCAGACAACATTTGGGCAGATTGTGGATTGGAGGTGTGTGGCCCAGATCAGTGAAGCGATTTTGGGCCATACGTGGCAATGATGGCACGTAAACTTCACTTCGTGTAGCCTACTGGCAAATTATAAGTATCTAGGCCTGTTACTATATTCAGGGCAATAATATAATATAATATTATTATTATTATTATTATAATAATTATATAATTATTATATATTAAATTATTATTATTCACCCCACATCTCTCTCTCTCTCTCTCTCTCTCTCTCTCTCTCTCTCTCTCTCTCTCTCTCAAACAGATGTAATGATTTTGATAATTTATAATAATATTAATTGACTTATATGAGTCTGTGAAAAAAACGATGTCCACATTTTAAAAGATAAATAATTAATAAATAGTATTTAGTTTTCAGCAATGTTCACAAAATTCAACAATCATTTAAAAATTCCAAAATCCATTTGACCTGAACAAAATATACATTTTCCTAAAAAGATAAAAAAGTATTTATTTTTATTTGTTTTTATAAATGTATAATAAAAAAAGGAATTCACATACAAAATAGTTTCCCATAGCTTTTAGTTGAAGCACCACAAAATCATGTTAAAACCTAATTAAATATATATAATTTCTAATAAACAGTTTGTTTAAAAATAATGTACTGTTAAGGTGAACTATAGTTTATTTTGGCACGATCTCCATGGTAACGGTAGCTTTTCTGGTTGGTGGATATGATTCACGTGATGCGTCGTTTGAAATTTCTCCTGCTGCAGTGTCAGTGAAGAAGACGACGTCTTTCAGACAACCGCTAACTGTTCAAGTAAGTTGTATGCCACTTTGTTTTGTTTTTAAGTGAACATTTGCAATATGGTGTCTGATTCACTGCCCCTTGAACTTGAGAACGCGAGTAAGTTACAGACTGACGCGACCGGGGTGTGATATACCCGTGCCGCGGTGCTAATCCGTGCGGAACAATGTTATGCTGTTAAAATGATAGCAACATTGACTTGTAAAGTTGAAAGTGATTGAATGGTTGTATAATCAGATTGAATTGTATCTAATTCTAATCTGTGACTTTGATTGTCAGGATATGTCTTGTTGCTGTCCCACGTCCAGAAGAGGAAGTGTTGTTTTTGTAGAGTGTGTTTGTCGCCATGTCATCGAGACGCTGTTATTTTCATCCCGGAGTCAAATCACCTTTGTTTGGCCTTCCCACCCCTATAGCAAATGTTTTCTGGCCCAGCTCCGGGCCACATGATCACTTTTCCCTCGGCCCAAGTACCACAAAGAATGACGGCCCTGAAGTGGCCCAGAACTGGTTTAAATACAAGGGCCACACATGGGCCATAACTGGCCCGAATCTCAGCCAGTTAATCACCCTTAACTAGCCCTGAACTGGGCCAAAACAGGTTTTTGTTATTGGTACCACTCCTCAGCCACAAGTTAGCCATATCAAAGCCACCCTTAAACCAGAACCCCAAAACCATAACCCAGCCCAATCTTACATAAACCATGTGAACTAATAAGTCACAAGAAAATAAAATTTTCAAAATTAGTTTATTTAACAATAATGCACAAGCCAAAAAAAAGAGACAGTAGAGTTGTGTACTATGTGCAAAAATTCTCATTTCTAACTGAATGAATCTATGAATGAATCTAGTGTATAATGTAATTGTGTATATTGGTGGCCTTAACTAATATGTACTAACATTTAATCATTTGATACAATGCACTCATTGTGTAGATACATGTTTTTACATTTTTTTAAATTCCTGCATGTAATTACATCCGTAATTTATTTCTGTAGTTACATTTATAATTATTGTTGGCCCATCCCTTACACCTTACTTTACCCTTAAACTTACCACACCACCACACCGGTCCCTAACTTTACCCTTAAACTCACCCACACCACCACACCTGTCCCTAACTTTACCCTTAAACTCACCCACACCTGTCCCTAACTTTACCCATAAACTTACCCACATCACCACACCTGTCCTAACTTTACCCTTAAACTCACCCACACCTGTCACTAACTTTACCCTTAAACTTACCCACACCTGTCACTAACTTTACCCTTAAACTCACCCACACCTGTCACTAACTTTACCCTTAAACTCACCCACACCACCACACCTGTCACTAACTTTGCCTTAAACTCACCCACACCACCACACCTGTCCCTAACTTTACCCTTAAACTCACTCACACCACCACACCTGTCCCTAACTTTACCCTTAAACTCACCCACACCACCACACCTGTCCCTAACTTTACCCTTAAACTCACCCACACCACCACACGTGTCCCTAACTTTACCCTTAAACTTACCCACATAACCACACCTGTCCCTAAATTTACCCTTAAACTCACCCACACTTGTCCCTAACTTTACCCTTAAACTTACCCACATCACCACACCTGTCCCCAACTTTACCCTTAAACTTACCCACACCACCACACCTGTCCCTAACTTTACCCTTAAACTCACCCACACCACCACACCTGTCCCTAACTTTACCCTTAAACTCACCCACACCACCACACATGTCCCTAACTTTACCCTTAAACTTACCCACATCACCACACCTGTCCCTAAATTTACCCTTAAACTCACCCACACTTGTCCCTAACTTTACCCTTAAACTTACCCACATCACCACACCTGTCCCCAACTTTACCCTTAAACTTACCCACACCACCACACCTGTCACTAACTTTACCCTTAAACTCACCCACACCACCACACCTGTCCCTAACTTTACCCTTAAACTCACCCACACCACCACACATGTCCCTAACTTTACCCTTAAACTTACCCACATCACCACACCTGTCACCAACTTTACCCTTAAACTTACCCATACCAACACACCTGTCCCTAAATTTACCCTTAAACTCACCCACACTTGTCCCTAACTTTACCCTTAAACTTACCCACATCACCACACCTGTCCCTAAATTTACCCTTAAACTCACCCACACTTGTCCCTAACTTTACCCTTAAACTTACCCACATCACCACACCTGTCCCCAACTTTACCCTTAAACTTACCCATACCAACACACCTGTCCCTAACTTTACCCTTAAACTTACTAAGTTTAAGGGTAAGGAACAGTAATTATAAATGTAACTACAGAAGTAAATTACGGATGTTATTACATGCAGGAATTTAAAAAAAATTAAAAACATGTATCTACACAATGAGTGCATTGTATCAAATGATTAAATGTTAGTACATAGTAGTTAAGGCCACCAATATACACAATTACATTATACACTAGATTCATTCAGAGATTCATTCAGTTAGAAATGAGAATTTTTGCACATAGTACACAACTCTACTGTCTCTTTTTTTTGGCTTGTGCATTATTGTTAAATAAACTCATTTTGAAAATTAAATTTTCTTGTGACTTATTTGTTCACATGGTTTGGGTAAGATTGGGCTGGGTTATGGCTCAGTTTTGGGGGTTCTGGTTTAAGGGTGGCTTTGATATGGCTAACTTGTGGCTGAGGAGTGGTACCAATAACAAAAACCTGTTTTGGCCCAGTTCAGGGCTAGTTAAGGGTGATTAACTGGCTGAGATTCGGGCCGGTTATGGCCCATGTGTGGCCCTTGTCTTTAAACCAGTTCTGGGCCACTTCAGGGCCGTCATTCTTTGTGGTACTTGGGCCGAGGGAAAAGTGATCATGAGGCCCGGAGCTGGGCCAGAAAACATTTGCAATAGGGGTGGAAAGGCCAAACAAAGGTGATTTGACTCCGGGATGAAAATAACAGCGTCTCGATGACATGATGACAAACACACTCTACAAAAACAACACTTCCTCTTCTCGACGTGGGAGAGCAACAAGACGACGCCCCCTAATTTGCATGTTCTTGTGGGCATAGGGTTAGTCAACAAACTGTTTTAGTGACGTCATTAAAGCAGGAAGTGCATGGGTGTAGTCCAAACCGGCCGTTCGCTGTAGGCTTTGAAAGGGAACTTCTGTTAAATAAAATATCTCGCTTGGCATTGAACTTTGAGCTTTATCATTTTACAGGTATTATTTATGCTCTAACAGCAACATTACACACTAACTAAAGTTTGAAAGATGGAATCGCGAAGAACGGGACCTTTAATGTTTTAATCACTGAAATGATGATCCAACCCGCCGCTCCGTGAACACACACTCTCCACTCAGTCATATCTCATTCAAATGATACACCTGACTCTTTAGCATGACACAATCGGTCACGAGACACACGAGTGTCAATGGCATTTTACAATCAAAGCTGATGTAATTACGCAACTGGTCACGAGACATACAACAGCCAATGCTGTCAAAGCTGATGTTTCTTCAGGCGACAATTTTTGAAGTGTGTTCACAATCTCCGGCAGGTGGACTCAATGCTGATCTCTTTTGGCGATTTTCTTCACACAATTCAATTGTTTGGCCTTGGAACACTTGGAATATTTGTACTTTTTGAATAAATTGTGGCTGCCGGTTATATCCTGTTTTTTATAACACAAATGGGTAGTTTAAGGGAAGGGTTTGGGTTACGTGTTCAAAATGTGTCTGAATAGCCTAAATAAAAATAAAAAATAAAAGAAATGTAAATAAAAGTATGCTGGCTGATTAAATTGAGAATCACACTCCGTGTCATAATGGCAAAATCATAACCCAATATACTGTAACCATGCCCAACTTGTCAGTATATGACGCCAAAGTTAATCATCTAAGGGTGCTTTCATTTACATTTCATTCCCCACCCTCATCTCTCCTCTCCATATGTTAAATTTCACCCAAAATCGATATGGTTTAATGTGAACAAGTATCTTACAGTAATATAAATATTTGGTATCATTTGAAATGTCTGTGACTTGTACAAAGGTCTCATTCTCACAGAAAAAAAAAAAAAAGGTAACAAAGGTTTTATGGGTTTAGAGATATTTTGCTCAATGTGTGATGGGTGTGTCTTTGGCCAATTGGTCTTCACCTCCTGCCATTAATACAGGTCTATAGAACTTGATTAATGCTAATTCCCATTGTTAACATCTTTACATTTGAAAAAAGTTTTGTATCTTGGTCTGGTATTTCAGGAGGTGTTTCAGAAGGGTCAGGGCACGAACCTTTACACCGGTCAGCCTGTAAAGCCAAGTGTCTGTCAGGTAGCCATATTTTATTATTTACTTCAGAGCATTTGATGTTGCATATGGATTATCTTATCTTTATGTAATTGAATTTATTAGAATGTATTATGTCATGATACATTTACCCGACTAATAATAAATTTGATGTGCATGTCAGAGCAAATCAGAATCATGAGGTTAAAGGAATTGCCTGAAGAGCTCAGAGACAGAATTGTGGCAAGGTTACAAAAAAATGTCAGCTGCACTTAAGGTTCCTAAGAGCACAGTGGCCTCCATAATCCTTAAATGGAAGACGTTTGGGACGACCAGAACCCTTCCTAGAGCTGGCCGTCCGGCCAAACTGTGCTTTTGGGGGAGAACAGCCTTGGTTAGAGAGGTAAAGAAGAACCCAAAGATCACTGTGGCTGAACTCCAGAAATGCAGTCAGGAGATGTTGTAGAAAGTCAACCATCACTGCAGCCCTCCACCAGTCGGGGCTTTATGGCAGAGTGGCCCGACAGAAGCCTCTCCTCAGTGCAAGACACATGAAAGCCTGCATAGAGTTTGCTAAAAAAACACCTGAAGGACTCCAAGATGGTGATAAATAAGATTCTCTGGACCAAGATAGAACTTTTTGGCCTTAATTCTAAGCGTTATGTGTGGAGAAAACCAGGCACTGCTCATCACTTATCCAATACAGTCCCAACAGTGAAGCATGGTGGTGGCAGCATCATGCTGTGGGGTGTTTTTCAGCTGCAGGGACAGGATGACTGGTTGCAATCGAGGGAAAGATGAATGTGGCCAAGTACAGGGATATCCTGGACGAAAACCTTCTCCAGAGTGCTCAAGACCTCAGACTGGGATGAAGGTCATTCAGGGTGTATTAGATCAAAAGGGTGCTTCTACTAAATACTGAGCAAAGGGGTCTGAATACTTAGGACCATGTGATATTTCAGTTTTTATTTTTAATAAATCTGCAAAAATGTCAACAATTCTGTGTTTTTCTGTCAATATGGGGTGAGGTGTGTACATTAATAAGAAAAAAATTACTTAAATAATTTTAGCAAATGGCTGCAATATAACAAAGAGTGAAAAATTTAAGGATATATATGTATGTATGTATGTATGTATGTATATATGTATGTATGTATGTATGTATGTATATATATGTATGTATATATATATATATATATATGTATGTATATATATATATATATATATATGTATATGATATATATATATATATATATATGTATATATATATATATGTATATATATGTATATGTATATATATGTGTATATATATATATATATATATATATATATATATATATATATATATATATATATATATATATATATATATATATATATATATATATATATATATATATATATATATATATTATACATATACATATACATATAGCAGGTCGGCTGACTCGATTTCCTTCTCATACATTCCCGCAGCGTAACAATTCATTTCCCTATTGAAGCCCAGCGTCCATTGACTTCAATGGGGCAGCTTTGAACGTTTTTTTTCAGCGCTTCGAAACTAGACGGTCATTGGATAAACGCTGCGATTATGTCCCGCCCACGGACGCTCAGCGTCTCTGGGGGTGAATGGGGAGTGGGCTGGCCCGGACTCCGAGCTTCTACATGATGATTGGCTGGTCTGTCGAAAGACTGCATCTCCTTTTGACTGACAGCGATTCTGTACTATAAGGAATCACTGAAGCTATTCGCGCTCAGTCCCATTGCGGATTTCTCAAGTTCAGTCGAAATAAAAACTGCTGCAACCTATTTCTTTGATATTTGCTTGGAGAAATTGCTTGATTTTCATCATCACACAATTATACACCACATTCCTTGTTTCAGTTTTACAGAGGTTAATATTTCTTTTTTAGATCATTCATTCATTCATATAACGTTAGTAGGCTAGGCTAGTGTCGTGGGTTAAACTGTGCACGATGGCAGACGGTGCTAATATTGTCGACCTGATTTTTTCAAGTCACTTGAAAAAACTCCTAGTTGGTACGACATTTTCTTGGAAAGGAACGTAGGGCAGAATTTACTTTTAAATAAATAGACAATTTTATGATGTAGGCCGAAAATGAGCGCCACTGATATATATATTACATTTGATTTAATTCTGACTTACTCTGAAATTATTGACTTTAATAGATTACATTGTATCAATTGTTACCGCAAATCTGTGTCAGGTTAGTAACAGACCAAAGTTCCAGCTAACTCTTGCCATTAGTTCAAGTGTACTTAGACTGTGAAGGTAAAAAGGGAATTTCTGTTTATGACAACAATGATGTTGATCGGCCAACCTAAATAGGGTGAGTCTTTCCTCTGTTTAATGTAAAGTTACTCTAGCTAAGTGTACTGTACACTGTGTACTGTACATAACGGCCGGTGTGAGGCCCCCTTGCGACTTTGAGATCTGAATGAACGAGTTCAGTAAAGCCGCGTTTCCACCGCAGGAACTAGGAACTTTGGGGTGGTAATCAGTGTGTTTCAACCGCAGGAACCAGGGTCTAATTGAAGTTCCGGGCAAATATTTCCCCCTACGAAAGTCCCATGAGAGAAAGAGTTAAATAGAATAATCAAGTGTTCATTCACATTTATTAATTATTGAATATTTTTGGAAACCTTTTCATTAATGGAGTCAGATAAAATAATGAGGTAGCCTAATACATTTAAGGAGATTTATTTAATTTAATCTTGTTGCGTTGCGTTAAAGGAAAGACAGTAACACAGAGAACCCTTCACCCGCATCATTGGCTGCTGTTCTTGGACCAGTGGGTGGGCTTACAAAGCAAACGCCCAATGCTATGATTGGATAACAGTTTTGCATTATAAAAGAGTTTCGGCTGTCCCCAGTACATGAAGGGAATTGTTTTGAAAACTTCAAAAAACCCAATGTGGGAAGAAAAAAAAACACACATGCCTAATATTAGAATCTGAAGGGCAGTGTGGTGGAAATGAAATTTATGATTACAAAGTACAATTGATATGGATTGCCAGAGTAGATTTGTGTAATCATTTTTATATTATAATACTATACTTTTTATATTTATCTACTGTTTCTCTACATTCACGTTAATTCATTGTCATTTCCACAACACCGTCATTTCCATCACCAAACACATTTAAAACAAAATAATACTTAAAAAGTTAAAATGATGAGTTAAAAGTTCTCATCACACAATAAAAATCTATCCACACTTTATGAGATCATGCTCTACTTAATATAAAAATTCACGTTATTTATTTTATATTAAACTTTTGCCAAAAACAATTTTCAAAAGTGTGACAGGTGTACAGTTCAGCATTTGGTCCTTAGGGCAGTTCATTTATCTCATTGACAAATGTATAATTATTGCACATTGTGGACAAACTAGTAAAACTAGTTACAAAAATGATCTTAGACAATTCTTGAGTGGCATAAGTTATTCTTTTATAAATAATAGCTGTATATTGAGATACGGTGGAAATGGCATTTGTTCATTGCAGGTAGGAAAAATAAATAACAATTGTAAAATAATAAAAAATTCTCTTGTAATCTAAGTTTGTCCTCTTACAGACAATAAAACTAGACAAATTATTTAAACTTATGAGACTTTGTTACGTGACTTTTGAACTTCACTTGGCTAAAAGTGCCCCTAGTTGAAGGGATATCTCTGCGCCCAAGTAGCAGTGCTTCGCCTGTGCTACCCCATAATATAGTCCCAAGTTAATATCTGCCTATAATCGCCTAGTCTTAATCTGCATTACTATTTGAACACGTTGTGAATACACAGGCCACAAGAAGTAATTAGGTGGGTTCTCTTTTTATTTTTTGATCACTTTTATTTGGGACATGCCAGCTGGCAACATAGGATTCCGTTCATTATGCTAAGCTAAGCTAGCGTGGCGACCCTGCCAAACTAAAACTAAGCAGACACTATTTCACAGGAGGACAGGATTTCTCATGACACCTGTCCCAAGTTCACTACTGCGCAGACTCAGTCCCAAGATGTCAGCGCCGTGTGCGGGCCTCCAGGGGCTTTAACTCTCTTCAGCGGAAGCCAATGAATTCACGTCGTCCATATTTTTTTACAGTCTTTGGTTGTGACTGAAAATTACATCGGCGATGACCTACGGCCAATGAGAGAGCAAGATAAAGGGCAGCAGGAGGTTCAGGGAGGAGTTATAGACCAGAATATCAGTATTTGGTAACACTTTATTTTGATGGTCCCTTTTGAACATTCTGTTGACTATAAGTAACGTTGCACCTACAAGTCAACTAACTCTCATTAGAGTATTAGTAGACTGTCTGCTTAATATCTGCTAGCACTTCATTCTAATGATCTTTCAACAAACATTCTACTGACTATTAGTAACTTTGCAACTACATGTCAACTTATTCTAAACCTAACCCTACCAGTGTACTGAAACTCTACTAACACTCTAATGATATTTAGTGGACATGTAGGTGCAATGCTACTTATAGTCAACAGAATATGTTAAAGGGACCATCAAAATAAAGTGAAACCCAGTATTTTAATAGATATATTTACAGTTCTATCAAACAGAAATAAAGCCCAAACATTTGCACGTCCAGCTGCAGCAGAAGAACCTTGTGAAATTATTTATTTACCTCAAACTCTCTTTGCAGAACACAATCCTTGCTCCCTGCATCTCCCCAACAATTTCCTCCGCAATAATCTTTTTTCTTTTTCTCCGCAAATCAGCGCACAGACAATTTGGAGAAACTGGAATGCAAACTTTTTGCAGTTTATCATTTTTAATAATAATTCCAAGTCTCGTGCGTGGTCTGACGCGTGTGATCTCTCGTTGTTTACTTGTTACATCGCACGTGTGTTTTTGCTGCTCACTGGAGAGAGAGAGTTGTCGGCGATTCTTCCGCTTGTACAGTCATGCAGTGTGAAACCCAAGGGGGTAATCCAGCCCCCGGAAAGCGTACCTTCCATAGGGGCGGCCATTGCTAACCAAGCCATCACCTACTGTTAGCATCCCATTGACTCCCATTCATTTTGGCATCACTTTGACGATGAATAACTTAACATCTGAGGTGTTTAAAGACTCCATTTGTCCATTGTTTATTTCTATTATTTCTGTTATTCCTGGGAAGTACTCATTGACCAACTCCTCTCTTGTTCTTCGTTGATCTGAGAAAAGTTCAATGTCAAATAGATAATATTTGCGGCTGGAAAACTAACTTTGTGACAATGTAGGCCTTGAGTCAGATAACTCACTCTCTGACTCGGCACAACAACATCTTCAAGACCTAACGTTAATTTATTTAAATGTCTAAAATCATAAACTTGATCTGACTTCTTCCTTTTCAAAGTCAGATGGAAAAGTATAACTTATTGTCAGCAAACACTCAAGATGGGTTTGGTGAACACATGGATAAAAAGTACCCCATGTGTAAAATGAAATACTCTGCTGTATCTTTAATGTTGTGGGCCTATCTTTCTTCTGGAGATTCTGGACATTTTGTTCAGATACATGGTATCATAAATTCTAGCAAATACCAACAGATAAATTCAAACCTGACTGTCCCAGCAAGAAATCGTATAATGGTCCCAGGTTGGATCTTCCAACAGGACATATACTATTCCACAGTCAACTGTTAGTGGTATTATAACAAAGTGGAAGCAATTGGGAACAACAGCAACTCGCCATGAAGTGGTAGGCCATGTAAAATCACAGAGCGGGGTCAGCCAACTTTCTGCTGAGTCAATAGATGCAGACCTCCAAACTTTGTGTGGCCTTCAGATTAGCTCAAGAACAGTACGTAGAGAAGTTAATGGAATGGGTTTCCATGGCCAAGCAGCTGCATCCAAGCCTTACATCACCATGTGTAATGCTAAGAGACTTTTTAGTTTTTCTGCTTAAAGTGTCATTCAGGTGGTCTGTGTTCTGTCACGACTCAAGCATGGATCTCTTGACTATTTCCAATTGCGTTTGCTGAATAACTGCACTTGTGTGAGCTACTGAAATTAGCCTTGCTGTGAAACAGCCAATCAGAGTAGAGCACAACAGTTATTATTCATGACCCTTCCAAATAAGGTAATAACAGCCCATTTCATTCTAGGGACAAATCTTAGGGTTAAATGATTATTAATTAATCACATCCAAAATATAAGTTTGTGTTTACATAATACATGTGTGTATACAGTTTATAATTGTTATGTATTTATAAATACACACTCTTTCATGTATATATTTAAGAAATATTTGTATTTGTAATATATATACTGTATATATTTATATAATTTAACTTATTTATAAATATTTTATACATGTATATATTTAAGAAAAATTGTATATCTACTTAGGTGTTAATATATATATATATATATATATATATATATATATATACATAATAATTATACACAGTACATACACATATGTAACAAAAGAGCCGTCTGTTACTGGGTTCACTCAGGCCTGTCTCCTGTGTGACCAATTCACAGTTAACTTTTCATCTTCAGTCACTAGAATAATGACAAATATTGTCTGAACCTCTTACTGAGAGAAAGTACATCTTATCAGTATGTTTTGGGAATGTTTCCTGATCAGAGCTAGAGCTCGACTGACCTTGAAGAAGCTGTGTATTTGTGTCTGTGTGTCAGTATTCTTTGTTACAGGTCCTGACTTTCGTGAGGTGAATAACTGGCACCCAGGGGAGATTAAATGTTTCAGACAAGCTGTAACCTAAATACTGATACATTACCTTGGTCACTTCGTTCCTAAACCAAGACCCTGTTCTTATCCGAATAATCAGTGGAGATATGCTTAACTATATGTCCATATGTGGAGATTCTGGACCGAACCCGAGTTCGATTGCACCCCCTGCCCCCCTGGACTGTGTTAATATTATATTATTTGGGTCCGAACCAGGGTGTGTTTGTGTCATCAAAGCAGCAGCTATACCCTATTAACACCAAGAACGTCCCACTCTAATTCTCATGTATGCATTTCATCGCTCTGAAGTGTCAATAGTGCTATGTATTTACATACACACTCTCAGAAAAAAAGGTACAGTGCTGTCACTGGGGCGGTACCCTAAGGTACAAAAGTGAAAAGGTACATCTTTGTACCTTACTCACCCCTAAATGGTACATATCAGTACTTTAAGAGTGCATAGTAGTACCTTAAAGGTACATATTAATACCTTAAAGGTACATATTAGTACCTTTTCGGTTTTGTACCTTAGGGTACCGCCCCAGTGACAGCACTGTACATTTTTTGCAGTGAAATACACAAAATAGCAAAATCTCTAATGATAGACATTTTAGAAACAATATATATAATCATACTGCCTAGCCAAATGAGTTTGACTTTGTATTCTCTTCTACACTTTTTCTTAGTCACAAAAATGTCTCTTTTACTCTTGCCTATATTTTTGTATTTTTACCCCACCCTTTTTTGTGTATTTTAAATTGTAATATCGATAGAAATGTACTGCTTTTTTTGTAAAACCTCACACATTTAGTTTATGAATGAATTTGATATTTTTAGTGAAATGCACTTTTTCCGATTTTAAGTTCACTCCCAAAAGTGTGTGATTTTGAGTAAGCGGAAATTACCTGTTTGTATTTGACTTTGTGTCATGTGATATATTTAAAAGACTGTATAGTAGAAACAAACTTCAGGAAGGTATTTCTCATTGAACAAAGCAACATGCTTCATAGTATTAGTACATGAAGTATCCACAACCTGACCAATAAGCTCTACTCTTCTGCACAATGGGAACAAAGTTCAAAATAACAGAAACGATTGACATTTCAAATGTCAGTCATACCAGAAAATAACTTTACTTTCCATTTCCAGCCATGTGTAAATCATGCTGGGAATTAAAAATCATGCCAAATGGTGTCTCTAAATAAAAAATAATAGTAAAATAAAAAGGAAGCCTTCTTTACTTGATTTTATCAGCTTAATCGGTTCCTCAATTCCAGCCTCAAAACTGCTTAAGTTTCCTTAAAAAGTAGGGAAATTTATATTTTATATACAACGCTGAAACACAATTTCCTTAATAAAATATCACACTATTTTTTAATAATCACCTTAATTTTTGTTAATTAAAATGACAAGACTGATTCATTTTTACAGTGTACTTTACATAATTACAGTAGATTGCTGGCGTCTCTGCTGCTAGTATTTTGCCATTATTTTACAGATAATTTTTACAGTGAAATTTTCTGTTAGATTTACTTTGTTAGATTTTATTTTTGTGTATTGCAAATACATTTAAAAAACAAAAACAAAAAAACAATGATCTTAAGAGTCATTAGAATCCAATTTTATAAAATGAAGTAACTTTACCTGAGGTCAGATGCTGCTGCAGAGCAAACTCAGGGCGATTCTCTCATACGCTGAACTGCAGCTCTCACAATCTTATCAGTTCCTTTAGTAACCGTGGGCGTATCGTTACAGGAACCAGACGTTTTTCATTTGTCAAGTGTGACTGAAATTTGTTATTTGAACTGATTTTTTCCCTTTCAGAAAGAAATTCACTCAGACACTGCTTCAATATCCTAGATGTGAATGTAGATGGAATGAAGTTGAAGGGGTGGATTCTTGAATCCACTGCCACTTCAATATATATCCTTTTGAGTGGTTTGCAACCAAGTTATTAATCAATATTTATCCTTCTAAATATTAAACGATTTGAATGACTTCTTCAATCTTATGAGATTTAATAGAATTACGTCTTTTCAGTGCATAGAACATGCTCTCTTCTTGTTTTTGAGAGAAACACACAACAAAAGTTATGAAATATAGTTTAGTTGATATATAGAGAAATTAACATTTAAGCTCACATGCAATTTTTATAGCTTTTTTTATTGAAATTAAAGCTTATTTGAATGACCTTTATGTAGGCTATTTATATGAATTTTAACAAAGTGCCTATTAATGATAGATTAACTAAAATAATACATGTAACTCATTAAGGCTATAATAAATATATAAACTATACCTAAATCATTAAAAACTATTATTATTATTATCATAAATAAGCATTGTTAAAAGTCAGATGCTTTAGTCTTTAAAAAAACATTTGCTATGTAGTGACTTTTAATTTGGAGTAGGAAAGGGGGGAATGACTTTATCGCATCAGAAGTGTGTCAGTTTGCTCACAGCTGATTGGTCCAATTTCAGTTTGAGATCCAGAACATAACCTGCCCTGGAGCCGGTTGGCCCTGGAGTGTAAGTTACTATAGAGATGAACACTGCTAAAAGCCAAACCACTTTAATGGTACCTAAAAACCAGGATTGGCACAAACTAAGCTTAAACATATCTTTTTAGACAATATTATCACGGTTTTGTTGAAATGAGATGAAAGTGTTCAAAAAGAACTGATGCACACACTGAAAACATTTCAGCAAGTTTTATATTTGAAAATCAACAAACAACAAATAAAAAAGCAGATCTATGCACTTTTAAAGTATGATTCTAATCTATTTCCTTCCTTAGACGATTTCATCGGATGCACGGTTACGCGCCTGGCCCGAAGTAAACTTCCAGTCTGTGTTTGTTTATCGGTCTGGCTAGTGGACAGTATGGCGCACTACTCAGTATAAACACATTTCTGACGTACTATGGATAACATGATATGAATTTTAACAAACAATCAGCGAGCATATGACACTAGTGCAAAAACAAAGGCCTTGAAAGCATCATAAATATCTAGTCTGACTGTATAAGAGAGCAGTGACTAATGTAATTTACTTGTTATTTATTTGCTTGTTATCAGAAATAATCTACTCTAGAGATAACTTATTCTGGCTGCGTTTACACTTGGCATTAACATGCGATCATGTCAATCAGGACGCAGTGCGTTTACATTTTGTTCACATCAAGTGGTTGCCATCTGGATAACTGATCGGATTTATGTTGTTATTATACAAGTTTCACATTTTTAATGGAATTAGTTAAATAAATCAACTTTTTGATTATATTCTAATGACCAGCACCTATGTATATAGACATTTAGACCTCCTCCAGACGCCTCAGAAGTGTGTTTATGTTCACATTTTAAAAGCAGAAAAAAAGTCCATGATTTTTCATCTGGCCCCAATGTCTTTTGACTTGCATTAAGACTTTCCACAGTCTGTTCCTTAATTATTATGGGAGAAAGCCAGGATACTCTGTTGTAGGAATCCAGTGCTCATCTGAAAAGCTATTATTAAAATAAGCATAAAATTGATTGCAAAACAGGCAGGATCAGAGCACTGGATATTGTGTTGCTTGTAATTTCTTCCCATTATAATATCTAGGTCCTGCCAGGCCATTCGCACATTACCCATTGTAAACTTTTCCTTGAACTTAAATTTATATTGCTGTTTGGCCTCCTTAAGTTTTGGTTTAACTAATTTTTGAAAAGGTTTTACACCACATTCATCTCCATTTTAAAAAAGCTATTTTAATAAGATTTAGAAAAGTGTTATGGTAACACCTCATATGTTTTACAGGAATGACACTGTCTACACAAAAATCTATACCCAGATATGGAAGCATTGAGTATGTCTACATAATTTTCACAGACCTTAAAAAATACATTCAAATCCGTAATTTCAAAACATACTTTTAGCTTTTCAGTGGAATCAAAGTCCCATACATGGATAGTCCTAGTTTGCACTTCCTCTGTTAATTAATTGTAATTGTTAATTAGTTTGTCACCCATTTGTCACCGTGGTTGTTAATTTGTTTCAGTTTCAGTTCAGGTGTGTTTAGTCAATTATCTCATTAGAGCTTTTGTTTGCCCAGTGTATTTAGTCCTGTGTTTTCCTCAGTTCTTTGTCTGTCTTTGTTAGATATTGTTGCGTTGTTAGTTGTATTTTACCTGAATTTCTTATTATTTTGAGTTTTGTTATCAAAAGTATTCCTGCACCCAGTTCCTGACCTTATTCAACCAATGCTGATTATAATATAATCTATAGCCATGTCTCCATGCCAGACTGTCTTTATGTGATAAAAAGTTAAGTCAGTAATCTCCCTTTATGATTATGTAATGTCGCTATTATCACACAGGTTTTTTAACATATTAAACTTGTAGCAACGAGATCCTCAATATAGGCTCTCGAGGCCATATACACATTGTAGCCACAACAAAAGGATGTTATTGTACTTCAACAAAATGTTCTCATGGCCATGACATATTATCAAGTCCTGCTAGTTAATATGTCATGGCCACAATAAAACAAAGTGAACCAAACATGTCCTATCCTGCACCATGAAAATACATGTTGACTGGATCATTTGATTTAGCCAGTCCAACACTGCAGGGAAGGAGTCTCCAGCCAAAAAATAAGTTTCAATTCTATCTTAAAGATTTTAACGTTTAAAATTCTATAGATTTCAATCATTTTAAATTTCTGTTTTAATCGTTTCCAATTTTAACTGGACATTTTAAACAACTTTTACAAGGAGCATGCTAATGTATGTTTGGGAAAGTAGTATTGTTTACAACAACAAAAAAACTGCATCCAACTATTCTGATGACAATTAGAGTGCTGTTATTATTGTTTAACAATATTTACTGTGATTCAATTTACAGTAAGCATACGGTGAAATGAACTACAGCAACTGATATGCTAATTGCTGCCAGCAAGTTAATGTACATATTACAGTGTTTTTAAATTAAAATCTAGTCCATCCTAAAACCACTGGAGGAATGCAGGTGTTCAAGTAAAATGGAGTTTGTGAGATGTACAAACTAACAAGATCATAACCGGAATGCAGATATACATACTTTTATTGCACACAACAGCTCAAACCTTAACCCTATATATATTAATCAGTTTTGCCATTCAGAGCAGTTCGGAAATAGTGGGTTAACATTAAGCAAATGAATGGAAATCTGAATGAATCTAAAACTTAGGTACCAACTAAAATATAAGTACAATGTAAAAACATGTACACAAGTGCATTGTAACAAATTATTATGATACAACTGGCACTGCAATCTATTAGCATAGGCTACAAGCCTTAAAGGGATAGTTCACCCACATTTTTTTATTTCGTCATCATCAATGGGGCCCATCAACTGTTTGGTTACTAATGTCCTTTTGTGTCCAGCAGAAGAAGAAAAAACAGCAGGTTTGGAACAACTTGAGGGTGAGTAAATTACAGCTGTTGTGTAAATATGACTGAACAAACAAGAAACACAAAGGTGCAGACAGTGTCCAGCAGATGGCAGCTAAAACAAATATTTTAGCAGCCTTGAACATTACAGTTCATCCCATGTTAGCTCAATTATCAATTGACACTTTTTTTAGGCTGTCAGCTTAAAATCTGCTAACCCTTTATGATGGTCCTCCAACAGGCATTCTTACTGACTATAAGTAACTTTGCAAATACATGTCAATTTATTCAATTCAAATTCATCCGATTTGAATTTCTTATTGATTTATGCAAATTGCATTTATTTTGGCACATGTAAAATTTTCTACAATTTGCACAACAACTAAATGGACATGGCTTGTTGGTCTAAACTGATGAGTTGTTTCTCAGTAAAACTTTCAAACTCTTCACAACCTTTAAACATTCTTTCATCGTGTGAGCCATCACATGCAAAATTATCTATTCAGTGATCAAAATCTGTCAGATATGATATATTCCATCAACATTTATGATATGGAATGTTTGCAATGTTTGCTAAATTGGCAATTGCTGTCAGCAAACTCTAGTCATGGAAGAGCAATAGGAAGATATATAAGAAGATACAACGATCAGGCATAACATTATGACAGATGGACCCTTTGTGGCCTACTCTACCATAGGGCTGAATCAGTCGACATCGCTAAGATGGTCGACGTCTCTAAGATGTTTTCAGAAATAGGGAATGATAATGAAATTAACTCATCCTCAAATCAAACCATAAAATATAATAGTACATCATAACACCACATTTTAAGTGTTTCTATTATATATTGTTCATATTTTTTAACTAATATGTAATATATAAATCAAAATGTATCCATGATGTCTAAAATGTCAGTTTTTCATAAAAAGTACAATATTTGCCCCTTAGTTGAATAAAACTCTAAAGGACTTTAAATTGAGACTTAAATACAGAGTAAATGTATAAATGTAAAAATATATTGTCACAGTTACATTTAACATAAGAAATAAACTAGGTTAACTAACTATATAAAAGTGAAATATAAAAGTTGCGAACAATATAAAAGTGACATTTACACAGTTTAACCCTTTTTTTTTACCTGGTTATGGTCCTGTCTGCCATCGTCACCAGTCATGAAGCATGTCAAAATCCAATAAAACTCTTTCTGCCTCCATTTCGCTTTTTAAAACCCCCTCACATACGTCTTCTGTCAGCTGCTAAAGACGCTTGGCTCATTGTTGCCAAGTCTGGAATTGAGCTAGTACACTGTTGTGGGCTGTTTGTATAGTCTGTGGGTTGTTTGTGTAGTTTGTGGGTTGAAGTTGTCTTTACTTTAGCAATATTTCCCCCCGGCCCTGTGGTTCGGTTAGTTTTGGCTGTGATTCCGCTAATTTTAATTGTCCGCTGCCTTCTAAGGGTGCACCCTGCTACTAAACATAAATGATACTTTGTACAATATTCATATCACATTCCTTCAAAGGTTACATTTCCTCGCAGTTGCTGTCCTGTGGTAAAAGCATGAGGGCAATTGCGTTTTAGACTTTAAATGGAATAGTCGTTGAGTGCGACCCAGACGAACCAGAAAGTGATGAGAGATTTTTGTAATTAAATTGTTGTGTCAGAAGAATATGGAAATTATTTTTGGAAAACACTTGAAAATGCTAGTGTGGACAGAGAGCATTTTGAAACACAATATGCTGTTTTTAAATGTATCCGCATAGACATAGCCTTTCTATGTCACAGAGTTTCCTCTGATGATTGTCTTTTATTGTCTTTGCAATAAGTGTGATGCTGTTGCGTTTTGCTTTGTTTTCTCCTGTATCTTGGGCTATCTTTGTGTTAATAAACGACTGCTTGCACTTACTGTAGATCTGTGCCTACTTCACTCTCTCCTGGACCTAAATATGACAATATGCAAATTTAGCATTTTCTGAAAAAAAAATGTACTTCAAATGTACTCAAGAAGAGGTCTGTGGGGTATTACCATCTACTCCTACATTATGCATATTAAATATTGAATGGCTGGTTTAAAAGTAGTGACATTTGAGGAAATGTTACAAATAACAAATGTTGTGAGGGACAAACATAGTAGCCAACAAAATGGCTGATGGACTGCAAACACACTTATTCTAACTGGCTAGAACAAGTATAATTTTCACTAAACAATCCATTAAGATGCATGTCCACATAAAGAGGATAACTAGGGGTGTAACGTTACACAAAACGTCTCCGGTTACATCTGTAACCTCAGTTCCCTGAGAACAGGGAACAAGATGCTGCATCGGAAAGATGCTACGGGGGGGAACACCTCAGCCTGACCGGTGTCTAAATCGCTATACAATCGCATCAATCCTATTGACCGGCGACAGCCTCTGACGTCATCACCGTGCGACCAGGAAGTATATAAGGGCACCATGCAAACACAACACTATCCTCTTCGTCTGAAAGGACTGTTGGCGGGCAGGCAGGCCCGAAGGCATGGCAAAGTGACGCAGTGTCTCGTTCCCTGTTCTCAGGGAACTGATGTTACAGTCGTAACCGGAGACGAAGGGAACTTGCGCTTTTGAAAGGGAACTTGCGCTGCATCGGAAAGACGCTACGGGGAACGATATACCCACGCCGCCATGCCGAGGGGAGTGCATGCTCACTGGCAGTGACAACTGTCAGGACAAGCAAATTCAACTGAAATGCCTTAACCACTCCTCCTATGGTCACACTAGGTTGTCAGTGATAGCATCCCCTACGGTCAAAGCCCAAGCTATAAGCCTTGGGGGGCGCCTTTGCGTACCACATGAAGTCCACCTCGGCTGCTCAAAGGCCTGGAACCGGCCCATTCAACAGAAGGGGTTCCTTTAAGGGAATGTGGCTAGGGGGACCCGAGGGCGCCCCAGCCAGTCACTATTCGGGAAAACCTTCACCGAATGCCACCAGGGAGGCCAGACCTGGCATCACTTGTGTGGGACGCTTCTGTCGGCCAACCCTGTCTGTTGAGAAACAGAGCCTCTAGAATACGCCTCCGAGGAGGCGGCCAGCCAGGGGACTGCGAGACTGGCAGTGTCCGCCTCAGGCCGGACCTCAGAGACTGGCCATCCTGGAGAGCAGCGCTCAGCTTAGTGCTTTCCGACCTTTGCTAGCGAGATCAGGCCCAGGCGGCTGTAAACTCACAGACGACCCTCTCTTGAGGGGAGCTCCTAAGCCTGCCCGGTAGGTAACCATGCTGTAGGCAACCTACGCAGGTCCCCGTCCTGTAGGGACCGCATAGCAGCAGCATCGTCTCGTGCTAGGGTATGCAACCGCCTTCATGTGCTGCCGGCTAAAAACCGGAACCTGATAGCAGGTGACCACTAGCTGTCATGGTAAAGCCAGTTAAGTGTTCCCATCCAGGGAACTTGTTCCCCTCCAGGCAACCGTAGAGGCCAGCTGTAATGGCAGCAGGGACCCGGCTTGACTCGTCCCCTCAGGGATGCCTATGTGGCCGATATTACAGAGAAGCCGACCGTGCTAGCTGCACGAGCGTCCGACCCATGGGGCTCGCCCTCAGGGAGGCCTGAAGCCTCCTGCCATCTGACCGCAGTCGAGCTAGCTGGCTCCATCCCAGTGTCCTCCATTCGATGGCGCAGTCTCTCCGGCAGTGCCTACAACATAGACTTAAACACATTGCACATAGCAGTGTACTCAGCAAAGTGCCCTAAACCCTCTAAAGCGAGGGGAGTTCAACTTACGTCACCTGCTTCTGTGCGGCCGCCGTCCCGTTCATCCAGCGGCCTGCCATTCATTCGAGGGCGCCAGCCATGGCAATGCTTCAGCTTCCAGGGGAGCATCCAACCAAACCATCACGAAGCACAAGGTTGCGAAGTGCAGCTCAACCCGAGCCCTAAAAGGTGGAGCAGAAGACACAGAGCAGAAGCAAAACATTCACAAATATGCTAACCGCTGGCCAGGGGGCCGCCAGGAGGTGGCGGCCACAATAGCTGTGGAAAGCGCCCCACGACCACTGGCTGAGTCGCTGTTCATTCTGCTACACACCAATCTGCATTACTAGGACCCCAGAACACAGAGAAGAGGGGCGAGCCTTGGCCGGACAACTCTGTAACAAGAGGAGGCTGAGCAAAGGATAACACAATGCACCGATTTAAATTTTTAAAAACAGGCCCGGGGCTGGCGACCTATCCAAGGGAACGCTCCCCATCCCATAGCGAACTGCCTAGGCCAACCGATGCGGCGCCCTAAAAACGGGCCAGCCGGCACTAGATCTAACAAGGCTTGGCGAATAACGAAGCCCAGAGGCCAGTCCAACAAAGCCCCATAGGGCTGGACATAGATCTCGCTGTAGTTTGTGCAACAGCCCCACACTCCTGTCAAAAACGTCTACAGGAAGGGATACAACTGCATTACCCGGCAGTGGCTAAAGGCACTCAGCTTCAGCTAGGAGAGACACACTCACCTAAAGTGCGCTACATGCCCACGGGAATGTTTATATTCAAATATATTTGTATAGCGGCAGAATTTTTTTTTGTTTTTTTTTGGGTGATTATGGTAAAATGGTAAATGAACTGCATTTATATAGCGCTTTTAACAGACCAATGGCCATCCAAAGCGCTTCACATATTGCCTCACATTCACCCATTCACTCACTCATTCATACACCGACGGCGGTGTCAGCCATGTAAGTCGCCATCCAGCTCGTCGGGAGCAGCTGGGGTTAGGTGTCTTGCTCATGGACACCTCGACACTTGGTCAGGTGGAACCGGAGATCGAACCACCAACCTTCCGGTTTGTAGACAATCTACATGAACCACTGAGCCACTGCCGCCCATGTTATGCTCCTCTAACAGCCTACAAAACCCACACAGTGGTAACACCAAATCGTTCTAGCCACCGCTGGGGAACTACAGGTATCCCACGTCACGGGAACCCTGTAGTATCCCGTGACGACCCTTACATAATCCCTCAAACCCACTCAGGGAAGCGCGAGAGCCCTCGTGATATAAAGAATAACTCGCTAGTCCTGCCGCCGGTCCTCAGACCGTAACGGACCAGAGACACCCGCCTGCCTGAGTGTGGCCCCGGACCTCAGCGGAATACACGTTTGAATGCTGCAGAGCGCATCTTTGCCTCTCCAAACCTTCTCGCCATCGCCTCGTCGGGGCGCCGAAAGTTCTGAAGACGAAACCGGGGCATCGAGGAGAAACGAATGTCCTGATGCCCGCAGGTTCAACCACAGATGTCTCCCCATGGCCACCATAGCTGCCACCGAACGACCGATGGTGACTGTTTTTGTATGCTTGGTGGACCGGAGAGCAAGATCCGCGGTGCTGTGGAGCTCAGCCATCTTATCAAATGCAACAACGCCATGGTGTGCAACCTGCTGATGTGTACACCCTGCCATTCACACGATAAGGAGGAGTCATATGTCCAACTCCTCCTCCGACAGCCGCCCCTCGCGATCTGGCCCATCGTGAAGGACACGGTTTGGGTTCTCTGGACGATGGGCCAGATCCAGCTGGGAGCCGTGGGACACCAATCACCGCTCAGCATCAGCGTGAGCGGGACCGCTCCAAGCCGCCGGCCCCTCTCCCCTCGAGAAGGGGGCCAGACGAGAGCGGAGCATTTTCGGAAAAAACGCTCGCACCTCGCACAGGAGGCTCCCTCGAGAACCTCTCGTGCATGCTCCTCTCCCAGGCAGATGACACAGAGAGTGTGTGTGTCCTCAGGCATAGAAAAACCTGGGGCACGAATCTGCGCACTTCCGGAAGTCGCGCTTCTTCTCTGTGCACTACATAGATGCGGTATCGGATAAGCAGACTCAAGACAAAACAGTCCCTGAAGACGAAGAGGATAGTGTTGTGTTTGCATGGCAGCCTTATATACTTCATGGTCGCACGGTGATGACGTCAGAGGCTGTCGCCGGTCAATAGGATTGATGTGATTGGATAGCGATTCAGACACCAGTCACGCTGAGGCGTTCCCCCGTAGCGTCTTTCCGACGCAGCGCGTGTTCCCTTTCGAAAGGGAACTGACAGTTCGGTACGCACTCAGATTTGAAGTCACGGTTTGGTATGAGTTCGGAACAGTAGAAAATTAAAACAATTTTTACATAAAGCCCATGCAGCCAACCTTCTTTAATTTGATTGGTCATCTCAAATATTTTGACATTCAATGGTGACAGACCAGCCGCAGGTTGCTCAGATGAGAAGATATCCTTGCAGCACATTGCAGTACAATTACTTACAGTAGTGTTAATTAATACTCTATTAGCCAATTACAGTACTTCACAACATTTATTATATACACCACTGAAAAATACTGAGATCTGGACCTCTGTCACTTCATAGATGGCTACAGCCATGATTACAGTCATAAGCAGCCTATAGTTTACCTCAACACTTCAGTTTACATAGTCGGACATGGAGCTATTGCAGTCTGGTTCAGCTAGTTTCGCCACAGAGCCTTTACTGTACACATGACATTGCGCTATCAAATTCAAGCCTGCGACTGTTTAATCAGGTAACTTAGCGCCATTTCATCACCTGGCTTTTGGTGTTTGTTTCATATGCACTTGCAGCACGGCAGTAAATAACAGCACGTATATGTGGGTGCGTGGTGGGGTTTGGTGTGCGGCCCACCAGGAAAAGATCAGGTGCTCCCGATCGGCTGTCAATCATTTCCTCGGCCCACTCCTTGGGCCTTGCATCTAGCCCTTATGTTAATCCAGCCCTGGCTGCGTGACATTGTTAACAAGCTGTGTTATTGACGTCTTTCCACCGTTGAAACTCTGATTGAGTTTCAATAAGTTCTGATGTATCCTCAACGTAGCTTCAGTTCAGATGTTAATTCACGTTTATTCTTTGACTAGGAAGAGATGATCATGTTCACTTGTGCACCGCAAAAACACGCATGTACATTGATCTGTCACGTCACGTTAAATAGCGTAACAGCATTTTTCGTTTGAGATTCGTGATAAAATGGACAGAATACTTAATATGTTCCTGTGGGAACTCGAATTTGAAGCATCTTATAAAACAAACTATAAAACAAACCTACTGTTAACTGTTAAAGATTGCATTTGGTACACAAGTGCACCATACCGGTGAAGTTATTCATTTAATGAGTATAGAGTCCACAGCACAACTCTAACTGTAATGATGAACCATATCGTTGGTATATATTTTTTCCAGCAAATGATAAAGACATAGCCATTTAGAATCCACCTAGCTTTAAAGAGCTCTAGCATTTAAAGTTGATCAGTGTAGTCAGTGGAGAGCAACTGCAGAATCATCCGACATGTCCACCTTGCTGTCGCGAGAATATTTCTAACTGGCATGCATTTCATGGTGATCAGCAGTGATCAGTTCAGCGCAGATTTTGCTCATCTCAAACGAGCATAAGATCCAAAATCAAATGTCCCACTTGAGACCTCAGTGAGATCCAGGTAGTCAGAGGTTTGTTCACATTGACCACATGATGTCACCACCCCACAAAAGGAGCATTGCGTGTTTTTGTGTCAACCATGGCAAAAACTGAATAAAAACCTGAGGTCAAGGTTGATCGATCATGTACCCCAAGTTCACATGCAGAATGTCCTACTTTGAGTGTTCCAGGCGTTATTTCGTAGTTGGGAAAAATCCAAATTCTAAATCCAAATCCAAAAATCTGTCTGGAACGCAGCATAAGTCACCCACTACAACTAACACTGCGATAAGCCTATGTGGGAACTGATATTAGACTAATATTGTAGATCTACCATTGTGTCAGGTTATGCTCAATATGATGTTAAGTGGTATATTGGTGGGCTTGCTGGAGTTGAATATCTAAGTAAGAGACGTTATCTGTCCCAGACAAAATTATAATACCATGTGGAGGACCCAGTTTAATGAACTATGCCATCCCAAAAAAACTCTCAACCCCTCTCCACATACAGTGCCTGAGCTTTCTACATATCTTTCCTTGAATGAGCTGTGAGATATATTTTTCTCAATCGATTTGACAATAAATACTAACATTAAAACTACAAGTGTGTTCTCTGTTGATTTAATAAAAAATAAATCTGTATACACAAATACATAAATGATAATACACATATTTCATGTTCATTAATTGTGTTTTTAATGACGAGTTTAGTTGTATAACAATGAGTTTTCACCCACTAAATGACTGAATAAATGAATGAATGAATAGATGAATAAATAAATACATAATCTACTGAAATTATTAAATCAATGAACTTTTATAGATCTTACCTCTCAATTACATCTGGTCAAAGATGCATGGCTCATATTTGTATTAGTCATGCATCGTGGGAATGCTAAATCCATCATTACGCCTCAACTTCTCCGCAGGCCGCTTCCATTGCTTGAAGAAGACTTACTTGGTTTTAAGGGTTGCGATAATATTCTCCTCTTGGAGATGAAAAGTATACGCTGGAAGGAACACCATCCTGAAATCTGAGTGATACTCGAACCTCTCTTGCACCAGTGCTGAATGGTGGAATTGGTTATTGTCCCATTCAACTACACAATTCCGCTCAATTTGCTCCTGATCACCCTGTGGAAAGTGGATTTCATTGAGGGAGTTTGAAAAAAATTAGGAGCCTTTTTTTTTCGTTGTGCAACCCCCAGACACCAGTGGTTTGCAGCACTTGTTGTCCAGGGACATTAACTGTGGCACAATGTTTATATTTGGCGGAACTTTCTGTCCAGCTTTTCCCAAGTAAAGACCATAATTTATGGCATGGTCAGTTAGGGTGGCTCTGATTTCATTTGAAACCTGCCTGTACCGAATCCTTCTACCTCTCCTCCCTCCTGTTACATTTTGCTCTCCCCTTCCCCTCTGCTCCATTTCCTCTTCCTACACCATCTATTCATGTCCCCTCATCTCCTTCTACCTCTTCCACTGTTCTTCTCCTTCTCAATATTACCCTTCCTCTATCCTCTCCAAAACCTCTCACTCTTACACCTGATTTTTTTTTATTATAGTTTTTGTAATTGAGAGTGCTGTGTTAACATTTGGGATATTTGCATTTCCTGTGTTGGGTGTATTACTAACTCAGCAGATATTTATTTGGGGCTAAGTGAGAACATTCCAAGTGCAACTGAGAATATAACAAATAATAGAGTTTTGTTTGTTGTGTTTTGAAAATTGTACAAAAATGCTTGTGATCTTTGTGAAGACCAATGAAAAAGCTGCAAATGTGTTATCTTATATATTAAAGATTTGGTTGCCTGTATGAACTGCTGTGATAACATTAGGGAATTTTGTGCACAATGTTGTGAGAAAATTATGCTTTTGATTTGTAATTTGTATTAAATGAAGGAGAATTTGCTATCTGTTTAGGACAATTACAAAGTTTAGATCAATGTGTTAAATCTTTTAAGAGCAGTTGGATAAATGTACCAGAATGATTGAGAAAAAAAGACAAAAAAAAAGAGTACAAGGTATTATGTTTGCGCATTTAGCCAAAAGGTTTCCATTTAATGAATTTCATATCTATATACTATATTGCCAAAAGTTTTGGGATGTCTGTCTTTACATGCACATGAACTTTAATGACATAATAATAATAATAATAATGAATTTTATTTGTAATGCACTTTACATTTCTGCAATCTCAAAGTGCTACAGAGCATCTAGAAGTACAATAAAAATAAATTAAAAACACAGTTAATTAAATACAAAAAATAAGAACTATTTAAAACTATTTAAGAAACTATTCAAGAAAAATTATTTAAAACACATTCAGTGGAAAGCTTTAGTAAAAGAAATGTTTTTAGGTGACATCCCATTCCCATTCTTAATCCGTACGGTTTGCAGCTATTACAGCTTCCACAAGGTTTAGGATTGTATTTATTTAAATGTTTTAACCATTCTTCTAGAAGCACATTTGTGAGGTAAGGCACTGATGTTGGACGGGAAGGCCTGGCTTGCAGTCTACGCTCTAATTCAAGCATTAAGAGTTCCTTTTACTGGAACTAAGCCCAACCCCTGAAAAACAAGCCTACACCATAATCCCCCTCCACCAAACTTTACACATGGCACAATGCAGTCAAGCAAGTTCCGGGCTTCCCTCACTGCGTGACCTCACTGCTGTATATACACACTTTCCTTCTTTAGTTTCTTTTCTTTTCTTTTATTTCTTTTTTTTTTTTTTGCAAATATATTTCCCTATATTAAATGATATAACAATATATTTGAAAATATACAGAATTATATATTGTGTTAATATTTCAATATATTGAATAAAGGAATTGCCGCTTTTCATATATTGCAAAAATGTGACTATATATTTACTAATATATCATAATGTATGTAATTTTATATTCAGTAATACACTTCATAATATATAGATATATGTGAACAGATACTGCATGTGAATAATATTGCTGATATATTTACTCAGTATGAACACTCTTATATAGGGAAATATATCAAATATAATAACAACTTAAATATAATAACAGTCTGAATCCGAAATCGCCCCCTAAACCCTCATTCACTATTTCCACTATTACCTATATAGGCCTACATGTTTTTTTCAGGTTAGAGCTGGAATTCTTTTTGCTGACTTGCTGAGATGTCAGTTAGTTTCGGTGCACACAGCATGCATCGCATTATGAAACTATTCTGTGAAGACTGAACTTGAGGCCACTGCCTCCCGTAGCTCACACACATCTTCCTCTGGCCATCATCTTCCGACTAAACGCGCGCTAATTATAAGCGGGTGATGCGTAGCCACGACTCAAGAAGCAGCCTCTCCAATGTTTCGCGAGACTTCCAAACAAGTCATCATTTGACAGTAGCGAGGAACGCCACCGAATGTAACGAAGTAAAATACATTTTTTTCCACAAGAAATGTACTCGAGTAAGAGTAAAAGTAGCCTACATTGTGCAAGCAAATATATTTCCCTATATTAAATGATATAACAATATATTTGAAAATTTACAGAATGATATATTGTGTTAATATTCACTTCTTTAAATATAGCCTACTCTAAAAGTACAAGTTACCCAAAAAATTTACTCAAGTAAATGTAACGAAGTAAATGTAATTCGTTACCCACCTCTAGTTGTGTGTCTATAGCCTACGTCAGCTTTACACTTGTTTTTGCGGTGCCATGTGAGATTGAAGTGCACTCGAACATGTCCACTATGGTTTCGGACATCACCACAAATGGCTGTCACCTCAAATAGTGCCCTATTTGTCTCACTCTGCTGGGGAGAGAATTGTATTTCTGTTTTATTGTTAAACGTTGGAGAGGCTCAGGCTGCTTCGCGAGTCGTGGCTACGCATCACCCGCTTATAATTAGCGCATTTTGTCGTAAGATGATGGTTTTATTATTAAGACTTTCATTGCATTGTAAAGTTCACATGCCTTGCGACAATCTCATGTTTATAACTGCTTTGTTTTAAACAGATCTTATATATGCAGACTTTATTCTACATTTCACATTTGCTCCCTAAGGAGTCTGAAAGTCAAAATAATTATTGAGATTTTGTTAGACATGTTTTAATTACAATACAATTAATAATCACTTGCTGAACTTTTGATGCTAACACAGCATTATATTTATCTGTTATTTTAGTGTTATCCCACTGATCACTTTCTGCTTAAGTACCCCAGAACACACACACACACACACACACACACACACACACACACACACACACACACACACACAGAAATGAAAAATAGAAATGAGCTGGGGGCATTGATTTGATTTGAGGAAACAATTTAAGCTTTTAATGAGAATGTCCCTCAGAAGGGAAGGAAATTGATTAATTTGACATTTACAGAACTAAAATTTTCAACATTAAAGATGAACCCATTAATTATTACATAGTATTATTGTGCATGCTGATAAACAGCATATTTATGCATTTGGCATACTTTTCCCTTTTTATTTTAGTCTAAAAAATTACGTCATACCTCCACTGTAGAGCCTTAAAGCACCGGGTATACTTCAGCCGTCCACGTTCGTGCACCGTCCGCATGACGTAAGGGCTCGCGGCTTGCCACACACCCCGTCCGCACGCAGCCCAAACTTCGAGACCGCGCAGACAGTCGGTGCACAACAGTGCATGCGCCAGCAGTACAGAAGAGTCCACTAGGTGGCAATATGCACAGTATTGAGCACAGTGTTCAGCCGTCGAAACATCTGAGGCGTTTAAAGACTCCATTTGTCCATTGTTTTTTTCTAAAGAAACACAACAATGTATAAAGGGATCCATTTCCTTGTATCGTACACTATCGCCCCGTAGAAGCTGTTTTTGTGAAAATAGGCTAACGATTGCGTCATAACCACGCAACTCTCGCGGAGTAAAAAATTACCGTATAGATAGGACGCTCGCAGGCAATCTTTTACTGTCTATGAGGCAGTCGGGGGGACTTGGAGGCATAAAGTCTAATAAAGTCACGGGAGAAGCATGGGGAGAAGCCCATAGAGAGCCAAAAGCAATGGGCCAAAAAATGTAAACAAAGTGATTCAGATTTCACTTTCCACAACTACTAGAAGACTTACAACTGTCAGACAGGTTGTTCACGTCACATCTACGTCGTCAAGCTCAGTCTGAGGCTGCGCAGTACACTCAGCATCAGGAAGTTAGTGCTTCTAAGGCCGTTCACACTGCCCGATTTTAGCCCCGTTTTTGACTCGCCGACAGGTTTTGCGGAATCGCCGACAAATGCCCGAAATTATAGGCAAATTGGTGCTCATGCATGCGAGTGACAATCACGCAGTGTGAATGATCAAGGACGCGATCAGAGAGAATTGCAGACAAGTCGCCGATGCCCGTAGGATATTTGGCATGCTAAATATCTGGACCTGTCAGCGATTCATAATCCTGCTGTGTGAAATGCGTTCTGACTGAAAATAATGGCGATGACCGACAGCCAATGAGAGAGCAAGATACAGGGCACCAGGAGGTTCAGGGAGGAGTTATAGACCAGAATATCAGTATTTTAATAGATATAGTTACAATTCTATCAAACAGAAACAAAGCCCAAACATTTGCACGTCCAGCCGCAGCAGCAGAACATTGCAAAATTATTTATTTACCTCAAACTCTCTTCACAGTCATCACAGTAATTTCCTCCACCATAATCTTTTTTCTTTTTCTCCTTTTTCGCTGCAAATCAGCGCACAGACAACTTGGAGCGCAAACTTTCTGCAGTTTATCATTTTTCATATCAAAAATGTTTGAATTTTTTTGGCTTTGTTTCTGTTTGATAGAATTGTAACTATATCTATTAAAATACTGATATGCTGGTCTATAACTCCTCCCTGAACCTCCTGCTGCCCTCTATCTTGCTCTCTCATTGGCTGTCGATCATCGCCGGTGCAGTGTGAAAAGAGCAGTGATCTGACCAGATTGAAAATCGTGCAGTCTGAACTAGGCTTAATTGACTTCGGTTTTCACCATTGAAGTCTATGGGCTCGCTGTGTCCATTTCTGTTACTGTCTATGGGTGTAGCTGTAGTATACTTTGAAAGACGCGCGGACGGCTACGAGTGTGACGCATCTGAAGCCCAATTTATACTTCTGCGTCGGACCTACGCCGCAAGTTACGCGTTGGTCCTCTACGGTCCTCTACGGCGCAAGTTACGCGTTGGTTTTCATTTATACTTCTGCGTTGATGTCCGCGTCAATGTGCAATTCCACATGCAGACCGCTAGTTGGCAGTGTCCACAGGCATGTTGATGGTAACCCGCAGTATCAAGGCAAAAGCAGAAGAAGCGGCTTGTTTACATTGTCTGAGTACCAGCAGCCGTCATGGCGTCAGATAGCGGCTTTTCTTGCAGCTTGAGTTGTTGTATGTAATAAAAATTACACATCTCTAGTTGGTTAGTAGAGTTACATAAGAGGCGATCTGGTGCTGGAATGCGTTTGTGAAATCATGCAGAGCTTGTGGCGCTGTTTTCAGTATCGGTAGCTCGTGCACATGCTATAGCGCTTCAATCGATTGCTGTTTTGGAGACTATTCATTCTGTTGAAATCACAAAACGAAATGCACCATGTGTCCCTATTCTTGATATACAATCACTGATTAACATCTTTGGTTTTAATGAGAAAATAAATAAACAATACACAGTGGCTCTGAATTTATTCACTAACATAAATAATCTCTGCACTACAGAATATTGTGTTATATAGCAGATGTAAGAATGAAACTTTCATCCCATTTCTGGACACACACACACTCCTATCGAAGATTTTATTACTTATTTATTGACCTGAGGATGGTGGGGGGAATGGGGTTCTGGCAGACCAATCACAGCGCTTGCGGTCCACGTAGAATTGACGCGTTGTTACATTTTTGGAGAGGTACGCGCCGGGCACGTCAGAGGTACGCTGCTCACACGCTACGGCGTACACTCGACGCAGAAGTATAAATTGGGCTTAAGGGCCTGTTATAATCGCGCCTGGCTCCGCAGCGCGAGCTCCGCTAACTGCGCGCGCTTCTCCCCCAAACGGACGAGGCGTTTACTTGACGCGCTCGCCGTTGTGCTATTCTTTGAAACGACAGAGGGCGACTCGGAGTAATTGTTCTATAAACCATCAGGAAAAAGTGTCGAGAAGAAGTGGGCTAACGTTAATGTGAACAGGTGATGATATTTATTTTAGTAGGCTACACTTTACCAAAAAACACAAACGAATCTTGTAAAACCCAGTAAACCTTGATATGATTTATTTGGACATTAGATCAAAATGTATGTAGGCTACTACAAATACTAAATTAACGATCTCTTAAACATTTCTAATTTCTATAAACATTTTCAGTTAGTTTCGTGAACATTTTTACTAAACATGGATCTTTATTTGCATTAAAAATGCTTATTTTTGCTATTGTTGGCTCATTTTGTAAATAAGTAACTGATTTAGACGCGCAAAATGGGTGTGATGAGACGTCATGTTCGGCCAGATTCGCCTCGAATTCGTGCATCTTCGGTTGCGGAGCCGCGCACAAAGTTACAAAATTTGACGTGCACACCGCCAGGCGAAATGGGGTCTTGCTCACCCAACGCGCACGACCGCCCACTCCGCGTTGACGTAATTTTTGCCGCGCGCACCCTCGCGCTCGTGCGGACGCGTCGAGTATAAACCAAGCGGCAACCTCCCGCGGTCTCTCTTGAAGCCAATACGGAAGTGGATTAAACTGCAGTTCATCGACTGACCACTAGGGACAGGCTCCAGAAGGGAGCAGAATCTCATTGAGCCCCATGTTAAAATGCCCAACTTTACAGCAGAATAAAACATGTTTACAGCCTGGTACAAATTCTAGTTTTGCCCTTCATGAGAACTCTGAGGGGGGTGAATTTTTAAATAGCGCATTTGTTTACATTATATTAAGCCTTAAAGTTCTGCATAATTAAGGGTGTGGCCAATATGAGTGGCAGGTGGGTAGCCATTTATCTGCTGTCTGTTAGTCATCACGTCATCTCAGCTCCGCACACGTCCCGCCTCTTTGCCCATTTTCTGTTATCCGGGAGTGAAGGTTGATGACGCGCTGCTAAGGTGGCAACTGCCAGCTCAACCCTACTTTAGGCTTCAAAACTGCTCTGCTGAATCCTATGGGTGACGTCACGGACACTATGTCCATATTTTTATACAAGGGGTTTCTCTATGTCAAGGAAGGATCCTCGGAAGCCAGAATTCCGAGGATGCTACGGACTGTTCCAATGTCTAGGATCCTCGGAATTTCAAACAAGGACTGAGTCCTTCGTTCGAAAACTATGCCATATACAGGAAAGGATGCATATGTGTAGCCTTCGCGCTCTTAAATCACCCTCAATCCAATACGCGGCGCGCAGCTTTGCTATCTTCATTCTTCAAAATGTCGGACGTTGGCGGAATCGGAGCGGGGCAATATGCTTTTAAATGTAAGTATATATACGTTACCACACATTTGTTATAACCGTAGTAAATATAAGTAAAGTTTAACGTTTAAATGGCAGTACAAATTACTACCGTATTGATATAAAAAAATTATACTAATATGATACAAATTACGTTATTGATGGCCAACGGACCTGCATTTAACTGTTAACAATTAACGTTAGTTTGGTTGCCATCACCGGCATTTATTTTATAAATAACTATTTAAGTTGTACAAAGTAATTTAACGTTAATATTATACCATTCACAGCATCATTAATAGCTTTCTCGTCTTTTTTAACAGGGACCAAGGAACAAATGGAGGCGTTCATACGCCGTGTAGAAAACAAGCAGCTTTTTACCGGGGGGAGAGACACTGCGGCGAACGGATATCGGTGAGAAGCAAATTATTTAATGTTCAGAATCATAAGTGATAGCTGTGTAATCTTTTTATTTCTCTGTCATTTACATAGGCTTATTTTGGAGAAGATGGGGTACAATGGGGAAAAATGCTGTACAGCAACCAAACCAACATCACTTCCATTGTTAAGCCGAAATCTGACCTTTTCACTGACGTGATGACGCAATGACGTGCACTTGCTAGCCGGTTCCATTTATGTGTTCTCTGAACGCTAAAGAGGAGCCTCGCCTAGCCTCTGAAGGAAGTGACTTGGAAGGATCAGTCCTTCCAAGGAAGCATCCTTGAAATTGAGAAGTCTAATTGAGTCTATGGTATAAACAAGGCTTTAGGGTGTGGTTGGACCTTCTAGCTCCACCCATTATGCCCAAATTACATTCAGAGAGTAATTGGACATCACGCTCCACCCATGGCTCTGCAGTGAGCAGCCTCTCGGGAAAGATTCAAGGAAAGATATATAAATATTGTTGATCCCTCAAGTGTCATTTGATCAGCTGTGCTTAAAGTATCTACCTTCTTTTTGAAAGGACAACAGGCCATCTTGCTTTAATATTATTTATTATGAATTTCTTAAATAATCATGTATTTAAAAAAATCATAATAAATTAAAATAAAGCCTGTTGAAATATGTGAGATGTCCTTCAATATGGCTAACTTTGTTTACTGATTGTTTTCTGGTTCACAGGCTGGAGGATGGAGGAGTGAGGAAACACACTCTGAAAAATGTTTCAACCCATGTGTTGGACAAATATGGACAAATCAAACCGTCAGTTTACATTTTTTAATTACACCCAATGGTTGGTTTTGCCTTTGACCCAAACAAATTAAAATTATGGGCAAATCCACCCGTTGATTTAAAATGTTGACCGTTGGTTTGAATTTTTTTATTAAAATAAACCCAACGGTTGGTTTCATCCATATTTCAACCAAACATGGGTTGAAACAACCCAGCATTTTTCAAGGAAGTGCAAGGAAGCATCAGAGCAACACAGAAGAGCAAAAACACAGTTTAATGATTTTTATTTAGACTTTTTCAGCATAGAATTAAGCCTTAGATTATGTAAACAGTATCATGTACAAACATCAATGATCATTTGAATAAATATAAAAAACTAGCTGTTCTTGAGTGGGATCTGCAGTGTGGGACCAAGAGTATTTTTGTCCTTATAACTGTCCTTCACTCACTCTGTTCTTCTTTTCTAGCGAAGGGATGAATAGGTCACTCATTCACTCTAACTGAATTGACAAAAACCCAGTTTCTAAATAACATCTCCTTCATGTTCCGTAGAAGAAAGTCATACGGGTTTGCAACAAAGTGAAGGTAAGGAAATTATCATTTTTATTTTAGCATGAACTCTCTATCTAAAAATGGGAATCTACATAACACTTCCTGCCAAACTTCCTGCTTAATGCAGAAGTTTATTATTAAGAAAGATTCTTTACAAGCAGTTGTTGAATTCAAGCGTTGCGCTTTATTAAAATGTGTTGATACCACAAGGAAATAACTGTGAGCATCATTGAGCATTGAAACAGCTCATATACACACCATGTTAAGCGCTGAAGAATATCAAGACATTACTGTATATTTAAACACACATATTTGCATAATAGTCTGTTTTTGCAATGCATCAAATGTAAACCATACATATAAAACAGACATCATTTTGCATATCAGGAAGAAAAAAACATCTTCAGCAGTTCATGGATTTTCAATTAAGAACAAAGTACATAAAAAGAAACCCGACATTTCATAATTGGAATCATTCTTCTTAATAAACTTATTTTATGAAAACTAGTTGTTGCATTATTTCATAGTATTTTTTTAATAGAACAAAAGGTAGGCTTATACTTTACAATAAAGTTTAATTGTTAAACATTTAACATGTTTTACAGTATTAATTAATCTAGGTCCATGTGAATTTATGAATTTAATGTTAACTGTAATGTCAACATATTAAACTTTATTGTGAAAAGTTACCAAACAGAATGTTAAATGAAACATTGTCTAAAATCTCTCAATTTAGGATAGAGAACAACACTGTAGGAAAGAAAAGTTAACTTAAGTTAAGTTGCTGCCTTTTTATTTTATTTTAGTTGAGTCTTGTATATGAATCTTTTGGCGCTTTTCCACTACACAGTAACAGCTCACCTCGACTCGACTCGCCTTTGTTTGGTTTTCCACTGTGTAAATGTTGTACCTGTACCTGCTTCCAGGTACTTTTTTCGTATCACCTCCGGCGAGGTTCTGAGCGAGCTGAGGCGACACTAAAATGTGACGTGAAAACATAGTAGACTGCTGATTGGTCAGAGAGAATTGTCACTGCGTCATCATTGCACGTGCCAGACGGAGTATCCTGAATAACCCCGCCATTATGAAATAGTTTGGCCAGAGATTGCATGATATACCGATTACTATTATGGCAACTCGGAAGAATACGCCGTGGTCAAGCGCGGAGATGCTGACTTTCCTTTGTTTGGTTAGCGGTTGTGTGTCACGAAGAAGATTACGACACGGCTGTTTCCTGCGGCGTCGCTATGACGACCAGGTATTATTGTGGAAGTACTATCTGCAATGGAAAACGGAGTGAAAAGCGAGCCGAGCTGAGGCGAGTCGAGTTGAGCTGGTACTGGTAATGGAAAAGCGCCATTAGTTCTTAAATAAAAAAGTTATTTTGATGAGAAACATATGTTGTCATAACTTATTGATCCTATATTTTTTTACAGTGAAGAACAGGGCAGTTTATTGGTCATTTTCAATAGTTTAAGTGCACATTTCCATGGAGGGGGGTGTGTGGCTCATGTTCCCCATTTTGCAAAACAAATCATTGCATAAGTATATGAAGAGTGTGGCACAATACCTAAGCCACAGAAATGTTCCTCATATATCTACTTCAATAAGTAAGGCAGTATTTCTTGTCATAGTGACATCAGACACAAATCAGTTGACCACCTTTTTGTGCAATTTATATTACAAATAAGCAGCACCACAAACTCTCCCTTAACAAGATGGACATCGAAACTCTGGTATCAACGGAAACTGTAGCTACTATAGGGCCTATAGTACTGCAGTTAATATAGTACGAAAAAGTAACTGCAGAGTTGCAGCACTGATGAATGGAAATGAAGGCAGGTTCTTGAGCAATGGTCAGATGTCTGTCTAGCACAAAGTTACATAGAAAAACAATTTTAAAAAGTAGAGCTTTACAGAGCTTTATGATTGGCCCAAAACAGACTTCTCATGTCAGCACGTCCTGCCCTTGTTCACACACATCATCATACTGGTAATTTACTGATAATGTTACAACTTCTTATAGGACTATCAGAAAATTGCCATAACTGATTACCAGTATTTTTGAATCTCTAAACTTTAATTTACCATTCATTTACTAGTAAAAACGGTTTGTGTGAAGAAAAGAAAAAAAGAAAAGAAAAAAAGTAATCTTCTATTCTTATCACCCCTCACTATAGTAATTTTAACCACCAGCATCCTCTTTACTCATTTGTATTCTTCATTCTACAGGAGACTATCTAGTAACTTGACAACAAGAATGAACACCACAAAATCTTTACAGAGAAAGATCATTCTTTAAATGATAACAAGTTTGTTTGACACACATATATGTAGGTCAATTCCACCTACACAAGTTCAGACCTTTAAAGGCATGGTTTTGTTGCCATTTACTCACTCTCATGTCGTTACAAACCTGCATGACTTTCTTTCTTCTGAGGAACATAAAAGAAGATATTTTTAGTATGTTTCAGAGTTTTCTGTCCATACAATGAAAGTTAATGGGGCCACTCACTTTCAAAATGTCTTCGTTTGTGTTCCTCAGAAGAAAGGAAGTCGTAAAAGTTTAGAATTACATTAGGGTAGGTAAATGGTGACAAACTTTTCTATTTTGGGGTGGATTATCTCTGTGTTCGATTAGGGTTGGAGCTAAAGTCTGCAGGACAGTGGCCCTCCAGGACTGGAAGTCTTTAAAGGGGTACTTCAGAGCTGGGAAGATGAATCTGTATTTAAACTCGGTCATTAATGTAGTAGAAATGTGAAATTATTTTCGAATTTGGTGCCTTCTAGACTGAGAAAACACATAAAATGTTATTTTTTTCTCATGGGGATCAAAGACAACAATTCCCAGAATGCACTTCGCTGCCCAACGCTAGGCACGACATGGTTTACTTGACCACCGCGTTCATTTTCATAAAATCAGTTCAGTTAGAGACGCTACAATTAATAACTGAACGTGTCTGTTCAATATATTATGAGTGAGTCGATTGAGTGTCACAGCCGTCATGGCACAAACGCAGCAGGAGTCGGATTACATTCATCACATGAGCTGAGCTGAGGTAATCGCGGGATTCGTGGCTGCGGCTGCATTCACAACACGTGAACAGTCTGGCGCATTTTCAGTTCATGTCTTTGGAAGCTTAACTTTCATAGGAATTCATTTGAAAAGTTGAAACACTCACTTTGCTCTCAACCGCTCCGTTTACATGAATCCCCGCAGCTCCCAAGCCGAGTGCTGTGAGTGTGAGTTGAAAACATGTGGAAATAGCGCCTCCTGCTGGCTGTAGGCCTTAGCCTCTGGACAAAAACGAGAGAATTATGTATTTTATTTCTGGAAAAATTCCTCTGATGACGCAAATATCGTCATTTTGCGTCATCTGAGGAATTTTTCCAGAAATAAAATACATAATTCTCTCGTCTCAGGGTCATATGAGGGGGTAAAGTACGATAATTTGAATATACTCCTGGGTTTCTACTGATACAAAGCTTAATGCTTATCGCTGAAGTAACCCTTTAACTGATTAATATGAACACCAAATATTTATTAGCTGTGTTCATAATTCACTCTGATGTCTGCTCTTCAGTGACATTGCCATACTTAATGTGTTGCGTGAGCAGTTTTTATTATTCTTGACATTTTTTAAATGACCATGGATGTACTTGCGGAACTTTGTGGTGGCGAAGCAATACACCAGTGGGTCCAGGAGGCAGTTGATCCCCATAAGCATGAGGGTGATCTGATGAGCGTCATTTAAGCTTTGGCGAGTCTCCATGCACCAATTATTCAGGTACAGCACAGACAATGTCCAGGGACCCTGCACCACGTGATGAGGCAGGAAGCAGATCACAAAGACGCCCACAACAGCACACAACAACCTCAAAGCCCTGCGTTTGGTGCCGCCGGGACGCTTTCCCGTGCTAGCTCGAGGCTGACTGATGGGTTGAGACAGAAGAGCTCGAGCGATCAAGATGTTGCAGAAAATCACCATTGTGAAAACAAGAAAGAACAAGCCAATAATGATGAAGTGGGTGATAGCCAATTGATACTTATCAGAGTCATCCATGTCTTGATAACCCTCAAAACAGCGTGAAATGTTTCCATATAATGTATAATTCTGAATTGTATTAATCTGGATTCCCGGTTCAGTGAGGTATTTAATCGATGCTGCAAGAGTGACGACCCAGATGACCGTTGAGACAATTACTGCACGTTTCCAGCAGTCAGAAGAGGCGGCCACCAGTGGCCTGGTAACAGCCCAGTAACGGTTAATGCTGATGGCAGTAAGGAAGAGAATAGAGCAGTACGTGTTAATGAAGAAAAACGAGCCTGTGATACGACAGAGGGGATCTGAGTACTTCCAGTCACCCTTTTGCACGTAGTAGCCAATCCAGAATGGTAGAGCAGACACGAACAGCAGGTCTGCAACGGTCAGGTTGGTCATGTAGATTCGGATCTCATTCATAGCTTTAGACTCCCGCATATAGTGCAGCACATAAAGAGCGTAGCAGTTGGCCAGCAACCCCAAGACAAAGACCACACCGTAGAATATAGGAAAGAGAGTGTAACGAAATTCTGAGTCAATGAATTCTTTCAATGAAGTTTGATTCGCAAAGCTGTTATTTCCAGTGGTCATCGTGCCTGCAGTAGTTATCATCTTGTGTATCTGAGAACAAAACAGAGTGATAAGACAGCACACAATTAATTTTGATTCCTTCAAATATCCTTCAAAGTGGTTGTCTGAAACACAATATTGGCTAACAACTGCTCCGGATAGGAGGAGGAGGTATTAGAGGACCTAACCTAACACGGGGTTAATTGTAACACGGAGGGTTTAAACCTTTCCACACATGCCAGGATGACGAAACTTTGTGTATTTACTAGTTGCCATATCAACATTATTTAGAGAAAAAATTGTGCCAAAATTAAACAATTTTTAGAAGCTATCACTGAACATTTATTTTACTATAGCAAAAGTAAATTTCTTATTTAATTTAAGTTTATTTTTCATCTCTGTTTTTTGTGTTTATTCAAAATAAGACAAATCTGATATTATTGTAATCTTATATCTGTTATTTAACAGTTGAGATCGCTCTTTAAAGCTGCAGTTGGTAACTTTTGTAAAAAAAAAATTTTCTACATATTTGCTAAACCTGTCATTATGTCCTGACAGTAGAATATGAGACAGATAATCTGTGAAAAAGCTCCTCTAACTCCTCCCAGTGGTCCTATTGCCATTTGCAGAAATACACCGCTCCCGGTAAGAAACAACCAACCAGAGCCAGGAGGAGTGTCTTAGCAATGTCAATCAAGCTTGTGTGCACTGATCACACCCCTCTCATGCACAGCGGGAGCTCTTACAGGCATTCAAACTCAAGATAACCGGTGTGCCGCAGCTTTGTAGCCTGACAAGCCAGACCCACATCAAGATGTTTGGTCTGGAAACTCACCATTGACAGGGCTCAATCAGAGAGGCGGGATAAACGGCTGTCTTTTAAACTCCCTCTGCATGCAATTGGATAGCGCTACAACCAACCAGAGCAAAGAAGAAGCTGACGTAGTTAGAGCTTGCGTGTTATTTGCTTTTTTTTCAACGAAAAGCTTAACTTTAAATCTTTCAGAGTCGCGGCCAAAACAGATTTGAAAGACTGCTGTTCGCCAACATCTCCAGCCGCCACCATCTCCTTTGTTTTCAAGCAGCAGGAACCGCCGTAACTCTGCCGTCATTACGTTAAGCCCGCCCACCGACTCTATACAATACGTGATTGGCCCGTCCAGAGTTAGGCTTTTCCAACTCAGAAGGGTATTGAGAATTGCTAGACAACATCCGCGGGCAGATTAAATTTGCTGCCGCTAGGGTGCGTCTAGATTTCTAGGCTAGCAGCTTTGCTAATATGGCGGACAAACAATCCAAACAATTCCTCAAGTGGCACCTGCTCATAAATAAAGATGGGTAAATGGAAAAAGACAGATGACAATGATAAAAAAGATAAAAAGAAAGAATTAGATAGAGCCCGAAGTAAAACAAGGGTAAATATCGGAGCGGCTTTTCTGAAGTGGAGGGAGCTACGTGTCCTGAAAGGATTAAAAACCGATGCAGAGTTAGCCACGTCCCCTGCCTAATGCTCCGTGCACACCACGGCTTCCTCTTATCCCCGCCCGTTGAGTTGTCGAAGTCGCTGTGGGTGTAAATTCCTCGTCGGAGTCCGGACTCAGTGTCAAAACTCTAGCCGCATAACATACAGGTAAAATGTCACGCACTGTGCAAAGCAACTATTGAAACCTACTAATTCACTGGCTTGTCATGTTGCTGAAATAATGTAACTTACTAGCAAACCTTATTCAGCATTACATACAAATAATTACTTGCAGACTGTAACGTTAGTTACTGTCATTAGCTTTTTATTACTTATAGAAATAGTACAACGTCATATAGTTACATTACATGTGTTGCAAAATACATAATGTTTTGAGGACCAAGTTTGTAGTCAAAGTATGGGCAGGCCATCTGTTTATCCGCCACCATCGGTGGCCCTGCTTGCTTACTAGCCTGCAAGTTCACGCATTCGTGTTGTGATGGGGGAGGACCTGTGAGTTGGAGGGCTGTAGCGCAGCAGAGAGCAAGGGGGAGTGACCTGTGAGTTGTGATGGGGGAGGAGCTGTGGAGGGAAGGCTGTAGCGCAGCAGAGAGCAAGGGGGAGTGACCTGTGAGTTGTGCTTGTTCAAATATTCAGACTAAGTCAACGATTTCTAAAAACTCCCTACTGCAGCTTTAATGCTGATCTAACAGGAGAAGACACGAGCTGGGTTTAAATCCCAGTGGAGCAGATGGGGTGCGTTGTAACACTGCGTTACAATGAGCCCCTATTAGAACTATGCTATTATATTCTATACTTTTATGAACTCTTTTGAGAAACCATAAGAAAAGGGTGAATAATGAGCAATGTATTTGTTGTCAAACTCAAAAATTAGTATATTTTTAATGATAAAAAATGCCATTATTTTATTTTAAAAAGTTTAAAATTTTATTTTATTGACAAAATATTTTAGATTTTGTTTTTTTGTTCCTGCAAACCTGCAATCTTTAGCTAAAAAAGTGAAACGGCTAATGCTAACGCTGGTTATTATTGGATGTATGTTAATGGAGAAGAGGTTTCACTACAATGAATAATGCCCATTTTCTCTCGCACACTCTGAGTTGAGAAAATATGCACTGTATCAAAAGTGTTCTTTCATTATCATCACTACATGGAAGCTATGCATTAGGGGTTTCTTTCTCATCATTGCACATTATCTTCAATCTCTTGCTGAAAGCAGGAAATGAATTGGTGAAGCTTCATTTTCTGAAAACCACAGAGCACATATTACATTAAAATGTGTTTTTCATATCAGTAGTTTCATAGGACTTACAGTCAGATTACAAACAGGTACTTTTCATCAAGTATTCTTAGTTGTTTCGGTTATTCAGTGAACATGTATCACTGAACATGTTACCATTTGTGACATGCAAAAGGGAGCATGCAGTTGCACCACAAAGCATTTTGTCACACTGCTGTCACTGTGTAACCTGCCATTAAAAAAACTGTTAAGCTTTTCAGCAACAGTAAAACAGTTATGAAAAAGTGTAAAAAATGAATGCAAATAAAAAATACATTTTAAACATTTAAAACATGTGACAGTTTCTTCCAAAAAAAGTGAATAGTAAAATAATATAGTAGACATTTGAATATGCTTGTGTGTTTTTATTGTTCACTTAAAAACAGCTACAAAAATATGATTTTGGGGACAGAATTTTACAGTTGCAACGCCTGTGACAGCTAGCCCCGTTCTCCCCTAATGGATTGCAATAGCAATAATTACAATGCTTAATTATAGGCATCACAACACATAATATTAATTTACTTATTTCTATTATGTTGAATTTTTTTTCATTACGCTGTATATTGTTATTTGTACATGAGTCATTTTTTATTGCATATATAAAACATACAGTGGGCTTTCCCAGCATTACATGTGTCAGAGTCGTCATATCGTGGGGGTTGTTGTCTTACAAAATTATCAGACATGTTTCGCAAGATTCAGAGCAGTTTGATAGACATTATCGATAGCTATTTAAACGCAAAGAGACTTGAGTTTTACATAACTGATATTTAAAACGACAATCCTTCTTCTTCTGTTTTGTATCTGATCACAAGTTAAATCAAGAAGATATACAAAACGTGAACACGAAGTATAAACTGCGGGTATTGTCAAAACTATAGCCTATCTATCATCCATAGACGTCTATTACGTGTGCGTTCTATTGTCTCGTGACTCGCTCGCAGTATAGACAGTTTCTAAATGAGCTACAAATGTAAACTACATTTATCGCTTAACCTACCTTTTAATTCCCAGTAAATGTGATGCTCTCGCGCTGCTCTCTCAGAGTTCACGCCTTCAGCTCGCACAGCTCTTTGTATTTAACACTAAGTCACACCTCTCTCTGTCGCTTCCTATTTCCAGCTACTCCAGTGAACTTTATAATGTAAGACAGACCGGGGATGAAAGTAACACCCTTTACTCTCAGGGGTTGTTTGTGTTGGATTTAGACATTTTGAAATGCGGTAGCCATATAAGCAAATATAATTTACATTTATTTGGACATTATATAGCTACTACACATCACAGATTATGTGAGTTAATGTAAAATACAAATATTTCCATTGTTACAACCTATCCCACTATTGGGGTGAGTTATAACAGCTGGGGGTCAATGAAAGGTGACTTGCTGAAATAAGATCCACTAAAATTCCAATCTAAATGTATGAAAGAATGTTATTGAAGAACAAAGAATAGTCAGTTTTGAATAAAGTGAACCATTTAAAGTGACAAAAACAACAACATTGTATTGTATTTTTATTTTTTGTTTATTTTTTTACATTTAACCCCAAACAATTGCTGTGTGTGTTAGCTTGAGTTTTCGAGTGTCTACTGTGTTCCTGTCACATAACTGTTCAGTCACTAGCTATGTTGCCATCGGCATCCACCTATATTTATTTTGGGAATTTTGGGATATTAAATTAAAAACTGCAGGATGGAAATGCCAAGCAGGAAATACCATAATGAACAAAAATGAAAATTCTGTCATTAATTACTTACCCCCTCATGTCATTCGACACCCGTAAGACCTTTGCTCATCTTCGGAACACAAATTAAGATATTTTTGTTTAATTCCGATGGCTCAGAAAGGCCTCCATTGGGGCTTTATGAATCAGCTGCAGTGTCAGAAACCTGGAAAATGCTGCCTTCGGAGGACACATTTCAAGGCAGGAAGGAATCAAGGCACGTCCCAATCTAATGTTAGCATCACTTCCTTCCTCCTGAGAGACCTTCATCTGATGGATTTTTGAAGGCAGCATATTTGTATCCTTCGCTGCTTTTGATATCCCACAGTACTGTGCTTTCCATTCAGTGAGAGTTGAGCTGGGGAAAAAATTGCATCCAAAAGTTGCGTTTGCTGGTCAGTTTGTGTGTAAATGTAAGTTTTTTACCAACATTTCCCACTTCTGATGTCATCTCTAGCGATAAATTACTAATGTAGTTATTAAATATGTGTTCAGTTCTCACCAAAGCTCTCTCTGTTTTGCTGTAGTAGATCATTAAACTGTTACACTGCCTTAGAAGTCTGTCCGAAATTAGTTTCGTGAGGTGCCTTCATGTACAAAACACTGCCTTACAAGCCATTCTGTGATAAGGCAGCGAGGCAACGAGTCAGCTATACCGCACAAAAAACGTTCTCATCGCTTCATAAAATGATTTTAGCACCACTGTAGTGAGATGGACTTTGTAAGGTCTTTACCTTTTATGGGTCTTGAGAGAGGAAATGACATTCCTTTCAATGGAGGCCTTTCTGTGCCATCAGATTTCAACAAAAATATCTTCATTTGTGTTCCGAAGATGAACGGCAGTCTTACGGGTGTCGAACGACATGAGGGTAAGTAATTAATGACAGAATTTTCATTTTTGGGTGAACTATCCCTTTAAGCATGGGTTTTAAGTTAGCATGAAAGCAAAGCATCAAATCAAGTTAGAGAAACAGCTACTTTAGATATGTAAGTCAAATAACTATACTGTATATATAAAAGTATACTGTATACTGTATATATAAAAGAAAATGCTTTCTTTCCTACTTGTCTCCCCTGAAAATGAAAGTAATACTTATCCACCACCTCTTTATGAGATAAGCTGTTGAAATTGGACAGTAACTTTGAAGAAAAGTTTGAACTAATACTTAATAACCCAGTTTTGGTTGATATTGTGTCCATTTGGTTGATATTCACTGTAAAATTAAAATGCAAAAACATATATATATATATATATATATATATATACATTAATTATAGTATTTTTGAACAGTAAATGATTATTTTTTATCAAAATGAACAGAAAATAACTCAATCTTTGCTAAAGTGATTGTTTTGAACAAGTATTAACTTAGATATTTTTAAAAACATATTATTTAAGCTAAAGTATTTGAAACAAAACGGTGTGCTTTTTTGCCCCATGCTGGTGAGCACCGCATTTTAAAAAAGAATAAAGTCAAAGCTTTTAGCCTCATTATACCAATACTATTTAATTGTATAATGGAAGTGATAGATATGCTAATTTTTACATTTGAGCCCCTGCCCCTGAGTAACATCCCTGCTTCTGCAGGAACTTTCAAAGCCTCAGGCCGGAAAAACCAGTGCCAATGCACATACATGAGCTGGCCGAAAGAATCCTTTAAGATGATCATTTAGCACACTATCTACAAAGGCAAAAGACCTTAACTCACCAGAGTGTGAAACTGAGAAAAATGACTTTAAAGTTTTTTTTGTTGTCCAGCCAATTGTATGACAGGTAGGACACTGAAAATTTGCCAAGTAGTTGTCATAATAAATATATTTATCTTCATTAAAAAATTGAGCTCAAACTTGACCTCTGACCCTTATTCGGAAGTTACTGTATTCTGCCTTTGCATTATCTGCAAAACAATAATGCGTCATACAAAGGCAAAATACCTTAACTTCTAATTTATTGATCATTTTGACTTTATCACTCTATACAAACATTTCTATGATAACAATGATAGCCTTCAAATAACATTTAGTGAGTTCTGTCTAGTAAGGTTTAATATTACATCAATAGAATATTACAAAATAGAAAATAATGAGAAGGCTACAACTGTACTGGATCATTTTAAAACTTTATTATTGTACTTAATTTAAGTAAAATAATACTTTAAGAGGGTAATAAAGTAACCTTCCACAAATATTTCTCACATTTGAAAGGTTTGATTTGGCTATGCCAGTAATATGTAGACGTCCTTTCTCAAATACCATTCACCCTTTTCTGACAAAACGTATATGAAGAATATGCTAATATCTGATGACATTGTTTGTATGTTTTCCAGAATTAATGAGCATGCTCTCTGCATTGTGTGCATTAACCCCAGAAATAGAAACTGAAATGTAGAAAAGAAAATTAATTAGAAACATGCAGCTAATGGATTTCATTATAGACAAGATGGTGTCTTTACATCGGTAACACTTTACAATAAGGTTTGTTAGTTAACATTAGTTAACTACATTAGTTAACATGAACTAATAATGAACTGCACGTATACAGAATTTATTAATCTTTGTTAATGTTAATTTCAACATTTACTAATACTTAAATAAAATATTGTTAACATTAGTTAATGCACTGTGAGCTAACATGAACAAACCATGATCTAACAGGATTTGTATTAACTAACATTAACAAAGATTAACAAATACAGTAACAGATACATTACCTGATGAACCTTATTGTAAAGTGTTACCGAAACAATTTGTACCCCCTGTTAATTGTCTTATTTTTAGTAACATTTAACACTGGTGCAATTTGTACATTAATTGTTAGTTTGACTTATAAAACATTAATTATTAAAAATAATTTAATGGAATAATTCTAACTATTTTTTTAAAGCTATGATATGTTAAACAACAAAAGGGATATTTTTACAACAACTATAGATGCAACACGAGTTTTACCAGTTTTAAGTAAACGCAACCTTTATTCACGCCTGTGTGACCCCGATCTCACGAAAATGTGTATCAATAGTACGAGTGTGCAATCTCAGAGAATGTATACGCTAAAACTCATTTTGGCGTGCACATGGTACGCCGTTTTTGACGTGCATATGATACGCACTTTATGCCGTATTATATGTACGAACCCCACACCCCACCCTCACCCTACCCAAAAGCGTGTCATATACACGCCATAAAGTGCGATCATATGCACGCCAAAAACGGCGTACCCATTTGCACGCCAAAACTCATTTTGGCGTATACATTCTACGAGATTGCACACTGCACTATTTATACGCATTGTCATGAGATCGTGTTGTCTGTGTTGTTTTATCAACAACAGCAGTGAGTGACCAAGCGCTAGCTAGATTGTGTTTTTAAGCTCATAGAGTAGCTTTAGCGGCAGACTGTTGTACGTCCCGCTGTTGGAATCCTCTACAATACAGTCACACTTTTACACCGTTTAGCTGTCAGAATTTTAACACCAGAAGTTTAACCGGGACAATTTCATAGTTATTGGTATAAACCACTTAAAATTGAATGTCAACCTCCGGACAACTTTGCCGGCACATGATGGATTTAAACAATGGATTTGTCTCCTCAGTGGATGTTGTTTTCCATGGATTTTGACCAATTTTTTTTTTTTTTTTTTTTTTTTTGAAGGTAAGCTGCGATCTAAGTTATATCTGCTGGGTTGGTCAGTGTTTTCTCCTCGCCAGGGGAGGTGTGTCGTCCCTGTGATATAAAACAGTTTAATGTTGTAATATGTAATATGTACTTTAGCCACTAGGTGGCTAACCAAGTGCTTGGGAAGAAGGGAGTTGCCGTGTTAAAAGAAATTCAAGTAAGACAGTCTGCGAGTGTTCAAGATAAGAAGTCACGTTAGCTCATGTGTTCACTAGCTCGTGGAGGCTACGGATATATTCCTCGGCCATTTCACCTGGCTTTTGAGCCCTCATGTGGAATCGCGCACGCTCGTGAATAACATTAACTTTTGATGCAGTAGTCATCGAAAAATCAAAACTGTCCGGGGTTGAAACTTTGCCATGGTGTTAACGGCGCTCCACTTCTGACACCATGGCAAAGTTTCAACCCCCGGACAGTTTTGATTTTAGTCACCCCGAACGATGGCCTGAATGGTGTCAGAGATTTCGCCGCTACAGGATTGCCACTAAACTGGACAAAGAAGAGGCTGAAGTTCAGGTCTGTACACTGCTTTATTCAATGGGAAAAGAAGCTGAACATGTGTACAAGACATTTACGTTCGGGGAGGTACTGTAGTCAGTAAGCTCGATGACTACTTCGTACCAAAAGTTAATGTTATTCACGAGCGCCCAGGGGTACTTTGTACTGCAAAGGACAGTTCAGAGCTTCAACTACCTTTAAAGACAAGCAGTACAGTTTTGAAGCATTTGTGGTGACTGGCCCCCATATAAACAATCTCCTTGGCCGAGACACAGCAAGTGCAATGGGTCTAGTTAAGATGCTGGAAGAGCTTCAAGCCATTTCCTCTTCTGAACTGGGACTTGTAAAGACAAAACCCATTAAAATCTCCCTGAAAGAGGATGCTGTACCATATAGTGTGCACACTGCAAGACGGGTGTCCGTGCCCTTGCTTGCAAAGGTCAAGGCGGAGCTGGAGAGAATGGTACAATGCGGTGTCATCGAGGAGATCACTGAGCCTACAGAGTGGTGTGCCCCTATGGTGGCTGTTCAAGAAGACTGGGCAAATTAGAATTTGTGTTGATCTAAAACAACTAAATAAAGCTGTAAAGAGAGAAATTTGTGCTGCCAACGGTCGATGACATCCTAGACTAGCACATGCCCAAGTTTTTTCACTTCTCGATGCAGCTAGTGGTTTTTGGCAGCTGCCACTGGATATGGACTGTGCTAAACTAACGACATTTATTACTCCTTTTGGAAGGTATTTTTTCCGTAGACTACCATTCGGGATCACTAGCGCACCCGAAATCTTCCAACGGGAAATGTCGGCAATCCTCAAAGACCTGGAAGGAGTTGCAGTTTTCATGGACGATATCCTGGTATTTAGCAACACTCCAGAGGAACACGAGCAGCGGCTGCAGAGGGCTCTGGAAGCCATTGACCGGGCTGGTCTAAAGTTGAATAAGGAAAAATGTCTGTTACGCCAGAGTCAACTCCTGTACCTGGGACATGTCATAGACAAGGTGGGCATACGCCCAGACACAGCCAAAATCGAAGCTATCACAAATCTCGAAAAGCCGAAAAACATCTCAGATCTAAGGAGAATGCTTGGAATGATCCATTACCTGGGCAGGTATGTTCCCCATCTCTCTGAGGTTATTCGACCTCTCAATGAGCTATTGAAGCGAGATGCAGTATGGTACTGGGGATCCGTACAGGAGGAGGCCTTTGAAAATGTAAAGCACCTACTCACAGATGCTCAAGCATTCTATGATGTCACATAGCCCACAGTCGCGCAGATGCAAGCAGCTACGGTCTGGGGCGTTTTGCTACAGGACCATGACGGACAGCTGAAACCAGTGGCCTACTGTTCCAGAGTGTTGACTGATGCTGAAAAAAGGTACGCCCAGATCGAAAAGGAGTGTCTGGCGGCTGTGTGGTCCTGTGAAAAATTCTCACGGTTCTTGTATGGATTGGAAAGTTTCATCCTGCAAACCGACCATAAACCACTGATTCCATTGATCAATACCAAAGATCTTGATTCAGTTCCACTGAGATGTCAAAGGCTCTTACTGCGAATGATGCGTTACAATCCTGTCGCACAATATGTACCAGGCAAACAACTGGTGGTCGCTGATACGCTTTCACGACACCCTCAGTCAACCATCTCTTCTGTGGTCTCGGAATTAGTGCAAGAAGTGGAAGCTTATGAGAATGCAGTGAGTGGTGCATGGCCAATCTCTCCCACAAAGCTGGAATCTATAAAAAGAGAGACCGAGATGGATTCCAAGCTACAAATGGTGAGGCAGTATGTGACCGATGGCTGGCCTAGGTATGCTGCTAATGTCTCACAAGCCATAAAATCGTACTACAGTGCACCCCATCACTTGTCAATTTTCCAAGACCTGTTGCTTTATGATGACAGAATCATAATTCCCCAAAATATGAGATCTGAAATACTTCAACGACTGCATAGTGGTCACCAAGGCATCGTGAAATGTAGAGAGAGAGCCAGATCAAGTGTGTGGTGGCCAGGCCTAAGTAAGGAAATCCAGCAGTTAGTTAACAGCTGCGAGGACTGTATGGAATCAAGGCCTACACAGAGGAAGGAGCCACTTCTAACCACTCCACTGCCCGACCGTCCATGGGAGAGAATCGGTGCTGATATCTGTGAAGTGAATAAGCAGCATTACTTGGTAGTCTTGGACTATTTTTCAAGATACATTGACATAGCTCATCTTCAGGACTTGTCAGGTGAAACAACTCGTGCTTGCTTTAAGAACATGTTTGCACGATGGGGCTGTCCCAATGTTCTCTTTACTGATAATGGGCCACTTTTCACTTGGAAGTGCTTTCAAAGACTTTGCGAGAGACTATGATTTTCAGCACATTACTTCGAGCCCTTATTATGCCCAGTCGAATGGAGAGGCTGAGAGGGCAGTACAAACAGCTAAAAGATTTTGAAGCAGTCTGACCCATTTACAGCTTTGATGAGCTACAGAGCCACACCCCTTCAAGCTACAGGTGTAAGTCCCGCACAGCTCATGATGGGTAGACAGATAAGAACTACAGTTCCCACACTAGAATCGCACCTGAAACTTGAATGGCCTGATCTTCGGCAAGTGAGAAAGGCTGATCAGAAAGCAAAGAGGAGCTATAGGAAGTATTACAACCAAAGAAACAGTGTCAGAAAATTTCCTCCTGGAACTCCTGTTGCAGTCAAGCTGGATGTTGAAAGAGGGTGGATAAGATCTGGTACTATTCTCAGGAAATGTGAGACACCACGGTCGTACCTTATCCAGTCTGGAACTGGAGTACTCAGACGAAATCGTCGACACCTAATGCCCACAGTCGGTGACAATGAACCAGCATATACTCCAGTTCAACAGACACATGGGCCAAAGGAAACTTATGGTCAGGAACAACTTGCGGCTTCTATGCCTGTTAACGCCCCAGACATTCCAGTACAGGTTGAACAACAAGGAACTGGTCTATGTGAATCTGATTCTAGTCACACAACAACCATTTCCCCAAAAAGGGTGAAAACAAGGTCTGGACGAATTGTCACATCTCCACAGAAATACAAGGATTTTGTGTGAAGAAAGAAAGAAAGAGAAGAAACTTTCTTTGAAAAAAATGTTGTTTCTAACTAAAGTCATTTTATGTTTCATTGTTGCATTGTGAATTAACTCAAAAGGAAGGGTGATGTGATATAAAACAGTTTAATGTTGTAATATGTAATATGTACTTTAGCCACTAGGTGGCGACCAAGTGCTTGGGAAGAAGGGAGTTGCCGTGTTAAAAGAAATTCAAGTAAGACAGTCTGCGAGTGTTCAAGATAAGCAGTCACGTTAGCTCATGTGTTCAGCTAAATATTAAATGTTAATAAAGCACAAACTCAAAAGGAACACAGTTGCTTTATTTAAACATTACAGTCCCCAACCCACTCGCGTTTTCTGTCAGATTGGCTGGATAGTATCCATGCTTTGATTTACAGCTGGCACACCATTTTTTATATATATATTTGTGATTTAGGAACAGTTGTGTTTTTTGGGTCTATAGCCTAGCTTAGTCCAAGTTTGCATCGCGAGCTAGCTAACTAGGCTACCAGTATCCTAGCTAGTTTCACAAAATCTGAAGTAAATTGCATATCTAAAAAAATTCTAAATCATTCTAAATCATCCTTACCTTGATCTTGGTGTTTGCGTTTCAAAGCCATTTCTAAAATAATTTTAGCGCGAGAATAGGCCATTCTTTATGCTAGATAGAAAACAACTACTGCAAAAAAAAAAAAAAAAATCACGTTATTTAAGTTAATGGGTGTAGCAAAAGTGCTTCAATTACATATAGGCATAACACCGTAACTTCAGCGCAGCAAAAATCTTAACGTTGGTAAAACAAAGGCAGAGTGCCTTAACTCAAGCCTAACTGAATTCCAGCGTTCTAGAGTGCATCGGAACAAAGCTGAAAGACTTTAACTGATGTTAAGGGTTTCTGCCTTTGCATTCCCTCTGCTTTTGGAAGTTATGGCGAAATTTAATCCTATTTTTAGCAGAAAAGAACAAAATTGACTCAAGATATTTTTCCACATGATAAAACTGATGTCAATTGTTCCAAAAATGGCAATAACTATTTTTTGCCTTTGCACGGCAGTCTTCCCATGTTTTCTTATCAAAATGCAAGATAATTTGCCATTAGGGACAGCAAGGTTCTCCAAAAATGCATGACTTGAGTTATTACAGGACCATGACTTGACCCTGTGTGCATAACTGGTGTATAACTTCCAAATTCTTTTTGGAAGAAAGCCACTCATTTCACTTCCCAGAGACTGCTTGACACCCACCCTTATTATTTTAAATGTAATCCACATCCCTGGATACAAGCAATTAGAGACTCCTCATGTCACAATCTATTATTTCACGAGTTCACACTTACATATAATTTATAGAGAGTAAGTTTAAATGTGTATTTGGTGTGCTGTCTGGGGGGAGGGCTTCGAGCTCGGAATTTGGCCCGAACCCAGAGAAAAATGCAATATTCATTGGAGAAAATATGGAGCCATGTGACCTGTGCACATGTGCTGAAACAGGACACAAAATGGACCCCTGTGGGTCATGTGACCATTTTTCTGCACTTTCATTGATTAGTATTTGAGTTCTTCTTCCCTGAGATAGGTTTTAAAAATAAATTGGTGTTTCATTTTATTAAAAAGAAACTTAAATAGACTATGTTGCCTGGAGGCAACACCGTACCATAGTTAAAGCATCATTTAGTGGTTTCCCAATGGAGATCCTCTAGTAACCTGTGTGTCCTGCAGTGTTTAATTTCATTTTGTGTACTATCTGTTGGCTATTGACTTAGGCAAACTGAATATAATATGTCCTGCCATGAATACATAACTATTTCCTGGGTAGCTTATCTGTAAAGGTCCTCTTAATCAGAGCATGACATTTTGTTATGAAGACTGTGAGAGCAATGATTAATTTGTGTATATTGATGTACTCTAAAAGGACCCAAAGCTGAAATTAGCCACTGATCTCACATATTTTTTTCCAGCAAAAACAATGCATGTCAGATCAACGCATTCCTATCCGGTGAATAGTAGGGAAAATATGTTTGGTTAAATCTACTGGGATAAATAAAACGTACAAGATGTAATTCTCTATAACTTGGATATTGTAACATGGAAATAATATCTCCAGCAGAGATGAGACCCATTTTATCAAGATGAATATGTGCAATCTGCTAAATCGAACTCAAATATAATATCTGCTTATGTTCACATTTGGGGAAGTCCTGTCCACCATAGGCAAGTCTTGACATATCAAGCAGGGCGACAAGTCGAAACATGAAGTAATGTCTTCACTACATGAAATATGTGAAAAACTGGCCTGCTAAGTGTTTCCTATTAGAGTTTACTTTTTCAAATGGAGTTAACTCCATTTAAATCTCCCTAATGACTCATTCGAAAGCATTGGGAAGGCGGAAAATTTTCAAATTAGTACCAAGATAGAGGACGGATATTGTTTGATAATTAGACCACTAATGGGTCCTTAATGCCTGACATGGGGCCATGTGAAATGATCATCTATGTAATGCATCATTAGCGGTTTGCTCACTCAAGACACTCACTTTTATTTTCAAACCTTTGTATCTTACAGTGATGTCATTGGGGTTCTAAAAGAATACACTTGAAATACAATTATAATTCACAATTTAATGAGCACACCCTGAAAAGTTTTTATGGTTCCTTGGGGCAATGAAAACAATGTGTTTTGTGTGTGTGTGTGTGTGTGTGTGTGTGCGTGTGTGCGTGTGTGTGTGTGTGTGTGTGTGTGTGTGTGTGTGTGTGTGTGTGTGTGTGTGGGGGCATGTTTTTGTGAAATATCAGGACACAAATGTGTATAATGACATGGGTATGACATAGGTATTACAAAAGAGGGTGAAATATGAGGACGTTCCCCATATCCTCACTTTTCAAAATGCTTATAAATCACACAGCATGAGGTTTTTCACAGAAAGTAAACTGCACAGTCTCCTGTGATGGGTAGGTTTAGGGGCAGGGGCAGTGTAGGGGGATAGAAAATACGGTTTGTACAGTATAAAAACCATTACGCCTATGGAATGTCCCCACATTTCACAAAAACAAACGTGTGTTTTGTGTGTGTGTGTGTGTGTGTGTGTGTGTGTGTGTGTGTGTGTGTGTGTGTGTGTGTGTGTGTGTGTGTGTGTGTGTGTGTGTGTGTGTGTGTGTGTGTGTGTGTGTGTTTTATCATTAGTCTGCCAGCTGGTTGAGACAATGGTTGACATTTTTCCTGATCCTTTCTTTTTTTTCTGCTCATTGACCCTGAATTACTTTTTTAGGCCATTTAATGTTTAATGCAGAAACATTTATATTTATGCATTTAGCAGAGGTGATTTCTTAAATGTAATAAATATTCATGTAAGAGAAATCAGGATCCTGAATGATTAGGCAAAATTAAATAATATAAAAAAATGCATAAAAGCATATTATACCACAATTACGTGAAAGATTAATCATACACATACACAAATGTTATATAAAACTATGTAGTATAAAATTATATTAGTTGATTCAATCTAAGATTTTATAGAACTATAGTTTTAAAAAATATGTTTGCCATTGATAAATGTTTAAAAACAATCCAACAACACTAAGTATAAGAATACTTAAAGTTCATTCAAGTATAATCAAGTCAATTTCAAGTATATTTTTAAGTGTACTTTATGTATTAACTATACTAATATCAACAATGTAGTTTGTGTAAAGTGATTTATTTAAATACTACTTGGGAATTGTTTCAATGCTCCCAGTCTAGGGGTATTAGGAACAGCGAACAAGGTTAAATAATTTGGGACAAGCACTACAACCAAGACACTTAAAGGGTTACTTCAGCTATTAGCATTAAGCTTTGTATCAGTAGAAACCCAGGAGTATATTCGAATTATCGTACTTTCCCCCCTCATATAACCCTGAGACGAGAGAATTATGTATTTTATTTCTGGAAAAATTCCTCCAATGGTGCAAATTTCGTCATTTTACATCATCAGAGGAGATTTTGTCCAGAGGCTAAAGACTACAGCCAGCAGGAGAAGCTATTTCCACACGTTTTCAACATCGCACTCACAGCACTCGGCTCGCGGAGCTGCGGAGATTCATGTAAACGGAGCGGTGGAGAGCAAAGTGAGTGTTTCAACTTTTCAAATGAATTCCTATGAAAGTTAAGCTTCCAAAGACATGAACTGAAAATGCGCCAGACTGAACGGGTGCTGTGAATGCAGCCGCAGCCGCGAATCCCACGCTTACCTCAGCTCATGTGATGAATGTAATCCGACTCCTGCTGCGTTTGTGCCGTGACGGCCGTGACATTCAATCGACTAACTCATAATATATTGAACAGACACGTTCAGTTTTTAATTGTAGCGTCTGTAACTGAACTGATTTTATGAAAATGAACGTGGTGGGCAAGTAAACCAGTAAGCCGTGCCTAGAGCAGCCTCGGGCAGCAAAGTGCATTCTGGGAATTGTTGTCTTTCATCCCCATGAGACAAAAATACATTTTCTGTGTCTCAGTCTAGAAGGCACCAAATTCAAAAATAATTTCATATTTCTACTACATTAATGACTGAGTTTAAATACAGATTCATCTTCCCAGCGCTGAATTACCCCTTTAACACTTAATCACTTAAACTGAAATTTTGTCTTATTCTTTTTTTTTTTTTAAAAGGGGAATTTCTTTCCCTAAAACTATAAAACAAAATTTGCCATCCGCCTCCCTTCTCACAAAGTAATTTGGTATAGATTAAGATTCAGAAAGAAAACCAATGTAAGAATCCAATTCGGATCTGAAGCCAATTCGCATGGCGAATTTTGATTGGTCAGATTGCCTGTCAATCAAACTTCCGGCGAAAGATGAATTGGGCAAAATTATCAAAGAGACTCTTCTAAAATTTGGCAGTTTAAAATACAAAAAACTTTGTCTTTTTCTTCAAGGCTTTGTTTGGCTCTCATTATGTGGCTATCCTTTGCATCAGTGATATAAGCCTATTGTTTAAAACACATAAATACTCAATAACTCAAATCAACAATCAATATACAATATAATGTGTGTGTGTGTGTGTGTGTGTGTGTGTGTGTGTGTGTGTGTGTGTGTGTGTGTGTGTGTGTGTGTGTGTGTGTGTGTGTGTGTGTGTGTGTGTGTGTGGACTGGTAATCTACGGTATGGGGACAAAATGTCCCCACAAAGATGGCAATATCCAAATTTTTGTCCTTGTGGGGACATTTTTGGTCCCCATGAGGAAAACATCTTATAAATCACACTAAGTGATGTTTTTTGAAAAAGTAAAATGCAGCATGTCTCCTGTGATGGGTAGGTTTAGGGGCAGGGGCAGTGTAGGGGATAGAAAATACGGTTTGTACAGTATAAAATGCATTACGCCTATGGAATGTCCCCATAAAACATGGAAACACAACATGTGTGTGTGTGTGTGTGTGTGTGTGTGTGTTGTGTGTGTGTTTTCATTTTGTCGTGTGTATTGTTTCCATTTTTACAGTGTGGGCATCCTTTATCCACCTGTGTGCATCCATTAGACCAGGGGTGGGGAACATTTTTCCTATCAAGGGCCATTTACATTTTTGTAACATCCTTTAAGGGCCATACTAAATTATCAAACATATATCACTAACCTCTCTAATGCGATGGTTGGAACTGCTTCTCTTTGGCAAGGCGTCAGATTTCAGTGATGATGATGCTACTCGCAGCTGGTTTTCCAAGTTTGGGTCAGTGAGTCTTGAGCAGAATCGAGTCTTTGCAAGAGTCAGTTTTGAAAAGAACTGCTCACAGCAGTAGGTTGTCCCAAACAGAGATGCAAACTTCAGTGCATGTCTCCTCAGAATGGGAAAGTCCTCAGAACAGTTTATAGAACTCGAGCAGAGGGAGGTTATTGTACTTAGCTTTGAGTTCGTCGTTGCTTTGCAGTTCAATTATTTCGTGTTGTAGATTGTCAGGTACATCAGACGGCTCCACATTAAACGGTGTAGCAAATATCTGCAGTTCCTTTTGTCTACTTTTCACGTCCTGAAACCTTTCACCAAATGCTTGAAGCAGTTTTGCACACTCACCAGCATATTCAGCTGTCATAGCAGGTTTTTGTTCTTGCAGAGTAGGAAAATGCACAGTGTTGCCCTTTTCCAGTTGCAATTGCCACAGTTTTAATTTTCCTTCGAATGATTTCACGTTTGAAAGCAGAGAGCTGAGAAGCTGGTTCGGACCTTGGAGCTTGACGTTCAGTTCTGACAGGTACTTGGTTATGTCCACCATAAAGGCCAAATCACACAGCCACTTGCCATCACTGAGTTCCACAACAGGTTTTCCCTTAATCTCCATGAATTGTTTAACCTCTTCCCTCAGTTTATAAAACCGTGCTAGCATATCTGCGCGACTCAGCCATCGCACCTCACAATGGTAAACCAGATCTCCGTACTCAGACTCAAGATCACTCAGTAACTCTATGAACTGGCGACTGTTTAGCCCTCTGCTTTTGATGAAATTTATGGTGGAAACGACCGTTGTCATTACATTTTGGAGCTTCAGGGAATGTGCACACAGACTCTCCTGATGTATGATACAGTGGCATACAACTAAGTCATTTGGATCGAGACAGAGACGACTCATTTCTTTTTTGACCAATGCAGTTAATCCCTTTTGCTGGCCAAGCATGGCTGGAGCTCCATCCGTAGCAAGGCCATGTAACTTTTCAAATGGTAGATCAAATTGGTTCATTGCCAAAACAACTTGTTTAAACAAATCCTCACCTTTGGTAGTGCCGTGCATGGCTTGCAAAGACAGCAATTCCTCACTCGTATCAAACTCTGCAGTAATCCTGTGCACAAAAATGGCTAGTTGGGCGGTATTTCTTATGTCTGTTGTTTCATCGCAGGCTAGAGAGAAAAACTGGATTTTTTTTTGCTGTGTCTTTCAGTGTTGTTTCAATGTCTTGTGCGATATCAGTAATTCGTTCTGCAACGGTTCTTCGAGATAAACTGACACTTTGGAACAGTTTTACTTTGTCTGGTGCTAGCAGCTCCGCAGCGGCAACAAGGCACTCTTTCACGAACTCTCCTTCTGAATGAGGTTTCAGCTTCTTAGCTATTAGCTCGCTCACTACAAAACTTGCATGAGTAACATTGTCTCTGTCAGAATGTGTTCTTGTGAAAACTGCTTGTTGGGCACCCAAACTCCGCCGAAGACCGTTAACTTTATCCAAGCGCATTTGTCCTTGCAACTCATCCAGTTTAGCATGTTTCGAGCTGTAATGACGCTCGAGATTTGCCTTTTTCATCACTGCAAGCGCATCCCCACAAACTAGGCAGACTGGCTTGCCTTTTACTTCGACAAAAAAATAATCGTTTTTCCATTTTTCTTGAAAAGCGCGACATTCTGCATCTACTTTTCTTTTCTTGACTGTCGCCATTATGCATATCAGCAATGACAAACACTGCGTACCTGTTGCGTTCACCCTGACTGTGACCCGGACATATTTTATATTATAATATATATTTATTATCTATTATAATATAAAATAACAATTATATTGACAGTAACACGGTTTACTTTTGTATACAGAATTTTTTTGTGTAATTCTGAGTTTGTTTGTTTTTTGACTCGCGGGCCGGATTAAATTGTCTCGCGGGCCGCGTACGGCCCGGTGGCCGGACGTTCCCCACCTCTGCATTAGACAATGATATATCTAATGCAAATAAGTATACATATATTGGTCTCTTCATGTGCAGTGAGTCTGTGTCTTTATGCATTTCTCAGTGTGGTTATGGTCTTTGCCCACTTGTTTTCCATCCAGGTGGAAATACTGCTGTCCATAGTCTCTGAAATGGTTCGATCTCCTCATATTTCACTTTTCATTGACCAATCTTTTCCATTGGGCGATACGTTCTATAAGAAGCAGTCACTGGTGTTTTTCAAGACTGTACTGCTCAATCAGTTCCATCCATGGACCTCAGGGATTCTAGATCTTTTAGGCCTGAAGTCCTGGATCTTTCAGGTCTGGAAATATTTGTATTTCATGATCCATGGATCACTCTTTTCTTTTTCTTGAGAAAATCCCCTGGCTCCACTGGTTCTTCTGGCCTTCTCGTCCTTCAAATGACCAGATCATCTTTCTCCAGGAGGTCACACATTTCAGACAAACATTTCAATGCTTATATCTGAAACAAGAATCAAAAAGAAGAGGTTGCCCCCCTCTTTTCCCCCACAAGAATCTTTACACATTCAAATCATCAGTCACAGAACATTTAACCACAAAAATCAGTGATGTCTTTAATTAATTTCAAAATTAATTCCATTTAATCATTTCATATAAATTACATTTACATATCAATGCCAATATTTTTTTTTCATAAATTATAAAGAATCACCCCCCTCCCCCTTTTTTTGATAGTAAAGTTTATGAAAGTTATTATCATAAAACACTTCTAATTTGCATCAGCATATGCTTGTGACTGAGCTACAGTAATGTTGCTCGTGCAGGGACAAATTTGGAACGGTGTGAATGGCTTCTTTATTTCCTTTCAAAATGTTTTTTTTTTTTTTTTAAGAAAATCACGAAATCACAACAAATTTGCAACACTCTTGCAAATCTCCTTGGTCCATGATATATAATGTAGAACATTCTCTCCTGTCAAAGGCAGCAACTGGATGTCTAGATTTGGCAGCTTTCATTTGACTTAATCAAGGCAGACTTGAAACTGACATCATTCTTAGTAATGTCAGGGTTGCCACTGAAAGTTTTAAACATCCCCAATAATCATTCTGAAAACGCTGCTGGATACTCCCCTTTCCTCATGTGCATCTCAGATATTTTATCCCAATTAACTGACATCACACCTAAGCCTTCCAGCAATGGCTTTGTCCCCCTGACTTATTTGCAGTTCTCCTTCCAGTGTCTTTTACTTTCTGAGTTAAGGCTCCAGACAAAGTGTCAGGCAGGCACATTCTTAATAAAATGCACACATCACCATCTGTAAAATTGTCAACTTCAGCATATTCCTCCAAGTGTTTCAGAAAATGTAATGCATCTTGTTTGGCTGGATCAAATTTCCCAATGTTTTTTGATCACAGCTTCTAGTTCAGTTGGATTAAATCATCTGACTATGGAACAGGTCATTGTTTCTTCCCTTCCTTCACTAGCTGGCATGGTCGTAGTATGGACTGGTGCCATTGGAAATCTAACTCTACAGTCAGAGCATTAGCTACTGAATGACTTAGAATCTTTTTTCCAATAACCCTCAGTACTATCTTCTTGCAAATTTGGCAATTCTGGAATTGGATTACACAACGTGACACAATGTATTACAGGTGTTTTTCTCAGTTGTGTCATTCTTGATCATAAACTGACAAGCCACCTTCGGTTTCTCCAAATTGTTGGACAGTGTTTCCACAGATGATTTAAGCATGCTATTGTTAGTTCTAAGAAGTGCAATTTCATTCTGCATCCTAACCTTTTCTTCTTTCCATATCGTTTCACTAGCCAGGTTATTTCCCAGATATTTAGAAATTAGCCCGACATTGAGTCACTCATTTTTAGCCTCTAACTTATCTACTCTCCTCCTAGTTACTTTGCATGAAACAAAATCTGCTTGAAGCGCATTAGCAATTTTTCCAGTTTTGTTCCTAGGCATTTTGGGAGAATTTTCAAACTTAGAAATAACAAACTCAAACAGTTAGCTGAAAGCATGGTAAAAGAAAAAAAATCCCAAAGTTCCTGTGACTGCATCATTATGCCAGGAGGAACCCCAGGACAGACACTGACTAGTATTGTCAGGCTGTTCACCAACACTAATTCTCAGAAGGTGGAAAGGCTTCACCACCTGCGAGGTAATTTCCCTAGACAAGGTCAACACCAGCAATAGGCAACTGTGTGTACTCTTCATTTAACAGAGCTGGTAACAAGGTAAGACTTAAAGTTAACACTTGTAAGTTGCTTTGGATAGAAGCATCTAAATGATTAAATGTAAATGTTAACACGATAAATGGGGACATTAACACAAGCCATATCAAAGCCGTGTACCAACACATCAGTGCCAGCATAGAAGTTAGCGGAGAAAGACAGGATACTCCCCAATATGAATGAGAACTGATCCTGTATCTTGAGACTGGTCTCAAGTCAGATTCAGACAGAAATATAAAACCTGACAGGAGAAAAGGCTGAAAAGATGGGACTTCAGCATCATTCACTTGAGGCAGAGACTGTACGAGATTGTCTGCTTCCACTCTTCACAGAAATTAGATGATTTGCAAACACTCCGGTCACGGGTACACATGAAAAATTTGAGCCTGGAATTTGAGGGAGCGTCACTTTTAATCAATTAGGAGAAAACTTGAGGGTGAGATGCTTCCATCACAGAAGAAAAGTGACTGGTACGCAATTTTTAAAGTCTTTCAACAAGAGTAACTCCTGAAGTTTTTAAAACTTTTAACATCGTTGGAACGACACATTCTCAAAAGAAGTAATTTTCTCCCTCACAAACTCCACGTACAGCTGTTTGACTGTTTTCAAATGCAAAAAAAATTTTTTATAGCATTAAGCCTCAGGGCATTTGCACATAAATCTGTGGACTTTATCACGTCATAGTCAAGAGATTGTTCCAATGATAAGGCAGAGCAAACGGCTTGTGCATTACCAGTAAAACTATACCGCAACAAAGCCCACCTATCTTTAGGCAATTTCAACACCCACTACACACTCGAAAGCTACAAAATAAGGTCAACCTCTTGAAAATGATTGTGAGAAAAAAATCAACTTTACAGAGTTGTAGTGTCAGTGCTACATTAAACTACTATATATGAATATAATGTATAATAATGCAATGGGGGAATATTTGTGGGTCACCAATATTTGTGTTACCATTTGTTTCAATATATCTAGTCAGTGACAGAGTGCATGCATATTCGTCTAAAATAATTCTGTATTTTCAGCTTCAGAATCATGAATATTTTTATTCTGGTGTCACCATTGTCCTGTGCATTGGATTATCAGCACCAAGTCCAAGCCTATACATTTCCACCAGCAATGTAATACAAATTTAGCATTTTAATCAACAGTACATTTTTTGTTAACCTTTTACCATGTCTTGGAGTATCGCAATAATATTGTATCGTGAGTTCGGTATCCTGACATGTATCGAATCGTGACATGAAGGTATCTTTAATAGTAAATGAGATTAAATTGAATTCAATTTTGCCCCTCCAAAAGGCTTTCCTCTTCATCCAAAGTCAAAAAGAGTCAAACAATTGTAGAGAAAAGTGGGACAAGCCCCCAATTATTATGTCACTCCCTAGTCTACAACAACGGTTGCAGGAGAAAAGAATCCTCTCCACACAGCAACTTTAATTCAGTCTCTCTTCTTTTCTCAATGAGTACTAAAGCTTTATACCACTTCCTTCCAGTCATCTGCCAGTCATTATTTACAACTACATTTGTACAGCAACTATAGCCCAGCAAGCAAATAGCCATCATTTCACAGTCATGGTTAATGATAGACCCGATATAGTGCGACTATGCTGCCCTACAAAGGCAACATTCCTTAAAGGTTCACTGTGTAAATTTTAGTGGCATTGGCGAATTGCAACCGGGCACTACTCACCCCTCCCTTTCGAAGCACAGAGAAGGTACAGTGGCTGACACAGGACAAAAATGTCGTTGTCCGAGAGAATGCAGAGTGACTAGTAGAGGTCTTCACGGGTCCAAAAATTCGTACCCGAACCTGAAGAGACCCGTAATGTGCTACACAGAACTGACCCGGACCCGTCTATTATTTCAAAAGCTGGACCCGGACCCGTGCAGATCCGAAAAATGTAGTACCCGGAACTGACATGGACCCGATTGTCTCATATTCCACAATAAACTGCTCTTAACAATTTAATAAACAAGTTGCAAAAAATATAACTTTATGTCTCAGACTACCTAACGTTATAGCGTCGTCTCCTTCCTTGTAACGTTACCTTATTGTGATGCTTACAATCCTTGCTAAGAAAAAAGTTCCTCTCTTATTTCAAGCATGCTTAGTTCACTCATCATTTCAGCTGTAAAAGTCCACTTTATGCCACGTTGACGGATGACAAATGCGAATTTACAGATTTTGACTCGAGTTAACTCGCATAATAACTTTTTGCCCTTTTGAACTAATAACGATTGCTCGTTCGGTGCCATGGTCGCTGACGTTAGCATTATTTATTTGCTATATCTCTGTGAGCCGAGTCTGACCACCAAAACTTTAAGATTAAACAAGACAGTTCATTGATAGTATTAATAAAGTCCTTGTCACTGCGGAAGCTCGGGTTGCCATAGAAACATGACACGCGCTTGAGACTGCACTTGCGCGTGCTGGAGCAACCTGAAATATGAGCTTTTTTATGCAATTTGAGCATCATAGAAAACAGTTGTGACAGTTCACCTTTGTTGCTGATTTGAAATATATGCTATTATTTGAATACGAGCACATTATTACCGTGAGCTTGCATTAAATCTGCCCGCTTTCTAAACGGTTGAAAAGAGAGAGAGAGAGCATGTGTTTTTTTTGTTTTTTTTTCTACACCTTATTTCCCGGCTCACACAATTTGCAAGTTACACAAAACACACAAGCCGTGCTGACTGACTCTGATCATGGCCAGGTGTTCTCCGAGTCCGATTGACTCGGGTATTACACACAATGTTAAACAGACCCGGGACCCGAAGTAATAGATTGGGACCCGACCCGGACCCTGCTGACCATTTATAATATAGACCCGAACCCGTACGGGTCCCGGGTCGGTTCACGGTTCATCGGGTCTCGGGTGCTCCATGAAGACCTCAAGTGACTAGTGCTCTATAGAACAGTTTGTCCGTTTAGGGCATGACAGTGCAAAATGGCAATTTCACTGTAACTCTGGGGGACCAGCCGTGTATGTAGACAGAAATGGCTCATTCTAAGCAGTGTTAATTTTGACAGCAAATTTTGATTTAGTTTAAGTCATAGTCTTTTGACGAAAATGCCATTTAGCTTTAGTCATATTTTAGTCAACTGAATTGTTTTTAGTTTTAGTCTAGTTTTAGTCGACTAAAAATCAGTAGATTTAGTCAACTAAAATCTAATGAGTTTAGTTAAATTGTAATGCATTAAATAAGCATTTAAGCATTACATAACATATTACTTGAACTGACATTGTGACTTCATTGTGTTTGACAAAAATACACAAAAGAATTCACTTTTTTTTTTTTTTAAACATCTATATAGTTTTTATAACATTGTATTTCTGTTTTAGTTAGTATATCAGGTTAAGCTAAAGCTTCAAGTTTGTTTATTTATTTAAGTAATGGAGATTTTTAATGGTTTTATGAAACTATTATAACCCTGATATTTTAATGAATATGTGTCAAATACTGGTCTTTCCTACTGACTATGAATTAAATTGGAATGAAATTAAATATAGTTTATTATGTAACCAAAAACGAATATATATAATGCGTGACTCTTAATTATAAACAAGCTCGGAATACCCCGGGACTCTTATTTTGAAACACCTCACTATTGCAGTTGCAGCTGCTCTTTCAAGTTCAGATGAGGGAGATAAAATATGCATTGTTACAACCGTCTAAAACACATGACTATATCAACATCGTAAAGTAAACATTGTCCTTATTCATCAGCATTAATTCATAAACAATTGCCTGATATAAATGTGTGTATTGATTGAGCCGCTCTGAAGCGCTGTATTGGAGATGCATGAGCCTGGAGAAGCTCAACAGCGCCGTGTTTGCCCGCGGTTAGATCCGCACGTTACAACCATGGTTACAACTCAAATGTGCGCATCTGTTACACAGGACATCAGTTCTGACTGGATCTCTTCCCTAATCGTCCCTCCTTGACATTTTTGTCTAGTTTTTATTCGTTGACGAAAATGACAGAAGATTTTCGTCATAGTTTTTGTCATCCAGCACTAGTTTTTATTTAGTTATCGTCTCGTTTTCGTCAGTGAAAAAAGGTCGTTGACGAAAATTATGACGAAAATTATTCATCAACGAAATTAACACTGATTCTAAGGTAATAAAAACATAATTGTTCATTATGTAATGTCTTTATACACCACTGAAAACATAGTTCTGTATATTATATTGCAGATCCTAATACATACTACACACTGCATCTTTAACTAACTAGAGTGTGGAACCAAGACTGCCACACTCATGTTGAAAACTGAAGCCAAAGCAGCTTGATCGCCCCCAGGTGGTTAGTCCCAGTATCTCTTTACAGCAGAATAAAACATGTTTACAGCCTGGTACAACTGTGGTTTTGGTCTATATGGCAAATTTTTTCCTTCATGGCAACTGTGAGGGTGGGGGTTGGGGTGATTTTTTTATATAACTCATTCGTTTACATTATATAAAGCCTTAAAGTTCTGCATAATTAAGGGCATGGCCACTTTGAGTTACAGGTGCATAGCCGTTTATCCACTGTCTGTTAGTCTTCACTTCACTTCAGCTCTGCCCACGTCCCACCTCCTTGACCATTTTTTGTTATCCGGGCACGCTTGCCAAGATGGCAACGGCCAGCTCGTCTCTACAACGTCCATATTTTTTTTACCGTATATAATTCTAATGGACGCAAGACCAACTACAGTCAAATTACACTTCAAATATTTTTTTCCAAAAGATGGCTTTATCATTTTAGGCTATTTTTTATCACAATAATTTCATTCCAAGTATTTTTTTCTTTTTTTAAATAAGTTTGCTTTTAGTTAGTTATTTGATGCTATAAAAACGGGGTGATGGACAGCTGAGATTGACGGCTTCTCTGAGTGAAGTTGTCACTGAGGCACTAACAGACTTTTTTCGGGAGGATATTGGAGCTTAAGCTTTAATTTCTACATTACCATAACTGTTTATTTCATAACAACATAATGAATTGTTCTGCATCTGCGAGAGTGTGGGCGGGCTTTTGATACTGCGGCTTCCTGCTTTACTTCCTGCTTTACTGCGCAGATTTATAATGTAGTAGATTTATAAAGTATAGGCTACGTTTTTCTTTTTAGTTTAGAAATATACTTATAGCATACTTGAATGATTTATGATTTATTTCAACATACCCTAAAATTAAGAACGTGAATATGATGAAATCTTGTAAAGTGCAGTGATATTGTGCTAAACAATAGCACCTAAATGACAACCCCAAATTAAGAACATTTCAACAAGATGTATTAACTCAAAATGTGCTCTTACAAATTGTTGACATGCCTGTTAAAGTGTAAAGAAAAACAGAAGCATGCAATCATGCATTGCCTTCAATCTACAGATTTCATAGTGGCCACATGGGGGCATCAAGATATCAAGAATATTTTCTCTTAAAATTATTCATTTAAGTCTGTATTAATTCCATAAATATAATAGAAAAGCACATTCTATACAATCTACAATTCCCAATTAGTACTCCATCTAGGGTGAGGCTGCAACATCAGTTATAATATTCCACTTTTTTATTTCATACCATGATTGGAAGAACATGATTTATTTTAAATCACCAAACAAACATAACAATTAAATATTACAACAATTGCACCTCAATGGCTTCCCGAATGTAAATTATCTATTTATCCATATTTACAATTCAAGTAAAACAAGCAACATCACACAAATGTTAAAATAAGGTTTAGCTATGGCTATGCAACAACAGAAATCAGACATCACTCCCCCTTCAGGAAGACAGGTATACAATTCCTTTTATACATTAACTCAGAGTGCTCACGTCAGTCAGAGACAGAGATCAATCAAGAGCGACCCATCAGTTCTGTACAGAAGATGAACAGACATACAAAAGAATAAAACAGCAACATATATTCACAAAATGATGCCACTTTCCAGTCTTTTTCTTTGTGTTAAAAGACAAAGCTCATAAATAAAAAAAGAAAAGAAAAGGAAAAGTGAGATGGAAAACTACTTTTGTTTACTGTTTAAGTAAGTTGCCTCATGCAATGCTACTTTATTTTTAATAGATATTAACTTTAACAACATGCACAAAACACAGACACACAAACACAAACTAACACACAGCCCTAGCCCTCATGGAGCCACAAGCTAAATCCTGGATTAAGGTTAACGATAGTCTCTAACCAAACTGCTGTTTGTTATGATGGGGTATACTGCCTGCAACAAAGATGAGAAAAATACTGCTGGAGCAAACAAACCATGAGGCACAATTTAATAATAATAATAATAATAATAATAATAAGCTCAATGAAATATTCTCAATAGGCCCTATGATTTTTATGGTCTATGGTCTATCTATCTGTCTGTCTGTCTGTCTATCTATCTGTCTGTCAATCTGTCTCTCTGTTAGTTAATTCATTAATTCTGTAGTTGGACTGATGATATACAGTCCAACTGCAGGTTACACCACCAGGTACTATTTTTATAAGTAAGTGGTACATTTTCAAAACTCTTAGTACAAAAATCACACTTGTAGCTAGTAATTTTGTCGGAACCCGATCCCATGCTTTCATTACAGTTATACACATTTTCTGTCCATATAGCCTAATCATTGTTTCAAACACAAGATTAATGTAATATTTAATGAGAACATTTGCTTTATTCACCGAAACACAACGATATGATCTTTCAATTTAGTAGGACTACTTTTAACAATCTGTTCAGTCAATAGCAAACAATGCAAGATACATGTTTGTTGCTGATTACAATAACACAGGCTACAGATGCCACATAAGAAAATGCATTACCCAACTCACCATAATGTTTGTAATATTCGATGTGTTATCAAAAGGTGTGAAGTATGACACAGCCATGAGGTTTTGTGCACAGAATTTGCTGCCAGTACAGTTGAATATTCTTACTGTATCATATGACTGAATCTATACTGTAGTTGACCTTTATAAAGGTCAGTTACAGTAATGTGGCAGTCTCTCCCCTGTTGGCATATACATGGCATATACGCCGATCAGTCATAACATTATGACTGACAGGTGAAGGGAAAACACTAATTATCCCTTCATCACGGGTGTTGTTAGTGGGTGGGATATATTAGGCAGCAAGTGAACATTTTGTCCTTAAAGCTGATCTGTTATAAGCAGGAAAAATGGGCAAGCGTAAGGATTTGAGCAAGTTTGACAATGGACAAATTGTGATGGCTAGACGACTGGTTCAGAGTATCTCCACAACTGCAGCTCTTGTGGGGTTTTCCCGGTCTGCAGTGGTCAATATCCATCAAAAGTGATCCAAGGAAGGAACAGTGGTAAACTGGTGACAGGGTCATGGACGGCCAAGGCTCATTGATGCACATGGGGAGCGAAGGCTGGCCCGTGTGGTCCGATCAAACACTGTGTGGTGAGCCCAAATTGCTCAAGAAATGAATGTTGGTTCTGATAGAAAGGTGTCAGAATACACAGTGCATCGCAGTTTGTTGCGTATGGGGCTGCATAGCCGCAGACCAGTCAGGGTGCCCATGCTGACCCCTGTCCGCTGCAGAAAGCACTAACAGTGGGCGTGTGGGCGTGTGAGCATCAGAACCGGACCACAGAGCAATGGAAGAAAGTAGCCTGGTCTGTTTTATTGTACATCACGTGGATGGCTGGGTGATTGTGCGACACTTACCTGGTTTACCTAAAAAAAAGAGTAAGAAATCCAACTGATGTGAACAAAAAACGAATTGTTCAGAAACCTGAACTTATTGTTTTGAGAAATAAAAGTCTAATTCGAGAATCGACCCAAAGCGATTGAGAAAAACTTCAACAGTACACAATTAATGACAAAAAAAACTGGGGGTGGCATAATATAAATGTAACATATTGACAAATAATGAGAATTACATGACACTGAAAAAAGGGAAAATAATTGCGTACAGATAGTAACGTCTTTTCATTTAAAAAAATAGAGGTATAGCATTAAGATATTTACATTTGTGACTGTGGAACTTGGTGAGTAACAAAATTGGAGTAATTACATAAAATTGACCTTTTTTAGATTGATCATAATCAACAATGCCTATAGTACCACATCCTTCTCATGGCAATTCATACATATTTTACGAGATGGCTAAATTTTGCTAAATTGTACATATTTGACGAGTTGGTCAAGTCGTATGATTACGTACAAATTAACTACCCCAAACCACGCCTCTAAAACCACTCCAGTATAGACAAATCGTACAAATCCGTACGAGTGAGGTCGTACGAATTTTCGTACAGCTACCTTGTACAAATAAGTACACATTGGTCGTAAAATAGCATTGAATACAACACACATTCATAATAAATTTAATTCTTAATACATCTTCCATCCCATAGTCAAAGTGCGGCATTTCAGGCGCATGACTGCCACATTTTAAACTTCAACCGTTATGGAAGCTGTTTATGGTTTAAAGGGTTAGTTCACCCAAAAATTTTATTAATTACTCACCACTCATGTCTTTTCAAACCTGTAAGACCTTCATTCATCTTCGGAACACACAGATATTAAGATATTTTTTATGAAATCAGAGAACTCTCTGACCCCTCCATAGCTATTTAATTCACACTTTCAAGGCCCAGAAAGGTAGGAAAGACAAAGAGGATATTTTTCCATTTCTTTTGGGGATAACTGAGTGTTTGGTGTTTGCAGTTATAGTAAATAAAAATACAATTATTTATTTTACTGACTTAATTGTATTTAATGCTAAACACACTGTATTTGGTTGTTAAAGATGCATTAAGAAACACTAACTTAGGCAGCAACCTCATCAGATTTGAAAACAGTGAAGTCAGAGGGAACGTGAACTGCTGCAAAACAATGACACAACCAGGTACATTTTTTATTTTTTCCTCACAGCACCAACTTTGGGAAACTCATAAATCTACTAATCTAAAGTTACTGACATCTGTTTTTCTATTTTCCACATGCAGGTTCTTATGCAAAAAATACATACATAAAATAAATAAATATTTATAAAAATAAAAAAATAAATATTTCTGTTTGCACTGTCACTGCACACAGCTCTACAGACTGCAGTGTTGGGAGGGTTACTTTAGAAATGTAAACATTTTGAAATGTAATCAGTAGTTTAACTTTTCAATTACTTTATTAAAGTAATGTAACTGATTACTTTTGGATTACTTTTCTATTTTCCAGCACTGAATTTTTTAAATAATTTTAGCACTCTCAGACAGGTTGTAGCCTAAAGCTTTCAGCAACAATGTGGATTGATGTAATTGGCAGACGTAGTTAGCTGCAAATTTAAACAAGAGCCAATCATGCATCAGAATAGCATTGCCTTTAATTGGGATGAGACATCATGCTTTGTGTATTATGCAACATATCCTAGCTTTTTGCATAAAACCCCTTTTGTAATTATTAATATTTTCATAAGTTACTGCATATTTTTTCTCAGTAACTGTAACTGATTACAGTTACATTTATTTTGTAATTAAATTACGGAATCTGTTACTTCCCAACACTGATAGGCAGTAGTGTCATTATTTAGCTTGATTCAGTAAGTTAATGTAAGTACTCAGAATTAACTTCTTCTTTTTTTTTTTACTGTATCACACTCACAAGTCTGTTATTGGTAATAAAAACATTTCCACACAACAAAGGAACTGCACTATTGAGTGAATACTTTTAAAATGCACTCCATCTGTGCAACACTCTTTGCAATTCTTAAAAGTTCAATCATTCCTTGCAGAGGGCAGGTCCTGCAGATGGAATCTAGGAAAGTGATGGGGCAAATTCACCCAGGTGCTCTTTGGGGAATGTTGGCCTGCAGCCCAAAAGCATCATGGGATATTATGGAGATAGACGGAGACACATTCCAGAAAAAGCTAAAGCACATTCTGGTGAGCACCTTTTACTGAACACAAACTCCCTTCGCAATGACATCACAACATGGTTTGCTTACAATGCAGGACTGTACCGTAAACAATAGTGCGAGAGACATGATGGTGAGACATCTTAGTTCCGATTTTGTTTGGCTGAGAGTTTTAATACACCTAGAGGCTCCACTGAGTGTCCAGGTATTATGGATGATTCACAGCGTGGCACCGATAAAACAGTTTGTTTTTTACTCAATATAAATCTCTTCTCCTCATAAGTGCAAGTCGGCATTTGAATGTGGGAGAGAGGGAAAAATATGCCAGCACTCAAGACCTCTCTCTTGTGTTGTGACACACTGATACCTGGGCATGTCCCATCATGTTATGCTTTTAAAGCATGTATTTCACACGTTTGAGCTGTTCTTTAATTTAACATCAGAACCACTGAACAGATTTTCTAGGATTTAAATGTACGGTGACCGGGAAGAGACATGTTCGGTTCACTTAGTTTTCCTGTGGCAACATTAACTTGTGAGAACGTGTAAATATATGTTGTTGCCTTGAGATATTAATTAGTGGGAATGTCATATTAACTCGTGGGAACTACAAGTGTCTTTTATGTTGGTCACCATGATTTTCCCAAGTAAGTTATTTTCCTGGATCAATCATGGAACAACATTCCTGTCTGAAAATGTTGTACTAACCCTATCCCTACCACTAAACCTAACCCTACCCATAACTTACCCCTAAAATCAGAGGGAAATGATAGGTGAATTAGAATTGTGAAGAAGCCTCCAACCCAATTGTTGTAACTGTAAACTGATTGGTCGATTGGAATAGGTTAGGGTTAGAGTTAATACAGCATGTTCCTGGATCAACAAAGATGTTGATCCAGGTACATATTGTACTTGGTGAAATCACCTTCACCCTATGGTATTATGTAAGAGCACATTTTCCCACATATTTAGCACACCATTCACCAAACAGTGCAAACTTGTGTTCTCCCCACCTACAGCCTCTCCTGCTGTGACATGCAGTTGCCTTATTCAAAAATAATTAAAGAGTGAAGGACTTTGTTTTTATTTAAACGATGACAGCTTGTGTAGGAGTGAGAGAGATCTGAAAGTCATTTGTGCTTTATCCCTTGACATTCAAACTCATAACCAAAACTACAGGTGTTCAGATGTGCAGATAAATAAAAGGTAAATATATTGCTATATTATCATGAGCTGCATATTGTGCTGTTGTTATCAAACTTAATCCAAAACTTTCTGGAGAAGTCATCACTGATTATTGTTGTATGTGAGTCAGAACGGTGAGGTAATAATGGAACAACAGTTTTAAGAAGTGATTTTTCATTATTATTTGCAACAAGATCTGCATTTTCATGGGTTTAAATACAAGATTTTTGTTATTAAGAGACAATAAATGTACTTTCTGCTTTGAAACTTTCCTGGTAAAAATTAACTTAAAAATATGTCTCTGAGTAACAGGTCATTTATTTAAGCCACAAAATAAACTTCAGAATAAGCTTGATGAACTACACAATGCAAACATCTCCAGCACGTTTTATAATTACACAAAAATCAAACATAGTTCACCCCTTACTGAGAAAATATTTTTGAGCAAATAATGATAAATGATGCTCACTTGCTGATGGCTTAGCAACATAGATGGTAAGCCTGCAATGACAGACACTGAAGGACTTGCTCGTTGATCGAACTGTCTATTTGCCAGTTTAAATAAGAATGATTACACAATACTGTACAACTTCTGCTGCATGTAGGTGTGCTGTTGGTGTCGTGCCAAGACAGGCAGTAGCCTAACACCTTATGTAGTCTTCCCAATATTATGAAAAATACCATTTTATTTGAAGGATAGAATTTGAAGGAAATGGTAGGATACAGTGCATCCGGAAAGTATTCGCATGGCTTCACCTTTTCCACTTTTTGTTATGTTACAGCCTTATTCCAAAATGGTTTAAATTCATATTTTTTTCTCAATTCTACAAACAATATACCCCATAATAACAACGTAAAAGAGGTTTGTTTGAAATCTTTGCAAATTTATATTTAAAAAAAATTATTCACAGCCTTTGCCATGACACTCAAAATTGAGCTCAGGTGCAACATGCTTCCACTGGTAATCCTTGAGATGTTTCTACAACTTGATTGAAGTCCACCTGTGGTAAATTCAGTTAAAGGGTTAGTTCACCCAAAAATGAAAATTCTGTCATTAATGACTCACCCTAATGTCGTTCCAAACCCGTAAGACCTACTTCCTAACTTTCTGGACACGGACTGTAGAGTGGGCATTCACTTTCAATTGAAGGACAGAAAGCTCTCGGACTAAATCTAAAATATCTTAAACTGTGTTCCGGAGATGAACGGAGGTCTTACGGGTTTGGAACGACATTAGGGTGAGTCATTAATGACAGAATTTTCATTTTTGGGTGAACTAACCCTTTAATTGGACATGATTTGGAAAGGCACACATCTTTCTATATAAGGTCCCACAGTTAACAGTGCACGTCAGAGCACAATCCAAGCCATGAAGTCCAATTAATTTTCTGTAGACCTCCGAGACAGGATTGTATCGAGGCACAGATGGGGAAGGGTAAAGAAAAAAATCTGCAGCATTGACGGTCCCAATGAGCACAGTGGCTCCATCATCCGTAAATGGAAGAAGTTTGGAACCACCAGGACTCTTCCTAGAGCTGGCCACCCGGCCAAACTGAGCGATCGGGGGAGAAGGGCCTTAGTCAGGGAGGTGACTAAGAACCCGATGGTCACTCTGACAGAGCTCCAGAGTTTCTCTGTGGAGAGAGGAGAACCTTCCAGAAGAATAACCATCTCTGCAGCACTCCACCAATCAGTCCTGTATCTGTCACGGGAAAATAAAGAAGGATGCAAGTGCAAGTCAAATCTCAATTTAATGTCTCTGGTCAGGATACAATACACACACACAGACAGCAGGAGAGGCGACACAGGGACTTTGGTGGGCCGTGGTGATGATCGTGGTGAAGTCCGTGGGAAGAGATGATCGTGGTGACGTCCGTGGAAGAGATGATCGTGGTGAAGTCCGAGGAAGAGATGATCACAGGTGAAGAAGCCAACGAAGAAACAGAATCCAGGGACAAGACACGATGAAACAACTCCAAGACGATGCACACACGAAGGGAACCGAACACACACAGGGAACTCCAAACAACGATCTGACAAACATGAGACGAAAGACAAGGGAATAAATAGGCAGTCCCTGATAGAACACAGCTGCCGCTGATCAGTGATCAGCGCGGCGCCACGTGACAATTAACATGACATCACCACATACACACAGACCACAGAACGAGACTGCAGATCTACAACCGTGACAGTACCCCACCTCCTAGGAACGCCTCTCGGCGTTCCCAAGAGCACCTACCTGTCGATTGTAATCATCGATAAGGAGTGATCCAGGATGTCCCTGGCAGGAACCCAACTTCTCTCCTCCGGACCGTAACCTCCCAGTCCACCAAGTACTGAAATCCGCGTCCCCTCCTTCTCGAGTCCAGAATGCGATTGACCGAATAAGTAGGTTCCCGTCTACGAGAGCGGCGGTGGAGGAACCGGGTGGGCGGATTAATGTGTGAATAAAACACCGGCTTGATTTTAGAGACATGGAAGGCGGAATGAATTCTCCTGTACGCTGGAGGAAGTTTGAGTCGGACTGCCACCGGACTAATGATCTTGGTGACAGGAAGCGGGCCAATGAATTTGGGGCAAGCTTATTGTGGAGGAACGGAGAGGAATGTTCTTGGTAGAAAGCCACACCTTTTGACCAACGACGTATCACGGGAGGCTTCGACCGGTGGCGATCGGCCTTAGCCTTGAGTGCGCGCCCCACTTGGAGAAGAGTCTCACGGGCTCTTGTCCAAGTGCGGTGACACCTCTGGATGAAGGCGTGAGCGGAGGGGACCGCGACTTCGGAGTTCAGACTGGGAAACATAGGTGGCTGGTAACCTAAACTACATTCAAACGGTGAGAGGCCCGTGGAAGACACTGGTAACGAATTATGCGTACTCGATCATGGAGAGTTGCTGACTCCAGGAGGAAGGATTCTTGGAAACCAAACATCGCAACATTCTTTCCAAATCCTGGTTAGCTCTCTCGGTTTGACCATTGGATTGGGGTGGAACCCGAAGAAAGACTAACCGTCGCCCCAGCAACTTACAAAACTCCTGCCAAAATTTTGACACAAATTGGGGCCCCTGTCGGAGACCACATCCATCGGGAGGCCATGTAACCGAAAAGGCGTGATCAACGACAGTTACCGCTGTCTCCTTCGCAGAGGGTAATTTAGGTAAAGGGATGAAATGTGCCGCCGAGAACCGGTCCACCACGGTCAAACGCGACCGTGTTCCCCTGGGAGGGTGGGAGGCGGTGACGAAATCTAGCGCGATGTGGGACCAGGGTCTCGAAGGGGCAGACAGCGGTTGGAGCAACCCATCTGGGGGCGATTGGAAGTCTTACCAGTGGCACAAATCGCAAGCCAAAACAAAACTGCGAATGTCGCGAGCCATGGCGGGCCACCAGAATCGTTGCTTGACCAAAAACTGGTGCGATTAACCCCTGGATGACAGGCTACGTTGGAACAATGCCCCATTTAATGACACTGGACCTTAACCCCTCCGGCACAAATAAACGGTTCGGTGGGCATCCGGGCGGAGGCGTTACCCCTTCTAAGGCCGATTTGACCCTCGATTCGACCTCCCATGTCAGAGTGGAGACCACTAATGTCTCAGGAAGAATACACTCGGGAGTAGGCGGGGCGTTCGGAAGGGTCAAAATACGAGAAAGAGAATCGGGTTTGATGTTTTTAGAACCCGGGCGGTACGAGAGAGAAAAATCAAAACGTCCGAAAAAAAGTGCCCACCGAGCTTGCCTGGAGTTTAGTCTTTTAGCTGTCCTGATGTATTCTAAGTTCTTGTGGTCGGTCCAAACAATGAAAGGTACCCGAACCCTCCAACCAATGACGCCACTCCTCCAACGCTTAACTTGACTGCCAGCAACTCTCTGTTACCAATGTCATAATTGCGTTCGGCTGGAGATAAAGCGATGAGAAAAAGCGGCGCAGGGATGGACCTTGCTCGTCTGAGGGGATCGCTGGGATAGAACTGCCCCTACCCCACCTCTGATGCATCGACTCCACCACGAACTGACGTGAAGGATCAGGGGCTATGAGGATGGGAGCCGAAACAAAGCGACTTTTAGTTTGGCGAATGCAGCCTCAGCTGCATCGGACCACCTGAACGCCGTCGTTCTGGTGGAGGTCAAGGCTGTCAGAGGCGCGGCTAGTTGGCTGAAATTGCGAATAAACCGCCGGTAAAAATTAGCGAAACCCAGAAACCTCTGTAGGGCCTTACGGGAATCTGGGCTTGGCCAATCCACCACAGCCTTAACCTTGTCAGGATCCATGCGAATTCCCTCAGCTGAGACGATGTACCCTAGGAAAGACACAGACTGTGCATGAAACTCGCATTTCTCCGCCTTGACAAAAGCCCATTCGCTAACAGCCGCTGAAGCACTTCGGACGTGTTGAATATGTTCCTGGAGAGACGAGGAAAATCAATATGTCGTCAGGTAGACATATATGAACTGATCAACCATGTCTCTCAACACGTCATTGACGAGTGCCTGGAAGACCGCTGGGGAGTTGGAAAGCCCGAAGGGCATGACCAAGTATTCAAAGTGACCCTAGGGGTGTTAAACGCGGTCTTCCATTCATCCCCCTCCATGCGGACCAAATGATAAGCGTTCCTTAAGTCCAATTTCGTGAAAACAGGCGCTCCTTGCAACCTCTCGAAGGCTGAAGACATCAACGGCAAAGGATAAGTATTCTTTACCGTGATGTTATTCAACCCCGTAGTCAATGCAAGGTCGCAGGGAACCATCCTTCTTTCGCACAAAAGAACCCCGCCCCGCCGGAGAAGAGGAAGGCGAATGAATTTAGCTGCTAGCGAATCAGAAATATATTTCTCCATGGCCTCCCTCTCAGGAGCGGACAGAGAGTACAACCTGCCCTTAGGCGGAGACTTACCTGGAACTAAATCTATAGCACAGTCATAGGGACGATGCGGAGGAAGAGAAGCAGCCCTGGACTTACTGAACACTTCCTTCAGGTCTAGATACTCTGCGGGCACGTTTGACAGATCCACAGCCTTTTCCTGTAACACAGAAACAGACACAGAAGAACAAGCAGACCCAAGACAAGACTTATGACACTGAGTGCTCCACTCCAGGACGGTGTGCTGACGCCAGTCCACCTTGGGGTTGTGTTGAGTGAGCCAGGGTGTCCGAGAACAATGGGGGCCAGGGGTGAATCCATGAGAAAAAATGAAATAGACTCTGTGTGATTGCCAGACGTGATGAGGGTAATGGATGTGGTGGTGAGGGTTATGTTGGGTAATTCTTGACCATTGAGAGCGTTGACAGAAATCTGTTTGGTGAGCGGGATGATGGGTAGCTGAAAGCGACGTGCAAACTGTGTGTCCATGAAATTACCTTCAGCCCCCGAATCCAGCAGTGCGTGACAGGTGAGCGTGTGTGTGGCCCACCTCAGTCTAACCGGGAGAAGAGTGGATGTTGAGGACTTCTCAGCGGAGATCCCACCCGATAGTAGCCTCAATGTTACTACCGGGCTCGATCTTTTACCGGGCAGTTGTTCAGGAAGTGCCCAGCCCTCCACAGTAAATACACAGTCCTTGGGACCTCCGCCGCTCCTTCTCCTCCCGGAAAGCCGAGCTCTCCCTACCTGCATGGGTTCCGGATCGAAAGAGGGACCGACCGTGTCCTTGGTGCTGAAGCCTCGCGCCTCTGTCCCCGAGATGCGAGGTCGAACGAGGAAGTCTCTCCAGGCGGTTGATGCGGGCGTCCACCCGTGGGCAAGATCAACCAGTCTATTAAAACTCTGGGGTAAGTCCAAAACGTAGATCTCCTTTGGACACGGTCGGCCAACCCATGCAGGAAGATGTCCCACTGCGCCTCCTCGTTCCAGTTACACTCAGCCGCCAGTGTTCGGAACTCGATGGAATAATCCGCCACCGTGCGATCACCCTGCTTGAGGCCCGCCAACCGTCGAGCTGCATCCTTTCCGGTGACCGACGGTCAAACACTCTCCTCATTTGCGGCGAGTGTCTGGAACGAGGAACAGCACGGTCTTGATTCTCCCACACCGCTGTTCCCACAGCGCTGCCTGCCCGGTGAGCAAGGTTAGAACGAATGCCACCTTGGACTCCTCTCTTCAAGGTCCGTGGCTGTAGAGAAAAATACAGTGAACACTTGTTCAGAAAGGCTCTGCAAAAACTCGGCTCACCGGCATAGGTTTGAGGCGTAGGTAGGCGTGGTTCAGGTTGGTCTCCTTGCGTGGGTTGTGTGGGGGGAACGGGCGGTGTGGGTGGCACAGCGGGACCTCGAAGATCTTGTAGCTGCTGGGAGAGCTCGGACACCTGTGTCACCAAAGCCTGCACGGCGCTTCCGGTAGCGGAAATGCTCTCCTGCTGCTGATCCATCCGTGCAATGCTGTGGTTGATAAACTCCGTAAATGCCGCTGCGCTTGCTGCATCCATATTGTATGTTGGTCAGATCGTTCTGTCACGGGAAAATAAAGAAGGATGCAAGTGCAAGTCAAATCTCAATTTAATGTCTCTGGTCAGGATACAATACACACACACAGACAGCAGGAGAGAGGCGACACAGGGACTTTGGTGGGCCGTGGTGATGATCGTGGTGAAGTCCGTGGGAAGAGATGATCGTGGTGACGTCCGTGGAAGAGATGATCGTGGTGAAGTCCGAGGAAGAGATGATCACAGGTGAAGAAGCCAACGAAGAAACAGAATCCAGGGACAAGACACGATGAAACAAACTCCAAGACGATGCACACACGAAGGGAACCGGAACACACACAGGGAACTCCAAACAACGATCTGACAAACATGAGACGAAAGACAAGGGAATAAATAGGCAGTCCCTGATAGAACACAGCTGCCGCTGATCAGTGGTCAGCGGCGACGCCACGTGACAATTAACATGACATCACCACATACACACAGACCACAGAACGAGACTGCAGATCTACAACCGTGACAGTATCGTGAGCGCCAGACAACACATGACAACCTGCCTGGAGTTTGCCAAAAGGCAAGAAAATGAATCATGGGAAAGATGAATGCAACCATGTACAGAGACATCCTTGATGAAAACCTGCTCCAGAGCGCTCTGGACCTCAGACTATGGTGAAGGTTCATCTTCCAACAGGACAACGACCCAGCCAGAGCCCAGGCTTGAATCCGATTGAATATCTCTGGAGAGATCTGAAAATTGCTGTGCACTGACGCTTCCCGTCCAACCTGATGCAGGTTGAGAGGTCCTGCAAAGAAGAATGGGAGAAACTGCCTAAAAATAGGTGTTCCATTAAAATAATATAAACATCATCCTAAAATACACTACTGTATTTTGACAAAAGTTTTGGGAAGCCTGCCTTTACACATGAACTTTAATGACATCCCATTCTTAATATGTTGGGTTTAATATGGAGTTGGCCCACCCTTTGCAGCTATAACAGCTTCAATTCTTCTGGGAAGGTTTTTCACCATTCTTCTAGAAGTGCATTTGTGAGGTCAGGCACTGATGTTAGACAAGAAGGACTGGATCACAGTCTCAGCTCTAATTAATCCAAAAGGTTTTCTTGTTGGGTTGAGGTCAGGACTCTGTGCAGGCCAGTCAAGTTCCTCCACACCAAACTCCTCCATGTGTTATGCACCTTGCTTTGTGCACTGGTGGTTTTCAGTCATGTTCAAACAGGAAGGGGCCATCCCCAAACTGTTCCCCCACAAAATTAACCAAAATGTCTTAAAACAACCCCACACCATAACCCCCCTCCACCAAACTTTACACTTGGCACAATGCAGCACAGCAAGTACTGTTCTCCTGGCAACCGCCAAACCCAGACTCGTCCATCGGAATGCCAGACAGAGAAGCGTGATTCGTCTCTCCAAAGAACACGTCTCCACTGCTCTAGAGTCCAGTGGTGGCATGCTTTTCACCACTGCATCTGACGCTTTGCATTGCTCTTGGTAATGTAAGGCATTGATGAAGATGCTCGGCCTTGGAAACCCATTCCATGAAGCTCTACCACTAGCCTATTACATCATGGCTGAGTTGCTGTTGTTCACAATTGCTTCCACTTTGTTATAATACCACTAACAGTTGACCATGGAATATTAAGTAGTGGGAAATTTCACGAATGGACTGCACAGGTGGCAACCTATCATGGTACCACGCTTGAATTCACTGAGCTCCTGAGAGCGACCTATTCTTTCACAAATGTTTGTAGAAGCAGTCTGCATGCACAGGTGTACTCCTGATTTTAATATTTTCAATAATTTTCTATTTGTACATAGTTAACTAAGAGATACAATCCAGTACAATATATATTTGAAATAGGCAAAGTTAAATTATTTTAAAAAATTGCTGTTAAGTGGCAAATACATAAATAGGATAATATAATACAGCACAAGTTTCCTAAAACAGGCAATTCAAAAGATATGGTGAAGATTATCCTTGACTATGACAGGTGGAACTATTGGTTGGTTACACTTCAGCATCTCCGAGGCCAGTAGGCTGTTTATAGCATTTTATTTCTGCCATGTGCTTATTCAGGATCACTGCCACTGGAGAAAGAGTCGTTTTAACTGCCATCCCCAACAGAGTAGGCTATATATATGAAGCTCGGACTGTGATAAAGTGAGCCTGGTTCATTAATTGCGCTTATCTTATTTTAATACGTTAAAAGCAACAAACCTATTCAGGTTTGCCCCAGGGCTGTTTGTCTTACCATTATGGGCAGATTTGACCTTTTCATATACTATCCATGTTGTAATAATTATAAATGTATGCCTGAGTTCATGGAGTGCTTTAGTAAATTGCAGCGCAAGAATAAAACTTGGCCACCACAGCAATACTGTTGCTTTCATAAATAAATACTTTCCTTTCTTTTTGGACCAAAAACAGGATTGTGTGCATTTGGAGTGGCTATAAATGTCCTGAATTCTCAATTGAAAATAACTGTCACGCCTTCTCTATTCACAACATAAATAGAGAGTTGGTTTTCTAATGAGAAACTTTGCATTTCTTTGAAATTACTCTAATGAAGAGTAAAAAGAATACAAGCTAAAACAGCATAGTTGCTAAAAAATATAACAGTGTTTGTGATTTTGGTGGCTGCTTGTGGGTTGAGGCTGTACACCAGCAATCAAATTCTGGTTCAGATCCCGCTTTGGAAATGCTAGGAAGTCAACTTTCTACTGGACTAGTGTTTTGCATGCACTATTTCTGACCACTATTAAATGGTAAGTTAACCCAAAAATTATATATGACATTCTTCTTTCAGATAAAATCAGAGTTATATTAAAAATGACCTGGCTCTTTCAAGCTTTATAATAGCTGTGATTGTTGCTTTGTTTTTGAAGTCCATAAAAGTGCATCTATATCCATCATATAACTGTTAAATTAAAATACATTGTTTTAATGAAATGCCATTAAAAACATTTAGAATCATATGAACTATTTGCATGCTACAGGGAATTGCTTTAATGTTCTTCTTTTGCAACATTGCCTGACACGTCACATATTCAGTCAATAGTTTTTTTTTTTTTTTGCGTTTTTATATTAATCATTGTAATAGTTTTTTTTGTTTTGTTTGTGTGACTCACTTTAACTAAATTCATTTTCACTTATTTACATTTTTATTTTTATAACACCTGTATTGATTAGTGCTAAAAAGGGTCTCCGTTATTCCTCAAGCTTCCTCTAGAGCTCGGCGCTGGATGATCCACTCTTTCACTCTTCGGGCCCGGGGAAGGCGGGACCGTATTAGCCGGGCAGGGCGTTCTTTCTGCGGTCACAGGCTGCGTAGTCGTTCTAGGGGTGGGTCTTTCTTGGCAAAGGAAAACCCACCTTTTTCATTGTTTGGATCTCGAAGGAATGTAATGGTTTGATCTTGCGGCGTAAGGAAGGGGGGTGAGTGAAGGAACTAGCGAGGACCCTGCTGAGAGCTGATCTATTCATCCTCAAAAAGTCAAACGCGACTGAGTAGATTGTCCTTCAAGAGAGCTACCTCCGAAAAAATCTCTCTAATCTTCTCCTGGTGCTCAAGGTAAGAGAAATTCGAAGCGTTGCGATTAAGGTAGTTTAGTGGAAGGGGAGCTGAATGGTCGAAGCTTGCCCCCAGACACAACTCCAAACTGCGGCAACTTTGCCACCCTCCTCCCCCTCCTGTTCGCTGCAGCGGATGAGCTCGATACGCCGGACTGCGGTGATTTTAGTGAAGCTATTTTGTGGCTGATGTAGGAAATATAGCCTAGTAGCGATTCGGTTGTAAACTTAACCGGGACTTTCCAAACGACGGATGTTTAGTAGCGACAACTGAATGTTCTTATGTTCTCATTCTTATTTTAGGGGGCAGAACCAGAGATTCCCCCAGTATTCAGGTTGTGATGTTCTACGTCAGCAGCATCGCACTATGTAGCGAAGTAAAGTTTGCATATGTTAAAATTAACGTTACAAGATTTACGCTGTATTTGCACTTAATTTGTCGCGCGCGAGCATTGAAATGTCAAATCGATTTAAATTCCTCGCCACGTACTCCCGAGGTACGTTATCCTAGAATATTGTTTTCAAACAGGAAAAGTCGCTTTCTCTGAGAACAAAACAACAGAGTTCAGGAAAACTTGGGAGGTTAGAGTTTATATAATTTGATTTTATTTATACAGGAAGCAGTTTCCCTGTGCTTAACCTTGAACGCGTTTTTTTTGTACGTTTGGACAGAAAACTGCAAGAAAGTCAGGGGTGGGACTGTAATTATTAAGTCCATGTTCGCTTGTCAGACATACCGTGTTCAATTTTAATCTCTGTATCGTAACGTGTATCTTTTTTTGACGCAGTTTGTGCCTCGACCTGCACTACCGTCGGCATGGACGCGAATAGAAAATGTATTTCAAGCCGTTGCTATTAATGTTGACAGCCGTTATTAGAGATGCGAGGTGTGTAGCCTACATCACACACGATGACAGGCACAATTAAACGCGTTTGATGTTTTTAAACAGAAGCGTAACCTTACATGGCTCATATGTTGGCTTATATTAGAAGTGGAAAGTCCTGTTTTTGCCTTGGCCTAAAAATCTGGTGTTTATTTCTGACTTGCGTGCTGTAAGGGAAAGGAGGGATGAGTGGAGGTCAGGAAGAATGAGGCAAGGCAAGCTCATGTGTTTTGGCAGTCTGTGCATATTGGTGTGGGTTTTTGTCAGAGATTATAGACACATTAATTTAATTTATTTAAGTGAGTCGAGTCCTTTTAATTTGTTCACCAAAAATGTTTGTTCTTATTTGTTTAGTGACTCTTTCTGCAAGTTATACGTCGTTACGCCAGTAGGTGGCGAGAAGCGAGTCCCCGCATCATTTGCATACATAGTACGCAAAAAGTATGCCAGATATGCAAAATGCCTGAATACGCAGTATTTATGAAACAGTAGAAAACTCACACTACTTATGTAGCAATTACTTCACTATCCCCTCATACCAAGGGAGCTGAGGAGTCATTAGATTTGAAATGTAAAAAAAAAAGTCCCAGTTCATTTGTAAACGGAAATTAGATGTCTAGTTCAATGTTCAAAGCTGTTTCTTTTTTTGTTATGTTTGCACTATTCTATGCCATTTGTAGTTCATTTGTAGAAAATCTGGAATCTGAAGGTGCAAAACAATATTGTGAAAATCACCCTTTAAATTTGTCCAAACGAAGACCTTAGCCATGCATATTACCACTAATAATACTATTTTTTTTTTTTTTTTTACAAAATATCTTTATGGAACATGACTTAATATCTTAATATGACTTAATACCCTAATGATTTTTGGCATAAAAGAAAAATCGATCATTTTGACCCACACAATGTATTGTTGGCTATTGCCACAAATATAGCCGTGTGACTTATTACTGGTTTTGTGGTCCAGGGTCACAAATAGTGTGAGTAGTGTGTGTATACACTGAAAAGTGCGACAAGAAAAAGTGCACTTCAAATATGCAGATTATGCTCCTATTTAAAGGGGCTATGTATAGAATTCAGAAAACCTTGTTATTAGCAACACCGGTGGCGGTTAAGTGAACTGCAGGCAGCAACTTATTGCTTCCATCATACAACTGAACTTGATTCAAGGCCCCAACATACTCACAGCAAAGTTCTTTTTGTTCTTTGCAAAGAAGTAAAAAAAAAAGTTGGTGTTTAGATAAATTTAAATATGTGAATGCAATTTACCGGCATCATGTCGACAGAAGAGATCATTAAAATTACACCGTTATGATAGATTGATTATGAAGTGTATTTGAGACAATAGAGCTGCACGATTGTGGAGAAATTGAGAATCATGATTTTTGTGTCATGTTTCAAACAAACCACGATTCTGAAGACAACTAAACAAAATAACATGTAATTTACTAGAGGTTCTGACAAAATGTTAATTGCTGCAGTCTATTAATTCAATGACTCATTCATAAATACTTCACTTGTTTCATTACTGGATGAATTAGCATTTTTAAAACACATCTCTTGAATGAATAATGCAATAATAATTTTTTATTAAAGTTACTTGTCACCACCTGTCTGCGTAACAATGTAATCGATACAATCATCATTATTTGAAGTGCCATGTTACTTTCTGAAGTTGATTTTGATTTCAAGTTTGAATCTGATCATTTCTTTGAACTTTTATCCCGGTTCTTGTGTCATTAATATTAATATGAACACCGAAATAATACTGTGTGGTTAAAAGGATTGTTTCATATATTACAACGCAGATTTGATTGTTCAGTGTTTCTGTCAAAGGTTTTATAGACTTGAATCGTTGTCGTTTGGGAATAACATTGTGATCTTTAACGATCAATCGTTTAATGCCGAGTTCACACTGCCCAATTTTAGGCCCGATTTTTGACTCACCATCAGGTTTTGCGAAATCGCAGACAAATGCCCGAAACCATAGGCAAATCGGTGCTCGTGCACGCGAGTGACAATCACGCAGTGTGAATGATCAAAGACTCGATCAAAGAGAATTGCAGACAAGTCGCAGACACCCGCGAGATATTTGCCATGCTAAATATCTGGACCTGTCGGCGATTCAAAATCCTGCTGTGTGAAATGCGTTCTGACTGAAAACGACATCGGCAAAGACCGACAGCCAATGAGAGAGCAGGATACAGGGCAGCGGAGGTTCAGGGAAGAGTTATAGACCAGAATATCAGTATTTTAATAGATATATTTACAATTCTATCAAACCGAAACAAAGCCCAAACATTTGCACGTCCAGCCGCAGCAGCAGAACATTGCAAAATGACTTGTTTAACTCAAACTCTCTTGTACAGTCATGCGGTGTGAAACCCCCTGTCGCCGATCCATCGTGCAGTTTGAACACAGCAGTGACTGAATGCTACCCCAGATAGTCATGCAGTGTGAAAAGAGCTGTGATCCAAACAGTTTGAAAATCGTACAGTCTGAACTTGGCATAACTTGAGCAGCTTGCAGCTCCTCATTTGGATCTCACGTCTGATTTACACCGGCAGCGCTGACAATGACCTCATTCAGATATTGTTGCACAATTACAATGAAAGCTGGCACAAAGGATATCATGTAAGTGTAAATAACCAGTTTTAAATTATTGTCAAGGTGAAACACGTTTAATTTCTTGTCAAAACTGCGTCCTTCCCTTATTTTCCAACAGCCTTCGAGACTGTGGGGGGATTTATATGACGTCAACCTGTGAATGCAGATACGATGGCTGGATTGCGTTTACATTACACTGAGATCCGATCACAATTCGTCCTTGACTACCTCTGGACCAGGACACTAGTCTTTTCAATATGTATGTGGACAACACCCGGATACTGGTCGCATGTTAATGCCAGGTGTAAACGCAGCCTTGCATAGAACTGTAAAAACAATGACAACATTTGGAATGTTGGATACTTCACATTCTTAAAGGGTTAGTTCACACAAAATTGAAAATTCTATCATAAATTACTCACCCTCATGTCGTTCCAAAATAATAATTAAATTGGTGTCTATGGAGGGGTCAGAAAGCTCTCGGATTTTATAAAAATGACCTTAATTTGTGTTCCGAAGATGGTCGGTCTTATTGGTTTGGAACGACATGAGGTTGAGTAGTTAATGACAGAATTTTCATTTTTGGGTGAACTAACCCTTTAACTAGACAGTAGAGTAAATAACTAATAACTAATAACTCATTTAGTGGAAGGGGTCGTCTTCATTCAATAGATCCACTCAGATGTTATTGGGTCGCACTATAGTTAATCTTTAAAGGCAGGAAAGCAGTCGCATGGAAAAGACAAGAGAGAGACTAAAGCAAATTAAATAATAGTTGGTTTGTGAAAGAGTGTATAATTGTTTAATTAAAACTCTGATTCGTTTATGAACAAAACACTGCTAACACATATACACACAATAGTATGAATTTGTCAGGTAAGATGCGGTGTTAATGGTTGAGGGGGGGATGGGAAGCTAAAATGAAACACTAAGCACAGAGAACAGCAACCCCCATACAAGCTCCATTACATTAGGCAGGTGGGGCCCATAAAGCAGAGAGAGGGAAGACGAGTACAGAGGACCTGCCATGACCTGTCCCAGACTCAAATGCAGAACATTGACGGATTTACAGTAAGGCCTGAGAAACAGTGCCTCTCAAAGTGACTCCAGTCCAGAACACTTATCTATGTGTGTTTAGTATGAACATAAACTAGCCCATTCAACTAAATACCACTGCAGTTACTGGCACTTGACGGTTTACTACTTTTAGCTTTAGACTTAGACTATCTTGAATACACTGGAATTTGGTGGAGTCAAGATAAACTATTTGCACTTTCCTGTGAGTTGCTTTGATAAAGCGGCATCTATGCTTAAATGCTTTGAGATGCTTTCAGTGACTGACTAGAAGAAAGACATTTGGTGTTGGTTTCTGAATGGAAGTCAAAGGGATTGCCAAGGCGAGATTCTGTATTGGCATAAGTTAAAGCTCATAAAACTGCAATTGAAGCTCGGGGCTGGGGTTTATATATATATATATATATATATATATATATATATATATATATATATATATATATATATATATATATATATATATATATATATATATATATATATATATATATATATATATATATATATATATATATATATATATATATATATATATATATATATATATATATATATATATATATATATATATATATATATATATATATATATATATAATTTTTTTTTAAATATACACTGCTGCTAAATAGTTTTATAGACACAGATGCATTGATTGTTTGATGAAAAGAAAGTAAATTGCATTTATTTCAAATAGAGTATTTTGTAATGTAAAAGTCTTAAGGCACTGCATGTAAGTTTTGCTTCTAGAGGTCACTTTTTCAATACAATAACTAGGGGTGTATCTCGATACTGAACTCACAATATGATATGTATCACGATATTTTAAGCCAAAATAAAGTTGTTGTTTTATATATATATATATATATATATATATATATATATATATATATATATATATATATATATATATATATATATATATATATATATATATATATATATATATATATATATAATTATTATTATTATTATTATAATTAGTTTGTATTATGATTAAAGTAATAATTTTATTATTTGTGCATTATCAGATCCAGCAAATATTCCCCCTATGCATTTTTATATTATATTCAACATTATGTATAGTCATTGTATGATTCTATGTAATAAGTTTATTAATGTAATAACGTCACTGAAACTCCGTAAACTTTATTTTTTCCCTCATGCATTACTCGCGCTTTCAATGCAGGCAGCATTCTCACCCCATGCTCGCAACTCTCCAGTGCTCGCTATGTCCCGCCTCTCTCTATTAATACAGTTTGTATGAATGAACCATCTAAATTGCTTTGAATACTAAAACTAAATGTGATATAGTGATTTAACTGATGTTTGCGCTTTGACTTGGAGGAGTGCCGCTTTAAATGTTTGAGTGCCGTTCCAGCAGCGCGTGGACTTCATAAGATGCAATCACAGTTCTAATCGCAAGGAAGAGTGTCAAAATTAAAGAATTTATCCTCAACTAGTTACGGTTAACTTCAAATAATACTTATAGTAATTTAAAAATGTGGTTGCATTGGATCTGGACAGGAAGGATAATTCTGGGAGTTGGAAGGGGTGTGTCGCGATTCTGCCTTCTCACATCGCAATACAGGTTCGTGGACCTGCGTATTGCGATTTCATATCGCATATCGTTACAGCCCTAACAATAACAAAAGGCATAGCTTGGAGATGCCATGAATAAGCATGAAATCACAGGAGCTGTCTTTACTTCCACAGCCAATGGAAAGCGGGCATGTTACTCGCAAAAAATCAAGAAAACAAGACTAACTGTGTTGAGCTGCTATATAACAATGATTCAATTTCTGTAAATAAAGGTATCCAAACATTTGCTCACCTGTCTAATAAAACATAATATGTTAAGCGTCTTTGGTGTTTCCATGGTTTCCACAGAAGTAAAACCAGAAATCGAGGGTAACACGGATATGACATCATTGACAGGTGAAGCAATGACATGGGCCGTTACACTAGTTAAAATTCTCTGGATTCAATTATTGTGGGATAATGTACACAAGTCATCAAAATATATAACATGGTTCTAGTGGTTCACACGGAGATAGCAAAAATACTCCTAAATCAACCGCTTTGACTTGACTGCATAAACCTACGATTACAAAACAACAACGTAAACGACAAATCAAACATCATCCTTCCTTAGTGCGTAGAAACAATCCAACTATAATGTGCCTGTACATGAATGCAGCTTGCAATCAGTGATCAAGAGCGCATATACATGGTTTATTGTCTGTGTATCAATATAACAGACTCTCACGCGCTTCCTGCACGATCACCAAAATTGCATTTGGTTGCCACTTGTAAAATCTGGGCCCTGAAATAAAACCAGCTGAGAGCTATTAGTATTAGTGTATGAATGTATACACCTTCTGCCAAATGCGGACCAACCCTCTAGCTTTTTTTTTTGTCTGTTTCTATCGTAGCTTATCTCTGTCTGTCTCTCGTGTGCTTCCTGACCTCCTATGCCATTTCACTTCTTTCTCACCTTAGAAGGACAAAGGTTGTTTTATGATGAGTTGTTATTCTTGGTTATACAACAGTGCATGTGAACTTTGTCAGCTTTAGCTGAAACAGGATGGGTGGGTGTTCATGACAGAGTGAAGGCAGGGGCAGTTCTCGCTCAAGAGAAAGTTAGAAGACAGTTTGCTCTGATCAAACCTTGAATACCACTGTGCTGTAATCTCTGCCCTACCTCTCCACTTTTCTTTATGAGCAGGCCCTGCTTCTGGTTTTGCCAGTCTGCTGATTGCTTTTCCACTCGCAGGAAGCATGCAGCGAAATACTTGTGATGGTTATCGGTGTCCAATAAGAGTAATTACCAGACTTAGCACTAGACCCGGGGATTATGGAGAGGATAAATGACTAGTCTGAGGTTTAAATTAAATATTGTGGTTCACTCCTGTTGTTCCCTCTCTTTTTCCTCTCTTTCTTCTTTGCTCAAATGAACCGATAGATTCTGACACAATTTTGTCATTTTGCATTCATTCTGTTGCAAAATCTCTGTTCTCAATTCAGTTTTAGTTGTACAGGAATGTTATGGGACAGTTTAGTCCTTTACATGACATCATTGTTCTCCTTTCTCTGTGAGAATGAGGCTTTGAGTTGACACTTCTCCTCAAATTAAAAGGAAGTGAAATTTGTTGTGTATTTTACCAGATTTACCAAATGATACTAAGGTCATTAAACGTCATCGGAAGATTAGCTTTTGAAAACCTGTAAACAAGAACTCATCCCTGCACTGTCAATGACATTAACAACCAGTTGTTTATCTTGAAGATAGACATTTTATAGTCGGATAGTATACGTGATCTTGAAAAAAACACTTGACTCTTTCGGTAATTCTCTGTGTTCCTGCGAACTGTGACGTATAATGGTGTTTATTCTAGGAAGGATGACCAAAATTGGTGCACAGTTGAGTGTCTCTTCCGTTTTGTGCTGTCAGGAAGTGGGAGAGCTCGCTGACAGACATCCAGCTTGTGGAAGAGGTGTTAAAGTGTGAACACAAGAAGATTACTGCAGCTCCTCCCACACACAAACACACACTGAACCAGTCCAGCTGTCCCAGTTCGCCCTGAGGATTGATCTTCACACAGTACCAAAGGACTCAAATCAAGGGTGCTTCTTCTATGACCATGTTTACACCTGGTTTTAAATGAATTATGAAAATTCTGTATAAATTTATTCTCCCATATGTCGTTTCAAACTTGTATGATGCAAAAACTTTTGGAAACTTTCAAAGTTGACTTTCATTGTATGGAAAAAAAACAAACGGGCATTTTACAAAATGCTTACTTGTGGTCTTACATAATTTACTTTGGGTCATCTGATAAATTCAGGTGTAAACGTGGTCCAGAATGTGCAGTAAATTTACCATTGTTCAGTTAATGTTAAAATGCGATATGTAGTCATTTCAATAGGAGTCCAAGTGATTAGGAATTTTATGTGAGGGTGAAAGATTTGCCATGCAGATTTCACATTGTGCTCTGGTTGTTCACACAAATTCTCTGTATTGACCAGCAGACAGCTGTTTGGTTTGAAAGTGACTTCTGTGTGAAAAGGAATTCCTCTTTTGCACACAAATGAAGATCTGCTGCAAGGAGACGGCATTTCTGATGGCTGTAGCGAACTGTAATGGGCAACGTAGCTCCTATGATGTGGAAAAGCATCTGATGACATCACATCCTGTTTTTGGTTCTTTAGATGTCTTTGCTCTGTGTTGCACTCATATTTCTATGCATTTTGAGGGGTCTTGGCTTGATTTTTTGGTGCGCACCGGGGTTTGGATGGCAGTGTTCACGCTTATTCAAATGAACCGCACTAAGTTCATTTTTAAACCAAACCTGCCAAGTGTGAACTACGTTATTATTTGTGTGGCTTGTTGTGTCCCACATTTCCCAGCATTCTGTCTAGTGTCAGAAATGTATTCAAAATCAATCGATTGGCCACTTTTGTTAGGCATCAGCTATTTAAAAAAAAAACATGTCACTTGACCACTATTAGGATGGAAGAGCTCACAGCAGTTAAGTAATAGAGGCACAAAGCACGAGTCGATATCCTAAGTACTGCACCTCGCCTGGGATTGTCAATGCGCATGGATTTGCTCAGACCTGCTCCTCCTGTGATGTTTTACATCATAGAAAATATTTGTGAGAAGAGCTCATCAGATTCCCCAGCTCTAAGCACTCAAAGTCATCTGTAAAGGATGTCAAACGTCTTTTTTCCTCAAAAATGCCCCACCCTTTTTCACTATTACCTGCGCACAAACACTGCTGTGTTTACATTTGAGCATGTGTACAGAATACAGAAGGTTTAGTGTTCCTTAACGAGAAGTTAAGTGTGCATTTTACACCTAGAATTAAGGCCCCGATATATTCACGGCAAAGTTCTTTTTTCGTTCTTCACTTGGGTGGGTGCAAGACAAAGTTCGAAATACGTGACCAGAGTTATACTGTTAGCGAACATCCGATGCAACCCACTTTGCATGCTTTTTGTTAAACACAACAAAATTGTGAAAACGGCAGAACAGCATCTGATCATAGCAACAAAATATTTGCACAAGCTTTGCCATTCGGCACTCTAGTCAATTCACCTTTATTTATATAGCAAGTTCTACTACAACCCCAAATCAGAAAAAGTTGGGACAGTATGGAAAACGCAAAAAAAAGTGATTTCTAAATTTACTTTGACTTGTATTTCATTGCAGACAATATGAACAAAAAATATTTCATGTTTTGTCTGGTCAACTTCATGTCATTTGTAAATATGCATCCTTTCCTATCATTCTAACCTGCAACACATTTTAAAAAAAGTTGGGACAGTAAAGCATTTACCACTTTGTAATGTTGCCATTCCTTTTCACAACACTTAAAAGACGTTTAGGGACTGAAGACACCAAGTGATGAAGTGTTTCAGGTGTAATTTTGTCCCATTCTTCCTGCAAACAAGTCTTTAAGGTGGGCAACAGTACGAGGTCTTCGTTGTTGCATTTTGCGCTTCAAAATGCGCCACACATTCTCTATTGGAGACAGGTCGGGACTGCAGGCAGGCCAGTCAAGTACCCGTACCCTCTTCCTCCGCAGCCAGGACTTTGTAATGTGTGCAGAATGTGGTTTTGCATTGTCTTGTTGAAATATTCATGGATGTCCCTGGAAAAAATGTCTTCTTGAAGGCAGCATATTATTCTCCAAAATCTCTATGTACTTTTCAGCATTAATGGTGCCTTCACAGAAGTGCAAGTTACCTTTGCCAAAGGCACTGACACAACCCCATACCATGACAGACCCTGGCTTTTGGACTTGTTGCTGGTAACAGTCTGGGTTATCCTTTTCTTCTTTGGTCCGGAGCACACGGCGTCCATTCCTCCCAAAAAATACCTGAAATACTGATTCAAAGAAACGTTGAAATACACGTTTACACTGTGTGATGGTCCATCCCAGATGCCTCCGAGCCCAGAGAAGTCGAGGGCGCTTCTGGACACTGTTAACAAAGGGCTTCCTTTTGGCACAGTACAGTTTTAACTGGCATTTGTGGATGTAACTATGTATTGTGGTACTTGACAAAGGTTTGCCAAAGTAGTCCTGAGCCCATGTGGTGATATCGCTTATAGGTGAATGACGATTATTGATGCAGGGCCGCCTGAGGGATCGGAGATCACGGTTGTTCAGCTTAGGCTTGCGCCCTTGTCCTTTACGCACTGAAATTCCTCCAGATTCCTTGAATCTTTTAATTATGTTATGCACTGTTGAATGTGAAATATCCAAATCTCTTCCTATCTTTCTTTGAGGAACATTGTTTTTAAACATTTCAATAATTTTCTCACGTATTTGTTGGTAAACTGGCGATCCTCGGGCCATCTTTGCTCCTAAAGGATTAGACCTTTCTTGGATGCTGCTTTTGGACCAAATCATAATTACAATCACCTGTTGACATCACCTGTTTCAAATCACATAATTATTTTACCATTTTACCTCATTACTAGCCCTAAATTGCTCCTGTCCCAACTTTTTTTGAAATGTGTTGAAGGTCTGAATGACAGGAAAATATGCATATTTACAAATGACATGAAGTTGACCAGGCAAAACATGAAATATTTTGTGTTCATATTGTCTGCAATGAAATACAAGTCAAAGTAAATTTAGAAATCACTACTTTCTTTTTTTATTTGCGTTTTCCATACTGTCCCAACTTTTTCTGATTTGGGGTTGCGTAAAGCAGCTCTTGAGTGCTTTGCTGTTTTCACTCATGGACTTCTGACCTCGACGGACTGAACAGGAGAAAAGAGTTCCACATGAAAAAAGGCGGAGACTCCACACACACCTACGTATTACATAATCGCTACAGACCAATGGTAGTACAAAGGTGTTTAGCAGCTGTAGGTAACTTTTCCGAAAAGCTGTTTCAAACTCCCGAAACGAACGCCAAACAAAGTTGTTTTGGCCTGATTTTGTTGAAAATGACGTCTCACCAGTTTGTTTTTCAATTTTGCTTGAATTAAATCAGGGCCTTTAGGATATTTGTTGGTGACACGATTACAAGTGGTCTGCCGGGACAGGTCACTGTTCACCAGTGGTAGTAATGTGCATCTCAAATAAATTGTCAGCAAATGATTCCTCATCAACCTTTGACCCTGTTCCACACCCCCTCTCTGTGACACTGTTGAGGAGTGTGGGTGTGAGAGTGGAAGTGTGTTTGAAATATATCTCTAAGGTCTCCTGAAATAGCGCAGCTGAACTGGAGTGATGCACACACAGCAGCCCACATGCTCTGTGATGGTGTAATGTTCCCTCAGTATCCTGGACGGCACGCCGGACACAGCTGCAGCAATCTGCCGAAGTGATCATATTCAAGTTCATTAGCTTCTGTGCATGTTTGTTTTGGGTGGAGATAGGGAATTCCATCAGGGATCTGGCTGATTGATCTCAAGCACTGTCCTGATTTCCTTCTTGTAAAGTCTAGTGTGCTACAGAGGGATAATATTCCTCTTACACAGTTTTAGTATAAGAATCACTACAAATCACTTGATTTGTTTTGGCTCTATAAAATGAAGCAACATTGAGAATATTGGAATGATTTGAATGCATTTTATATGGACATTAAGATTCCTTAAAAGGGTCATGGTTTGAGAAATCAATTTTCCCTTGAGCTTTTGATATATAAAAATATACCCACAGGATATATGATATCTACATTTGATATCCACTGATTAGGTGTCACAGGCTGGAGAAACAACACCTCAAATACAAAGGATACTCCAGCCTGTGCAAACAGACGCGCAATGTCATACCCACGTCACATATATAAAAGGTCATGGTAATAATATAAAACCTTGTATTTACCTTGTTTCAGAGCTGAAAACTTCCTTGTTAGTCAAAGAAAAGCTTTTATTGACAGCTGGCTCAGCAAATGATAGATCTGTGAATGTTCTTACCTGCAATTATTTGGAATGTTATTTTACCATACATGTCTGTTGATCAGACTCGGACATGTATGGTAAAATAACATTCCAAATAATTGCAGGGTGGATGAGAGATAAATCATTGTGTTCGTTTGATAAAGACATTTTGCAAGCCCTGTGGGCGAATCATTACGGTTGCAGTTTCTGCACATTGGAAGTTTTCAAAACAATTCCTCACGTGTACTGACGGGGGAGCCGAAGCTCATTATAATATGCAAAACTGTTATCCAATCATAGCAGTGGCCGTTTACTTCCAAGTCTTTAATGCGGCACACCCATAAAAACCGAGCGTTCCAGGAGCTAGGCTCAAAACCAGGGTCGAAAATAGCCTTTTATTTATTCATTATGTTGTTTTTGAATGTAAAAACCACACAAACGTCATAAATAAATTCTTACTGATCAAAAACTTTTGAACAGCAGTGTATATATTATATTTATATGGTTATAGTCATGTAACCCAGGGCATTTGTGCAGGGATTTTCCTGCATTGAAAATATTTTGGCAGCCAAAGATATATTTGATCATTTGATGTGATGTCCTGACGTTCTGCAGTACTGGTACCCACTGATAGCCGTCTGCTTTGAATGCCGCTGATAGCCGTCTGCTTTTGAGTGTTTATGTTTACACTTTGTGAAGAGCATCAAAGGTTTCTATTTACAACGTGTTTTTGTTGTGTTAAGCTTTGTAGCCAATTACAGAAATATCTGTTGAGCGTGTGAACACAATGACGAATCAGATGTTTAAGTTCGTCAGAATTCACTCCACACTGCCCAAAATTAAATTTTTGTTCAGAGTGGGTTCTGCACACTTGTGAATCCTTTCATTATAACCAATAAATTATAAACACAAAATCTGAGATTCTAGCTTTCTCTATATAGTATATATTTTTCATGCAAAGTTTCAAAGATTGACAACCGTATTTAAATGCACAATTGAATCTGATTAACAGTAATAACCATAGCAATGGACGGAACAAAACAATCTGATACTGTATGCCAATGATCTGTGCATTAAGTCTTGGAGTGTAAATGCAAAACAATAGACCTAACACTTTTTCTATGTAATGCAACTTTTCAAAACTTATAAAAGTGATTCTTTTTATTTCATGAATAAATTGGATAAGTTAATATTTAAACTGTTTCCACATTTATTTTGGATTTATTGTCAGTACTGGGCTTTGCACTGTGTGTATGGATGACCGTGTACCGAAGACCTTTTTGACCCAGGATAAACCCTGTTGTGTGCATGTCTTACCAAAAGTCACATCCAGTGACCACGGATTCCCTCATCATTAACCATAAGGCTGTTGTTTTTTTAATTCTGTGCTGCATTGCCTATTTATACCCTCCACATGGAAACACAAGCAGAGACTCTCGGCCCAGCAGGTTCAGGCATAGGCGCAGGGAAAGAGTCCGTGCCCTTCCTCCCTCTGCAAAGTTTCTCACTGATGCATGAACTCTAGCTTTTGCCACGTTGCTGTCTACACACAGTACTATAAAGTACAGAGTTAGTGTTATTGAATAAACAGTACATGGACCCATCTATCAAAGATCTGACGGATGAAAGAGTTTTTGGAGAGTGAGCCATTGCCTTCATAATAATTGTTTACTGTAATCCAAGTGTAATGCAGCAAGAAAAATGTACATAAAATCTTGAACATCTGCCATAAACATTGTGTTTAAGCTCTATAAAGGACAGCAATACTCAAATGTTTAAGTGTACTTGGGCCCTGTCCTAAATGCCATCCATTTCCTGGTTATGATTCAGTTTCTTATACTGTAAAACCATAAATGCAGAACAACAACTTTTGAGGAATAACTTAACATATCCTTTGTCTTTACTCTCGTTAAATGCAAGATGCCTCTAGTGTGGTTTATCCAGGGACAACGGAACTGTGCTATCTTTAATTAGAGGCAGGATAGCTTTGACCTGTGAACTGTGCAAATATGTTGAGAAAGTTTAAACTGAGGCTAACACACGTTTGGTCTGCTCTGGTTCAAGGCCTATTATACCTTATCTCTGATAGAAAACATGTTTCTACTGTGACACTCGATTGTAAACATTTTCCTGAGTTCTGTAATGGTTTACATATGGTTGGGATTTTTTGCCATTTAAAAGGAAAACTCTGCCCTGCATGTCCCTTCCTGTTCAGACGTCATGCCTGGTAAAACTTTCTCTGCTTCTACCCTTACATCTGCAAGGCGATGTAAAAAAAAAAAAAATAGACTGTTATTTTATTAGGAACGACCCGCAGAGTTCTGTGGACCTTTTTCTGTCAAAAAGATAGTGTGAATAAAAATAAAACCCAAACAAAAAGCAGTATATCTTTGAATCTTGTTTGGAGTAGACAGAGTCAAACGTCTTCCAAGAATTTTCTACAAAAGCTCTTTTAAGGAAACAAAAACAAAATAGAAGTGACCTCTAGAAATGGCACACATTGTATGCAGATGTTCAGAATGTTGGTTTCCCTATTTTGAAGAATATTTATTAGAGAAATGTAACATATTCAGGACATCTTCCAAGAATGTCCTACAAAAGCTCTTTTAAGGCAAAACAAAATAGAAATGACCTCTACGAATGGCACACATTGTGTGCAGATGTTCAGAATATTGTTTTCCCTATTTTGAAGAACATTTATTTGAGAAATTGACAAAATGTTACCATTAGGAATAATGTGTGACTGGATGGAGCGAGACTTCCTTCTTTCACAGTCAAAATAGATGCTTTTTTTCCATCTGGAATGGTTTATTTATGATTAATTGAATACTAAGTTCTACTACGTCTCATGGATGTTTGCTGTTGGAAAAAAACTGCTTAAAGAAGACTGTCAGACATAAAGTGGACAAGATGGAACCTTTAAACATGGGAATTCAAAACATTTTAAAAGGTTCAAGAGCAAGGATCTTGTGTCATATTACTGTTGTGAGTCTGAATTCTCTGTACCGGCTCATATATTTATGTCTGAGGCCTCGGGGGGTTTTATCAGGTGTGTCCAAGTCTACGAGGGCCGTTCTCTCTCTTTTCTAGTCATCAAAGCCAAGAGATGTCAACTCAAACCAGGCAGTGCAATGATTTCTCTTCCCTTCTCTCATTCTCTCTGTTCTTGAGGTATTTTTGGAACTTAATGAAAAGAGAAATCTGAACCGCTTGGCCTTAAAAGGGATGTTTGGGTCAGCTGAGTGGAAAGTTGTGTTATTAATGCGTTTGACGTCTCTCTCACACTGTGTTTTGTTAAAGAGGCTGGAGAACACAGGAATGCTCTGGGTTGGACCGTTCAGTTGGGCTGGACTTGATCTTTGGGGAGGGAGAGTGGAAAAGGGGCATAGTTAGCATTTTTTAGAAGCCATTCTAGCTCACTTCAAGGTCCACTTTTTGCCCACTGGGACATTCTATGGATGAGGCTTGTGAACAAAGTACATGTAACTCTCAGAATTATTTTCTGTACGTAGGACTTGAAAGTGTATTTACTAGAGAAAAACAGCATGAGTTTTGCCCATTAAACAAATCTCTCTGTCTCAGCAGAAACTTTGGGTTTTTAACAGCTCATCATGTGGATACTGATCTCTTTCTTGTGTCTTTCCCTTATATGATCCCATAGAATATGATCCCATTCTAGAAATTGTACTCAGTCCATGAAGAAATATTTGGACTGTATGGGAGACTGTTACAGTCCATTTGAAAGCATTATTAAAGAATGGATGGCAATGAGATTGGAAAAGTATTGGTGGTTTTCCATGATTATTATCTATAATTGTGATGAATTATAGAATGATTGTGAGCTGAAGAAATGAGTCTTTGTTTGTTTGAGGTTGACTTTTTGTGTAGCAGAGACAAATTATTACTGGTTGATTTGTGAGGGTCTGTTTTGTACTTCAATTACATTTAAGATAAATAAGAGGGGGGGATTATAAAGCAACATGTGAGCAAGTTTTTAGAAATGTTCCCTTTGCATTCATGTTGGTTACATAAACATTTTATCCCATTTTCGAGAACTTTAAATTTAATGTTGCAAAATTGTATGTGTTGTAACATCAGAATAACATTTTTCTTACACCTTGAATACTTAATTCATTATTACACAACTTAGTATTTTTTAATTAAATCTATGTTTTAATAAAATAGTATCAAATATCATGATTTTTTATTTAATAAACATAAATAAATGTTTAAAATATCATGTCACTGACCCACTGCTGTGGTTAGTTAATGTCTGGCCATCTCCATGTGTCATTGCAACAAGTTCTTATCTCACTGAAAGAGGAGTGGCTCTGCTGCTGCTACTCAATGAAATGATCAAATAAAATAAAACAATCACTGATGTCATTGTCTCCCTGACAACACACACAGGATAAGACCAAGCTTTTAGAACGCTTGGTGATGCCTGGTGACCTGCATTTACATTGGAATGGCTGCCACACATATTCCACACATCCCACTTTTTGTTGATTGGATTTAGAGTTGTCAGTCAGTCGGAGTAGGACTAAAGGCCTGAAGAAAAAAATCTTCTTTTTGATCTTTACTGACAGTTTTTAGACACACTTTTTAAAATTTTATTTAATTTATCCCCCCTATCCATTATTTACCAAACATGAAGATATTTATTAATAAGATATTGTTAAAGGGTTAGTTCACCCAAAAATGAAAATTCTGTCATTAATGACTCACCCTAATGTCGTTCCAAACCCGTAAGACCTCCGTTCATCTCCGGAACACAGTTTAAGATATTTTAGATTTAGTCCGAGAGCTTTCTGTCCTTCAATTGAAAGTGAATGCCCACTCTACAGTCCGTGTCCAGAAAGGTAGGAAGTAAGGTATGAAAAACATCATCAAAGTAGTCCATGTGACATCAGTGGGTTAGTTAGACACTTTTGAAGCATCGACAATACATTTTGGTCCAAAAATAACAAAAACTACGACTTTATCCAGCATTCAATTCTCTTCCGTGTTTGTTTGAATCCCGCTGCTGACGTAAGACGCTGCTGCTGTGTTATCTGGTGCGTCAGAGCGTCCATGTAGTCTGAGGGAGATGCACGCTTTGCGTCTTATGTCAGCAGCGTCACTGTGGACTCGTGAATGCGGATTCAAACAAACGCGGAAGAGAATAGAATTCTGGACACGGACTGTAGAGTGGGCATTCACTTTCAATTGTGGCTCTCGGACTAAATCTAAAATATCTTAAACTGTCTTCCGGAGATGAACGGAGGTCTTACGGGTTTGGAACGACATTAGGGTGAGTCATTAATGACAGAATTTTCATTTTTGGGTGAACTAACCCTTTAATAGTCATATAGAAGGAATATATACTTGAGGAATAATTTTTATTATAATTAATGATACAATATAAAATATGCAGTGTAAAAATGAATTTAAAAAGCTAGATAATGTAAAATAATGGACCAAGTACATCTTGTCTGGAAAATGAGAGAGCAGACGGTATGACTTCTTTAATGTTTTGAAAAGTCTCTAATAGTGTATACCGGTACTATAAAAGTATTGCGATACCCTGCTATTAAAAATGGATATTACATTTTATTTGTACCGGTACTGTAAGAAGGACGGCACTCTAATAAGAGCAGTATTTCTTAATTTGCTCCGTTGCATGACAGCAGAGTCAGGAAATGAATTCAAGTATTCATTTTGCTAAAAAAACCTTTTGAATGGTAGTATTTCTATACTGTCTCTCTACAGCAAAGACACATGGGAGAGACAACTAGATGGATAGATAAAAATCAAATGGGTAGAAAGAGATTAAAGAGTGTCTGGATGTATGTGAGAGAGGGAGAAAAAGGGGTGGTGCAGGCACCTGTATCAACATCCTGAAGCTGACTTTCTTAAATCCTGTGCTGTGGTTGGTGGGATTGATTGGGTGGGGGGTATCAGTGCAGACACACTGGAACAGGAAGCAGCATGTAAGCGGAACACATGGGGAAATTCAATTCCAGACACTCTCATCTCCTCTCTTTTTCTTCTCAACAAGAAACAAGCTCTAGTAGCCACATTTCTGACAAAGAGACAGATTGAGAAAGAAAGAGTGAACATGAATGTAAAGAGGAAAAAGACAACAATGGGTGAATAAAAGAGAGAAATCGGAGCTGAATCGGAGTTGGCTGGCGTTTTACTCGGTGGTTGGATTCCAGCGCTGCTGTCAGTCCTTGTTATGTCATCATCCGTCATCAACTCTCAGTCCAAGAGTGGGACAATAACTCCGCGTCTGTTTCTCACGTCCGACTTTCCATCTGTCAACGGTTGCTCTTTGATTAAAAACCTCATTAGACACACAATGTTCAACCTGATTTGTTTTGGTTCGCCTGATTGAGTGTCAGCAGGGCTTTTGTGAAGTGTTTTAGCATTTGTTACCATGTACAGAGCAACATGTCAATTTTGATTTAAAAGCGTATTTAATTTCCAGTTTCACCAACACAGAAGAAAAAATGGTCTAGGGCTAGAGAAATTGGTTTGTTCTGGCCCCTTAGACATGCTCAAACCAGAAATGGTGGAAAGGTGGTATGAGAGGTGGTGTGCTGTCACCATAGATGAGGAGAACCTTCATCAGCGTAATCCGTCTGAAATCATTGCCAGCATTGAAACTTTCCTTACATCTATAACCCTGGCTTAATAGAGTGATGCAGGTATGACGTCACTTTGTAGGCCAACCGGCAGTTAGCATCGCGCTGGTTCCTCGAGGAAAACCAATAGGATTTTCCCATAGGCTTTTGGATTATTGCAAAAAATGAGCTCTGTGATCAACAAAAGTTTGATACGGGCTAAACGTTTTGTCCATCAAGATTAATTGTCACAGATGAACACAACTTTTATTAATTTTGAAGCCTAAATGTAGTCGTTAAAGTAAAAGGCTAAAGGTAGGCTATAAATGTAGTAAAACATTTTGCCATTTTAACCAAATCCCGTTAAAAAAACCCATTGACTTCTGGACGAGGGAACCGGAAGTGCTAAAATGCTAACTTGCTTCCATGTTTTGGCATACAAAGTGATGTCATACCTGCACCACTCTATTATGAATTTAAACCTGGAAATGAATAATATAAATATATATATTTTTTAAATCAAATAAGTGTTATAATGTAAAATGAATAAGATTTTGGAACATTCCCATATTATGTTAGATAACATGATCATCAGGTTTTACGTAAAATTGTTACGTTTATGCAAACAAAATATCGAAATACTTTACTTATTATTTTTTATAAATACATTTATTTTATATTAATGGTTAATTATTTATATTTATACTATAAGTGAAATATTTTGTTCTTTTAATTTTAAAATGCAAAATAGGTAATTTTGTACTATCGTGGTGTCAGACATTCTGATCCCAGTGTATGTTATTACCATCTTCATATTTCTAGTATAGTAGAAAAGCTCTGTTCTTAGGTTAGGTGTCTAATGCGTATGTGTGCTTAAAACACCCATCATTTTCCTTCTCTCTCTCTAACTCTCGCTCTCGCCTCGTTCTTGCTCTCTCAGCATGCGATCTCATGGCCCTTCTGTGCTGGATTGTTTTTCTCTGTGATCAGTGAAAATATACATGTTCTCAGAGAGGAATGTACAGGCTAACATGTTGCAGGTCCTCTGTCTCTTCTCTCTCTTTCTCTGGTGCTCTCTTAAAGTATAAAGCAGCCATGGACTTAGCAGACCTTCCAATCTCTCTCCCTCTTTTCAGTCTGATAGATTGGTGGTTTAGAATCTTGAGAGGCGTTTGTATTTGAGGGGATTTTGGCACCGCGCTGATGCTCCTAAAAGAGGGATGTTGTTGATTTTGGCTTGTGTTAAGTGAGGTTTGCTGTGTCTGACTCATAAACACATCTTCATGGTCTGACCATCTGGATGACGATGCATCTCATTTCTCTTCCTCTGTTACGCACTCACATATCAGTCTCCTTCTCTCCCCCATACACACTCATCATTTCCTCTTCATCCTTTTTATGACTATCTTTTCAATTCATTTAAAGTAGTTCATTAATTTCTTTCATGCCTGACGTCGCTGTGGCTAAATCAAAGTTGGTCTTGCCTAGCTGATTAAAAGTGTTCTATGTCCTCTTCTCTATCATTAGTTTCTTCCTGATATTTATAACCAAAAAATGAATACCTGTGTTCAGTTGGTTAAATTCCATACCGCATTATGTCATTCAGATCTGTGGAAACCCGTCGTTAATCTGTCTGAATATCGGTTTGTATTGCGCAAAGGGCGTATAATTATCTTGTGTGAGATACATATCTTTTCAAATTTTAATACATTATGTCTTAATTAGAGAGGAGGCAATTATGTGTTGTTCACAAAAGGAAACATGTATTGAAATGGAATTTTTACAATTTCCTATTGCTTTAAAGAGGTAGTTCAACCAAAAATTAGTTTTATGTGATTATATACTCAGCCTGTTCCAAACATGTATGACTTACTTTTTTATGAACACGAATGGAGATTTTTTTTTCCTTTTATGGCCATTCTTATGGCCAGATTATTTATGGCCATTCTTTTCCAAATAATGGATGTGAATGAGGACTGTCAAGCTCCAAAATGATTTTAAAATGCTATAGTCTTCTGTCATACAATTACAATTTTTAGCCAGTGATAATCTTCTCTTCCAGTGAGCTGTTAACTGCTGTGGATGGATGTCAATGAGCTGGACTTAAAAGGGACATATCATTAAAATTTGTCTTTTCCATGTTTAAGTGCTATAATTGGGTCCCTGGTGCATCTAAAAAGGACAACCCAGTAACTAGCGAGTACAACTAGCGAGTTGGTCACTGTCCGCCATTTACTTCGTACTTGAGCAGCTGTAGCGACAACTATAATTGTCTTGTGCGTTGCCTGAATGAGGGACAATTCAAGGCATGTTTTACTAAAAAGTTAAAGCTCAAGGATGGATCAATACCAACTTTTTGTGATCCAGTTTATAGTCTCTGGGGCGATACTGGTCACAGCATGCACTTTATTACAGTTCATCTGAGTTGTTTTACGGACATTAAGTTTACCAGTTTATCAGTGGGCATTTATCTGAGTCTGGTTCAAACTGAACACCGTTAGTTTCTAACATGTTCTGTTGTTGTCGCAGAGCTATTGAAGCTCCGCCCTCTTCTTTGAAGAACAGGCAGGGAGTTGCAGGCTTATTTGCAATTAAAGGGACACACAGTGTGTTTTTGCTCACCACCAATAAGTGGAAATTTTAACAGGCTATAAAACATGATATGTGGGGTATTTTAAGCTATAACTTCACATACACAGACTTAGTTTACATCTTATAAAAAGGGGCATGGTTTTAAATGGAAACTGTATCAACTAATTTGTTGAAAATATCTGACACAAAAGAACGATTTACATACCATTTGGGCATTGCCACTTCTCTCAAGAAATCATATCCTGCCAAGGGGAGTTAGGGCAAATAGCAAGATTTTCAATAAATAGTGTCTTAAATTTAAGTCTGTTCCTCACAGAAAGATGAGGAACAAACTTCAATACAAAAAAAAAGTTATTCACAACTTCATAAGCCTTGGTTTCAAATGGACCACTTTTATAATGCGTTTGTGCCATTTTACGGTTGACAGCTCTAGTCTTCTAGTCCACTTATATATTAAGCTATTCTTCAAAAAATAACATATTGTGTTCCACAGAAGAAGTAAGTCATACAGATGATTTTGATTAAATAATAAAACTATTTTAAATAATAAAATAATAAAACTATAACTAAATTATTTAATTAATTTTAGTCATATTTTGTACAGACAGAGTTGCTCTGTCTCATCATGTCAAACACTGGTCATATGACAAATAGAGCGGTCATCAGTCTTCCATAAACTGTGCAATCAGTCAGTTAACGATTATTATTTCAGTTTCTACCCGCGGCCCCAAAGCTGTCAGTCTGTCAGCCGTGCAGCCTGGAACTATGTCAACATGACTCTGACCTGACTCATTCCCACCCATAATAGGATATAGGCACAGCCTCCTGCTGCAGCATCAGTGCCTTTTGCAGAACAAAGTCTTTGTCTTTGTCCTACAAAACACACACACACACACACACATTGACAAACAGAATCAGGAATTCTTTAGCAGAGAGAGACTGCCCAATTCCTGATGGATATCAGAATTCCCAGACAGTTTCTTCCAGTAACTTCAAAGGAGGATGAGGCAATTGTCTTCCTAGGAATTCCGTTCATTTGCAGGCTGTTGTTTGTGGGAAGTGTTACCAGTTGTGGTATTCTGAAACTTTTCAGTTGTCGTTTTTTTTAAAACTAATTTTCACAGTTTTTCACATATTCCTGTTCCTGAATTGAAGCTCTAGTAATGTGTATGTGTGTCCACCCAATTATTGAGGGTAGTTTGGAGAGAACTGCACAAACATACCACACATTCAAGCAAATCTTTTTTTCTGTTTGTTTGCTTTCCGTCTGTTTTCTACCCCAAAGTCAAGACTGAAATCAGTGCCAAAGGTCAAGCATATTAAACGCCCACCCACTTTGATATATTCATTCCTCTTTTTTTCTCGTTCTTGCTCTGGAGAATGCAGTGTAAAGGATGCCGTTTTATCATTTTGGGCTTCTGGTATTGTGTTTGTAGGTCATGCCAACCAGATGGATTTAGAGGGAAAAGGCTCTTTTTTCAGGCCTTATAAGGACATGATGCAGGCAAATCTCACATTTACCATTTGCACTTGGCATCTCTCTTTCTCTCCACTCCCCCTCTGCAGCCAGGCACTTTACGTGGATTATATAAACCTGACACAAAAACTATTCCTGAATTTATACAGTCAAACCAAAAATTATTTAGACGCTATAGTTCATTTATGTAAGTGAGGATAGCAAAATGAAGTAAACTGATACATTATACCCAATATACAAAATACAGTGGACTACCTGTAAAATGTATATAAATTTGGGACTAAAATTATTCAGACACTTTGACCTGACCCTAAAGGGTTACTTCAGTGATTTAGAATTAAGCTTTGTATTTAAACTGGGCTATTAATGTAGTAGAAATGAGAAATTATTTTTGAATTAGGTGCGTTCTAGACTGAGAAAAGACAGAAAATGTATTTTTGTCTCATGGGTATGAAAGACAACAACTCCCAGAATGCACTGCTTCACTGCCCTCGAGGCCATCGCTACTGGATTACTGGAGCACTTGATCTTTCGAATATACTCCCGGGTTTCTACTGATACAAAGCCATATGCTAAATCGCTGAAGTAACCCTTTAAGTGTTTTTCCTTTGATTGCTAATGCAACCTTTTACACCATAGACTGATCAAAATGAAGCATTGATTGGTAATTGGTTGACCTAAATTGGTATTACCTAATTCTGTACTTAAATTGAACAGCTGATTGGTTGATCGTAATCCATTACATACCTTTCTATCAAACTATCAAACATTATCAAGATGAAATTGTTCTGACACAATTTAACTCTGAGTTCTTGTCATATCTTATTACTGTTTTCTATAGCGATTAATCTGTGATAATGTGAGACATTGTTGAAGGTGTCTGAATAAATTTTGGTTTGACTAGGCTGTTTTCACACTTGGTCCTTTTCAGGGGTCTGAGCACGGTTCGCATGATCTTTGGCCCATATGTGAACACTCCAAACGATCTCAGACCCCTTAAAGCGAACTGAGCCGAGACCATCTCGGGAGGTGGTCTGGGAACGCCGATCTCATGTTATGGTACGGTTCGCTAAAAACACACAATCTGAATACAAACCGCTCTGAGCTTACTAGGGATGTAACAAGTACCAGTACTTCGAAAATTCGGCGATACCGGTAGTACAGACTCCCGAGTATATCCGGTACCCGCAGCTGCGTTCAGTCACTTCCGTGTTTTAAGCACAGGGCTCCAGACTGTAGCCAAATATATAGTGTCTGTGAATATTAAACAGCAAAATGCCATTTAAATATTACTCCTACATGTTCTGTGTGAATGACGGGCGGAGATGCGCGGGCGCTATCTTTGTAGTCGCTGCCATGTGTCACTATATGAGGACACAAATGCATAAACCGTCACTTCATGAGCATTTACCGTTTAATTTGAGAAATTGTCATATCATGAACACAGACACTCAAAGCTATTCACGGCAACCCGTCAAAATAAAAGTTTGGTGTAATGTGAAGAAATTGACAGAATATATTAGGCTACTGTTGTAGCCTACAGTATATTTAGCTACGTCTCTGTTATAATAAAACGCCTCTACTACTAATAATAATTATGCGTAGATGGTTGCTTATTTTTCACTTGATCTTTTTTATAAACAATGTTTAATTTTAAACAGCATACAGCCTTTAAATGTTTATGTATTATTTACTTATAATGACTATCATCATAAATAATAAACTCTTTGAATTTAATTACATTAAAAAAAAAAGAGTCAAATAAAATAAAAATAAAAACATTTTGCTGTGGTACTGAAATTGGTACAGAGTACCGTTAAACTTTTATGGTATTGGTACCGACTACTGGAATGTTGGTACCGTGACATCCCTAGTAGTAGTATTCCAATTTTTTTTATATTTTTGTGTAAAAAAGATTAACAACTCAATCCAACAGTATTTGTAAAGAAATGTCATAAAACAAATAAAAAAAAATCTTTACAAAAAAATATCTTGGTTACTGAGACAAACACAATGTAAGTGAATGGGATCAAATGTTGAAGCCCGTAGGGTCAGCAATCGAACACTGAACTGGACTAGATCCAAAAAACAACAGTCTGAACACAAAGGGGTCTGAGACCACATTCTTACTAAAGTGGACCAAAAAAGGATCGGAGTCCTCTTTCAGGTACAGGGACAGTGTGAGTCTAAAGAGAACTGGGTCCTTTTGCACTTGGTTCACCTTTTGGTCCACTTAAAGGAGTCTGAGTTCGGTTCTTTTTAAAGAGGACCCAAGTGTGAAAACACCCTAAAACATGTGGCAAGTTCTTAGAGATGTACTCTTGGTTTTCAGGTTGGTTTTACATGTTTATGGAAAACAATTTTCCCTACACCTTAAATATGCGTACACATCTTAATCGTTTTATTTTAAAAGTTTATAAAATTGTTTCACGATCATTTTCTTTTAATTATTAATTCATAAATATCAGTAGGTTTTGGGGGTTCTCACCACATGAGATAATACAATCTTGCTTTACCATCAAAAGCTCTTATCTAATATTTATGTGACTTAAGTCACGTCAAATTACTTTAATCATTAACGGTTATTTTTTTCTGAGAAATAATATATAACAATAATACATAGATGAAATTAAAAAAACTACTTCAGAATTTCTTTTCCAGAATTGTATCCTTTTAATTATGCTTTTTTCCCCTCTTCATTATGATGTCAGGTTGTGTTACCCCGACGTTACGTTTTTGACTTTATGCCCCATTCGCCAAAAATAAGTGTGTTGTCTTTGACCCAAGCTTTTGTTTTTCTTCAGTCTTCTGTAATTGCTCATCCAGTTGTAAAAGCGGCCTGTCATTTGAAATCACATTCAGGTGAATTCCTTGGGAGGTGGTTGTGAGTGTTTTGCATGCTGCGCAAAGTATGTGTGCAATAACGCATTAGAGAACATGTTCTTCAGGTCGGACTCAGGCGTTTTATTTAACATTCTTGCCTGTCAGAAAATACGAACATAAAAACAAAGCATTCAGCTGCCAGTCTAATGTGCCAGCAGACAACAAAAAAATGGATTCCAAAGATGTTACAAGGTTTTTCTTTTCTTCTCTTGAATCACCCATTAACTCACTCATCCCTCCTCCCTCAGTTCTCTTGCAATCTTTCTTTCTCTCTTCTTCGCACTCTCTCACGCACACACTCGTCGTTCATGCCATCTTTTGAACCTCGTACCACTTCTTTGGGCGTCCCGAATTCCACGTGTTTAATTCGGGCATTCCTTCCCTTTGCTCGCAGACAAAACAACAACAACAAAGAGCGAAAATTCTCTGGACCGTGAGCTCGCCCCTTCTAATCACTCACAGGAAATGGGCTCCTGAACAGCATGAGAGAAAGAGGGCAAAACATGCTTTGGATATATTGTGTGGTGAGTTTATGATTGTTTATGAATGTAGGTTTCGTGAGCTATATCTTTGCTTTAAAGTTTCTGGTAAGGGGTCTTAGTGTGGTTTGTTTAGGTAGTTTTCAAAACTGGATTCCGAATGTGATTAGTAGTAGTTGTTCTTGATAGGTTGGTTTTTGTTCCAATCAGCTCACTTGTTGTTGGCACACTAAGCTGTGTTTGCTCATATCTGCACGTCCATAATCTGCTTTTAGGCTCGTCCAGACGGACACATTGGTCAACAGATAGTTATGAAATTCTTTGGATAAATTATTTTTGCAATGCTCCCTGTAATACTCTATTCTGATTGGTCAGTTATAGCATTATTTGAATAGTTTTTAAAATAGTTGTTTAGTGATGAGCAGAAATACCAATGAGTCAAATGATGAAGTCACTCAGACAAGTGTCAAAAGGTCTTTTTATGAGAAGTTTGAATTAAATGTACTTGTTCTTTACTTGATGCTTATTTACAGGTCTACAGTATCATTATGATCTGTATTCCTGATAAGTGTGTGAGTGAGATATAGAAACTAAATGAAAATATTATGTTTTAAGAGGGAGAAAGAAAAATGAAATGTACTTGATCTTTACTTGATGCTTATTTAATCTTTACTTGATGCTTATTTACAGGTGTACAGTATCGTTATGATCTGTATTCCTGCTAAGTGTGTGATTGAGTGAGATATGGAGGGAGAAATGAAAAATGAAAATATTATGTATCAAGACAAGAGGGAGTAAGAACTATAACAAAGCACCACTGAGTGTCTGTGGTCTGAGTGTGTGTGTGTTCCTCTGGCAGACCTCTGATTACCTTGGCCAGTATCTTAAAAACTGTTTATTCATCAGTGAGGGAGAGCAACACTACCAAACACACATGCTATCTAAATGAGGACTTACCATATATTTTTGTCATTTACATTTATGTCATTTATATTTATTTTATACGTTCTATATTAAATATAGATATACACACTAGCGATTTAAAAATTGGGGTTTATAATATATTTTTAGTTTTTTGAAAGAAATCAATACTTTTTTTAATTTAGCAAGACAATGATTGATTCATTTAGAAATGGATGTAAGGACATTCATAATGTAATTTCTGTTTCAAATAAATGCTGTTATTTTTTAACTGTTTTGAAAAAAAATTATCACATTTTCTACAAAAATATTAAGCAGCACAACTGTTTTAAACATTGATAAGAAATGTTTCTTGTTATCAGCATATTAAAATGATTTCTGAAGGACACTGAAGACTGGAGTAATAGCTACTGAAAATCCAGATTTGCCATCACAGGAATAAATTAGATTTTAAAATATATTGAAATAGAAAACAGCCGTTTTAAATTGTAAAAATATTTTACAATATTACAGTTTTTTGTTTGTTTTGTTTTTCTGATCAAATAAATGTAGCCCTTGCTGAACAGACTTCTCTCAAAAACATTACAGACTCCATATTTCAGAATGTGCTTTTGAAGCTCTGTCACATTTTTAAACTTTTGGAGACAAAGTTGTTCCCAAATTCAGACTCTTCATAATTAAATTATTCTGTATTAATTGTCTCAACAGCTTCGTTTCCACCAAAATTACCCGGTACAATTTGTCCCAGGAACCTTTTTCCCTTAGACCTGCTGTTGTTTGCATTTCCATCGCGGTCTTAAGTACCGTGAAGATTAGTCCGGCGATGTAGGACTGCGTGCAACTTTCCAGTTCCCACTGGATTTAGTCCTCCGCAAATACACTTAATAAAGCCTGAACCTCACCGTTGGTCCATCGGTTGTATTTTTTAAACTCCATTTTTTATTTGAATGGCAAACGACTCTTACTGGACGCACCGGAACATACTTTTAGGTTGAAATAAAATGCTGAGTGAACTCAACCAATCAGCATGTGCAGCAACCGAGTTCCACCTCCAAAAGTTCCTGAACTTTGAAAAAGTACTACCTTGCGAGCAGGGCCATTTTTGAAGGGGAACGTTTTTCCCGGAACTTTATTTAGACCCTGGTTCCTGCGGTTGGAACACACTGAGTACCACCCCAAAGTCCCTAGTTCCTGAGGAAAGTTCTCACGGTGGAAATGCGGCTAACCTAATTAAAGTTATGAGCATTGAGTTTGTTTCACAGCAGGTTGCGATGACTGACGATAGTAAGGTGAATTTTGCATCTGAAATTGAAATGTGTGTCATACCAATAAAAGAGTGAGACACACCAAATCTCAATGCTTTACAGCTTCATAGCTGAATAGGGAAGGAACAGTGGCGCCGGGTTTAAAGGAAGTCACACACAAAGGGTTCAGATGGACTCTGGGACCGTATACACACTAACAAACCATTTCCTCCTCACAACTCACACATTGAGAATATGTTAACTGATTTTACACTAGCAATGAACTTATAACTTATCTGCATGTCAAAGTTAGAGAATAAAACACATTTTAGGAATGCATTCTTTCAGAAAGTGTCAGTGAAGAGGAGTCGGTTATTAGTACTGTAGAGCTGTAAACACACCACCATCATCAGCAGTCTCTAGAAATCTCTCTGTGGACAATAACCTTTGATCTTTGAGGAATGCTAAACTGTCTCGGGATTGTTTTGTTTTGCATTGTTGGCGTAACGTTCTTGTACCTTATTCAAAATGATATTGTACTTTCCATGTGCTTGTAAGTGTGGCATGAAAGTATTATGCCGTATTTTGTGGCACTTTTGTTGTTAGGATTTTTTCTCTTGTCTGTAATTTGTCCAGGTGGTTTGCCCTGACATTTGGAGCAGTATAAACTGTCAGAAGGTATTTTAGTCTCTTGGGGTTCATACATTTTAGTGGATCTCGTGGATTAAAGCTTAGAACCCAGATGAGGTTTAAATCCTTTTTTAACTGTAATAGTTGTGGTTTTATTTAGGTAGTTCTGCTGTAGTATATCCTGCTGTGCTGTAATCCCCAAGCAGCAAAAGCAGGTCACCTAAACGGAGCAGAAGCTTGGTTTCTGTGTCATCCAGAGTGAGACCAGGAACTGTAAAGTGGTCACAAATTCATGTAGAGTATAGACAACTGTTTAGAAGTTTGGGGATTTTTTTATAATGATTTTTTTGCTTACCAATGCTGCATTTATTTTATTAAAAACAGGAGCATTGTGAAGTATTATTACTATCGAAAATAACGGTTTTATATTTTAATATATTTTATTGTATTCCTGTGATGGCAAAGCTGATTTTCAGCATCGTTACTCCAGTATTCAGAGTCACATGATCCTTCAGAATTCTTTTGAATATGTTGAATCGGTTCTTAATAGAGTGGTGCAGGTATGACGTCACTTTGTAGGCCAACTGGCAACAATTAGCATTACTTTTTAGTTCCCTCAAGAAAAACCCAATAGAATTTCCTATAGGCTTTTGGATTATTGCAAAAAAACAAGCTCTGTGATCAACAAAAGTTTGACACTTACACGTTTTGTCCATCAAGATTAATTGTCACAGATGAATACAACTTGTATTAATTTTGAAGCCTAAATGCAGTCGCCAGAAGTAAAAGGCTAAAGGTAGGATATAAACGGTAGGGGTGTTGAAATTAATCGTTTGATGCATCGCAATGCAGACGAGGACGATTCGATATGGGACAGATATGAGCTGCAATTTATTGATCATCAGCTAATTTCAGATTCAAAGACCGCAATATGAGCGAGCGCGGCAACAGCACTGGTCAGATCATTCAGTGTCTTTAAATTAATATGATTTTATGTTGAGCACCTACGACTTTACTTTCGGTTTAATTTGCGGTAGTTTGTGCGTTGGCTTAATGAAGAGATACTCGTCTGTGGCGATGCGTGCTGCGGTAGCGCTGTCATATCTATAATATGCTCTCATACGTTTATTTGTATTTTTTTATATGTGTGATTTCAACAACCAGATGCATTTAGACTTTAGTATTGACTGTAATGCGGACCAGACCACCTCTTAAAGTGGCTTTTAGTATTTACTTTAGTGTATTTGTTCTAAATGCTCCTGTTGTCTTCTGTGCACAGACTTGAGTTTTGTTTTTTTGAGCAGGTAAAATGAGTGGTTCAGTTCATATATCTGACTTGTATTTATTGACAAAGTTGCATACATGAGGATGCGGTGCATCGTGATGCATTGTGATATCGAATTGAACCAAATTGATGACATGATAATCATAATCGAACCGAACCGTGAGACCAGTGTAGGTTCACACCCTTAATAAACGGACTACACCACGGAACGTCACCATCACTAAGCTTCCAAAAACTCTATCAGTTTATATCTCAAAACATTTTCCCAGAACGTTTGAGTTAGACTAGTTTATAAGAGCACAATTATGAGCATAATGAGTCTGTAAAAGCAGACTGCGTTTACCCGTTCTGCGTGATATGACGTTTAATCTCCTCGACCGTCTCTGTAGTCCCATTTAGCCACTTGTTAGCAACCACCTTTTTCAAGACACGTAACAGCTTCCAAAAATTACGAGTGGTGTAATACTGATGTATTTTATGTCGTAGAATAAAACATGAAAGTGTCTCGTGTTCACCACAGACCTTATTTCAGCCAAAGTCCCATTCCTAAAACCCCTTGACTTCGAGATGAGAGAACTGGAAGTGCTAAAATGCCAACTTGCCTACAAAGTGATGTCATACCAGCACCACTCAATTATTATCAATATTGAAAATGGTTCTGTGATAAAATATTTTTGTGGAAAAGATTTATTTTCAGGATTTTTTGATGAATAGAATATTCAAAAGATCAGCGTATGAAATAGAAATGGGGTGTAGCACTACAAATGTCTTAACTGTCACCATTGATCAATTTAATGTATAATTTACTAAATAAAAGTTATAATTTATTGAACTCTCTTAAAATGTGTTGGTGTGTAATGATAAGATCAGCTGGGAGAATTCCTGTCCTTAACCGCCCGCTTTATCACAGCCACACCTTTTAAACATTGCGTCATTGTTACACTTGCACAAAGAAATCCACACATTTCTATTTCATTGAATGATATGATCTTCACTGTACCGTAAAAAATGTTTTTCCCTCATTCAAGTAGTTTGGAAAAACAGAAAGTGTTATTAAGGGCGTGTGAAGAAGACATTATAAAAGAGTCATATTACAGGTTTTAGGTGAGTGATTTATGACAATGATTTTGCTTTAGGACTTAGATTTTACATTTGACATTTCTTGTAGTTTATTGCACAACAGTGAACAAAAAGGCTCTTACAATCAAACATTGGAATGCATTATATTAAATGTAAAATACAAATCATTTTATATATATAATGTATATATTATTATTATTTACATAAGTTTTGTTCATGTTTGATTTGAAGCACAACTTAAACTTCACTATCCACACATTTATAGTTAGTTGCGTTTACGTATTAGCATTTTTCCTCAGAACAGGCCCATTTTAATGTCGTGACCCATCAGTTTTGAACCACTAGTTAATGATATAGCATACATTGTTTCATTCATTTCCTTTCCTTTCCTGTTTGCACTGCCAAAACTAATAATGAGGAACAATTAATCTCTCTCTGATGTCATAATGTTTTTCAATAGGGCTGTGACGGTGGCAGTTTTGTTTTACCACCGCGGTAGTCTAGATCTGTGCCAGTGAACGTGACATCCGCACCACCATGGTGGGAAAGCGGTGGTCGGTGAAACTATTTTTTGTATGTGAATGCTGTTTTACGTGAATATTATGACAGGAGTGAAGCACAATGATTTATTTACAAAATAAATTATAGGTTCGCAATTAAATGTTACCTCGCAGCCATGGAAACATAATATTAATGTATGTGTATACCCACTTTCCCAACCACCACGGCACCGCCGGAAGTTTGTCCATTACTACCGCGGTGGTAAAAAAACTGCCACCGTCACAAACAGACAGACCTTCTCTTACAGCTGTCAAATGGCACAGAAACGTGTTATACAGACTCACACAGAGTTTTGTAGCCCTTTGGATGATTGTAAATGGCAATTATGCACAGTTTTCAGTAATGCGTCTGCTGTGTTCAATCTGCTGATCCTGAGGTCAAATGCTTTGCAGTTTAAAATACACTGACACAGCATGCAGCGCTTCAGATACGCCAGTGAAATTTTCTATCCCTGCTTTATAGGGACCTAAACTGGTATTCTCAGAAATGCACACATAATCAAAACACAATTGCAAACATACACACAGCGAGCAAGCCTCTAGACTTCTCTCGAAATCTCCACAGAAACTCAAATAACAGCATAAATTCTGCTCAAGTACCTGCGTTTTAATAACAAACATGTGTGGTGGATCTCTCTCTTGCTCCCTCCATCCTTTCCTGTTTGTTAAGTGCGTATGTTGGGCTGAAAACATTTCTTGATTTGTTCTTTGTTTGTGTCTGCTGGGGTCAGTGACCTGTGAGATGGATTTGTCTCTTCACTATATCAAAATGAACGTGTAAATGTTTGTTGCAAGTCAAGAGGTATAAACCTCAAAATACTAAGGTAAATAACTTTTTTTTGTATTACTTTTTTTTTATGTTTGTTGTTTAACTTATTTGTCGCTGTTGTCCAGGAGATGGAGGAGAGTGTGTGTGTGATGTTCTTGCAGATTCAGGAAGACTTGAGGGAAGAGTTGAGAAAGATACAAGAAAGACGATGAAAGATTATTAACGAGGAGTAGCGTGACTATTTAACATATTACTCCTGTGCACCATTTATGCAGTCATGTCAAAAAGATTTGAACCAGTTTGGAAGAACAGTTTCATGCACATGTGGTCACAGCTGCTTTCTGTCAATTTTGCCAATAATTCAAAATCATTTTCCCTAACTCTCTCTCCCTCGCTGTCATTTGTCTCATTTAGACTTGCATTTCATCATTACAGTTGCACACAGTAGTAAACATTTTTTCAATGTTAAATTTATTATTGAACTTTCACATTTCTGTCTGCATTAGCATAATTTATGGAGAAAAAAACAAGGACATGTTGTGTTGTACTACAGGGGCCTCAAAAGTATTTATTTGGACACTAAAGTTACACATTACCAATATATGTCTTTATATAGCAAAATATAAAAACAAGTGGTCTTTAAAAGAAAGAAAGAGAGAGCACAGCTAAATTTTTCAAGCAAAACTTAAAAATAAAGTAGCAGCTGTTGGATTTGAAATGATAAAACAACAGATATATTGTTTAAAATTTGAACTTTCTGGTTGTCAGATGTCAGTAAATCATGTTAATATGTTAAGCCTATGTGATGAACCACACACTTGTAGTTAATCTGACGTTCAGTTGGTTAAAAGTAACGGAGAAAAATGCCTCAAGTTAGTTCTGAGAAAAGCTCTAGCATCACTTGTTCGCTTGATATGTTTTTATCTAAAGCAATAACATTAAAATATTTTTCAAGCGTATCTTAAGTGTCCAAATACTTTCGAGCAGATTTGTATATTCACCAAGTTTGTAATTTGAATGGTTTGTTTGCTTATATATTGATTTGTGTATTCCTTTAAAAGAGTCCTGTGGTCTCGTTTTTTTAATCTTTAACTCTTGTGAAAGTCCAAACAAATCTGAATTCAACATGTCTTTATTTTAAACACTAGGCTGTTGTTTTCTCACCAGTCTTTTTGTAGCCTTGCTGTCTGCTCGGCCGTTCAGACGTACAGCCCCACTAAAACATCAGACTTCCTGTCCTTACTTTGCCATTTTTCCAAGCGCGGTGAAGAGAGGGAGAAGAAAATGACATGACTGCACAGGAAACAACAAACTGAACATTATAGGCTGGTTTTTGCTTTCATGGAAAAATGTAAAAAATTGCTGCTTCAAGCTTCAGGTTGCCACTATTTTGTGGCTTGTCAGTTTTTGCCAGAACTGCACGAGTTCAGAGGAGGCCAAACACACACTCTCATCATCTCTCTCTCCCTCGCTCTCACTTTTTAATTCAGCTTGCTTTCTTGACTTCTAACTGTGCAATATTGAGTAGGGCTGCGCAATATATCGAAATATCGCAAATGTACATATAACGATATGCATATCGCAACGGCTCGCAATATCTGAATGATTTTAATAGGCTACTTCAACATTGTGAAAAAGTGTATGCTTTAGGTCGACGCACATAGCAAAGAATAGACTGGGCACACGACTGTTACTTATGTGAGGTATTAAAAAGAGTTATTAAATGCAATAACTTGCGAAAAAACCACTTGCAGTCTCGCGCTGTCTGACACACACTGAAACATGCACACAAGCCATCTCTCAGAAAGCATGTGATCCCTTCAGTTGTTTCGTGCCTTGTTACACACTCAAACTGTCAAATACACACAGTTATGTCAAAATGGCTGTCTTGATGAGTATTCATGTAAACACAGTCGGTTATGCTTTAAGTAAATGATATCAGCTGGGGAAGAAACCGAATGTGTGTCAGTAGGATCAGTGCATTAGGTCTATTTGTGACATACCATTTTGCTAAAACACTGCTGGGCACTTTCAGAAGTTGTAGCAATGCTTTCTTTTCCTAGAAAGAATGTGAAACACATAAATGGTATCATTCTCAGTTTTTAAATATAATTTTAAATTGATTTTACACACTAATAGCAATATCGTATCGAATATCGCATTATTTAACAAGGTATTGCAGATCATATTTTCATTCAATATCGCACAGGCACAGCCCTAATATTGAGTCATTTCAGGTGTCTGGTGTTAAGAAAAGTTTAATTTTACGCAGATGAGCGACGATGTTGTTCAGTGACTTGACACTAGACCACACGTGATCAGCCTCCATTCAGATACTTGGCATAATGGAGAAATGTATGTGACTGTAAATTATTTCACTATTCTATGCATTTTATTTTCGGAAACAAACTGCTGCAATTTATATACACACAGTTACATTTTTAACTGCCATTTCTTCTCAATATGTAATGGTTATTTTTAGCAATGATTGTTATTTCTTATTTTTCCCTTGTATTTGTCTTAGTTGGGATAGTGTGACTTTAAACCTCACCTTGCAGTGATCACAAATAATTTTTAATCTGGAATCCATGTTCGTAAAACAAACTGTCTTTTTTGACAGAGTATTTCTTTTCTCTGTATTTTTGTGCTGGGGGGATTATTATTAAGGGTTTTTTTAAAGATAAAGAACTACAGATTGTCCAACCAAACTAATGTCAAGTGCAGGGGAAAGTTTTTTTCCCCCTTTCCTCCTGGGAAAGAGAATATTCGTGAATCGTGAGGCCGACGGATTTCTTAGCATGGCTTGGACTAATGATATGGTGCATGATTGCATGCATGGTGCGCTTAAGAAAGAAAGTGTGTGTGTGTGTGTGTGTGTGAGAGAGGCTAGAGGCTAGAAGCTAAGAAGCTAGAAAAAAAGTATTTGCTTTGCATTCAGGTACTTTATAATTCATTGATTTGGTGAAATCCTGTTTGTGCTTCTGTAGCGGTTTCAAAGGGAAGGGAATGTCTTATTACCCACCTTTAGATTTCCAAATATGAAAGGACCTTGTCATTTTTCTGACGTGTTTTTAAAGGTGCAGTGTGTAATATTTATGATGATCTATTGCCAGAAATGCAATATAATATACATAACTATGTTTTCAGTGGTGTATAAAGACCTTACATAATGAACTGTGATGTTTTATGACCTTAGAATGAGCCATTTCTATCTCACCGCTGTTCCCCTTACAGTGAAGTCACCATTTTGCGCTGACATGTTTGTACAGTAGCACTAAATGGACAAACTGCTATACAGAGCACTAGTCACTCTCTGCTGACGACGATGACATCTTTGTCCTGTGTCGGCCAGCATAGCTTCTCTATTTGCTTTCAGTGGTGAGGGGTGGACAGTTGCAATTCGCAACCTCATCACTAAATGCCGCTAACATTTACACAGTGCACCTTTAAAGTCACCATGAAAAAAAATTGACTAATCTTAATTTTGATGTAATATTGTAATATATATTATAAATAATTTATCTGTGCACTTCATTATTTTTTTTAAAATTCATGTGTCCTCTCAATCTTTAATCAAAAACGCTAACCTCCCCTCCTTTCCTGTCATTTGCTATAGCGCAAGGGCGGGACTATCGCGGTCTGTCTCCTTTCCTCCATTTTGTTAGCAATGGCCAACTTCCAACAATCCAATCAATTCCCTAGGGACAAAATCAAGCCCTGCCCCACCCTACAATTTTTCTAATTTCAGAAACCGTTTAACTCAAATACGTCACAATGAGCGAAAAAAGAGCGGACGCAACTTCACATTCATGCTGACTTTAAATTTCAAAACAAATATTTGTTTTCCCTACTCACTCAAGTTTGCCGTCTCATTATTATTATTTTTTTTTCTACAAAAGATTCTGTATTTTTCTTACCATTCCTATTTCACACATTTTGTCTATTATTAGTCAAATCTTTTATGGCTCTTCCAAACTTTAATGTTTTATGTTTACATCATGTTTTAATGTCTTTTACATCCTCAGCATCTCTGTCACACTTTCATTCTCCTCATACTGATATCAGTGTCATACATAGTTAGTAAAAGGGTCATAAGTCAGAGGTTAAGTCATAAAGTTAACCCAGACTATGGATTCACATAAGAGTTAAGAGCTGAATTGATTAATAATGAGAACAACTTTCACACATATCAAAACTTATTTGAGCGATGCAAACATGCAGGTTACATGTGCATGTCTTTCAAATGTGTTTTTAGGTCATAAAAATATTTTTACAGAAAGAGCTACAGGATAATACTGCAGAAAATTACAAATGTATATACTGTAGTTTTTATATAAGGATTTAACACCCATGTTGTAGATCCAATCTGTGTAAGTTTGTTTGCATATATGGTTGAATCATTATCCTTTGTAGATAGACATTATAGATGTGCACGCTAGTTTGCTCTTGTGTGCTTTAGGCTTGCTGCAATAGTCAGTGTTAACGGTGTTCAGCTGCACACCAATTATAACACTTAGCCCCCACTGTCATTTATATTGTAGTAATAAAAATCATTTATTTCAGTTAGAGAAAAGACACTACAATTAAAAACTGAACATGACTCTCAGAACGAGAGTCACAGCACAGATCAGCAGGAGTCAGATTTTATTTATCAAGTTAATTTATTTTAAAGCAAAATGTAAAAGCACCTATTTAAGTCATTGTACTGTTTTGTTGTTACACACGATGAAGTTCAAGTTCCATAGGAATTAACTGCTCCGCTTGCTTTGCTCCAGTGGACACGCACCATAAGCGATTTAAAAGCAAGATGGAAAAGAGCGAAAAACTCTTTAACACCCCCACGTTCCCTCCCCACACCCAGTGATACTAGTGTTGTCAAACATCAAATAACTAGTGGGAAAATGTCCTCGCAGTCACATCCCTAGTGTGCATGTGAATCATTGTGTGCTTAATCCTGACCTTAGAAGCCCCTTTACTGAGGGATCTTGCCAGAGTGATTATGAATGTCATGTGTCATGGAAATCTGCCTTAGATGTGCTAGATCTCCATCCTGCTTGGCTGGTATATTTACTGGATGACTCGTTTCCTTTCTAAACCCTGAAGTACTGATGCCTGCCTCTCACACCATAAAATTATGAGATTATGAAAGTATTATGACAGAATTCCTGCAATCCACACACAGCAGCTCATTTATTTGGGCCCATCTCCATGTTGGTGTGCCTGCCAGTCGGTCATATTGAAATACACTTTAGATTAAGTTGTGTAAAATTACCTCTAGACCTACTGTTACTATATGGGCCTTCACTGTATTAAGTGGACTATTTGAGCTTGGGGTTTTTCCAAAACAACTGACAGCTATCAAGACATTCTGCATTAGTCTTAATAAGAGCCATTTTGAGTAATCATGAGATTTTTATTGGTAGATTAAAATTATTAGCAGTAAATTAGTGAAAGACAGTGGATCATAGCATCAAATTTTTATTTTTAATTTGAGTAGGCACTGCTTGTAGACTACTTATAGTGTGCGTTGCTGTGGCCAGAACTGTCTTGGCGCGTAAGATGTTCTAAATCTTGTTCAGCGTCCTGAGGATGTGATTAGAGGTGGCTGTCACTATGTGTGTTGCCATAGAGACGGGCACATGGACGGAGGCCAATGTCAGTGAGTTGTGCTGCTGTCAGCAGAAGTGCAACAAGAAATCCATGCTGAAATTATCATAGGTTGTGATGAGGGCAAACAAAAGAGTTGATGTCCTTTCTCCTTTACCATCATTTTACCCCTTTCGAAGGTCTTCCTTTGCTTATTGCCCTAATCTTTCCATGTGCTCGTTAATGTGATCTTTAATAAAAATGCATTTTTAAAAATCACACAAAATTGGTTAGGATAAAATTGTGAATTTAAAGTACAACTCCGGTGAAAAATGAACCTATAGGGGTAATTAACACATGGTTACCGAGCAGATCGTTCTCTGGGAAGAGTTTTCATGAAAATCGAATGTAAAGAGTTTTATGTCTTAAAACAGATTATCTTATAACGCTAGTTTATGGGGCACAGAATATGTACAATTAAATCGCTAGTTAATACCACTAACTGCATGTAGGGACCCTCATTATGCTACCGTGTTTGTGTGAGGCTATTTTGAGCCTTGTTAGTGGTATTAACTAGCGATTTAATTGAATGTATTGTATGCCCCATAAACTAGCGTTATAAGCTAATCTGTTTTAAGAGATAAAACTCTTTACATTCGATTTTCATGAAAACACTTCCCAGAGAACGATCTGCTCGGTAACCATGTGTTAATTACCCCTAGGTTCGTTTTTCACCGGAGTTGTCCTTTAAATTTGTGCACAGATATATTCAGGTTTTTGTTATATAAAAAATGGCTAGTGTATGTAAGCAAACCCTATTCACACTTTGTGTTTCTTTCTTTTTGTCTTGCAGACTCACTTGGATCACTAGTGATAGTGGAGACAAGGCTGAAATAAAAATAAATATTCAAAACTTCCTTAGAGGTAAGAGGAAGACAGAGGGACCTGAACTTCGAATCTGTCCTCTGATTTCTTCTCAAGAGTCCTAGAGCCACTTAGGAAACCCCACCATACAAATGTGTACCCCTTTATCAAGCAATCATAAAGACCTCACAGTAGATTAGTATCGGAAAGAAAAAATGACAGACACAACAAATCGCCATCTGAAACACAAGTTGCAGAGCTTAGGACGACGTCTGGATGAGCTTGAAGAGGCCAGAGGAAAACTACAAAAAGCTGAAGATGAACTTCTTGACATTCAGGACAAAATCATTCAGGCTGAGGGGAGTAATTCCTCATTGCTCTGTGATGTCGAGACATTGCGGAAGAGATTGCTCAAAATTGAAGGCAAAGATGAAGAGGTCAGGAAAGCGGAGGACCTTTGTCGTGACGTTAGGGAAAAACTAGATCAGGAGGAGAAACTTACTAAGGATCTTAAAGTGGAGATTGAGCATCTTCAGCGCAGAATGACTGAACTTGAGAAGCTTGAAGAGGCTTTTGGTAAAAGCAAGTCAGACTGTACCCAGTTGTGCCTTAGTCTTAATGAGGAGAAAAACCTGACCAAAAAGCTTACAGCAGAGCTTGATACTTTGAAGGCACGTGTAAAGGAAGTGGATACCTCTGAAGCTCGACTGGACAAGGCAGAAAAGTCCCTTACTGCAGAGATGGAGAAACTAAAGAGTCTCACTCTGACGTTTGTGAATGAACGCAAAAGACTTTTGGAAAGGCAGAGAGAGGATGAGAAAATCATACTCAAGCTGACCGAGAAGCTTGAACGTCAGAAAAACAAACTAGGGACAACAGACCACAGCCGATTTGATTCTAGAGATCTTCGAATTGAAGATGAGTTCTCATCAGGCCTTACATGCAAACTGGCCAGGAAGAAGAGTTTTGAGTACTTGAAGCATCCAGACGACCTAGATTTGAGAAATAAGTCAGAGAATGAGAAAAATAGCTTAGAGGGGCAGGAGGATAATAAGGTAAAAGACCTCAGCCAGGAAGTGGAAAGATTGAAAAATCGTTTGAAGCAGATGGAGTTAGTGGAGGAGGACTTGAAGAACATGGAATCCAAGAATGCTGAACTGATAGAGAAGTACCAGCAGGAGAGGAACCGTAGTCAAGCTCTCCATGACCAGGTTGAGCAGATGAAACTGCAGCTCAATGGTTGCAGCAATAGTAATGGAAACTCTGCAATTAGCAGCATTACAAAGGTCCTAGAAAATGGCAAGGCGGAAAATGAGGAGATCAATGTACGAGGAGGCTTTAGACAAGAGACACCTAAATTCCTAAATAGGAGTCCTGCTGCTTCCGAGCCAGTCATCTCCAAGTACAAAAGCAGAGAGGCATCTCCTCAGCAGAGGCGAGAAACTAAAATGAGGAACAAAGACCTTTGTCACTCCACAGAATGCTCCCCAAAGACTGTACGAAGGACTCTTAGTCCAGCACATAATGTCAGGAAAAGTTTGAAGACTGGTACTTCCAGTACTGTTTCTGACAATGAGACAAAAGATGGCAAGAAAGACAAAAAATTTGGAAGTGCCTCATCAAGTGCTCTCAGTGAAAGCAAGAAAAGTTCAGTCCTTAGTCGCTATCCTCCAGCTGCTAATGACCAAAAGTCGTGGAAGCCATCTGTCAAGCAAAATGATAGTGATAGCAAGAGGAATCAAACGGAAAAGTTGTACAGGTACCCTAGAAGTGAAAATGAATCCAACACATCTGATGGGGCGGTCTTAATTTCAGCCAGGGCTGCTATCATTGCTTCATCTGAGAAAGGACTAAATGAACCTGAGAGTTTAGATCAGGATGCTTCTGCAATGTTGAGCCTGTCCAAGGCGAACGGATCCTATACTGCTTACAAGTCTCAAGTATCACCATCTGTTCTGAGTGATCATGGTTCTGATGGTCACTCCTCAGCCTCTGAAACAGAATCCATTGGCTCCAGGCGATCTGCAGGTGAGAAAAGTGACCCCCTGATGTCTAGTAAAAGTGGAAGAACATCATCAAAGTACACTAGATACTCACAACTGCAAGAATCTTACTCTGATGGCTCCTCAAAGGGCCTCTTTGGTGAGGAGCAACACATGCCTTTTACGGTAGAAGGGGACACCCAAGAGACTATGCATACTACCTCAGGTATTGAGATCCGCAGGGTATGCAGCCCTCGTGAAGCCCTCCGGTCAAAAGCTGTCATCAAGCAAGCCATTGTTGAGATTGACAGGAAAGAAGTGATGTCAGGGGGAATCACAGAACCTTTGACTGCCAGTGGGAAGCCCAAGATCTCCACTAAGCCAGTATTGACTAGCAAGATGACCAGCAGTATCACCTTCTATCCCAATGACCCCAGCTCCTCTCGAACAAGCAGTCGAAGCAGTAGTTTATCAAGCGAGCCCCCTTCCAAGGAAAGGCACACTTCCACTAGTAATATTGTCATCGGCCCCAGCAGTGAGCACAGGGGTAGCATCTCTATACCTTATGAAATATCCATCCCTAAGAGTGAGATCACTCTTTGTCAAAGTGAGACTGATGCTGACATTTCTGAACCTCAGAGTTATCTTGAGACCGCTTCCATGGACACAGCCCTCCAGTCTCAAAGCAGCTTTAGCCTCCAGTCTTCAGAAGCTTCAGACTTCAATAATGACATTGAGTCTGGGTTTGAAAGCAGCAGTAGCAGCACCACCGTGACCAGCTGGAGAAGCCACCGTCAAAACCACCACTCATATGATGACAGTTTGCCAGAAATGAGAAACATCACTGTCAGGAGCACTTGGAGGAGCCGTGGGGCAGCTTCTGTGGATGAAACTGCTCAAGCAATAAGGCAAGATGTCTCAGAGGATGAGGGGGGGTCTGCAACCACCTGGAGAGCATATAGGGCAACTACAGTGTTGGACAATCCATCAAATTCTAGCACTGTTGCTAACTTTGGAGGAAAACCAAGCCCAGCCGAGGTGTACATGCGTAGGATCAACAATGCAGCGGCATCTGTCCCTGAACCAGAGAGGGCTATTGCCCATGAGCCTGTCAGTGCCCAGCAACTTCAACCAAGAGGCTGTAAACAACCCATGGTGAGTACTGACTTTTTATAACTAATAATGTAGATTCCAGAAGTGTACTGCAAGCGATTTGTTCATTCCACCAATGTATGTTTCTCACTGTGAGCGCCGTGGTTTAGATCAGTGAAATATTAAGTTAAGCAGTAAACTGGAGCATAAGATATGCTTATGCAAAATATCTGTTCATTCAGATCTAATTTTGTATGTTTGTTTTTTCCTTTAATTTCTTGTTGTCCTACCACCTGTTAATGATCTCAGTAGAGCCTTTGTACACCATCTTGATTAATATTTCTTAGCCATGAAATTTAACGCATTTGTTTTTTAAAGTTTTGTTTGATTTGGAAGTCTTTCTTGTAATCCTCTGCATCTGGAAGAAGGTGAAGTGGACCGATATTTTGTAAGCAAGTATTTTTAGATCATTCTCCATCTGCTGAAAGAGAAAAATAGGCCCTTGAGGTATCTATCTCTCTCTTCTGCTTTCTTGATATGAAATCCGTACTGTGCTTTTCAGTTTTGTGTCTGTGTCCTCAGTCATTTCAATACAATCTCTTGCATGTACTAAAGCTAAATCATGAAGAAATAAGCTAGACGAAAAATTTACATGACATAGTTCAGTACACATGTGTACATTTTTACATTTGTATGAACAAAACTCTTTTTCTCTAGGAACATTTGAGTGTAATATTGATACATGTGAGAAGGGTGTTAAAAGTTAATGGCTTACAGGTCAGAGGTCATGCCTTTGTTTTTAGAAAAACTGTTAGTCAGGTCAACTGGCAGTTTTTGTCTCAACCGCTAAACCAATTTGAGTCTGGCGTCACCCCAGCAGTCAAAACAAAACAAGGAAAGCGGCCCCTTTTCACCAGCTTTTATCCTTTTTCACTTACTGAGAATACAAGTAAGAGAATAGAGCTGCACCCTATCAGAGCACCAATTACCATCATCCTCTCATTAAACTCCAACAGCCCAGCCTTCAAATTTACCCACAAAGACCTAATTAAATCACTGAGATGGCCCTCAAATATGGCCCCTTCCTGGCACACGACTTCAAAAACTGCCCCCTCTTCATTCTCCCTCTCTTTCTGGTTTCTCACGTTCTATTTCATGCCATGTTTGTTTTCTTTGTCTATTGCTTTGATGGATGGCAAATGCCTGATCATTTATCTAAGAAAGCTGAAAGATTTATGCACAAGTGAATTCTAGCACTTGCATAAGCAGAGGTCAGATCATTTGTCTTACTCCCTTCTCTCTATCACTCAGTGAAGGTTAGTTTTCTTTGTACTACAGATGGTTCTTCATGCTGTCATTGCAACTGTAAGTTAATATACTGCTATTGTGATCACATTCACTCTTATTTTTTCTGTTGGGTATTCTCCATCATTAATCTTTTATCTTTTTTAATCTTTAAAACATCTGTAGAAGTGAATGTGATTTGTACCATAAACCTTTGGAAATTTCAATTGGAAAAAAAAAGTTGGTTCCAGAGTAAAGATCTGTATATGGGTGTTTCTACTACTATAAGCATGTTTGGTCTGGACTCCCTTAAACACACTCCCAGTAGTTTTCTATACACATTCTTTACAGAAGAGTTGTGTAATTTCAGTCCTTTTTCTGAATGACTCAATTTCATGAACATTTCCACTTCAGTGTCGTTTCCACCATAATGGAGATGGGAATACGTGTGTACTAAATACACATAACTTAATATATTTTTTATTTATGTAAAGCTTTGCTGTTTTTTTTTTGTTGTTGTTGTTTTTTTTATTTTTTAAATGTAATATAATTTTTTAATTTGTGTAAAGCTTTGCTGTTTTTTTACATAAAAAATAATTTATGCATATTTCACTTGTTTATCTAATTATTATTTTTAAAATGTAATATACATTTTTAGAACGGATTATCATAGTTTTATATTGAAAGTCTGGGTCTGAGACGTGGCTAAAACAATAAAATATTTATAAAATAGTGCATAAAATCAGTGTATATATGAATGCCCTCGTTTGAAGAAGCACCCACATATTCTCAGTCTAACAGGCTTCAACAACGGATTGAAAGCAAACTTTGTCCATTCCCACTCAATATGGAGTCCATTAGGGAGGATTTATCTAATCAACCATGGTCAGGCATGCATTCAGCTTTATCTCCAACTCATGTGATTTCTTTTTTTCCCCCTGAATTTAGACTAATCTTCTCAATAAATGCCTCACTCAGGGTTATCACAATGATTTTGACACACACACACGCACACACAGAGAGAGAGAGAGATAACATGATCATAACACAATCATAGCTTTTATGTTTAAATGAAGAAACTCTTTAAACTGAGAATTCGGGCTGTTTTTCAGTTTTAGATTATTATGCATTGCATTATAAAACTAGTAAATGCAGCAGAAGAAAATCACCATCACGGCTGTGGATGCTGTACTAAATTGTTGATTCCTTTATTTCTATTTACATTCTCTGGGGCCGTATCATATTGCATCATTCCTTTTTATCTCTGCGTACTCTGGAATAGCTTGACCATGGATGTCTTTATTTAAACCTTCAGACAGATTTCCAGACTTTGTCTTATATAAGATCAATACCATATTGATTTGAGGGAGCTTCAATCCGTCCATCAATGATGCAGTGTTGTTGTGCTGACAGAGGCAGAGGTTTTATCTCCTCCATAATTAATGATGGCACATGTCCAGGACTGTCCTCGAATATCAAGGTCATTTGTTTCATGTCTCTGACACAAAGCCTATGCGAGTCAAATATATGTGCTGAAGTCATTAATACTCCTGCTGCGAGGAGAGCTGTATAAAGTAAAGTAATCCCGTTCAGCCAGATGTCATGTTATGTTTAGAGCTGGAATGACTTTTCATCCGTGCTTATAAAATTACACAAATCTGGAGTGATTTATGGAGGAATTTTGATCACATGTTCATTCTGTATTTTTTTATATATCATTATTTTTCTGGAGGTTAATGTGGGAAAATTATGCTTAGCCAGGCAACCATTATACTAATGTAGAGTACAGAAAGTGACTGCACAGATACAATAGCACTTTGCCTAATGGCACCTGTGTTGTGATGTTTTTTTGTTTTTGTTTTTTTTTAATCTTAAAAGCTTATCTGGACAGTCACATTGTACATTTTAGGGCTAATTTTGAATGGCTAGTGCGAATGGCTGTTTCTGTTTTGAAGTCCATAAAAGTGCATCTATCCATCATAAAAGTGCTCCACATCGGGGGGTTAATAAAGCCCTTCTGAAATGAAGCGTTTGTGTAAGAAAAATATCCATATTTAAAACTTTACAAACCATAATCTCTAACTTCCACTAACTGTTGTACACGCGTTCCCGAGAGACTGGCGCTCCTGCGTATGACATAGGACACTCTGGTGAGAATATGCTAGTTCTCGCGAGAACCAAATTTTGTTTTGCTCTGTCCTCTGCTCTTCCATGTTCATCACTGGAAGTTATGCCACGCCTGTGTACCTTCGTCATACGCTGGAACGTCAGTCTCTCATGAACACGCGTACGACAGTTAGTGGAAGTTAGAGATTACAGTTTGTAAAGTAATATGGATATTTTTCTTACACAAACGCTGTGCTTCAGAAGGACTTTGTAAACCCCCCGGAGCCGTGAGGAGTACTTTTATGGACTTCAAAACAGAAACAGCCATTCACTGCCATTATAAAGCTTGGAAAAGCCAGGACATTTTTAATATAACTCAGATTGTATTAGTGTGAAAGAAGAATGTCTCATACACCAATGACTTGAGGGTGAGTAAATCATGGGCTAATTTTCATTTTTGGGTGAACTATCCCTTTAAAATACATAAAACCAAGAATACAAGAATGTAATGTGGCTGTACTATACATTATGTATTAGAAGGTAATACCATAGTACTTTAATATACACAGTATTCCATGGTATTGAAATGATAATGTGCATTATGGGATTTACTTAAAATAATATCTTATTACCTTCTTGGTACTTTTTATTGTTTTCTTAATTTAACCAATTTAATTAACTACTAAATAAACATTTTAAGTTAAAAAATAGGATTTTTTTATTTATTTATACAAATAGTTTAATTCAACTTGCATAACCACAGACTTACATAAACGCATATTTGAATTACATTAATAATAAAAAATGGAATTTATTCTACTGTTAATAGGCCACATGTTCTAATCTTAGAACTATTACTGAGTACATAAATGCTTTACCTGTGTTAGACAATTTTTCACATTTGCCATTTTCAGCACAATCACAACTAATATTGGCATAATGTGTTTTAAACTTCCTGTACCATGGACTTACATGGAACCCATTCCAAGATTGTGCTTTTGTCGTTTCCACCCGTTGCCCCTTCCTGAGTGACATAGGAAGTTGCAAGGTTGCGCCTGCCCATTTGGCAGCCGCTGCATCGTAACTGGTTTCCTGTACATACACCTCTCGTATCCCAGCAGGCCTCAAGCCCTATTATGGACAATTAGCATCTGTCTGCTGTGTACGAAATTCCACAGCAGTGTGTGGCATATCCTGCTGCCTCATTTGGGAACTTTTTATAACTGACATCATAAACCATTTGGTTGGCTGTGTAAAGTCTCCACCTTCATGGTAAAGAAAAGAGACAATAGTCGTTCTATATTAGGCCTTGCTTTACGGCCTGAGCAATTTCTCTGCTCTGACGTGTCCGATAAGAGTTTGGTCTGTACCAAAATGAAGAATTTTTATACTTCTGTTGGAATGTACAAATTATTATTATTATTATTTTTTTTTTTTGGTCCTTGCTCTGTTCACACTGATGTTTGTTTTTGTTTTTAAATACTTTCTTATTATAAAGTACATTTGTTTATTTAAAAAATCCATTGGTCAGTCTGTGAATCTCTATAAAATGAAATCACAATACACAATCACAAATAAGTAGGAAAGTCACGGATATGTTATTGGTAAAAAAAAAAAAAAAATGTTGTTGTGAATATTAGAATATTATGCAAGAATATATATTTTTTTTCCTGCCCTAATGTCTTTAAGCTGGTTCAACCTGTAATGTTTGTCTTTGTTTTTTATACTGCACATGCTCTAAACATATTAAGAGAGAGAGAGAAAAAAAAAGTGCATTTCACAAATAATTATGGCATTAGTCAGAAAATGCATTTTTGTCTCAGTGCATGCATTGTTTTAGTTTGGCAGGGTCGCCGCTAGCTTAGCTTAGCATAATGAATGGAATCCTATGTTGCCAGCTAGCATGTCCCGAGTAAAAGTGATAAAAAAAATAGCACAGATAGCGATGCAGATTAAGACTAGGCGATTTCCTAGGCAGATATTAATTTGGGACTATATTATGGGGAAGCACAGACGAAGCCCTGCTACTTGGGCGCAGAGATATCACACAACACATGCACAACATACGCCGGTATGTTGAGGAAAGTTTGGGGATTTCATGTGTTGCGTGATATCTCTGCTCCCAAGAAGTCCAAAGTTAATATCTGCCTAGGAAATCGCCTAGTCCTCATCTGCATCGCTATTTGTACTCGTTGTGAATACTCAGACCACAAGAAGTAATTAGGTGGGGGTTTTTTTGGATCACTTTTACTCGGGATATGCTAGCTGGCAACATAGGATTCCATTCATTATGCTAAGCTAAGCTAGCGGCGACCCTACCAAATTAAAACAATGCATGCACTGAGACAAAAATCCATTTGCCCACATATATAAATGTAGGAAAGAAGTTGAATAAGCCCTATTTCTAAAAATGGTGGAGTGTTCCTTTAAAACAACCCTTCAGAACATGACAGAATTTGCTGGATAAATAGAAGAGTCTATTAAAATCATTAGTATACTGTATCACATTTGTTGTACGTTTGTTCTCTTCCCAGTCTGCAGATGATAGAGAAACTGTTCCATCCTCATGGCGAAGGCAGCCCACAGGTGACGTGGAACTGTACGATAGGCCTGGGAGTCGTGGAGCATGGTCTAGCAGAAGCCGCACAGCTGATGGAAACCGGTCGTGGTCAAACCGACATCTGGACAATTGATCCATATTACCCACATTTCCATTAGGTATGTGTCTTCTTATAGGCATATTCAGTTAAACTTATCAAAAGCTAGAGACCATAGAGGATTCTGGGTTATACTTAATTAAAGTAAGCTGGAAGTTAATTACTCAAATGTTAATGAGTCCTGACCTAAAGTGTCCTTGTGTTTTTTTTTTTTTTACCTCAGATCTTACATCTCAAAGCAGCCACTGTGTGCTCATCAAGGAATGAAGCTCATCCCATCTCTTCAGTTATGCCATGTCTTTAATAGACCCATCAGCTGACCAGGTAGATCCCAAGTGACCCCTGGGAACCTTGTCGTACTCATACACCAACCTGTATGAATTCACCATCTTCCAGCTGTCGCTTTGGGAACGGAAATCACATGTTCCTACATTGACGAATCCTCTTCTGCTCCTCGTAGTGTATTAAAGTCGTCAGACATGACAAGGGAGAGGTGCAGACACGTTGACTGCCTTGATGTTGGGAATATGTGAAAGGGGCTTTGGGTCTCTCTGATGCCACAGGTCTTGAATTTCATGTGTTATTCTCACAAGGAGCAAGTAACAGCTTGTGGCTTCTCAGTTAATTCTACAATCTCACCTTTTTCTTTTTTCTTGGGATTATTGCACACAGCTAAAAGTCATTGATTATCAAGGCGATCACATAGGTGTATACATATTTTTTTGTCTTGTTTCTTAGGAGCCAGTAGAGTCAGCCACATTCTTGGAGTACATGCTAAGGCCAACAGTCTACATTATACATTGATGTACATATGCCCAGCTTTAAAACGCCTGGTGTCCACATTTATTTGATCTCATTTGTTATTTGCTCTTTGTATCTGATCATGTCAATTTATTCTGTTACTAGTTTGTCTGTTTCCTTCATATTTTCTTTAACTGGATTTGATGATCTCACGACCAGCATAGCGAATGCACAGGGCCATCAACACTAAGCGTTTTTAAGAAAAGCTGGAAAACTCATTTGCATGTTGACCTTTTCCCATCTCAGTAGCTCTGAAGGGATGCTGGCTTTGGATTCCAAACCACTAGAGAAGAATCCAATCACCTAGAGCTCGTCTCGATGTGACCTTGTCCATCTGGGTAGCTTACCGGGATTAACCCAAATTCTGGACATTCATAGAGGATTTTCAGAGCAGACTCCTTACAGCCGCTCTGTGTCTCTACTTGCTAACTTTGCACAGAAAGACAATGATCCGAACTCTCGGTGTGTCACAGATAACCAGCGTTTGGGATTCTGCTGGTCTGAGTCAGTCTAATAAACCCCTAGACGGGTTGTGTTTTCATGTCATTTCAGCCGTAGAGCTTGTTGAGCCTTGAGGGTGGCTAGCATGACACCACAGAGGATCCAGAATGCTTCAGTTAGGAATGCCTATGCCTGGATAAACGGCCTCACCATCAGAAACATCGGCATGCCCATCACTTTGTCCTCATGTGGTTAGTACTTGTTGAAATATTATTGAATAGAGCTGCTGCAGTTGAAATGTCGTGTACTGTTTCTATTAGGTTTTAAACTTCAGTTCAGTGCCACCAATGATTTATTTTCTTATTCCGGCTCAGATTCCTTTTGTCCTTGTACACTACTCTTAAGTGTCTGTGTGTATTATTATCTCTCTTATCCAATACCTTGAATCCGACGATAACGACAGGGTCAGTTATTCATCGGCCCACCAGATGATCTCAGTCTCCATTGTCACTGGAATGTGGGATGTCTTATTTTTCTGTTTGTTTTAATCTAATGCTGTATGTGTAATATTGTTCTGGGAGTTGATGTTCAGGTGGACAGTTTGCTGTCTGTGCAGCGTCTCACTTGTTTATTACAGATTTAAAAAGAACCACGCCTCACCATTACGGTCAGTTTTGCTTTGTTCTGGTTTCCTGTGCTTCTGTGTCTTGAATAGTTATTCATCCCTGTGGCTTAGGATGGATGAAGTCTTTGAAACAAAAATGGAAATTTCTGTTTGTCTATCAATTTATCTTTTTTATTTAAGTCATTCTAATGAATTTGTAATTGCACTTAAATCATTAAAACAGCCTTACACAAGTAAGAAAACAGACTAGATCTTTCTGGAAATTAGTTATTTATTTGGTTGTCTCTGAAATGCAGAGACTACACATGACTGGTGTGGTTTAACACCACATTTTGCTAGACAATATTGGTTACCAACTTAAAAGGCATTTCATTTTCTACACCAAGCTGCCCATACAACGTTTTTAATATGTATTTTCTCTATGAATCTATGAATAACTCATTTGACTTCAGGCAAACGTTTGGCTTTGTACTTCTCAAATTTTGCATGGTAAAAACAAACATTTGTCTTTCCAAATGAATATCGCAGACTTCACCTCTACTTCCTGTTCAGGGGTTTTGGGCTGAAGCGGACATCTCATGCCCTTGCTTTCTCAGAATACCCCAGTGCCCTGGGCTGCTGTAATCCAAGCTGCCGGTCCCTAAAGCAATTTTATTGGCTGGCTAAAGCAGCGGCAGCAGGCCTGATATACGGTCCCTGGGTTGGTTGCAGGTCGGAGGTCAGCACTGCATTTGATGGGCTTATAACTTCTAAGGGAGGAAGTGGGCCCAGATGGCACCAAATAAAAAATAAAAAAGCGAAAGAGGAAGCAGAGTGGGTGACCAGAGTGTGTCCATGTGTGGTACCAAGAAGAACCAGGAGGGTCAGCCAGGATTCTGTAGAGAGGGAAGGTTTTAGCTGTTTCCCAACTTCCGTAAATAGTTTTAGGCATTATGAATTGTAAATCCCTCTATAATAAAATTGTGCTAACTCAAAGCTTGCAAACATGATCCTAAAACTGCAGCATGACCCAGATTGATTTGATGATATAGAGCAAGTCTGTACTGGAAATACCAGCAGACTACATCTCCCTTCCCAACCCCCCGGCCAGGCAAAAGGTCTCTCGGCTGCTCTGTGCCTTCAACGCACCACCACAGCTGTCGGAAACCGTAGATTTTATGTGCTCACAAGACAGTACAGAGTTTCTAAAAGAGGTCTTTTTAAAGAGGCCGACTGAAACCACAATTCTCAAGGAATTCTTCTTCGTTTCTCAACCCCATTTACCAATGTGTCAATGTGCCGTTCACCCTCAGAAGTCATCTAACACATGTCTCTGATTTTCATTCCTCCACTTCTGTCTTTAGCTCTCTGTGGAAATAATCAGTGCGAGATTCGGTTACACGTCTCAGAACGGATCAAAGGTTATATAGTTTCACATATTGTTCATTTAAAAGAACGAAATCATGAAAATACTTCTTCCAACATCAATGTTTTCGCATCTACACCACTTTTATGTACATTTTAGGTAGCCAAACATTTGGTGATGACTCAGAATGGTTTTTAATCGTTTTTAGTGACAATTTTCTAAGCCGTATTGAGGAAAGTAGTTGTAATTATTTTATAAAAGCCATTTCTAAGCAATAAAGTAATGATGAATGTACAGAAGAGAACTTTTGAAGGCTTTGATATGTGCCTGCATTATAAGCTGGCAATGGCATCACGCTTCAGAATCTGCACTTAACCAGCACTTAAATGACTCTTTTACCCTTTTCCTTAGCCTTTATGGATTTCATTTTCTAATATTTCGTTTTTCCCCCTTCTTTTTTTTTTTAAATCGCTCCCCCCACCCCAAATTAAGTGAATGTACAGCCATCAAAGATGTGTAAATATGTACATGTGTTTGTGCACTGGCCAGAATAACAGAATAATTTCACCTGCAGCAACTGTGAGACAGCTCTTGTATTTTTCTGGGTTGAGAGAGAGACTGTCCACGTTATTTGTATAGATTGCAATGTGTTTTATTTTCATTTGTGTCATTATCTTGTTTTCTGTAAGGCCAAGTGCTATATATTTCAGTTGACACAATGTGCCAAAAATCATTCCAAGGTATTTTTGTAGTGTACATGGAAACGAATGGCTTCTTAAAAGCAAATATGAAATTAAAAGGGTAAATATTTGTGTTGTCAAACTTTTCCTTTTTTTTATCTGCCTTTTCCCCCAGACTACAATCAGATAGTTTTATTTAAAAGCATCTTGTAATTTTGTGGGCCAATGTTTAAGATATGCTTAGTAGATGTGTACCTTATTGGGCTCCTGGAGAGTTTTTCTTTTTTGGATTTTTTTATTTCAATCTTATGTTTTATTCACATTTGTATAAACTATTAAAGTTAGACTCAGTTAAAAGTGTTAATTAACCAGCTTTTCAAACGTTACCAACTTGCTTTTTTTCTTTCATTCTAAGAGAAGTGTCTGAGTGAAGTGTTTATTAAATGTTAGATGGATATGTTGAGCCAGGGGCTCAGTGTTCAGTTCTGTACTGTTCTCATCATTTATTACCTGCTCAGACTGTGGGTTTCCCTTCTGTTCATTCAGGGTTTATTCATCTCCTGTGCTGTATTAAAAGCGCTGCCAAAGACAGATTTCAGGCCTTAACACACACAGACGCAAACATGCTGTGACACGCCACACACAGTAACTAAATTTAAGTTCACTGGTACTCTAACAGGTCTAAAAACAAGTCTGCATAGTTAAAAAAGGGAGACAGAAGTTGAGAGCGTGGTGTTTTTCTGATAAAGCAGTGTTTGTAAATGGCTGTTAAGCAGATGTTGGTATAGTGAACCTTCGGTGAGAACACAGGTGAACATGCTCATTGTATTCAGCCTCTCAGTGTCAGCAATAACACACTCTGTTTCAGTCTTACACCTTTGTACTGCAATATTTGTGCATGTTTCAACGTAACATGTTTCAGCATTGTGCATGGAGCTAGACATCTCTTTAGGCTGAACTGCAGACTATATGTATTCCAGCTAATATAATAAAAAGCAACTTGTTTGTAACAGGTTTGATTGTGTGTTTATTTTGTGGCTCATGAAAATCTTTTCTTTTTTAAAAGGTTTTTGTGAGAAAGGTCTCTTAGAGAGCAACCTGAAGGGATCTGTGGAAACTGTGATCCCTAATTATAGTGATCCAACATTTGCCTCGCATTTCAAGAATCTCAGATGAAGGATAATCAACTTCTTACCTCTGAAACTGTATATCTACCTTATTATTATAACTTATTTTAATGTGAGTAGCTATTACGTTTATCATTAGGCTATTGATGATCACTGTTGTGCTGTGATATTGGAATATTGACCATTATATAATAAGAGGAGTATAGAAAGGTGTATAAAAGTGTCACTCCCCAATACAATAGCATAACATATGAAGTATATTTATAGACCCATGTTGTGCGAGCTGTCTCTTTAATACCGTGTGGTTATTATACATGTTGCTGCTGACTGAGCTGACATTTTTGACACACCCACCAAATGAGAACACGTATTTCAAACCAGTTGCACACCGTTTCCAGGAACGTGTCGTTCAAACCGGAAACCGTATCAAAACGTTGTGTACCGGTTTGAGCTTGAACGTGCCCCCGGGGCTGTACCCATAAAGAAGGTGTCCCGGCTAGTAGGTTATATCGCGTGTGAGGAAGTTGGAGGCTGGAGATTTTATAGAATTTTCTCACAGCACTTGATATAATTAAACTTATCAATTTGATGGCGGATCCAGAAAGGTTCAAATGACAATCACCAGTGACAACTGGAGATTCGCCCATTGTAAACTGCAAAAGACTTCGGACTTTCGGAGTGGCTACAGAAAAGAAAGACAAACAGGCCCAAAAGGTGGCGTGAACTCCGTGTTTTGAAAGAGTTCAAAACGGACGCAGAGACCGAGACGGCCTTTTTTCTGTTGGACAGGTAAGACATTTCAATTATATAACAGCAGCACACTTGTTCGGTTAATTCATAGAGTTGCAGAGTTTTCTTCGTTGTGCCTTTCTCGTTTTGCTATGTGGTCATTTTGCATTATGGTAAATAAATTATTTTGTGAAAGGGACCAATTCTACTCCAAATTAATTTGTTGGTATGACAATTAGAAATTACTGTACAGAAATGGAAACTGAACTACAGGTTGCCGTAATACACATTAAATGTATTCACGCGATGCTGTTGTTAACATTAACAATTTGAAACAAAGTATAATTTGACGTAATATGATATAGCGATCGTTAGATTTATTTACCGCGATTTATTGCTATGCTTTTTTCCCTTAGTTGGCCAAAAGTTGATGTTTGCTATTTGTTCAGATGACAAAATTATGTTGGTCATAATTTTAAAAAGTAGAATCTATGATTACGAAGTATCCACACCGGCGCGGTGACGGACACTTGCACATTCTCCTCAACTTTGTGTTCATCCGCGCTGTGCCGTGCCGAGGCACAATTCACGTAACGTTAAAGTTGATAATTCCGCGAATAAACGCAGTTGCAGATTTCGAAAAGAGATGGCGACAAAGAGAAAAAACTACGTACTACATTTTCATTTAAAACTAATTTCAGTCAGAAATTGCTAATGAATTCCACAAATAATTACAAAAGTATATCCTATACCTTTTTCTTTTAAGAAGAAAAAAAAAAGCAACTGAAATGGGTCATGGCCATGGACTTTCCTGTCTCGATTATTTATTTACTCATATTTTCTCTCAAATGAGCCACATATATTAAATGGCTTAAATTGTAGATGTAGCTCTTCTTTATCACTTAAAAAGAGATAATAGACATTAAAAATACTCTTTTGTATTTTACACCTTTTTATTGATGTATGCATTCAATTTGATCATGTCCAACGTACAAAGTAATCAACTTGCAAGAAATATAAATCATGAAAAGATAATGACCTCAAAATATTTTCATGTTATAGACTAGGCTATACTTCCTCTAGTCATACATATAAATAATGTGAAACTATAGTTATTTATTTTACAATTGTCTTAAAGTACTGTGTCCTTGAAGTTATCTTCCACCCTGTTAGTATGTACTTTTTCGACTTCCAAAAATGACCACAATTCCATTTAAATAATTTTCAGAAAATTACATTATCTATTTTTCCTGCTGGAATTCAACTGTACAAAACCTCTGACATAGTGGAGTCATTTTATAATTAGGGGTACATGTCATGTCCGTGGACTCAATGATCAATTAAAAAAAAAAATCTTTATCTGTTCACTTCAAGCAATGATCACTATAATATCAGGGGACATTTCTTATTCATTTAATACAAAAATCCAACAGATAGTTAAATTTTTTTCTTGCAATAATGGCATATTCTCTACTGGAATTTGCTGTTTTTATGCTGTCTGATTTAGTAAATGTGAGGTTTTGATCTTCAGATTAGCTCAAATGCATGTTTCTGAATATATTTCTTATAAATATTTGTTCAAAATAATGATTAAATTATGAGAGAGGTGTTTAAAAAAATATTTTGCTCCTGCATCTACATTATATCATCTAGTTTGTGTGTGTCGGAGAAATCGGTATCAACTGTTACTCCCTATAAAAACCCCTATAAATCAGCAATGGTTTGTTCCAAAGTCACTGATGTCATTCTTTTTTGGAGGTAAATTTAAAAACAGTGTGGTAAATTTATTATAACTTCTCCTCTTCAATATATGATCTGTATTATTGTCTGCGCATTGAGTAGATGAATTGACCATCAACTGTGTTATCAACATGTTCTGGTGAACTTGCGTCATGTTATATTTATAAATGTGTAAAGAAAGAAAATAAAAACATAAGTTAATCAAGGTCAACTACTAACTAGTCCAAGGCCAGCAGTTTGCACAAGGCCCAAAAATGGCCGAATTGTCAACTGTGTTACCCATCAACTTTAACAGTTGACAAGGATTCTCATGGTTGACAATTCAATTTAAATTTCATTAATTGATTGTACCTATATTTATTGAATAAAAAGAAAGTTATAATTTTAAAAATAGTTTCTCTTTTCCTTCTAATGTGTCCTGTCAACAGTGTTGCTCCTGTCAACTGTTACTTTGTCTGTCAGCTGTGTTATGTGTGGATTTTATGTCAAACATTTTTTTTTAATGTGAACTAAACCGTCAGAAAGATAGACAGGGATATCTCTGGAGATGGAAATCTTGTGTAAGGATGGTGGATAATGCAAAATTCAACATACATAAAATTCAGCATTTGTCCGTAACATAGTTGACAAAATAATGAATCAAATGTTAATTTTCATTAACATATTTAAAAAGTAATTAGAGCTTAATCTTGCCAAATAATTAATTTAGCACATTAAGGGCATATTTTATTCAACCATCTCGTTTACTGATCAAAAGAGAATACTGATTTCCTGACTTTTTGGCTGACGTGAAATGTACCCCTAAATATAGAATGACTCAGTTATAAAAGTTCTGTTTATTTGTAGAAGGTAAGCTAGCTAAATATTGATCACTCAAAGAGCTACGGCTAACTTAGCTTGTAATTTTCCACCCTGTTAGATTCACCTATATATCTATAAACCTAACAGGGTGTAAATTCGAATAGAATAAACTGTATTTAGTCTATATTGCAAATTATATATGTACCGTATTTTCCGCACTATAAGGCGCACCGGATTAGGGCTGTCATTTTTGAGAAAAATCTAATTCAAACGGATACCAAATATCAAGCAATGTATTCGAATATATTCGAATATCTACCGTTCGCAAAGACCCGCCCCCTTTAGTTACTTTTGCTATATGTCCGACAAGCCATGGTGCTCTCACACCACACACGCACACACGTTCTCATTAGGAGAAAATACATCGCGGAGAAGAGGACACTGACAACACGCCGACAGACAAGACAGAGCAAGTTACTTTTGATATGAAACAAAGTCTTAACTTTCAAATTTTGTCTTTTTTTTTTTTTAAAGAAATGTATACTGTTTTGTGGTTCTTTAATGTGTCTTGATCACTGTAACGCCTCAGTTAAAGCTGCTCGTGAACCGATCATCTCTTCCTTCTAGAAGTAAACTAATAGCACACTTGAATAAACTTTTTGTAAGGGCAACCTTGAGTTTCAAACTGTATGACTTAAGAAACACTAAAGGCCCGTTCACACCATGGACTATAACTATTATAAGTTTTAGTAATCATTCCAAAATAAATATGACAATAGAGAAGTCCAAACCACAAACGTTGTCCGATACTGTTGAAAATCACTTTTTAGAACAATTTAGTCCAGCTGATGTACATAAAAAAAAAACTCAGGGCCACAGATCATCTCTTCCTTCTGAGAAGCATCAAATAAACATGAATGAACACTAACAAATGTTGTTTCAACACCGTTTTTCAAGTTCAAGTCCACCAACGTTAATCTACGAACTCTCCTGACTGCTTTGTCGGACAAAACGGCAAATTCGGCAGTTTGACTGCTCAGATCTACTGTCAATCAAACTTGCTGCGAAGGGTGAATTGTCCGCTCAGGCTGGCCGTTCTGAGAGTTATCATTCCATTTTCAAAACAGACTGGCTATTATTCGCTTGATTTGGTCATGGGCCTACGCTACAATACGTTTAGAGCGCCCTCTATTGGATGAGAGAGGGCAAACAAACTAAAAAACAAATGCTACATGGCACTTTAAAAAAACGATACTTTATTTATAGTTCGATTACGGATATTTCACGTCATATTCGAATGGTGCATATTCGAATATCGAATAAAAAGTGACAGCCCTACACCGGATTATAAGGCGCACCTTCAATGAATGGCCTATTTTAGAACTGTTTTCATATATAGGGCGCACCGGATTATAGGGCGCATAGAATAGAAGTTACTGCAGTCAAACGTTTGCGTTATCCATCCACTAGATGGAGCTCTGTGCTAAAGGGAATGTCAACAAAACAGTCAGATAAAGTCAGACTTTATTAAGCGTTCTGACAACTCTGTTCACTCCCATGGTAACGTTGTTCAAACATTGATGTGCATATAAACAATATCTCCCAGCCTTGCTAACTTTTCTCCCAAATGTGGAGGGGAACTTTTCCTTAATTCAGTAAACACGTAGCCTAGTAAAAGAAACAGTCGGATACCACTAAATCAAACGTTAGTGCGTTAGTGCATAAACGTTAGTGCATAACATAAATTAGTTCATTCCCGTCCATGAATCCCTCGAATTCTTCTTCTTCAGTGTCCGAATTGAACAGTTGGGCGACTACGGCATCCAACCTGTCCCGCTCCCTCTCGTCATTATCCGAAAGCACAGTACCGGTGTTTACTGACTACGGTAGCCGTAATGCTGCAAGCGGTGCGGCTTTGTAGTTTACCAGTCGTACTGAAACCTTTTATTATTATTCAATTGTTTTTATTGTTTTTTTATACTGAAACATTTTGACAGAGCGCCTTGATCCATATATAAGGCGCTCCACACTATAAGGCGCACTGTCGTTTTTTGAAAAAATGAAAGGCTTTTAAGTGCGCCTTTATAGTGCGGAAAATACGGTACATATATGCAGTTCCACACAGTACTGATGGCAAACCATGCAGGACAATGGCGGAAATCTCATCCAGTGTTTCCACCCAGCCCGATCTCACGGCAATTCGTACTAATTTTACGAGGTGGCTAATTCGTAGGAATTGATACGACCTCACTCGTACGAATTCATACGATTTTTGCTAATTTGTACATATTTTACGAGTTACCAAATTCGTTTGAATTCATACAAATTACCTACCCCTGACCCCACCCCTAAACCTACCCATCACGTGGGTTTAGACAAATCGTACGAGTGAGGTCGTACGAATTAGACACCTTTTGTTCACTCGTATGAATTAGTACGAATTGGTCATGAGATAGCATTGTTCCACCCTGTTATACTTTGTTCCACCCTGTTAGGCAAGTAATTGTTAAATAATATTTAGACAGCAACGTTGCATATTTATGTCTTATTTTGGGTGGTGAGGAGCATTAACAGCATACAGTATGTTTTTGAACTTTTTTGGGGGGTACAAAAAGTACCTGTTCTTAATAATCAAGACATTCTATTCATCAATAATTTTGTTTTTGTTTCAAGAGTTAAAAAAAAGGGACATACTTTCCAAGAAAAGCTTGCTATTTTTTAACATTTACATTATTAACATTTTGAAATAACTCTGTATATGTCCCTAACATTCTACCAAACAATTTTACTTTTTTCCCCCAACACTTGAGGCCAAAATGTACCGCATACCAGGAATGACCCAAATGCAAAGAATGCTCTCATCCTAAAATGTTCAAATTCCACTTTCTGATTTTAGGGTATGTTTACAGGACCATTGTTTACTAAAAACTGAACGTTTGTTTCTTTGCACTTTTCTTGTACAGACGTCAGCATTGTCAAAACGATCCCCAAAAACAATTAAAAACACTTATGTATGCCAGGCCAGTAGTTGGTGGTCACTTTAAAAAGAAACCCTAATCTGTAGGCTGCACATGTAATATGCATACACATGACAGTGTGTGTTGTTGTGTAAATGAACGGCCAAAGTGCATAAGTTTTGTTCTTTTTAGTTGAAAATGGTGTTGTGTAAACGGCCCCTGAGACCAGTAATTAATTCCTATATTTACGAAGAAGTGGCAGATGGAATGGGATGAATGTTACTACAGTAATAAGTTGTATGAAATGCATAATATCAGTGTTGTGTTTAGTACATGCCAACTAAGATTTATGGGGAATTACTTACAAGTGAAGAACCCCCATCATGGCCGTCAAACTCCTGTGACCATTAGACACAGTGGACTGCAAGTCCACTGGATTCTGATTGGCCCTGTGTTTTTTTTTTATGTACATCAGCTGGACTAAATTGTTCTAAAAAGTGATTTTCAACAGTATCGGACAACGTTTGTGGTTTGGACTTCTCTATTGTCATATTTATTTTGGAATGATTACTAAAACTTATAATAGTTATAGTCCATGGTGTGAACGGGCCTTTAGTGTTTCTTAAGTCATACAGTTTGAAACTCAAGGTTGCCCTTACAAAAAGTTTATTCAAGTGTGCTATTAGTTTACTTCTTTTAAATGTAAAAATAAGTATACTTTCTGTCTACTCTATGTACTTCTCAGAAAAACATACAATTACACTATATACTTATACTGAAAGAAAAGGCCAAGTATATTTGGCCTATACTTTAATCTTTTGATACAAGTATAATTAAGTATTCTAAGTATACTTTGTTGTTGTGTTTACTCTTTTGATTAAGTAACCTATTAAATACCTTTTTTGTGTAGTCCACTGATAATTTAAGTATATGCTTATGTACACTACCAAAGTACAGTTAAGGTAAATTTCAAGTAAAACTATTAATACCTAAATTAACATAGCATATACTTTGTGCAAAAAATACATATATAGTAAACTAAGCATGTTAGGTTCACACTTGCAGTATAAAACTAATAGTTTACTAAGTATATTTCAACCAAAAAAGAGTGCTAGAAATTGTATTTCTGTATCTCTATAAGTTCACTTGTAGTATAGCTACAGTACAAACACAAAACGTAGTTGTATACTAGTTGCATACTCAAAGTTTACTAGTTAACATATTTAAAGTAACATTTTATACACTAAAAAGTGGGCTAATTTAGTTCCAAGTAGTATTGAAATAGTTACAAGTTTACTACTTGTAGTACACTTACTACATAAAGTAAACTTAAAATATATTTGAACTTTACTTGATAAAATGAACTTACTCATTTTTGTAAGGGTGAGTAAATTATTTATGAACTGTTCCTTTTAGGCACCACCAGTATGTAGTAAAGTAATATGGTCTGTGTTTTATGGCCTGGTAAAGATAAGTAATATTGACATAATTAAATGAGTTCATAAGAGGTAACCAACTACCAAGACCATTTAGATAGAAGGACACCACAAATCAATATATGACAGAATGCTGCACAGAACTTTAAAACCCGACTTAGAGTTCACTCAGCATCAGAATTCACTATTGTTTGTCCAAGTCCTTGAATTGGCTCTTAAAGCTTTAATCCTGTTCTTATCGGTCTTAACTGGACAGTTATTTGAAAGCCATTCAAATTTCAACAAACTGGATAAGTGAGAAAAGTCTAGACAGTGAAGTCAATCTTGTTTCCGCCTTTTCTTCCAGTCTAGAACATTCATCAGCATTACCGAAGAAGAGTTTTAAAAGCATTTTAATGGAGCGCCAACATGAAACCGACTAGGTGTTTAGACCGCGTTAGACAGCCTATCGCTGCATGGAGGTATCGTATGAGTGCCTGTGCGTATATAGAAGGATTAGTATATTTCTGCACTCACAGAGTTGTGTGGGGGGTTTTTGTGTTGAAGGCCACATTGTGAAGTTGTGTGGGTGATTAAGTGTAACATCTGCCTGTGAACAGGATGAGTCAGGTTTGAGTTCTGACATGCTCTCAGAAATCACTCTCAAAAAAAAAAAAAAGACACCCTCAAGAACCCAACATATTGAAATATTGATCAGAGATCCATGAGGGCATCCAGGTGTCACTGAGAACATTATGAAACGTCAAAGGTGTTACAAGTGGAGTCTGTCCTGAGGCGGCGCAGCCTGTGCATAATTTCCTGCTAGCCGCTAATGTTGTGGTCCTAGGAAAGTCAAATCTTGAGGGACTCTAGAGGAACTGGTCTTGAATTTGCCTGCAGTTAACAGCTCAAGATAAAAGCATCCACAAAATACCATAATATCTAATACACATGATTTGAGGGCAATTCGGCTCTGTGGTCAATGAACCAGATGTACTCACATTTTCAAAACCACTGGTCGACTGCAGTATTATGAATAAGAATATGGTTGTGGCATCTTAGCTCTGGCTGCTCAAGGCTCTAATCACGGACCAAACTGCTGGGGCCAATATCAGCTCAGGTCCCTCAGACTCCCACAATGCAGTGCAGCTGCCAGGGCCCACACCACACAAAGTAGGGCTGAAGCCAGAGGCCTGGAGGGGTTATAGCAAGAACAGAGCGGGAGAGCAAGATGCCAAGAAAAGCCTCTGGGCAGCATGACAGAAAATGGAAGGAAATGGTCACAAAGAGTGAAAAGTGTCTGATAGATGTCCATCAATGAATAAAGCACAGCTCACACAGAAGTCATTTTCAATTAACTTTGTTGGTCAATGCAAACAAAACAAAATTCCAGATCATAATCGATTTCTATTAAAACTATTTCATCTGCAGAAATTCAAAGAACACTGGTAATTGTGGCCGCATCTCAAGGAACAGAAAATAAAAGTACTGAGATTAATTTTAAGGGCAATGTACAATTAAGTACCAAAAGATCATTTGTTTTGTATTGTGATGTAGGTCCAAGAGGAATTGATTATTGAAAAGAAAAGTAACGCGGGGCAGGGAATATCCATTCATTGGTTGTCGACTGGATGAGGCATATCTGAATGCGCACTTGGTCAAATTTAAGAAAGGGGTGGGTTAGTCCAGTATGTCACCAGAAGATTGCGTTATTGATTTTTTTCATTAAGTACAAAATGAAATAAAACCTGTTTAGAGATTAATAATTCCAAAAAGATGAATAGCATGCATATAGAATTAACATTTCATGCCCACTTTAAGGCAGTGTGTGTTGTGTGAAACGGACCTAAGAACGCAAACTCAAGGGGTTCATTCAGAGAGAACAGAGGTTCTCTTTAAAAGTTGAATGTGGCAACAATGTGCGAAATGCTGAAAAATAAAGATTTAGCACATTTTCGTAAAAAAAAAGAAAATATGATAGAGGAAAATAATGCATTCTGTTCAAACCAGCTCTTTCAGGCAAATTTTATATTGAAATATTAAAATTATATTGAAATTATTAAAATGAATAAAACCCCACAAAAACTATAAAGAAATAGACAGCTGATTTCATATTTATTTTTAATCCTAAAAAAAAACAATGTAAAAAGAGATTGCAATGACAATAAGTAAACATAATACATACAACTTAAAAACTTCAGCTGCTCAAAAGATACAAAGCTATAACTGATATTCTATTTTAACAGAAACAAACAACATTAGCATGTAATGTGCATTCTAGCTAATAAGACCATTTTCCCTAACAAACCATTCAAGCTACAGCAAAGTCAAACCATCTGCTTTTGTTATCTTTCTTTTTTTTTCTTTTTTCTTATTCTGAAAAAATAAAAAGGAATGGGTTGTGTAGGCAGTTGGATTTCAATGAATGCATTAATGTCCATCTCCTATCTAGTTTTTACAATTGAAATTTTAATGCTCTGACTTGAAACATCTGATACTTTGAAACAGAGGACTTTGCATGAGTAGCATTAAGTGTTAACTGTCCTTGTCCTTATACGTGCCTTAGAACAAACCTTTCCTGGGGACCCCTCCCCACTGCACATTTTGCATGTCTCCCTCATCTAACACACCTGATTAAAATCATAAGCTCATTAGTAGAGACTGCAAGTCCTGAATTGGGTGTGTCTGATGAGGGAGACATACAAAATGTGCAGTGGTGAGGGGTACTCCAGGACAGGTTTGAGAACCACTGCCTTAGAAGGGAGCAAACGATTCCAGGTAAATTCCAACATACCTGGGAATTCGTCGGGAACCATCCACCTCTCCTTTGAGATGACCTAGAAGTTAGCCAGTAAGCTGGCATGACAGGAGGAAACTGAGTGAAAGGTTCCTTTAAATCCTGGCTGCAGCTCTCAGATTAGTGAATGATTTCCCTAAAGGCATGTTCTAACACGCAGACAAACTCCCATAAATACACACGCACACATTCCCAGTCTAAAGAGTCACACAGTGTCCTTACATGACCCTCCCTCTCTTTATCTACCAAGACATTCTTTTACTGACAACCCCCAACTTGTTCTCTCTCTGGCTGCATCATGTGCTGGTTTGAGATGTTTATTGGATGCTGGGGGAAGGCTGTGGGTTTGGATTAGCTGTGGCTTGGCGTGGCATAGTGTACATGGCTCCCAGGAACTGATCAGCGATCCTTCCTGCCTCCCTCAGCCCACTCAGCAAAGCGCCGTGCACCGTAGCGGGGTAGTTTCTAATCGTGTGTTCACCCGCGAAGAACAGACGTGGAACAGGCTGCGAAACGCACACAATCAGCATGACATTTGCGTCAGGTAACCAACATCTCAGAGGAAATGAGCAATAAACTATGACACTCACCTGTGAGGCTCCAGGGATGGCAGGACCAGGTGTGATGGGCTGAGCCATGAGATCATAGTCGTTACCAGACGAACCAGCTGCTACGTACGAGTAGGACCCACGAGCCCAGGGGTCGGCCCGCCAGCGACTCACCACAGTCTCTTTTGGCTACCATGACGACAGACACATAGTCAGTTTGTTTTTGTTGGAGAATGCACTCCGTACTGCCGGAATGAGCCACAAAGTCTTAAGTTTGCGAGTGTGTACTGAGATACGAGAACACTTTTCAGTAGATTTAGGTTAGTGGTTCCAGTTATTCACACAAGCTTTTGTTGTACAGTATACAACTACAAATGAAGCAAGCTACTCTAGCGCATCTGAGCTCACCTGAGGTACCGCACTGCTTCCAAAGATACCCTTGAGGATTGCCAGACAACGGCCAACAATGACATCATCACTAATATTCTCCATAATGCCAGCAGCCTCTCCAGCCATCAGAGCCAGCAGTATGGGTGCTGAGAAAGCACAAAAATTAAGCTTTAAATGACAATCATGTAATTGGAAATAAATAAATAATTGATAAAATGTAGATTTTAGCAGATCTCAAGATAAATGTTGTTCATAATTTAAGTTTATGCAATAAAGTTTAAATGCAAGAAGTTAATTAAATTTTTTTCACTAAATAGTAAATATTTTTGTGACTTATTGGTTATCATCCATTACATCAAAAAAAAAAAAAAAAAAACGTATTAACCAGAAGTTTAATATTGGTCCGTCGTTAAATTGAATGATGATCACCTTTGTAGAGGTTCCAGAAGAGAAACAGTTCCCCTCGACTGGCTGTGGTACTTCCCACATGTCCAAAGAGGTTAACACTGGGATCCCAGAATACTCTATCAAAACACAACACCACCTAGGACAAGGACAACACAGATCTTTTTAATCACATCATGGTTAGTGGAGGACAGTAAAGAGATTGTTCACCCCAAAATGACAATTCTGTCCTAATTGTGTGAATGCAGTGACCCTAAGTGACTTAGAATTGTGGATTCTAAGAGTACCAGGAATAAATGTAGTTTTCTTTTTTGGTCCGGACCAAAAGAACCGAGATTATCAAACTACAAGTGTGAACCCCTGAGTGTTTGTTTTAGAACCTGGTGCATTTTCTCCCTTTGGGTTGGTTCGTTTAGGCATATGTGAACAAGGCAATCGCTCCAAGACAGTCTGAACGAGGTGCAAATGAACTCTGGGGCAGTTCGCTTGGGGTGTGAAAGCAATTCGACCCAACAAAAGTGGTATTATAATTCATAAAGGGAAATGTGCTATCATAACTAATGTGCTCACTCATAGAATCAGACACTTTTGATATCACAGTTGAAAATAAAAAAATGCTGTGTAATTGTGCTTTTCTTTGTCAATGCTTCATCGGGTCAGCATTCAGTGTTTGCATGTCTTGAAACACTGAAAGGGTTACTTCAGCGATTAGCATTAAGCTTTGTATCAGTAGAAACCCGGGAGTATATTCAAATTATTGTACTTTCCCCCCCTCATATGACCCTAAGACGAGAGAATTATGTATTTTATTTCTGGAAAAATTCCTCCGATGACGCAAATATCGTCATTTTGCATCATCGGAGGAGTTTTTGTCCAGAGGCTAAGGACTACAGCCAGCAGGAGGCACTATTTCCACACGTTTTCAACATCACACTCACAGCACTCAGCTCGCGGCGCTGCGGAGATTCATGTAAACGGAGCGGTGGAGACCATGAAAAGACTATGAAAGTTAAGCTTCCAAAGACATGAACTTAACACGCGCCAGACTGATCACGCGCTGTTAATGCAGCCGCGAATCCCGCGATTACCTCCGCTCATGTGATGAATGTAATCCGATCCTGCTGCGTTTGTGCCGTGACGCTCAATCGGCTCACTCGCATTATATCGAACAGACACGTTCAGTTTTTAATTGTAGTGTCTCTAACTGAACTGATTTTCTGAAAATGAACGTGGTAGGCAAGTGATTCAGTAATCCTGTAGGCGACTAGCCGTGCCTAGAGTAGGGCAGTGAAGCAGTGCATTCTGGGAATTGTTGTCTTTCACCCCCATGAGACAAATACATTTTCTGTGTTTTCTCAGTCTAGAAGGCACCAGATTCAAAAATAATTTCACATTTCTACTACATTAATGACCCAGTTTAAATACAAATTCATCTTCCCAGCGCTGAAGTACCCCTTTAACCTCTAGACAGCACTGGGAAATCCAGAGAGAGCATGTTTGAATTTGCTGCAGTATTAATATGAATCTATCAGTATAGTTTGTGTGTCTCAACAGTTACAAATAAAGCCACAAAAAGCTCATGGAGTAACCTTGTAAATCATCTTGATGGATGATGCAGAGGAAACTGACCAATAAGGGGACAGTTGTACTCGCATGTGACTTACATAAACACATTTTATTACGCTTTGAAATGTTGCCTTATTAAAAGAAAAAAACAAGAAGAAATCGCAAAATTGCAACAAATCAAGTCCATGTTTCCGAACAAAAATGATCTATAGGTGTGAAAACACCCTTAGTTTCCTGTATGGAATATAAGATATTTGGAGAAATTTGTTTTTTTTTACAATGGAAAGTCAATTGGCGCCTAAATGTTTGATTACCAACAGTCTTCAAAATGTCTTCTGAGTTCATACAGGTTTGGAACGACATGACAGTAAGTAAATTGACAATTAACATTTTTGGTTGAACTATCCCTTCAATTAAAACCCAATAAAATATTAGCAGTCTAATGCTGCATCAACAGAATTCAAATGTATTCAAGACCACATAAAACAAACCCCTATAAATTACAAAACCACCATTATGCAGTTTCTTTATAACATGTACATGCGGTTTAGCAGATGCTTATGAAGCAAAATCACTCACTACAGTGCACAATACCACAGAAGCCTGAAACCATTACTGAGGGATTATTTTTGTCACTAGAATGATACAAATTGATAAGGAAAAAAAAAAAACATGATCTTAAAGTAGCTGAAGCTTGCTTTCAATGGAGTTAAAGAAAAAGCATCTCAGTGAACATTGCTGATATCCTGCGGTGTATACAGACAGCTGTTTCTGATATAGCAGCACTGTGAATGAATCTGGTACCAGACTGTGCCCCCTTGTGACAAAATCTGAGAAATAGAGTGGGACAATTGCATAACACTGCAGTATTTTTCTACTGCAGCTGAACTAGGAGAGGGAGTGAAGGGGGAGTAAGTGCAGTGGAGGATGATGATGATGACGCAATCTTGGACACTCAATGTGTGTGGGCGTAAATTTGTTAAGGACTCACTACACACCCATACCTATCGCATTAAATATGATTTGACTTAAGAAGCCCTAACAGGCTTCACTCTGTATTAGCCAAATTGGATCAGTTTGATATACATATACAAAAAGTCCAGCAGTGTTGTTACATCAACACCTTCATGCCTGCAAAGGAATTATTCACACCTTGTTGAGGTTCCCAAAGCCCATTCTCTGGATGGCAGCAGTCTTCCATTCCGGCAGGGGAGGCACAAACTGCACAGCTGGCGGCTGCTGCTTCATCACTCCCAAAGGAAGAGTACATAATACGGCATCACACTTATAAATGAACGTTTGGGTAGTGGAGCGGGTATTTACTGCTATCACCTCACAGCCTGAGATGGAGAAGAAATTATGTTGAAACTTGCATAATAAAATCACACCAAAATACAGGCATAAACAGCAGGAGCTGGTCTGACTGACTCACCAGATGATGTGTATCGGACCTGTCTCACTGCAGTGTTGAGTTTGATATCCAAACCCTCTGCAAGTGCCACTGGTACACATGAGTATCCATTCCGCACTGTCAGGTGACTTCCCGTGAACTCGAAATCATCGTCCTACTCAAACACAGGAAGAAAAAGGACAGGTTGCAGAAGCAAGATTTGTTTTCTATAATTCTGACTCCTTACATGTATTTGGATTTGACTGGGAATCAAACCCATGACCTTGTCATTGTAAGAACTTTTCTACCAGTTGAGCTACACAAACACTATGAAAGACAATAAATGTGTTTTGCAAGAAAAGGTAGGTGTGCAGTACCTGATCCCAGTGTTTGAGCGAGAGTGTGGACAGAGGTGTAGCATTGGCAAACTCCAGGTTTGCAAAGTGCCAGTCAAGAATCTGTCGGTCTCTCGAAGACAGATAAACATCACTGAGAAAGAGATCCAGGATAATGTTACTTGGACTCATTCGGGAGGCTCGACAGGTAAGTTGATGTGACCTCACAGGTTTGATTACTTTCATAGGTTTGTTATGATTACCTGGGTGGGTTGGCCTCCAGCTCTTGCAGTCTCTCCTCTAGCTTAACCTGCATCTCAACCAGTTCATCATACTCCTGCAGCAGCAGCAAGAAAAAAAAGAAAAAAAAAATCAGACCAGCTCAGCATTTACGCATAAGTGTTTTATTTTTATTACATATTAAGGATTTCATATTCTTGAGAGGAAGAGGTTGATATGAGGTTGAACCAACGTGGGTTTTTAAATGACAGATGGTAACACCTTATCTAGAGAGCAGGATGGCTAATGCCTGAAATAATGCATTTATAATGCACTTTAAAGATAGATGGGGGAATTAATATGCAGGCTTTTTAGAAATTTTTAAAATCACCAAAAAAACTAAATCTGTATAAATTCAGAACTTGATTCCTAACCCAGAACAGTTCAAAATAAGACCAGCACCTGAGTGTGAGGTTTTCATATGTGTACAGTCTTCAGTGAACGGCTGAAGGCCGCAACAGCGGTTATCCCAGAGGGCAGAGTCATCCCTCTCGGAGCGTGCCAGTTGTTCACCAAGCTAACCAGCATAGTACTATTTAAAGAAAATTCTACCCTTTGACCACATCACACAACTCTAAAATATCCTACTACGGTTTCTGTGTATCAGAATATTATATTCTGCAAGAATGTCTTTTTAGTCACATTATGACCACAAAAGCACAATGGATGGTACTACTCTAAGGTGAAAACATTCAATAGCATGAAAGAGAAAATTACAGGTATAGGCACATTTCTGTTGCTCTCATGAGTTCCTTTAAAAGGCAAGTTCACTACTGTTCATAGGGGTCAGTTTTTTAAATAAATTGTATTAATTTTATTCGGCAAGTATGCATTACAATTTATCAAGTGTCAGTAAAGACATTTATAATGTTTCAAAAGATTTCTTTTAGGGATGGGCAACAGTGGTCGAGTACTCGAGTACTTGAACGTGACAACGACGATCGATCATGAAAACTATGATCGCCCTGACTTTAAAGGAAATCCACAACGAGCCTTTCATCAGACTAGTGCGGCAAGTTAATGTGCGCATCCGCATCCTTTTCTGCAGATGCAAGTTGTAAGATTACTTTTATGTTGTCTATATCTGATTAATCTCATATAGGACGCATTGGTTGAGTTTAATAACCAGCTAGCAAAGCGCTGCCGTTATATCGGCTGGTGTACATTCTCTTCAATTTCAGCTCAAATGCGAACAGCCCAACATTATCGACTCTGGATTATTCCAGACGGTCATATTCTTTTTAGATAGGCGGCTATTTCTTTTTCAAAATCATTGATGATATTAATCCAGCAGTGTGCAGTTTTTTAACAGTAGACCTATGTTTTATTTATTTTTTAGTTATAGATACGAAAACGCGCAGTGATGTCTAATCACGTTGATCATGAAAAATAAAATTATGTGCAGCGCCAATCTGTCATGTAGGCTACAAAGCATTATAATGAGAAAACGATTGTAATAGGCTAGTGTTGTAAATTCTCTGTGCTTTAGTTGCCTGTGTATTAGTGTGTTGTTAAGGGAAGATCATGGCCAAGTTCATGTGCGCATTTGCGTTGTTTTGGGCAGATGTAAATTGTAATAGGCATCTAACCTATCTGATTAAACTCATTTAGGATGTGTTTGGTTAGTTTATTAATTCGCTAGTAAATCTCTGCAGGGTGGTGTATGCACAGTTTCAGATCAAATACAATGCCCAATATTACGGTCCCTGACAAGTCGTGTCGCTTATCTATTTTGTAGAAACACCTGCTATTAACCTGATTTTTTTTAGAAATAGCTCATATGTAAATCTAAAACCCTCCCAAATGACGTTTAATGCACTGAAATAAATTAGTTTCACTGAAAAAAGTATTATCATTTAATCAAGACAGAAAGGTCAAATTTTGGCAAGACAAAAGAATTGTCGCCTATACAGAAATTGAACAAATTTAATGCAAATGGTGGTGTGAGATCCAAATTTAAATTCTTGTATGACTCCCATGAGCTTGAAGGACTTTATCCGTGCGGTTTGGCAAGGATTCATACAATTTATTGAGGAAGTCATCAGGAATAGCAAAGAAAGCAGTCTTGCATGCCTCCCAGAGTTCATCAATATTCTTTGGTTTCCTCTTCCATGCTTCCTCTTTCATCCTACCCCACATATGCTCAATGATGTTCATGTCTGGTGACTGGGCTGGCCAATCCTGGAGCATCTTGATCTTCGCCTTGAGGAACTTTGATGTGGAGATGGAAGAATGTGATGGAGCACCATCCTGCTGCAGAATTTGGCCTCTTTTATGGTTGGGAATATAAGAGGTATAAGATTTCTTGATATTTTAGACTATTGACGTTGCCTTCCACCCTGCAGATCTCTCGCACACCCCCATACTGGATGTAACCCCAGACCATGAATTTTCCCTCACCAAACTTCACTGTGTCTGGGTGAATCTCGGATTCATGCGGGCTCCAGTAGGTCTCCTGCAATATTTGTGGCGACTGTGGTGTAATTCAACAGAAGATTCATCTGAAAAATCCACCTTCTGCCACTTTTCCAGCATCCATCCTTTTAGCAGGCTGTGGGCTTTGGTAAATGCCACATGTTTTTCAATTGTCTTTTGTTTAGTGCTGGCTTCTGAGCACTGATTCGACCATGGAGGCCATTTCGAGACAGAATCCGACAAACTGTTCTGGTTGACACAGGGACTTCAGGGGACCAGGTCTCGTGGAGCTCTGCTGCAGTGGAAAATGGGCTGGCCTTGGATTTTCGAGTCAACAAACGGTCCTCTCGAGCAGTTGTCTTGCAGGGTCTGCCTGACCTGGGTTTGTCATAAACATCTCCAGTCTCTTCATATCTTTTTTTTATCCTCTGTACTTGACGCTGAGACACTTTTAAGGTGTCTGCCACATCAGCAGTGGATCTGGTCTTCAGCCTCTTGATAATCAAAACTTTAGTCTCAGGGTGAATCTTAGGCATGTTTGCAGAGGTCTAGTTGCAGTTGATGTGAAGGTCTAGTGTACTGGGGTTCTTTTGATACACACATGAGATCTAATTGATCCATTATTAGTAACAGGTGAAGCTCATATGACAAGGACAACACTTATGTCTTTGCAAAAATTGACTAAATGGGCTTTACCAAGCTGTGAATATTAGAATATTTTTTGACAGTTTCATTTTGCACTGAAACATTATTACAAAAACTGTTGGGATTAAAATGAGCTATTTCTTGTAAAAAAAAATCTTAACAAGAAATATTTTTCAGCGGCACTTCGGTTCCATTTGTGCACAAGCGACAAGACTTTTGTCAGGGAGTGTATTGATTGAGTTATTTGAGACTGTTATTTTGTTTTTAGATATTTCTTTTTCAAAGACATTTATGCATATAATCTAGCAGTTATTTTTTTATAGCCATATGTTCATGTTTTCCTAGATATGTCATGTTTGTATGTCAACGTTAATTTTCCTAAAAGTCTTAAAATAGTTTCAAATCAGCATGACTGAGACACCCCGCCCCCCGCACAAGCTCTGTCCACGAGTACTCGTTTTTGAGACTTTCAATGATCGAAATGAGAAATTGACAAAAATTCCCATCTATAATTTCTATTTCAAATAAACACTGTTTATTTGAAAACTTTCTATTCAAAGAATCCTGAAAAAAAATACGTGGCTTCCAAAAATACAGCACAACTGTTTTCACCATTGATAAGCAATGTTTCTTGCGTACCAAATCAGCATATCAGAATCAAGATCCGAAGATCATGTGACACTGATGACTGGAGTAAAGGCTGCTTTTGCCTTCACAGTGATAAATTAAATGTTTTAAATTATATTAAAATATAAGTTATTTTAAATAGAAATAATTTTACTGTATTTTTTACCAACATTTTTGAATAGTAATCCATATAAATGGAAACCACAATGATTTGTCCCTTTTGAAGACTCATCATATGCAGCCTATTTACCGAATTTTCCGCACTATAAGGCGCACTGGATTATAAGGCGCACCTTCAATGAATGGCCTATTTTAGAACTGTTTTCACATATAGGGCGCAACGGATTATAGGGTGCATAGAATAGAAGATACTGCAGTCAAACGTTTGCATTATGCAGCCACTAGATGGAGCTCTGTGCTAAAGGGAATGTCAACAAAACAGTCAAATAAAGTCAGACTTTATTAAGCGTTCTGACAACTCTGTTCACTCCCATGGTAACGTTGATGTGCATATAAACAATATCTCCCAGCCTTGCTAACTTTTCTTCCAAACGTGGAGGGACCTTTTCCTTAATTCAGTAAACACGTAGCCTAGTAAAAGAAACAGTCGGATACCACTAAATCAAACGTTCAGTTATGTATAACACGTAAAGCTCACTTTTTCAGTTCATTCACCCCAGAATTCTTCTTCTTCAGTGTCCGAATTGAACAGTTGGGCGACTATGGCATCCATCCTGCCCGGCTCCCTCTCGTCATTATCCGAAAGCACAGTACCGGTGTTTACTGTAGCGCGTAATGCTGCAAGCGGTGCGGCTTTGTAGTTTACCAGTCGTACTGAAACATTTTATTATTATTAAATTGTTTTTATTGGTTTTTCATACTGAAACATTTTGATAGAGCGCCTTGATCCATATATAAGGTGCTCCGCACTATAAGGCGGACTGTTGTTTTTTGAAAAAATGAAAGGCTTTTAAGTGCGCCTTTATAGTGTGGAAAATACGGTATATTGATTTATAAAAAGTTCCTACTGTAGTCAAGTTGAGTTTTAATATATGAAAATGTGAATAAAACAGTTGTCATTTCCCCATACTATAAAGCGGAAGGCCAAGGTTTAAGGCTGTCACCGAGTCGCGCACTAAAAGTATCTCTAAAGCTTAAAATGAAGTCAAACCCCAGTGAGTGAGCAGGCGTCGAAATTCATGTTTCAACCATAAATGGTTCAAGCTCCTCTAATGGGCTACAATTGAGAGTGATTATGTGAATTAACATGCTAAAATCTCACCAGCGTAGACCGCTTAAGTGAGGAATTTAACTTTCTGCTCTGTGGGTGCTAAAGAGTCTGACAGTGTTAGACTGCGGTTTGGAAAATGTACTAAAACAACCCAACTGAAACAGCAGGCTGAAATGGTATTCTGATCCATTACCAAGCGCAGTGGTGTTTGGCATGGTTGGAAAATACTGCTGTGCAGTAAAAAGACATTAAGATCGAGCATGATGGATCCAGAGTTGTCTGCAGTTGCTACCAGAGAAGACCTAATTAGGAGATTTTGTGAGGGATGCTTGGATGTCAAATGTGAAATCAGCATTGGTGGCAAACAAGTTTCAGAGTTTAATTCGGACCTTAGTTCGATTCCACATCACCTTTAATTTCACAAAAAAACAGGCCGTTTACGGCCACTGGAATGGGGTCAGGAAATGAAACAAGCCAGAATAGTCTGTAACAAACTTATGTCATTGACATGTGGTTTTCAATCAGCATGTCTAAATGTGTAAGCGTGTACCATGTTTATATGGTCAGTGAGGGTTTGGTCAATGTGGGGATTTTGGTCTACTACCTTGCAGAGAGCTGTGAGGTCTCTGTGTTTGCTCTTCACCAGGAACTCAGCTGTGATGTCTCTGGGTGGCTTCACCTCACTGGCCTCTTTATACTGCTGATGCAGCTCCTTTACTTTCTCCTTTGTAGCCACCATCTGAACAAGAACACGAACAAGCAAATTAACTGTGTGATGAGTAAGCTGTAACTGAGGGAAGTGTGCCTGTGTGTTAATTACCTTGTTCAAAAGGTCTCTGAGCTCTTCTTGAGTCTTCACAATCTTCTTCCAGTGTTCAATCTGTTCATCTTTCACATGTTTTTCCTGTAGCCTGAACAGAGAAACGCAGCATGTCAGTTCTGGTCTACTGTGTTTTAATTTCAAAGGAAAATCGTTGCTTTTATTCTGAGGCTCAATTCTTAAGGCTCTTAGACAAGATTAAGCAAATAAACCCAGAGTTCACTCACTGTATGACAACTTCTAGGGCTTGTCCCAGAGACACAGGTTTGTTGTTCAGAAAGTTAAAGTCCAGTTGGTGGCTGAGATATGACGTCGCCTCTAACAGGCGATTGAACTCTTGCTCTACCATCTCATCCTTCTCTTTAGGGACCTTCAGTACAGTTAAAACCATTAAATGAACATATAGGATGTGTAAAAGTGCCTGTGCATATCAATAAACTGTAAAGAACAATTAACTTATTATAGAAACAAAATATAACATTTTATTAATGAAGGCTCATTTCCCAGAGGGATTATATTAACCTTAACTGACAGCTTAATATTTCATAATTTCACTTGTATCACCAAACAATGCAGACAATTAACATCATGCATTTAGAGGATGGGAACGCATCATGAAAGCAGGATGTCTGCCATTTAACAGGTGTTCATTTCCATCATTTTCTTGTGTAGCAAACTGTACTAAACAAGTGTTCATATAACAACAAAACATAAACCTGTATTGAAAATGCAGTTGTCATTGGGTGTTAAATTAATTAGAACAATTCCTCTAATTTTACATGTTGTATGATATTATAAACAGAAATACTTACACTTGTGCAGCGCTCTCCCTGTATAACCAGGGTATTCCACCATTTTAAGAAATGAAAATGGAGTGAAAGCAAGTGAGAAAAACAAAAAGAATAGGATGGAATGTAGCAAAAAGGAGCATGTTCAGGGGTTAAGAGGGGGCAGAGAGTGAGAGAGAGAAAAATACTGTTAGATTGTTTTTTCCCCTCCAGTTAGAGTCTGAGTGCTTGACTTTAAACATAGTTAAGATGCCAATCAAAAGAGAATGGGAGGAGCACTGTTTCATATATGATTTAAATATGTTAACTGGTCTGAAAAACAACTGCACTATAACACTGAACACACTGAGGTTAAGGATATACACAACTAATATCATGATGATAATTTGACACTTATACTGCCATTTTAACATTACTTTTAATATATTACTTTATGCTTGAATATTCTGATCTCTTACATACAGACATACAAGTATTTGTTACTGATCTGTGTATGAATCCAGTGATGCGTGTCTGTCAATGTTTTTAAAACCACTCACAGCCTGTCCATTAGCCTCATAGAGCGGGCACTTCTGTTTGATCTTGGCCAGCTCCATGTTGACCTGTTTGCTGATTACAGCCATGGGGTTTCCACCTGAAAGATGTACACTTCAATTTCAAACTGTTGCAAAAAGTCTGAACAAACATGACTTTTCCATGGTCAACAGCACCATCTCCTGGAGAGAAGAGTGTTTGATATTGCTTACCTAATCCAGTCACCACCATGGCACCCAGGTCAGCTACATAATTCCCTTTCCTGAAAGTGGCCACTCGCCCTCCTACACGATCCTATCAAGAACAATTTTGATTTGTATAAAACAAAAAAGTCTCAGCTCTGTGTAAAATGCTCTATCGTAGCAAAGTGTACTTACCCTTGCCTCCAGAACAGTCACATCCATCCCAAAACTTTGCAGTTGTCTTGCTGCTGCCAGTCCTGACACCCCACCTCCAATCACGATCACCTTTCCAGTCTTCTTCGCTACAAGAACATAAGAGTATAATAAGAACAATACAGTTGCCTGTACATCAGACAAATTTAACATAACTCTGAAAAAATACTGTTGTCATCCTGTTTGTTTGGACATTAATATTTCTATTTCTAGTTCTGTTTTGTTATAACATTAAGTCTCAATTACTTGGCAGAGGCTTTACTCTCTTGTAGATGCCAAAGTTGATAAACCCATGTCTCTCTAGGTAGCTGTGTATCCGGTGCACCAGCACAGCATCACCTGCAGAGAGGAACCGCAGGCAAATTAAAAATATACACAAGAATATTAAACAAATACAATAAAAAGGTACACTGTAATTTTTTGTTATTCAATGTTAATACGTCATATCTTTAAAAAGAGAAAAGGAGGTTCAGATACTTTGACGTGTGTATTATGAGGTGGTGGCACAGGTTAGTTGTCACAATGATCGAGAAAGTTTGACATGAAGTACAGGAAATCTCGAACAACTCACTTAGAATTTTTTTTTACCAAACAGCAGAGAGTATGCGGTCGAAAAGAGAATGTGACAACTCGTAATAAAACAAAAATCAACACTGGCTTGGCTTTTTGGAGATGACGAGAACTGAGGGATTTGAAATGTTGTAAAAGTGACACAAAGATAGTGTCTTTATTGGCGAGTAAGATATTTTATAGAATAGATAAAAGCATTATCTATTGTGAAGGGTCATTTCATGGTGGCTGTTGTTGCGCTGTGCTGACTAGCTTGAGCTTGAGAACCTTTCCATCTAAACTTCTAAGCATAATAGATGATTATCCTACTGCTCTTAAAACTTTTACTCTCTCTCTCTTAGTTTTGAGAAAGTACAAATTCATCTGCAGTCATGTTCTTCCACAAAATGCATGTGGTTTTGATTTTAACTGCTGGAGGGCCAAACGTTAGTGCATAGTGTACCTTTAAGTCTGTACATTCAGTAAAGTGTAAATTTTGGGACTCAGAGAAATGTCAAGTGGAACAGACTTACTGTTGTATGGAGCTTCTAGCTGTTGCACAGTGGCCTCAAAAGTCAGCTGAATTTTGGGGTTGTCCAACCAAAGCTGAAGCTGAACATTTGAGATAAGACATTTTCACAACTGACTAGAAAACACATTTAGTTGTTCTAAATTTTGATGAGATAATTTCTGTTGGATCACCTTTAAATATCTACACTAATATTCAGTAGTTTGGGGTCAGTAAGATTTTTTTATGTTTTAAAAGAAGTCTCTTATGCTCACGAAGGCTGCATTTATTTGATCAAAAATATAGTGAAAATGATAATATAGGTGAAATATGATTGCAATTTAAAATGTTTTAATACATTAATACATTTTAAAATGTAATTTATTCCTGTGATGGCAAAGCTGGAATTTCAACAGCTATTACTCCAGTCTTCAGTGTTGCATGATCATCAACCACTTAAAGAAACATTTATTATTAAAAGTGTTGAAAACAGTTGTGCTGCTTAGTATTTTGGGGAAATTGACAAGAAAAGAAAGACAGAAAGTAAAAAAGAGGAGCATTTATTTGAAATATATTTTTTTGTTTTGGGCTTTTTTGATCGATTTAACACTTCCTTTCTGAATAAAAGTATTAATTTCTTATGAATAAAAAAAAAAAACATACTGACCACAAACTTTAGAACAGTAGTATATTATTATCCAATACAACTTCTAGAAGACATTCTGACAATAATAATTGGCTCTTGCTTATCAGCTTATCAACAAAATTAAAGTTAAATCAAAAATCATAAAATTATGTCTCCAGCTGTGAACTCACTGTGCGGTTCCGGATGTATAAGAACACCTTCTGAGTATGCTGTGGTCCACTGATAATGTCAGGGAAGCATGCAGCTTCCTGTGATGTCATACGATCGTGTGGGAGACGGCTCTGGAAAGCAGCACCCTCTACACCTGAAAAGTCACAATATTTCAAATTCCTAGACACACAACTATTAGTACTATTATTTTCTCCACATTCTTTTACAAACACTTTGTCAAAATGACAGGAGTCATTTTGTGAAAAGTGTTTGTGAAAGTGCTTTTATTCAGTAAAAAGGTATGAAATTATAGATTAGGCCAACCTCTTTCCATACCTGATGGTTCCTCAGGTTCGCTGTCATTCTCCTCCTCTATTGGTGGGGCTGGAGGAGGAACCACCTGTTTTCGTTCTTTCTCAGCTTTAGCGTTCCTCTCTTCCTCCGAGTAATACTCATCCTCCGACAGATTAGCGAGACTCTCGTCCATCTCTCTGTACTCCACCTGCAGCAGGAGGCACAATAAAAGCTTCATTAAAACCTTGTTCTGCTTCACCTGGGATGAAAGAGGACCATTATTCTCTACTTTGGCAGACTCTCTCAACTGGTCTTACACCAATGTTACTTTTTTTATTTTTTGTGCGGTATGTTTTATCCAGTTTCTACTTAAGCCCTTAACTGTCACCATGCTAATTGTGGAATGTTTGCCATTATACTTTTTAACCAATAATCTTTAACACCAAATCTGATCTTTTATAAAGAAAATGCTCTTATGTGAAAATGTTTTCATATTTTCATTTTTGTATTGAAACTATAGAAAATACTGGTAAAAAGTACCAACACTCACATTTAAAAAATAAACCCTATGATATACTATAAAAACAACCTGTAGTTTTCATTTGATTGCTGATTTCTCACCATTTTTTATGTACAGTGTCAGATGTTGGCATGTCCAAACATCTGCATTACCATTATCTGATCATGGGGATATAATTTTTTTTCCTTTGGCCGACTGCTGACAGCTGTTTTGTGTGAAGCTTAACTTCCATAGGAATGAACTGAAAACACTTGCTCTGCACCAGTGGACATGCACCGTTAATGTGCATCATTCTTATGCCTCTTCAAAGCAGCTACTTTTAAGAAATTGAGAGGCAAATGTGTCAGTATGTAGCAAAATAATAAATGAGCCACTTTTAGGACTATTAGCATTTTTACTCTCCATCTTCTAAAATTACATTCTGACACACTGTATTTCTTGGCTGCTCAATGGGAGTTGTTTGATAACTCCGCTGTGCTTATCATCACCATAACCTCTCCTCAGTTGCTGGTAGGGATGCACCGAAGATTCGGCCACCGAAAATTTTCGGCCGAAAATGGCCCAAAAGTGCCTTTTCGGTTTTCGGCCGAAAGACTTTTATCAACGAAACAATAAGGCCGAAATGTTGTGATGCCGCAAACAGAAACCGCGACCTGCACGTGCTTGTCTAAACAAGCAACATGTCTGCGGTGTGGACATATGTGGTTCATCTGACATCTGATGACGCATCTATACGGTAATATGGGTTGTAACTTGAAAATAATGCTTTGTTTATTTTTCTGTTGAAACACGTGCTCCTCAGTGATACACTACACCAATAGCGATAATAAAAGAAAAACGTGATCAAAAACAGCCTCGTTTTGAAATATTGCAAATATTGAGTTCTCTTTCAAGTCTTGCACTTAAACGGACAAACTCACACAAAAAGTATGTCAACATGTCCATCTTGATGAGTATCCTTGCAGACATAGTCTGTATATGACTTAAGTGAACTGTATACAGTCGAGAAAGACGACGCATATCCCTGCATTAGGTCTTAAAGGGGCAGTAGCCTTTACTGCGGTCTGTTTAATTTCAACAATAGACAAGGACATCACTCATTGCTCTTGATTGAATAGCTTTTGTAAGTTTAATAAGGATTAATCTTTAATTTAAACAGTTAAATATGCAGTTATTTTATGTTTGATTACTTTATTAAATTGCTGTACCTTTCTGCAGACCAGTAGGTCTGTACATTATTATTTGATGTACACATGAGTGGGGTCCAGATAAACATTTTTAGTTAGAATTTTATTTTATACTGTGCATTGTTGCAATGTGCTAAATAAATATTTGCATAATTTGTAATGGATTTATTATTTGAAACTTTAATATTAATTTATGCAATTGCAATGCCTTGGATTTTTAGTAAAGTTACACAGGGTACTAATAATTGGCATAATTTTTTTCGGCTTTCGGCCTTGGTTTTCTCTTTTTCGGTTTTGGCCAAGAATTTTGATTTCGGTGCATCCCTAGTTGCTGGTCCATCAAGCAGTCACCTGGGAATGTACAGGGACATGTCACTTCAGTCCTGGGACATAACATACTCATAACATACTCCTAATATTTGTTTTTTATTATGGCTATAGAGATTGCTATAACCCCTTAATCTTGTCACTTGCAATGTTTTTTTCAGTGGCACTCGCATCGGGTTCAGAAATTTCCACTCAGAAGATGAGCAAGGTGAGGAAGAATTTTGGAAGCCTACACATAACTTTTCAGTTTGCATTGTCATGTCAAACTAACAATTAAGCTTGAAAATTGCATTCCAACATCAGTCGGTTCAAATGTTTGGCCCAGATTATCTGTTAATATACCTGCTCACAGACACATCCAGGGCTCGTTCTTCGCTAACTCAGTTAGCTGAATTTGATTGTTGATGATTTTGCTTGATCTTGAATTATTTGGTTCTTCGAAGCTCATACTGGACTTGCGGTCATAGTTATCCATAAGCTTAAACCTGCTCTGGAGCAGGCTTATTTCATGTAAACAGGATTAGAATTGCATTTGATACTTAAAATTTGCCATAACCACTGCTACTTATTTTACAATTATAATTTTAAATAATAATATCAAATTATTACACAGCAGATTCCACCATAGTTGCTGCCTTTGTTGCATAGGATGTAAAAGAATGTGGGGGCAATAAAAAGTAATGTATTATTTAGTGGAAATTAATTATTTTACATTACTCAGTTTTTCTGTCTCAGTTCAGCTCAGCTCAGCTAAATAAATAAACCTGGCTCAATCCTTCCTGTTCTTTCTTCAAAGAACAGGAAACATTAATAGAGATGTTTACCTTGGCCCTTTTGCGGCGACTGGTTCTGCGCCCCTCTGCAGAGTCCTGATCAATCCCTCCTGGTCCAGGAGGGTGCAAGAGAGGGGGTCCACCTGGTTCCCCACTGGGGGAGGCTCTCTCTTTCTTTTTTACATCTGCTGAACCCGGGCCAGAGGGACCGGCCAGACTAGCCTGGGGGGCAGAGAGGGGTTCAGGAGCACGGTCACCACCGTTACCCCCTGAGGAAGAGGAGCCTGGGTCTGACTTCTTACTGGACAGCATCACAGGTGACAGAGGCCTCTGCTGAAATGAGGAAAGAAAAGCTGAAATGTAGGTTTACAAACAAAAGATGACCAGCAATCTAAAGAGAGACAATACAACATGCTCTCCATCTATACATTTGAGTCCCTAACGTAAACTTTTAATGCTTTAAGATTAATAATGATCATCTTGGATTCCTTCAACACAGTTTGGCTGTACGTTACCTAACATCATAATAATAACATGGCTCATACCTAACATAATAAAAGTACTGTTGGCTGCCACACAGCACATGTAACTTACCAACGGATCGGAATTATTATCCTCAAAACAAAAAGAGGTTTGCATACGTTTAATGTCGTACTTGTGCACCTGCTCTGCACAAACAGGCTAGGAAACACTCAGGTTGTTCAGATATAAGAGATGTTGGGTAAATGTTGCGTATTAACTCTGACTGTACGTTACATTGTTACAAAACGTATTTTGGCTCCATTTCTCTGATCAAACAGATCCTGAACGAATTCCTTAGCATTCAACCAAATAGAAGCTATATTTGAATCAGAATCAGTCTCTGATCAAATTTAATCGGAGACTAACGCGCGTTTCGCTGTTTTAATAGAAGTAGCAAGATAAACGCTATTCCGCACACATTTAAAGCCAGAACACCAGTCGTCGATCTAAATATAAGCTAACTTAAATCATTTATTTTATCAAAAGTTCACAAACAATATATTTTGAAACTATGAAGAATTAAGACAATAGCTGATACGCTCGAGCACTGGTTAGCTAATATGCTATTGCTAGCGGCACGAGCTCTTCTCTCGGCTTATTAAAGTACAGAAAACCTCAGTTATTAATTCGTGTTTATTTATTATATTTATCATATAAATATTTATAAATGTTATGCGTGCGTCTCATTTAACACGTTGTGGTCTGTTAATAAAAAAATGATTATTTATATTTACCTCCTCGCGGCTGCGGGTAGTCTAGCACAAAGAAACAGAAGCCTGTCCCTGCCGGAACCGAACAACCAATCAGTGTAGACGACGAGGTAAAGAAGGCGGGATCTAAATTGCCCAATGTTGTAATTGGGTAAAATGCCATCGATCATATGTTTCGGGAAATCAGGTTTAATGTATGCAAATTCTACTTGCATCGTACAACTGTATGCAAAACTCTTGCACTAAATCAACACCATAAAATGTTCTATGCCTTAAAGGTTCCGTGCACCACTTATGATTATGCGATTTCGCATATAGGCCTACATAGGAAGGTTTAACCAATAAACAAATACATATATTTTATATTAAACAATGAACAGGCTAATATCTGCTACGTATGCGCTTTAGGAGGAGTCGTGTGTGACGTATTTACTTTGGGAGGAGCATGTAACGCTGAAAAGCTGATCCAGGTGCGAGACAGGTAAGACAGGTACGGGACTGACCGTGTGAAGGTGTGTCTCCTGTTTGTCGATGTAGCCTACTGTTCTTCGTTATTTTTTTAACGCGGGCATCTAAAATAGGACAAACTGACTGCGCGGATCTTTTTCTAAAGGTTAGTTTGAATCTGTTTATAAGTTCTAAGCTTCTGCTTTCAGATTGAGTGATTACTGATCGAGATTCATGAATCAGGGTTTTGTTTCCTTCGACGTCACCCGATGTTGTTATAGTGCAGGTGATTCTCGCTAAAACTTGTTTGACTTTATCATGTTGTGCAAAATGGTGATCTGCTTTTTATTATTATGACGGTCGTTAACTGATAAATATGTTAAGGACCCATTAATAATAATCCCATTAAAGCAACATTAAACCCGATATTGACCAAAACAATATATGTGACTTGCACATTAATCAACCAGCGGAATAATTGTCTATTTTAAGTCATAAATATCTTATCCTCACCTTAAGTCATGTATTGCATTTAATAACATTCTGTAATGGAAATTACGTTTTTGGAAATGGCAGACTTGCTTTATTTATCCTCAATACACATAATTAAATGAATTGCACTGTAATGTGAAGAAATTCAATATTGATTCCAAATAATGCTTATTATAAATGTAAGGTGATGGCAACTTTTTTATTTATACATTTAATTATTGTTTTATGTTTTTATTATTTATAAATGTATATCAATATTTTTTACACAATAATTGTAATGGTTTATAATAGTAGATAGTTATTTTAATTTTGATTTATATGTGTATATGACTGTATTTATGATGAAAATTTCCAATGCAGTTTTAAATGTAACCTTAATAAAACAAAAAGATTAAAAATAAAATATCAACCCCTGGGATATAAAGTTGAAAGATGAAAAAACACTCCTTTTCTGAGCTATTATTTGTTGCATTGAGCTCTGATCTGTTTTCCACCTGGCTTTTAAAAGGTATTATTTTTTTATCAATATCATTTAGGTGCACACAGTAAGCTTGTCCTTGCTTTAAAAAAAAATACACATCAAGATGAAGAATGAGGGAGAGACAGCTGACCGGCCTGACAACACAGCCTTCACGCAGCAACGGCTCCCGGCATGGCAGCCCATACTCTCCGCTGGTATTGTCATTCCTGGCTTTCTAGTCATTGGTTTGGCCTTCATAGGCATCGGAGTTGGCCTCTTTCTGACCACACAGACCATTCAAGTGCTAGAGGTAAGCATTTACTGCAGGACAACATCAGGAGCCAGTTCACTGGGTGGATGACATGGCATTTTACTGTAGAGTTTGTTTAGCCTTAGTTAAACAGTTGTACTGAGGTCAGTTTTTGCTTTTTTGTTAAAGGATAGACAACACTATTTAAACATTCAAGTCTGCTTTAGAGTTTTACTTTAGACCCATGGCTCTTTACACTGCCTAATATTTTAATCAGTCTGGAGGTGTTATCCTTCTGGGGAGTTTTGTTCAAGGTGAGAGAAGTTAATTAAAGATTAATGCTCTGTTTTCTCCCCTTGTCACAGATGGATTACACAGGCTTTGAGAAGGATTCACCCTGTTTCGGCTGTACAATCCCAAATATCAAAAACTGCACTTGTGAAATCACATTCCCCGTCAGCTCATTGTTTGTGGTAAAGACTTTTGAGTTTGACTCTGTTTTAAAGGCTGATATTTCTCTATCATGCTAGAAAGTGACTGATACTGTCTGTGGTGCGTACAGGGCCCAGTCTTCTTTTACTACGGCCTGACTAATTACTACCAGAACTTCAGAAAATATGGTGTGTCGAAAGATGATAATCAGCTCACTGGCGATATAAACTACTTCAAGGTTTGTGTTTGGCAAGACTGATCTTTAAAAAAATCAATAATTTTGGCACTTTCTTTTCATGTAATGGATCATATGTTCCTTGTTTTTATTTTCATCTGACTTTCTAGAATCCACAAGATTCCTGCTATCCATTTAGCAATGACTCAAAAAATAGCCCCGTTGTCCCATGTGGAGCTATAGCAAATAGCATGTTCAATGGTATCATTTCTGTTTTGTAGATCATCAGATTTAGTAGATCTATGTACTCTGGGATGGATTACTAATATATATATGTTTTTGTTTGTTTCTGCAAAGACACATTTGAGCTCTACCAAATTATCAATGGTACTAAGAAGCAGGTGCCATTAGATGGTAAAGGAATCTCCTGGTGGACTGATTACAACATCAAGTACAGGAACCCTTCGCCTGTGAACGGCAGTATTGCAAATGCTTTCGATGGTAATTAGCCTTAAACTCTGCAGTAATGCAAAAGTCGCTATTCCCTTGGATTTGATTTGAGACTTGGAATGGAACCTAAATGCTTTTTCTCATTAACAGGTACAGTGAAGCCCATAAACTGGCCCAAGCCAGCATATGAGCTGGACCTCAAAGACCCGAACAACAATGGTTTCATTAACCAGGACTTTCTTGTGTGGATGAGGAGAGCAGCACTTCCTCAGTTCAGGAAGCTGTACCGGCGAATCACAGAGGGTGATTATGCCACGGGGCTCCCTGCTGGGAACTACTCTCTGACAGTCCATTACAGTATCCTTCATCTGCAAGTCAAAATTCATTCAAGACATTAATTGGGAATTAATTGTGGGATTATCATATTTTATTAACTCATTGCAAGTTCTAAAGTTAGCAGGATTTTATTTAAGCCACTTCATAGCTACGGTCAGGAAGTCTTTAGAGATTTGTAGTATAAGACCGCATGGCATATGGCATTCAGCCCGGTTTTGCAGATGACTCCTGTGATCTAGGCAAACAGGTTTTACATGTTGGGTGTGGCTTTTAGCTGATCCATAGCAGAATGTAGAAAAAACAGGGGTTTTTTTTTTGAATATGTATTAAGTGCCTATGCAAATCACTGAAGCCATGAGAGTCAAAAGAGCAGTTGAAATTTGTCTTAAAGGTGCACTTTTGTAAATTTTCCTCCTTATCCACCCTATTTTGTAACGTGGAAGTTACCTTTTTTTTGTAAATGTGCCGATTCATTAGACGCTATAGGTAAATAACTAGGAATTTGAACTGTAGAACATTTTTGCTACAAAACATTATGTTTATAACCCTACATTAAAATATGATGATAAAGGGCAGTTTGCCAGCTGTTTTGTATAGAAACAGCAGATGAGACCAGACATTCAAGTAACAAATGGCCATGCCTATTGCCTACTCTTACGTTAAAAACACGTTTTACACATAAGGAAATTCATTGAACTTTAATAAATCTGTTTATGCACACTACCGGTCAAATGTTTGGGGTTTATAAGATAAAAAGAGGCATCTTATGCTTACCAAGGCTGGGTTTTATTTGATAAAAAATACAGTTTCTTACAAGGAATATTGTGAAATATTATTACAATTTAAAGTAACAGTTTTTTTATTTTAAAATGTAATTTATTCCTGTGATGGCAAAGCTAAATTCTCAGCCGCCATTACTCCAGTCTTCAGCATCACATGATGCTTCAAAATGTTTATTTGGTGCTCAAGAAACATTTAATATTACTACAAATCAATGCGTTTACATGCACCCTCATAATATGATTTATAATGGGATTTTGGCAATATTGCAATTAAACTTCCTCATGTAAACGCAATACTTCGCTCAAAATAATGCGATTTAAGGATTAGTTCTCTTCAAACAGAACATGTCCTATATAATTTACTCACCCCCATCTCATCCAAGATGTTCATGTCTTTCTTTCTTCAGTCGATAAGAAATTAAGTTTTTTGAGGAAAATGTTCCAGAATTTTAATTCATATAATGGGCTTCAATGGAAACCATCGTGTTTAAGGTCCAAATCAATAAATTTTCAAAGGGCTTCGAAGGGCTTCAGAGGCTCTGCAAGATCCAAGATGAAAAATGGGGTCTTGCCGAGCGAAACCCGCGGTCATTTTCTAAAAAACTTCAAATGGGCGACTTCTGTGTTGTTCTTCACGGCCTGTGCCGTCATCACGTCGGAAAGCTCACGTCTGTGACATAGATGGATGTACCGGCCCATTTCTGGAAAACTCCATCTCACGTTCTCCTCTAACTTTAAAATGTCTGACATCATTGTTTTCCTGTTTTCCCTTTATTTTTGTAATGGGAGTTTGATTTAGTCTTTTAACACTGGGACGGTACTTCCAGTACGTCACGGGCGTGACCTTTCCGACGAGATGTCATACACAGTGAAGAAGAACAACATCGAAGTTGTACATTTGAGGTTAAAAGTATATAAATGTTAATTTTTTTTAATAATTTTTTTTTTAGAAAATGACAGATGGTTTCGCTAGTCTTGGATTGTGCAAAATGGCAGATGGTTTTGCTAGATAAGACCCTCACCCTATTCTTCGGCTGGGATCATGCAGAGCCGTCTGAAGCCCTTTGAAACTGCATTGATTTAAACCTTCAACCTGTTGGTTGAAAAATTTTCATTTTGAAGTGAACTAACCCTTTAAGCACATAAATGTAGTAACCATAGTCGCATTAAACTAGGTGGCGTATGCCGAATTTAATCATAATAAACAGGCATGTAAACATCTTAATCGCATTATTACCGCTCTGACCAAAGTGTGCATGTGCTCGGACGTAAACGGAGGTTGTGTGAGCAACACACGGCTTCCATGAATGAACATTATTCTGAAGTTTTCTCATCTCCAAAACACTAAACTCTATCAACACCACTTCGCTGAGCAGCCTCTGCTCCGTATCTTCATCCATACGGAGCGAAGAACGCAACTGCAGCGTAGGCAAACCCGGCATTGCGATGTTCATCCCGGCGCCGAGTTTAAACAAGTTAAAAACAACAGCATTTTACTTGAAACAGAAATTTCTACAATGGCGTCAGTGATTAAAAACATCCTTGTACTGTAGGTGTCAGTATGCATCTAAAATGACTGTAGCATAAACAACATTAGTGCACCTTTACGTTTTCAGAAATGCGTGTTATCTGAGGAAGATTTACTGTCTTTTTAAATGCAGTGGAAGTGCTCATGTGCAGAAGACTGAACCATGTTTGTTCCTTAACCCCATCATTTCCAGACTACCCAGTACTGAGTTTTGATGGACGTAAGAAGGTGGTCTTCAGCAATGTGTCTTGGATGGGAGGAAAGAATGAGTTTCTGGGCATTGCTTATTTAGTGGTTGGCTCCTTGTGTGTGGTCATGTCAGTTGTTATGCTCATTGTTTACGCCAAATTCAAATTTTCAGATGATGATGGTGCATAACGATACATCCAAAAAACATGAGAGGAAAGAAATAAGGAGCTCTAAGATGGAATCAAATTTAGTTTTCAAACAATAGCGTGACAAATCTAGACAATCATTTTGCATTTACTTGCTAAAAAGTTTTAACTTCAGGTCATTTATTTATTTCATTTTAATCAGGAATTGTTAGTTTACTAAAATAACTTTTAATAACAGGATATGCATTAGTCTTTAGAAAAAACTCAATAATGCTAATGTCCAAAGAGCCAAAAACTTTAATCAATGTGATATCTTCAAATGAGTTCATATGCTAAAATCTGAAGCTCAAATTGGTTATCCGAGGTCATTATTCAGTGACTGTTACAGGTTTTTAGTCTACCTAGACTGTCTCAGGTATAAAGGATGAATTAGCAGTTTACATTTGTTTAAAATTGATCTGCACAATAAATGTTTAACTGATATTGTGCCATGTCTGACTGTCAAATGGAGGTTTAGTTTAATATATTGAAAATTAACATTTATTGTGACTTGTATATTTCCTGTAATAAACTTGAAATACTGTTTTATAATATTAAAGTCTACACAAGCATTTTATTGCAGTCTTATAATATTTAGCCATATCAGCAGCATAGTGTTTGCTGAGCTTATGACCGTAACAAGCATGAAAGATTTTATTTCCAAGTAAAGGAAACTTTGTGCTTCTACAGTGTCGTTTGTACTGGACAAGTCAAATGAAAGTGAGGGGCGAATCGTGACTGAGTCTTGAGACTTTGCTTGCACGCATCAGTGATATTGATCCCTATTAGTGAAAGAGATTTTATTTGGAAGTCAGTATTCTGTGCAGAGTTAATTCTGCACAGTGGTTCAGTGTTTTGTAAAGGATTAGTTCACCCAAAAATGAAAATTCTGTCATTAATTACTCACCCTCATGCCGTTCCAAACACGTAAGACCTTCGTTCACCTTCGGGACACAAAGATATTTCCTAAAATGAAGAGATTTTTTATGAAATCTGAAAGCTCTCTGACCCCTCCATAGACAGCAATGTAATTAACAATTTCAAGAGCCAGAAAGGTTAGAAAAACATTGTTAAAATCGTGACTGTGTCTCCAGTGGTTCAACCTTAATTTTATGAAGCGACAAGTATACTTTTTTTGTGCACAAAAAGCAACCAAAAATAACGACTTTATTCAACAGTTTCTTCTAACCTTTGTCAGACTCTAAATTCAATAGCTGTCTCTGGAGGGGTCAGAGAGCGCTCGGATTTCATCAAAAATATCCTCATTTGTGTTCTGAAGATGAACAAAGGTCTTACAGGTTTGGAACGACATGAGGGTGAGTAATTAATGACAGAATTTTCATTTTTCCTACGACATGTGGTTAACGAACATCCAGACGCTGAGAGCGCTGAGAGAAACGTTTAGATGAATATGTAAATATGTACTGCATGCTTTCTTCTCAATAAAATAATCACACAACTGAAATGACAGTGGTGAGAAAACACTAGCATTGGTTCTCCCAAAAATGGTTACAAGCATTCTTCCAATTATCTTCCTTTGTGTTCAGCAGAACAAAGAAATTCATACAACTTGGAACAACTTGTGGGTGAGTAAATTATGACAATTTTCATTTGTGGGTGAACTACATTTAATGTAACTCAAATCTGACGAAACCTTATTTTTAAACATGCTGCTAGTGTCCGCACATGGGTTTGGCAAGTAAAGGTCACAGTTGAGTTAAGTACAAGTCACTTGTGCTCACCAAGGCTGGTGGATCAAAAATACAGTAAAAACAGTAATATTGTGGAATACTATTACGTTAATGCTATTAATTTAAAATGACTGTTTTCTATTCTAACGTGTAATTTATTCTGTGATGACAAAGTTAAAATTTTAGCAGCCATTCCTCCAGTCTTCGGTGTCACATGATCCTTCAGAAATCATTTTAATTATGCTGATTTGGTGCTCAAGAAATATTTCTTATTTTCAATGTTGAAAACATTGTAGAATCTGTGGTCCACTTTTTCAGAATTCTTTGAATAAAGGTCAAAAGAACGGCGTTTATTTGAAATAGAAATATTTTGTAACATAAATTACTGTCACTTTTAATTAACTGAACACATCCTTACTGGAAAAAAAAAAATTAATTCCTTTACCTTTGTCTTTTGAACGGTATTGTAAGATAAGTATAAATTGATTTTCAATTAAAACAACATCTGCTAAGTGATGAAGCAAGTGAGGCGATGAGCATCAGCAATGAAATTGGTAACACTGCTGTATGTGCACTAGGTGGCAGGGTTGGGTCAAGATTAGAATGTGTGTGTTGGTGCACCTGCTGCCACTCTTTTTTTTCTTCTTCTTTCTTTCTTAAACTTGAAGCTGTTTTAGGCCTATAAATATCTAATGTGTAATTAACCGTTTTATGTTCCAAGATGGCTTTATTATTAAAGCTATAGTAAAGCACTGCTCAAATCCCTTTATTTCCGTTTTTAATCTCATTAGAAGGATAAAAGCCTCGTCTTGCTCGGTTGTTACGTTGGTGCACTTGGATGTGCTGAGTGTGAGAGAGCATGTAGTGGCGGCTCTCTCGCTGATGACTCTGTGCCGTCTTGGCCAGGCTGCTATCACTGTTTTGTATTATTAGCCTGTGATATGGGTGCCTTAATTTCCTGTTCTTTCAGATGGGTGAAGCAGGCTTGATATTGGAAAGGCTGAGAGAAGCGAACAAAAAAAACAACAACAACAAGGCCAGAGGTGCATCTCTTTCACTCACATTATCCTCTCTCTCTCTTGCTAATATAGGCATTGCATTATAAGTACAAGTGATGATGGTTCTTGGGTGATTTTTCTCTGGAGAGCGAGGGACTTTATGAACGGTAGTTTTTGTTATACTGCTTCCACCCTTCTAGAAAGGGCCTTAGTAGTCATTTCATTTTTAGGACCCTGACCAATAATGCAGAGCACTGTGTCATTATTGAAGTCATAAGAGTTGCCATAAAAACAAATCCTCTACATAATAACCAGTTTCATGACCGTAACTAGCGCAAAAGGTTTTTATTCCAGAGTGAGGTAGAACGCCGTGCTCCTGAAGAGCCATTAGGACTGGACAACTTAAAGGGTACAACACACACGGTTTCTGCCAATCTCATGTTAATCTTATGTTTATGTAATAGTACTATAGATTAGTATTGCATCCGTCATATCTTTGGTTTTATCATATTTATATAAGACATATACACCGTACCGATTCTTTCCGAAAAACAGCCAAGCTCGTGCAGGCGTCCAATAGGCGTAGCTAAAGAGTCACGATCACACACACACACACACACAAACAATACATCATGGCGTTATCACTGGATAACTTTCGATTCACTATATGTTTGTCTTATTTACATTATATGCACTTCATGGTTGATTGCCCACAAAACACAGACATTTAATGCAGTTTCTCTCACCGCCTGTGGTTAGACTCATGACCGGGACCAAATAAACACACTTGCAGAACTCCTTTGCTGCTCCAGGAAATCAAACGCCATCCACTGTTTCCTTAACACTGGGTTATTTGTGAAGCTGAACAAAGTTATTTTTCCCTCACCACCAAAAACACATTTCTTTAGTGCCATTGTTGATTTCGTGGTCAAATCAAAATGGCAGCTCTGCCGACGGCTTCGGTATCCCAAATGAATCTCGTTGATGGGCTCGCTCTAGTTGATGTTTGCACACGCTAGTCCGGGAGAAGTGCCCATACAAAGAATTGCATACTTGGAGAAAAAAAAACTTTGCGAAACTTATTTGGCATTGAGTGTATTTGGCACAGAAATGCTCCGTCATATGTCCAACTCGTGTTGTTTTTTGGCTGTGTTTAGCATAAGAATCCAACTCTTTAATAGTGTAAATATGTCAGAATGCATGAAATGGCATTAGATCCCCCCAAACCCAAAGTGAAAGTTAAATCTTTACTGACTCACCAAGACTTCATTAGCACACTTCGGTGGTATTGATGCCGTAAGTGAGCACATTGGGCACAGAAAATTTTAGCGCAATTATGTATGGGCTACATTTAGTCCTCACTGCACTGTTTGCAAAGTGTTGATAAACATCAATTCAAATGAATTCAAGCATTCAGATGCTCTCACAATAGATTGACTCCACATTATCAAGCAATTAGGAGCCGTATTATGGTTTCTAAAGTGATGGGAAGCCTTCGCAACTCCTGTGAGTTTTTAGAGAGGGTTTTAGTGCGGATCAGAGAATGTCAAACAATTACACGGCAAACGTGACTGCAGGCATTTATGCAAAACAGACATGAGCGAATGAATCCAGTGACGGTCTGGGTGTCTGTCTGGAACCGTGAGCTCGCACCCATCAATTTCACACAGATAACAGCGTGCTCTTTGTCAGATAGAAGAGAAACAACAACTCTCATCTGAAGAGGTGTGTGTTCAAGGACAGGACTGTGTCAGAGACCGCAAAAAACAATAAAAAAAATAAGCAAAACTGACCAATACTTATTTTAAAGCTACACTGTGATATTTTCCCTCATCTAGCGGTGAAAAGGTATATGACCATCCAGTGAATATTAGTTTCTGTTCCTCTCAATTCCGATTTAGTTTTAACTCCTACGGTGGCTGATTTAGTCCAAGATTAATATGGCTTCCAGTTCGATCAAGTGATGAGGTTACTTTAGAAAACTATTATAATTTGCAGTTATTTAATTTGCAGTTAACATGATTATGACATCTATGTAAAATGAATAATAGTATTACCTTTTCGTTATTTTTTACCATTTCATTGCTAACATCAGCGATCAGGTTCCCAGACGAATGCAAGCTAATCTTAGTAAAGTGACTTTTATCGGTGCTATCGTTATTCTGTATATTGTACAACATCACTAGCGTAAGGCAAAGTTTACATTGTAGGCTATATCAGTCTCAAGCAATCCCCCTCTTCACATTCGACACAGTGCCATCGAGTGTTAAAATGCGAAAGGCGAAGCTTGAATTTACGTGTATGTCCCTCTTTGGCTAATGTACTTTCAAGATGGAGGGGCAACATGGCGACGCGCATTCGAACCCCTCACCCGTATGTATTTTCAATGGCATATTATAAACTTACGAAAATACTTTATTACTTGAAAGAAGTAAATATACATTAATGAGCACATATATTTTTGAAAGAACTAAGTGTTTTTAGCTAAGAATAAACTAAAAAAGTTACACAGTGTAGTTTTAAAGCATAATTGTCTCGAATATAAATTTCCAGTAAGATTTTTACTTGTTTTTTTTTTTCCTAAAGAAATTAATACTTTTATTCAGGAAGAAAATTTATCAAAAGTTACATTTAAAGACCTTTTTACTGTTTTACATTATGATTTTCATAAAAATATAAGCCTGCACAACTACAGTGTATGCTGAAAACAAGAAAAGGTCATATACAATGCCTTTTCATTTGAACTGAGGGTTGAGTTTGATAAATTATTTGCATATCATGCATATATAATGTAATTATAAACCAAAAATGTGGAGTAAATAAATAAGAGCTCAATTTACTCGTGAATTGCATGAAATATTGTGGCATTCCAGTTACCATTGATTAATTAGCATGGTCAGTGCTGATTTATAGCTTTAAATGGATAAACGGCAATACAGTGAAGTTACAGGCATGAAAAATATCCTGAAATACACATAATACCCTGAAGTACTAAAAAATTAACTTTAAATGACTCTCCATTAACGTGAAATTAAACTTCTGATAACTGCACCCTGCAGCTAAGTTTTGCAAGTGATCATCAGTCTTGACATTAATTAGAAAAAGATTCCCACACAAGTGGATGGTCCTCACTCCCTCTGGCCACCTTCATTTGGGTAAGAATTTAGTGTTGGCCTGCCCAGTCTTCCTTTCGGGAGATCCATCATAATAAAACTGCATTATGAATGCCAAAGAAATACTATAAACTGCGAACAGTTTTTAAACCGCCATCTATGACAAAGTGGCCAAATTTATAATGTACACGACACGTGTGAACTTGATCTGGAAGAGGTGTGACAGAAGGAATAGAAGACTGGAAAGTGGGAGAGTGATGATACATTTCAAGCAGTAGGAAAGAAAGTCTTGACCTTAGCAGATCTTATATTTGTATTAACATTCACAATTTGTATCATCTTTCTATATTGTCTCTCATTAAACCCTGATTTGCCTCTAATTGGAAATAAATGGCTGGCAGTTTCCTGCTAATCACTGTAATTGTGGTCTCATTTGGTGTGCTTGATAACTAGCCTGCTCTGACTTCATCAGCCACCCAAAAGCAGAGGAGAGGTTGAGTTATATTCAGCCAGTCGACCGTGTGTGTTTTTTAAATTAATATTGATTTAAAGTAGGGCACAATTCATGCGTTTTACACAACTCGGCTCAGATAGATTCAGAGGGCAAAGCAGAAACTCTGCTACAGTTCTGCTGCAATGCCCCTATATTCAATTATTTGAATTGGTTTGTATGGAGAGTTGTTTGATTTGCATGTGTTATTTTTTACAAGTGAATCTGTAAGTAAACTTACACAACAGATCTGAGGAAGTGTCTTGCTGTTTTGCTCTGTGTGATGGTAATGAGAATTGGCATCTTTATTTTAGATCTTGTGAGAACCCAACGGTTACCCCTCATTGCATGACTGTGGGACACAAAAGTTTGTTCTAAAATAAGGGACTGATCGTTGTCTCTTTGCTTTCTGTTTTTCATGTCACATGAAGCCACAGAGCTGGGCTGAATCTATGCAAAACAGGGTGTTAGTTGCGAGTCCGAATGGATAAATTTAGCTTCTTCATGTCACCTCGCTGTCTCCGATATAGACATAAACTCGCTGGCTGAGTTTGGGATTCAGGCCATTGTAGTTTCTAGGTTGCCTCGTGAATTTTGTCTGTTTTTGAGGCAGTCCTCCTGAGATTTTTTGCTGTTTTCATGCACTTATCAAATCTGTTAGAGAATTGATTTAGTAAGTAACTATACTTGTGGTGTTTTCTTGATGCACTCTGCTTTACATTCACGTGTACTGATGATGTGCATTTAAAAAAAAATCTTGTTTTTACAGCTGAAGCCACCAAGAGCTGCAAATGTGCTTTTGCATTCTCACTGTCCTTTGAAATTAGGTTATTTTAAAATATAAAAATGTTAATGGATGTATTAATATTTAAATATTACATTTGGCATGAAACAGAAGTTGTGATAGTCTTTTCTTCCCTATTGAGACGTGTATGAAATGGCTTCACAAGAAAAAAATGTACCCGTATGACAGGACTTAATTTTGGCCATTGAGAATTGATTGTGGTTTGTTATTTCTGTGATCTTACACTATATTGCCAAAAGTTTTGGGATGCCTGCCCTTACTTGCACATGAACTTTAATGACATCCCATTCTTAATCTGTAGGGTTTAATATGGAATTGGCCCACCCTTTGAGTGTTTATGGGAATTTTTGACCATTCTTCTAGAAGTGCATTTGTGAGGTCAGGCACTGACGCTGGACGAGAAGGCCTGGCTCGCGATCTCCGCTCTAATTCATCCCAAAGGTGTTCTATCAGGTTGCAGGCCAGTCAAGTTCCTTCACACCAAACGTGCTCATCCATGTATTTATTGACCTTGCTTTGTGCACTGGTTTGCAGTCATGTTGGAACAGGAAGGGGCCATCCCCAAACTGTTCCCACAAAGTTGGGAGCATGAAATTCCTTTCACTGGAACTAAGGGGCCGACCCCTAAAAAAACAACCCCAAATCTTAATCTCCCCTTCACTAAACTTTGCACTTGACAAAATGCAGTCAGGCAAGTACTGTTCTCCTGGCAACCGCCAAACCCAGACTCCCATCACAATGCCAGACAGAGAAGCGTGATTCATCACTTTAGAGAACACGTCTCCACCGCTCTAGAGTCCAGTGGCGGCGTGCTTTACTGCATCTGACGCTTTGCATTGCACTTGGTGATGTAAGGCTTGGACGCAGCTGCTCTGCCATGAAAACCCATTCCATGAAGCTCTCTACACTGTTCTTGAGCTAATCTGAAGGCCACACAAAGTTTGGAGATCTGTAGCTATTGACTCTGCAGAATGTTGGCGACTTCTTTGCACTGTGCGCCTCAGCATGCGCTGACCCGCTCAGCCATGAAGTGGTAGGCCACGTAAATTCACTGAGTTGCTGTTGTTCCCAATTGCTTCCACTTTGTTATAATACCACTAACAGTTGACTGTGGAATATTAAGGAGTGAGGAAATTTCACAAACGGACAAGTTGCCACCTGTGCAATAAATCACGGTACCAATTGAATTCACTGAGCTCCATTCTTTCACAAATTCTTTCACAGTCTGCATCCCTAGTGCTTGATTTTATTCAGTGATTGGAACACCTGAATTCTGTGATTTGGAGGGAAACTCAAAAAGAAAAACACTAGAGAGCTCAAGCCAAGAACAGCACAACGTAACAATAATGGACAACTGAACTGAACAAAACACAGAGCTTAAATAGTCCAGACTAATCAATTAATGAAATTAACATCATGTGTGACAGATAACCAAACTAAACATGTACCAAACCCACCCATAAACAGAAAAAAACTGAATACCCATAACAATAATAAATACTGGAATATTCCATTAACAAACAAGATTTGTCCATTGTGATTTCATGGTGACGTAATTCAGTATTGAATAATATAAATTGAATTAAAATAATTATGTATAATATTTCACAATAATAAAATATGTAATTAAATGTTAATGTATTATTATTATTATTATTGTCCAAATATTTTAATTAGGTGATATGAGCCTTGAAATTAAGCTATGAATTTAGAATTTTATACAGATATTTTCATATTTGTTTGGTCAGAGGCACTTTATTTATAAAATGCAGCATTGGAAATGTAACGTTTAGTTATTACTTACCAGTGATTCATTTTATATTAGATTTAGTTTTTTCGTTTTTTTCTATTTCAGACCTGGCGATTTACTGCAGTTCGGATCAGTAATCATTCTGGACAGATAGCTTCGCTTCTGGGGCTTACAATGGTTTAATATTTTTAAACTTTGGCCATTCCTCCCAAAGTTTCTTTCTGGCTCTTTTATCACTTAATCTCCTCCATTGTTTAAAGCCAATTTACATGTTGAAATCTTTAATTAGAATTTAGAAATTGCATTTCTGTGCCAATGCAGTGTCTATGTTATGTACATTTATCTCGTTCACACTGCTTTTAATCTACTATGTGACTGATATTTATCTCCAGCTCTGACACTGCCTTTCCCCCCCCCCTATAGCGTCCATCAATAAGTGCGTTTTGATAACAGTGGTAAGGATTTCAGGTCTAAAAGTCTCTTTCTAAACACAAACAGGGAAGACTTTTTTTTCTTTTATCTTAATATTTATTTGTGCATTACAGCGTCTCAGGGGAGAACTTTATTTTACCGAGGTTACTCTTGCAAAAGCTCTGGTGTTTTGAAGGAGGTCTCAGGATTTTCTTCTGTGAAGGCTTTTAGGATGATGGTTTTCAATCTGAGCACACATGCATACACTAAAGATGTAAGAGCTTTAGCAAAAGGGAAGATTTTCTGTTAATATTGACGGTCCAATCCTCACAAAGCTACTATATTGGTCCTTCTTTTTTGGTACTTGGAGCATGACGACCATGGGCACAATTAATTGCATTTGTATGGACAAGAGCCCAAATGTCTCCTTTTGTTCTCGGCAGGAAAAAAAAAAGGGGTTTGGAATGACATGACAATGAGTCAAATGATGATAGAATTTGGACATTCTCTCTTATCCTGCCCTCCTGGAGAAAAAAAAAAAAAAAGATATTACAGAGGTCTCATTTGGGATTTTTCTTTCTTATGTGATGCAACAACTTTGAATAGATTCACTCGTCTTTCCACATTTTGCAATTTTCGCACCTCTCATGCATTGATCACCATAAGTGTAGTTTTATATTTATGTGTCTGTGTTTGATGGTGTGCAGCATGGGAAAAGCTGAGCGGGAAAGCGCTGTTTCACACTGCCACATCCACTCAGAGCTGAGCAGATGACACTGCCCTTCACACACTCTGTCTTCCTCTGCCCATCAACCCTGAGGCTGTCTCCCTCTCAAACAATCCCTTTGGACTGACGGAGCAGTTGGCATGTTGCTGCATTGTGGAGACTGACTGGATAGCTATAGGGAGTGACAGCAAAGAGAGAAATGCTGTGACATCACACAAAACGTGCGATGCTGTGACACCACATCAATTGGCATTGAAGGGAAAGTTGTATTTAAGGGATTAGTGGAGCTGAAAATTAAGCGTGTCGTCATTTATTCGCCTACATGACTTTCTCCATAAAATTTTTTTGCCCGTATTATGCTATGTTAAAGGTTCCTAATTTGGTTTTGGAGGTCTCCTACAACAGGTTTACATGCATCAAAGGTCCAAAAACACCTTTTATTTTCTCATAATATGTTGCTCATCACATTTTTTAATGATTCTCAAACGACTCATCGGATAAATCAGTCTCTCTGATGCTATCGGAAATTTCATAATTCCCACTTGCATTCAAGTGCTTTATGGTCAGAATGGACAGGAATTCCTTCTTTCCGTGAGCTACTCTGCTCTGATTGGCCAGATGTCCCAGTCTGTTGTGATAGGTCTACCATTTACAGTGAGTGTCGGAAGCTAAACGCGTATTACCATAACTGAACTTCAGCTCAGGAGGCTTCCTCAGTCCTCAGTGATTTGTACACACTGTAAAGACAGCAATTATGACATCGATGATGAAACATTGGAAGAACTAGCAATTCAACCGGAACCTCCATTGCAAGGAGGACTTGGGCAGGATGCTTCTCAGTGATACGCTACTCATTTTGAGGTATGTTGTGAGATGTTGCATCTGTAATTCCTTACCATCAGCATTAACAAGTGTATGTCCGAAATGTATATTATTTCTAATTTATTTTGGAGTACATGTGGGAACTGTATAAATAACAGTAGAAAATATACACATCAATTATTATTCATACTTACAGGTAGTGATTCTGAGGAGCACGTTGGATCAGTACCAAGTTTATTCGGACCATCTTTCAAGAGCAAGTGTTTTGTGAATCCTGTGTTGAACTCTGAGATTTGAGAAGTAGTCGTCTGTAAAATCTCACGTTTAAGGGCGGGTCAAGTTGTTCACGGCGGACAACGTACAACATAGGTGGGCATTATGCAAATGTCTTAACTTGTAATGTTGAAACGCAACGCAGTGGGATTCGAAATACAGACGACTTGTATGGGCGGTTCAGAATCAATTCTTTCTTTTGGGCGACTTAGGACGTGTTCACACTTGATGTCTTTTTTGAAGCTGCGTCTGTTTTACTTTATAATCCTATGGAGTAAACCGTGTTTTCAAAAAAAGTTGTGAATGATTTTTTAAATGTCATTTTCTGCATCTCAGCATGTCTTTTTTTGCAGCTCAGTGCGTCCTGTTAAGTTAAAAAAACTTTTCTGATAAAAACGCCCAACCTCAAGCACCTCTTTGACGGCTGACCAATGACAAGCGAGTCTTGACTTGTTTCCATAACAACAAGAAAAATGGAGAAGGTGCCGGTAGATTGACTAAAAAGCTTCAAACTGACTTTTGTTAAGTCTAAAATATGCCGCAAACCGTGCATCATCCAACCGGAGCTTCTGGACTTGCTATAGCAACAAAAAACGCCCTCGGCTGCTATTGGAAATGCTGACAGCGTTCTTTTTTTTTTAACCAAATTTTTCTTGTCAAAAAAACACATCAAGTGTGAACATAGCAATTGTAAATTGTGCGGTCAATGAAAGTTAATGAGTCTGTGTATAGGGAGCAATGTTACACAATTTACAGTTGTGCCGCAGACCTCATTAACTTTCATTGACCAGCATACATTTCAAAACAAAACAAACAAACAAAAAATCATATTGGAGCAACATATGGGTGAGTAAACAATGATAGACTTGTTAGTTTTGGGTGAACTATCCCTTTAAAGCATGTTCAGGTGAGAGCTTTTGATGAACCCACCAGTGTATGTTTACATGAGCCTGAAGAAGTGTACATTTGTTTTTCTGTGGGTAGCAGGTGTATTGCCTTATATTCCTTTTTTATTACATAAAGCATCTTCCTCAAATCACTTTAAAAATTGATCTAGAGTTCTTTTGTTTTTGCTGTCGTATTAAGTTTTAATGTTGGCACTGAATCACAGTACACACCTGTGCAATTGTGTGAACATCAGCTTTGCCCTCTGGCAACAGAAAAAAATAAATGAAAAAAATACAGCTATTTTACATTTTGATTAATTAATGTAACCTTACATCATATTATAATAAGATGCAACAGGAAAAAGCAACAAGTGATAAAATTAGTAACATTTTACAGATTCATTTTTTACCATTCAAAAGAGAATATATAATACCATTCATATATAGAATGCCTCTTTTTCCTCACCAAGACTGCATTACTTGATCAGAAATAAGTCATATTTCAAAATAATATTTTAGAAGTCTTTAAATATTTAAATATATTTAAGAAATGTAATTTATTCTGTTATCACAAAGCTGTATTTTCAGCAGCCATTACTCCTGTCTTCAGAGTTACATGCTTCAGAAATCATTTGCTGCTCAAGAAAAAAATCTTATTAATTGTGCTGCATAATATTTTTTGTAGAAACCATATTTTTTTTCAGGATTCTTTGATCAATAGAAAGTTCAAAAGAGTTGCATTTACTTGAAAAAAAACTCTTTTATACAATTGTCATTTTTTTAAATAAATTTAATACGGCCTTGCTGAATAAATGTTTTAATATTGTACCATTGAACTGTAGAGTAAACCTGAGTTTATGGCCTAAGCAGCTATAGTGTCAAATTATGCACAATATGAAATCAGTTCATTGGTTTCTATTTACCAATCTATGTGATGTCATGCTGAGCCCGTTGTAAAATCTCATTCATCACTGTACATTAAACATCCAATACATTCTGATTGGCTGCTACGTTTACATACACTTCAGTTCAGTTCAATTTCAGTCGGGCAATTGCTTTAGCCCGACTGTAATCACGGTATTCCAACATATTATTTTGTGCACAACGTGTATTTCACTTTTCAAAAATGTGATTACGCATTGCGCATTGAATTTTGCCAGTGAGCTGAAACTTAGCAATGTGAAAATTTGCTGCAGCTTGATCGTAACTGTGCATGTAAATGTACTTTTTGTCATGCCGCAGTTTTGATTTTAGTGTGCTTAGACAAATTGCTTGTCATGGGAAATTTATCACACCTTGTTAGGACAAAGAGTAATATTCATATTCTTGTACCCAAGATCCTCTAGGGCACGTCCCTGCTGACCAGTAGTCATAGTTAAGGAGGCCACAGCTACCTTGGGTAAAGCATGCAAGAATAATAATGTAAGGCCCCTGAAATCGCTCAGCATGTTCTCAGCTGGGCAAAATGGATCTAATTCCAATTCCTCTTTATCTGACTCCATTTTATTATATTTTAGAATTTAGATTAGAATGCCAATTTGGTTATTTGGTCATTTATGTTTAATAGTTAGACACACATTTAATTATTCCGTTTAACCCTTTGTGGAAAGTACCCATTCATGATCTCATAGAGATCGTTAATAATTCCAGAGTAAATCAGAATAAATCAAAATGTAACAATTTATTAAACAGTCAGGTATAATTCCAATTACATAATCAATTTAAAGATCCTCAAAACATCGAATACTCTTAAGTAAAGAGATGCGTTCCTGACTTTCCATAGGTTACGTAACGTTGACTGGACACAACGTTACGGGCGAATCTGATTACAGTATTGCACGCTGACTCTTCTGCTACGCTGCTTTAAGTATTCAGACCTGACAATAACTTCTTTCAAATGGTAACATATGTTAACAAAGGGAATTTACATTTAATCACTGTCTCAGACCTGTATTGACAAAAGACCAAATGGTTGAAAGCCACACCTAACATACTATGCAACATCTCTTTAAACTCTTAAAACCATTGTTATCTTCTTGAATATTGCTGTGGGGATGAGATATTTGTACCAGTCGCACTAAGACATTTCCAATGATATCAAACACATATTGTTTAGTATTTGTTCATTTTTAGATCATATAGATTTTGGGTATATTTCTAATGGTCACAACCTGAGGGAAAAGTAGGATGGGGGGAGAAATAAATACATGTAAATTAGAGCCATTCTAAGTTGATTCACTCAGTGTGACGTCGTCTGCAAAAAGTGTCCTTTGTCCTCAACCAGACAAACCGGCATTACTTTTTAAAGCCTTTCAATAAGCAGTGTGTGTTACATTTTCACAGCCCCTGAGGCTTTGACCCGAGTCTATTAATACTGTTTTTACACACATTTAGAGCATGTAAAACTCGCAGCACTCTGTGTAACCCCTGACTGTGGTTTGAAGGCCGGGACGCTGTGAGCGAACTGCTGGGCGGTTGTATTTCCTCCATACTGACAGCAGTGTCACAGAGGTCAGGCTTTCCCTCATTCTGATTAAGGGCTTGGATCTGGCAGGCGATCACCATGGTGAGCGGGACATCAGTCTTTTATCAGCGTTATGACAGCTCCTCTTCTTTACTGGGTAAGAACTGTCAGGCATCAATCCCCTGGACTCCCAAATAGGTAGGTGTGCGTGTGTGTCTTACTCTACTAGGACTCCATCTTTATTCACCTTTCACAGTGAAGACCTGAAAGAGAGAGAAACTTGTATTTAGAGTTGTATTGTGCTCAGTTTGAGCTTAGGAGATCAAATATTATAGCTCTTTCCAGAGAAAACACAGATGCACATGCCTGTTCTCTAAGCAGGGATAAGTAACAATATATGCAAATAATAAAGTACAATTACATTATCATGTATAGGTATGACAGCTAAATAAATAGGCTTATTTTACCACACTTTGGAATAACTGACTCTGGTCAGTCGCTGCATTTACAAAGTGTTTTGTATGGCCGCCGAGAGGATTACATTTTGAATTCACTTGACATTTACAAATCAAACACTCTAGCAATTAAGAATGTCAATAACAATTCTGCTGTTGTTGAATTTTTGAAATTGAAACTTTTCCTGTTCAGCCTATGTGGCATGGTAATCTTTTTGTTGGATCTGTGCAGATCATATTAATACTTTTCAAGGTTTGATTTTGGAACTTTGTTGGATTTAATACAGATGGCAATTCTTTGGCCTCAAATATGGGACAATTTCAAATTTATACAGGATGGTTGTCAGGCGTGTGTGTGTGTGTGTGTGTGTGTGTGTGTGTGTGTGTGTGTGTGTGTGTGGTCCTCTATATCTCCAGGTTGTTTTTATCATAGGTGAAGTAGAAATAGTGGAATGGATTTCACCTCCACTGTGAAGTCCTCTATTCTTTGCGTTCAGATAAACTTCACACACTATAAAGTGCTCACCGACCCTCTCCTTCCTCTGATCTGTGTAATGCCTCTTCCCTCCTTATCCCTCTGTCATTTGAGTTTCCATTTACACGTTCTCTGTCTCTCCCCTTCATCTCTCCGCTTTCAGTCGGTCCTGCTGTCTCGTTGGCCATCTCTCCTTTTCCTGTTTATTTAGTCCCTTTCTCCAATTCTCCATTCCTTTCTTTCTCTATTCTGTCATTTTGAGTTCCATCACATGTTCATTGGCTCTTGGCTGATAGAGCTCTCGGGCTCTGGGATTAAGTGGCTGTCTGGCCTAATCTGAGTTGTGCAGCAAGCTATGAAGTTCAGGTTGAAGCAATGGCCAGCCTTTCGAAAGAGATAAGAGGCAGGCAGAAGATTGGAAGTGTGGAGTGTGGTATTTGACCTATAAACAGAAATGATAACCAGCCAGGAGTCCAGGACACAAAAATATCTGGAGTCCCTTCATGGGCGTGGTTCAGTATGGATGCTGCAACATACTGAGTAAACACACAACCTCAAATCCTATACTGGCAAGTAACTAGCTAAAGGTAGCAATGCCACTAACTTTGTTTAGCTGGTTTAAACTTGTTTTAGCTGATTTACCTGGGCGGCCAGCTGGTCTCTTGGACTCACCAGCTAAAAAGTGCTCAGCACCTTTTAAAATTTGCCAACAGACCAGGCTGGATTCCTAGATCATAGGTTCCTAACTATACTTTTTTTTCCCAGCAGGGTATTTACAAAATGTTGTAATGTGTATTTAAATTCCACTGATCAAATGCTGTTTAATGCTTTCGCCTTGCTAAGCTAGCTACTTTTTAGTACCTTGTAGTGCAGCTACCTTTACAAAAAAAGTGTACTTCAAGTTCATTTTATGAAGCATACTTGTAATTTTCAAGTATATTTTGAAATAAAATGTTGACCCAGAAAGGGTTAATGAATGTGAAGATTTGGTGATGGACTCGATCATCATTCTGAATCCTACCTAATCCTACCTAAGTCTTTGACAAAAATGTGTTTTCCTCACCTTTTTGCTGAAAATGTAACCCACATTTAAGTGTTGATAAAAAAGGATGCATGAAGCTAGACTAAAAATATTTTACTTAATACTTTAATAAATAAAACAATGTGCTACAGGTCAGTATACCTATATACAACCCCAAATCAGAAAAAGTTGGGACAGTATGGAAAACACCACATTTGAAACATTTCAATAATTTTCTTACGTATTTGTTGGCAAACTAGCGATCCTCGGGCCATCTTTGCTCCTAAAGGATTAGACCTTTCTTGGATGCTGCTTTTGTACCAAATCATAATTACAATCACCTGTTGACATCAAAATAACATCATTATTTAATTATTTTTACCTCATTACTAGCCTTAAATTGCTCCTGTCCCAACTTTTTTTGAAATGTGTTGCAGGTCTGAATGATAGGAAAGGATGCATATTTACAAATGACATGAAGTTGACCAGACAAAACATGAAATATTTTTTGTTCATATTGTCTGCAATGAAATACAAGTCAAAGTAAATTTAGAAATCACTTTTTTTTTCTTTCTTTTTTTTTGCGTTTTCCATACTGTCCCAACTTTTTCTGATTTGGGGTTGTAAGTTCACTTGTAGTAGTTGCAGTACAAATGAAAAACTTGATTGTAAACTAGTTGTGTACTCAAAGTTTACTACTGTTACACTTAAAGTATACTTAAAAGTATACTTAAAAGTACAATTTTGTTCACTAAAAAGTGGTCCAGTTTAGTCCCAAGTAGTATTGAACCTGTACACTTGCAAGTAGCTTTACTTCTACAGGTAGTACATAACATATACTTTACTTGGGGTGCTTCTCATTTCTAATTTGTACTTCCTCGTTTCCTTTCCTCACGTCTCAGCTCCACCCCCCTAGGATGCGAGGGAAGGCTGCAAGAGAAGAAAATGAGGACGGAAGAATCGAAGGAAAGCTTATTGGAATGCTCTTAATCACTCTAGTGTCACTTCATAGTGCCATCAGCTGCGCTCAAGGGATCTACCCTTATAAGGTTTAATAACTTAAGAACTTCTTAATAATTGATAATAACACAAGATGCCCTGTTGAAATATGTGAGATGTATGGTTCATTTAAACTGCAAAGGAAAGCATAAATTAAAATTATTGGGGGAGAATTTACACATGCGTCAGGTTTTTTAACAAGAAAGACTTCCGCATATACACCTATGCGTCCTCGCTCACAGCTCCTCTGATAGCCTCCTCACTCCTCGTTCCTTGCCTTTTTGCGGTGCAATTACAGAATTGAGATGTCCTTAAATGGCTAAATTTGATCGGTTTCCAGGTGAAAGGCTGGAGGACAGAGGAGCTTGGAAACGAGGAAGAATCAATTTGAGTTTTGAGAAGCACCCTGAACTTTACTTATAAAATTAACTTTTTTGTAAGGGTGTAGAATATTGAGAAAAACACAAGCGTTATGTTAACTGAGAAATGTTAACTTGTTCACTTGGTTAACACTTGTCGCAGTGTAGCCATTGCATAAATAGCCCACTAATATTTTTAGTAAGGCTGTTTTATATTGCAGATTTTCAGTATTGAACAGGCTTGTATTGAGATGCTGCATTATATGGATGCCTACTGTTTATAACAGCCTTCAGGTGGCGCTTCTCTCCTGCAGGGCCCTTTGACAGACACATTCTTAACACTTTTCCCTAAATGTGAAGCGAATGAATATTTAGCCTGCATGAAGGTTGTTTACCAACTCTGAGGCTTGCAACCAATTAATGATTATTTGTTGCACTCAAATGCCATTAGGGAGGCTTGAGGAAAAGAAAAGTTAGGCCAAAATAGCAGAAACAACTTCTACTAGTCCTGAAAACTAAAGCTTGACTTTACACGAGACATTCTCAAGCTCTGCGATTATTATTCAAAAGAATCCCCAAAGTGTTTTGTACATGAAACCCTGGCCTTTTTGTTACAAAACTCAGCAGAGTTGCCTGTGGTTGAACATGAGCTTAGTGCATAAATCCTTCTGTCTCTCTCTGGACCTTCAGTCCTGGTGGAGTGATGAACTGTTGTTGTTTGACAGAGTGCCAGACTGCACTGACTTTGAGAGGGGTGAACAGCAGTAAATGAGCAGGAAAAAGAAAGTGTAGCAGTAACAAAGAGTCTCTACTTCACTCTAATTAATCCCATTATGCTCTATGCAGGTTATCAGAATTCCATGGCAATTATGCTGATGGAATCAGGAAGTGTGGGTTTTTCTTTTTCATGGTGAGGATGAGTCAAGTGTGTGCGTTTCCCCTTCTCCACATGAATGCTCATCTGTGACGCCATAATGGAGGTTGTATCTTCAACACGCCTCATTTCCTGTTTGTGCAGGTGAGCGATAACACGCATGTAGAAAAGTAGGGTAAAGCTTCTGTAATTTCCTTTTATGCCAGCAGGTCTCCGCTGGTGAGATATGTTTAACATGTTCACGCTCTGTCTTTCATTCAGCTGCTCCTGTTAGTGGTCACCACATGTTAGATTGTGATGACATCCGGCTGAACAAAAATTTTATATCAAATCTCCATGCCTGGAATATTGGATCCAGTGTCTTTACCAGATCCATTCATTTTGACTGGTATCCAAAACTGTCAGCTAATACCCCAAAACAGATAAAAGCAATTGGCTAATACCCCAAATCACTGTATTAATTAAAAATCCTCTGTTTATTGAAAAATTTTAGTTGGCATTCTCAAAGCTTCATCCCTATATCGGCTGAACTTTGTCTTGTACTTTGAAAAGCACAAATCCAAGAAGTGTTATTATAATTAACCAAAAGAAAATGGAAAATAACTTTTTCCCAACATCATCTTGTGACAGTAAAAACCATGAAATGGATGCATTTTTTTTATCTTTAACTCGTAAAGACAAATAATTCTTGAAAATACACAGTCCTAAGATTAAACAATAATAGCAAGTATTGCAGGAGCAATGAAACAATAAGTAATATAAAATATAATAGGAATACATTAGTTAATTATTGAATTATATATTTTTTAAATGGGAAAGAAATATTAAGGAAAGCAAGACACAACACAGAAGTATATGGTCACCATCTTAAAGGTGGGTTAAGTGTTATTTCAAAAATGCTTTAGAAATGTGACTCCAGGGCGAGTACCATAACAAACTGATAGCCAATCAGCAGTAAGGGGCGTGTCTACTAATGAGGAGAGCGCTCAGTGCACGTCATTATTCAAAAGACAAGACACAGGATGGGTATTAGCTGAGAAATGACAGAAAGAGAGAGATGGCAGATAAAAAACAAACGTGGAAGGTGTCTGTGGAACAAAAGAAGGCTTACGATCAGGCAAGAAGTCTCAGCTTTCCAGCGCTGCAGAGAACTCAAGGAGTGAAGGTCGAGGTTGCTTCATTTCTTCTCGATAGGCAAGTAACATTGATTTTGTTTTGTTTCACAGAACTAATATATGCAGCTTTTGCTTGAATATGCTTGTGTGTCATGTTCACCTGATTGTCCATTGTCGTTCACTTCAGCTATGACAATTACCCATTCATTTCCACAGTGTATAAGCCTGGAGCGTCTTAACCTCCTGTCTGTTTCAAGCGTCAACTCACAAAATGTGTCCAACAAGTAAGATAATTTACTCCTAATATATGTTTGTTTCTTGTATCTTGTCATAATTGTAATATGTTCATTAGTTGGACTGTCGTGCTTGTGCTATCGATTTGTTCATGAGAACTGTTTGTGTTTTTGGGATGGAAGGGGATGACTTTTTGAACATTGAACATTTGACCTAGATTACCATAGTAACAAAGATTCCACCATAGTCGTTGCCTGGGTTATGAATGTGTGGGGTGGAGCTAACAAAATAGGGGCGTGTTTGTTTTGATGAATTGAAATATCAACATCAGTTACGAGAAAGCACTTACCCCACCTTTAAAGCTTCAAACACACTATTAAGAATCTTTAGCTCCTTCAGTAGCCTTAGAAATCTTCTTGAGTCCATTTTTAAGAAAGCGTTCTTCCTATCAAGAGAAGGCAATCCCATAATGTACTGGAAGGAGATAAATATACTACCAATATTGTGTGATATTTTTTATGCTCATTGAAATATTGCATTGTTCGTCTTTATTGAATTTAGCTGTGAGTTGAGTCTCTCCTTCACTTCCTGTGAGGAGCGTGAGTGTGTTTTGTATGGCACACTGAGTTCATGATTATGTAGAGCGTTTCAAATCAATCACTAATGGGTTCTATTTCAGTTAGGATAGTCTCATAGAAGACAGCTGCCTATGTAGGCAGCGAAGCAGCTCAATAGGTTTTGAAACATAGCTAATGTTTCAGTAAATTCATTAGAGAGATTTATTTTTATATGAACTCAATGTACCCCCCCAAAAAAACTTTACATTGAGGTTTAGTACAAGATTATTCATAAACTTGTTCAGAGTCTGCAGTGCTGTTTGTTCAATATAGCTTTGTATTGAGTACAGACAAATAAAAAATGTATTCATGTTTACGCAGTCACAGGGTTGATGCTTAAATCCTATATAGGCCCTGGGGCTCACTGCAAACTTTTTAGTGAAATATGAGGTTGTTCTTAGTTTTTAGGCCCGCTTATCAATTTAGTTTTCTCAGGTTAGCCTTCAAAACGAATTAAAGCTGCAAGCAGCGATGGAAATAAACAAACTGTGTTCTTCACTCAAGGGCGGGGTGTGAGACAGGGCTGCCCACTATCACCGACCCTCTTCAATATTTACATCAATGAATTGGCGAAACTCTTAGAACAATCAGAAACTCTTGGCCTCACACTACATGACTCCTCTATAAAATTCCTCCTGTATGCAGATGATTTGGTGCTGCTGTCTCCAACAGAAGAGGGTCTACAGCATCAGTCCTGCATCAGTTCTGTCAGACCTGAGCCCTGAAGATTAACACGGCTAAAACTAAAGTACTAACATTTCAGAAATGATCCAGATACACAATTTCACCCTTGGTATGACCAAAATTGATCATGCCACCAACTACACATACCTCGGGTTAAAATTCAATGAAAATGGAAACTTTGCCATAAAAACTATGCCATAAAAACAACAACAGCAATCCAATTTCAACAATCCAATCCGAACCTAATGCACTAAATGGCAGTGAAGTGTGGGGTCCTCACCTAAATCATGAATTTGACAAATGGGACAAAAATCTGATTCAAACCCTCCATGCTGAATTCTGTAAGAGTATCATGTGAGTACAGAGGAAGACACCAAACAACGCATGCAGGGCAGAATTAGGCCAATACCCTCTACTAATCCACATTGAGGAACAAGCCATCAAATTTTGGAAACATCTAAAACTGACTGACCCCAACTCTTACCATTTTAAAGCCCTTAAAAATCATGATGTGAACACTGAGAAGAGTCCCCTGATTCAGCTGGTCCTGAAGCTGCGAAAACAAACTAACACGACTTATCAGCCTCAGCACTCTGACACCCTCATCCACAGAATCCGGCCCAACCAAATGATTAAAGCACAAAAAGAAAATTACCTATCCTATTGGAATGAAACAACAAAAAAACAAAGCAAATTAGTTTAGACCTAAACCGAGACTACGCGACAGCAGAATACATGAGCACAGTCTGAGGACACAAACTGAGGAAAAACATAACGAGGTTCAGACTGAGTGACCACAGCCTGGCTATAGAGAAGGGCAGATACAGACAGAATTGACTGCCCAGAGAGAGCAGATTATGCCTGTACTGTAGCCAAGGAGAAATAGAACACGAGCACAAACACACGCACATACACACACACACAAGTCTGGTTCACTATCTTTGTGGGGACTCTCCATAGACATAATGGTTTTTATACCGTACAAACTGTACATTCTATCCCGCTGGCTGGTCCCCACAATGTAGGTGATCTCAGGTTTTACTATCCTTATGGGGACATTTGGTCCCCTCAATGTAATATAAACAAGGGCACACACACTCACACAAACATATGCAAACACACAGTAAATCTATTTTTTCTCTCTCTCTCTCTCCCCCACAACCGCCTTGTTTTCCAATACTTCTGCTTTATTCATTTTTTTTTTATTTTATTTATTTATATTTTCATGCTCATATAAATGCTTTGGCAATACAATGTACAATTTGTCATGCCATTAAAGCTCTTTTGAATTGAACTGAATTTAATTGAAAATTTGGAGAAAAATAGCAAAGTCATTTTGATGTCCCACACTTCCTGCTGCCAGCAGGTGGCGCTAAGACTAACTGAACATTGCCATGTAAATGTCTTCATGTCAGGACTATTATTAAAACGTGAAGTTTGGGGCAGATCGGACATTGTATGCCTGAGTTACAACAACTTCCTGTTTCGTGGCGTAAAGCAAGTTTGCTACTTTATGGCATATTTAACTGTGTTTCAGGGAGTGAATCACCGTGTAAAGCATGCTATTTCCTGTTGCCAGCAGGTGTCGCTATGACTAACTGAATATTGGCATGTATGATGCCAGGCCAGGACTCTAATTAAACATGTGATGTTTGGGGCAAATATTTTGCCAAGAAAAATCTAAATATCTCACTTCCTGTTGGTTTTCCGATTTTGCACCAGGATACCTTTTTGTAGGTATTGGGCTGTTCCGTGTGTGTACGAATTTCATACCTGTACATAAAAGAAATGTATGGGGCACGTTGAAAACGTGTAGGTGGCGCAATTGAGCCATTTTGCCAAACCTAATTCTGACACCCATATTAGATGTAAATTTTTTCCACGTCTGATGTGTGTGCAAAGTTTCATGAGTTTTTGAGCATGTTTAGGCCCTCAAAATGCAATTAATATCGGAGAAGAATAATCTGAGCAATTCCAATAGGGTCCTCACACCACCAGAGCTAATTATAAGAAACGGTAACGATTAATTCATTGCTTATCTGGGTCTTCATTCAATTTATTAACAACTTATACTTTTCATATTTATGTGCAGGCAATGCAGTCAGTTAACCTCACCTCCCGACGTTCGTTCATCCCGTGACATCCCCATAAACTGAGCAATGCAGTCTGTACCGGATACAGAATTGATTAGTTCACATCTCGAGTCTTAGGGTTCGAGTCATTTGTTTATCTTGTGGTGTGTCATGCCAGAAATATGCAAATACAAGTAGCCTAATTACCACCTAAAATGTGTTAACTTGTTAACAACTTAAACTTCTCATATTTCTGACATGAACCTGGGCTCACCACCATTCCAGATAAAATCCCCAGTTGTCCCCCATGGCGACATTTTTTTTATGTCATTATGTGTACGACTTGTCACAGTTTGGCATTTCAACAGAGATTTGACATCCTGATATGAAAGAACATTAAGTTCAAGTGAAGCTTCAGAGAGGATTTAGCTTTTGTCTGGAGTAAGGTTTTGATGAAGGGCATGCCAGACATTGCCTTATCCCTCCACTTGTTTTATATAATACAGAGCTGACCTCATCTCAGATGGATGGCAGGCCAATACAAAATTCATATGTAATACTGATGCTCCCTAAACTCTCATCCATTTCCAAACTGAGTTCAGATGAATTAACCTGAGCTCTGGACCATGTGTTTCATATTAAGGTCTATTATACAGATATCACTTTGTGTACTCTCTCTCTCTCTCTCTCTCTCTCTCTCTCTCTCTCTCTCTCTCTCTCTCTCTCTCTCTCTCTCTCTCTCTCTCTCTCTCTCTCTCTCTCTCTCTCTCTCTCTCTCTCTCTCTCTCTCTCTCTCTCTCTCTCTCTCTCTCTCTCTCTCTCTCTCTCTCTCTCTCTCTCTCTCTCTCTCTCTCTCTCTCTCTCTCTCTCTCTCTCTCTCTCTCTCTCTCCAGTAGCTGTCTCTGTCTATCTTGCTCTTCAGTTCTCTGCCTCCATTCAGTCACTGCATAATTCATATTTTCTTCATAATAACGCTGCTCCTGCAGGGTTAAGCATTAAATCAGTTTTGCAAGAGAAAGAGAGATTGGTGAACAAGATGTTGTCTCAGCCCAATTGCTAATCAAAACTGGACCAATCGTGTCCCAGTAAAAAAAAAAAAAAGTGTACTGAGGGAAGAAGCGGCAACAGTAGCCCAATCCCACGGGAAAACCATGGACTTGGCAACACTGAATACTGCAAAGGCTTTTCCCCCCCTTCAATTAACTAAATATTAAAATTGTATTATATATGAAATACTTGCTGTATATACTGCACATATATCCGACAGACATCAGACAGATAGACAGCTAGACAGATTGACGGTCATTCACAAGCAAAAATTGTGAAACACACTCAAGCGATGACCATCTGTTTAATCAACTATATTCAGATCCTCTGCTTGACCATCACTGATTGGTCAGTGTTAGCAACTGTGTGGCTTGTGCAAATCTCTTTGGCTGGAGGACTTGGAAAGGAAAAGAGAGCTTGGACTATGGAATCAATAGCATAAAGCCTGTAATTACAAATGTGAGCTCAGTAATGCCTGCGGTCTCCCACACTCTGTTTCTCTCCTAATTCTCTTTCGTCTACGCCTCACGTCTTTCCGCACAGCAGATAAGAGCAGAACGACTATTCACTGCTCTCCATGCATACCAATGTTTGAACCTACCCACAGGCAGAGAGTGACACACACACACACACACACACACACACACACACACACACACACACACACACACACACACACACACACACACACACACACACACACACACACACACACACACACACACACACACACACACACACACACACACACACACACACACACACACACACACACACACACACACACACACACACACACTCACTCATAGAGATGATCACTGAGAGGAAACCAGACCAGAGAGAGAAGACTTGGAATTTTACAGTCTGACAGCTGCCTAATGATGGAACCTCTTTCTAAGTGAATAATTAGCTTCATGTTCAGAGATATACTGTATAACAGCTGATACATTAATCCTGGCAGAGATTTCTATGCTGAAGGACAGTATTTATGCATGTTAGAAGTGTTTTGGTTTTATTAGCATGAAGTGGGAAAAACTCAAAATTGATGATCTTGTTATTTTTGCAGTGTGTGTGTTTGTTTGCGCAGTGCTTCATTAATTGTTTCAAGTTTATAATTTTCCAAAGATACATTGTCATTTTTTATTTACTTTAATGTTTTTTTTTTTTTTTTACATTCTGGTATGACTGCAGAAGATAATTTATTCTAATAACCCCATTTAGAATAATAATCATTTGTGTCAAAACATAATTACCCATGAATTCTTGTGGCTTTAGATCCTTGTTTCTAGACCCCAACAAGTACAGTGCAATATATTTTCCATCATTTTTGTAAATACTTGTTTGTAATATATTTAAGGCTTCTTTCTACTTTCCTTTATGACTTTAATTAATTCTGACTTTTTGACTTTGACACTGGTCATGATGTGTTTGTGTATAATGCTGCCACTCAAATACCATATAGGCTCAACAACGTTTAAAAATATTGTATACTACACATTTACATTTGTGAATTTGACAGATCATTTCATGTATTCCCTAGGAATCGAACCTATGCCCTTGTCATATAATAATATATAGACTACAGTGCCTGGGGAATAGTGCAAATAGATACCTCTGCGCAGTCAAGCATGTGAAAAACATTATTAGTGTACCAATAAATCTTTAATGTATAACAAGGCAATTCAAATACAGAGTCAATTTGCACCTGCTTTTGATGTTGCTGACTGTATATCTGCAAGACTCTCACACCACATACAGAGAGGTGTGTGTTGGTTTGCATTAAACATGAATTAAAATTAGATCATGTTATGTTCTGGCTGCTTTTTCTCCATGGCAATGACTCTAATATCGGACATCAAAGTAATATGTTCCGTTCAGCTTACCTCTTCAAAATTTCTGGTAATTTTTCTTCTATCTGAACAGTAAAAATGGCATTTCATGGTACTTTTGATTGAACATTTTCAGTGGTAGAAAGTTTGCATTCCCTGCTTTATAGTCTTTAACTTTCATTTGATACAGACATTGATAAGTAGACAATAATCTTTTCAAACTACCTAGGTATATTCTCTTCAGGTTTGACAGCAGAGGAAATACAGCACTGGTGTTATAATGTGCTCAACAAAGGCTCTTCTATTGCTTAAAAAACATTGCACTTTAGCTCCACATGCTTTCATTAGCTTAAATCAATACGGCACACTATTTTTCCATTTTACTCACTGTTACGGTTTAATATAAGCTGCCTCAAACACAATGAAATTCACACACAAACCATCAAAACCAGCACAGCGGGAGAGCATGGATTCAGGTGGTTTGTGTTTCAAATCAGCAGTGTGGTGTGCCCTGATGTATACGAAAACATGACCATGGTTGTGCCTGAGTCTCTTGAACACAAATGCAAGTGTGACTGGATTGAAAATGTTGCACATACTGTAAAAAACACAGTGCAGAAAAATCCAGGATGATTAATTCATGAGCAGCTGAATCTAAAGTGATTTGGTACAGGTGAGTCCGATGTGAAAAATTACATATTCTGTAAAGGTCTAAGCACATCATGGTTAATTTATGAGCAGTTGGCTCTAAAGCAATTTGGATTCTAGTTTTTAGGAAATTTTACATCACGCAGGAGACAGAGTAGATCTCGACCATTTTATATCTTTAACAGAGTAGACAGTTATTGTGAATACGTTTACATGGCTCTTTGACGTGAAATGGAATATAGTTATAGGGGGTCTCGCAAAGGTTTCTGCAGTCTTCGAAGTTGTCACCCATCTTCTCACAAGAGAGAGGCAGATTTTAAGTGTTCAGTTCAGGAGAGGCTCTGCTAAATGGAAAGGTGTTGAGTCCAGGTGAGACAGGGGTCAAGGTTCAGGAGAGAGATGTGTGCCGATGGCTTTTTGAGCACCTTTTATAGCTCTTGTGGTCCTTTCCTGCAAACTGAAAGCATCAGTGTGATGGAATGTCTTCACGATCCATTTTAAAACATCCATTGCCTGTGCATTTATTATATGTCTCAGAGAGAGTGTGTGGGAGAGTGAATGCATGTATGATTTTTTAAACAAGAATATTTCCCTCTGTTCTTTCCCTGGGTTATCAGACAGTGCAATTTATGTCTGCATAACAGTGAAGTGACAAGTTTATTCAAGTTGATGTTAAGCCCTGTTCAAACTGACTGATTTGCTGGACGTTTGCTGTGGTATTCAAATGTGGCAAATTCAGTGTCTATCAATGTCTATCATTTTTACACACACAGACACACACACAAAAAAACCTTTTATCATACACACGACCGTTCAAAAGTTTAAGGTGAGTACGATTTTTTTTTTTAATTGATAGTTCAGTCATGAAACTCTAGAGGGTGCAGGCTGACACACTAGACGATTTTCAAATCTTTATCGATTTTAAAACTAGGAGACCACAGACATAAAGGCAGTTTCAACCGATTTTTAGCATTATGATCCTCCGAATGCACACACTAGAAGATTCGTCCGGACCGCGATTGTCATATTTTCACACTGAGACGAGATCTTTGGGGGACATGTGAAATCATACGTGACTTTGAAAAACAGATGACGCTTGATCATCGTCGTCGGCTGGTTAGATTCGCACAGGCTTGTGTGGGCTGCAACCTAGGGGCCCCACGTGTGCAGGGGCCCCGGATTGGCCAGACTACTTTTGAATTATTTTAAATTTGCTTCAGCGCGAACCAAAAAAGACCCTCATTGGCCCATGAGAAACATTTAAAAAAGGCAGGTGATTGGATAGATGTGACTGTCCAATCATGTCAATCATTTTCATTTACGTCATTTCTATTGCTAGATGGGCAAGACGGCATAACGGCAAAATGTTAGAAAGAAAGTTCGAAAGATAGTGGAGCACAAAAACGGAAAATACAAAGGTAAAAAAACAACAACGTAAACGAGATATACAGAAAAAAATCCCTAAATTGACTGGAAGTCGAAAACGAGATCCACAGCAGGAGGACTACCAGCTAGCATCGGCTTTTACGGCTGGTTCTATTTGTTTCAAGTTATGGAGAGCGATCAGGTATTTCTTTTAATTTTATTATTAATCTGTATTTAGGTCGCTCAAATAGTGCACTTAGCCAGTTACAGAGAAACAGGTAGCCAGGCAACAGACAAGTGACAAATCCTAAAGTGGCGATGTCACTACACGCATTCTACCAGCACGGTTCTAGCTAAACGGGCCAAGAACGGTTTGTAATTGTACCGTGCCGTACCATACCAGGCTCAAGTGGAAACACAACTGGAACCGTTCCTTACCATTCTAAGAACTGTTCGACCCAACGGTGGAAAATTGGCGAGCCCTCAGCAGAGATGGAGGGAATCCCTGCAATTTTTATTATGGCTTTTTTTTTATACACAGTGTATTGCACAGTGGTTTGTGTGTCAGTAATGATGTTGTGATTTTGCCTCTGTAAAACAGGGTGTTCTGCACTGATGCAGATGCTGTAGCCTACCTGTTGGTTTATAAAGCTAGCTTGCAGTTGAACTGTGAATGCAGGGAATTATGTTGCTTTGCTGTTTATAGTTACATATTTCCTTTGTAATTGTTTTGTGGCTGTGGTAGCAGAAGGTAATATCTTTCCATCGTCTCTGTTAATTAAAGGACTGATTCTAAACCCTGGCCTTGTGCTCATTTGTATTTGTGTTTTGTTTGTAATGTTCAATTTCTCCTTTTACCTATGTGGTGAGGGGGTAATTTTCATACTGTGGTGGTCCACCACTTGAAGGAATGTAGAGGAAACACGTGACTGTAAAAAACTGCAGAAATACACTGAACTTATGGTCTCATTTGCATTATACTGCTGGAATATCCATTAATCGAAATAAAGGCATTTACATGGTCAGCATTCCAGTAGACAGTGGTTTTTAAATATTGCTCAGTAGCTATAAAGAAGCCTATCATGTGCCAAGAAATGATTTCCTACAGTATATCATTCAATACACCACTGCCAGACTGAGCTACTGACACGTGCAGACTCACATGTCAAGCAGTATTAAAACTAGTTTTGTTGAGTTTCTAACCTCAGTAGCCTCAGGTGTGGTCTTTTGCTGCTGTTAATGTTTAATGTGTTCTGAGATGTTCATCTACACAGCTATGTTGTAACGTTATTTGAGACATCTTCTGGTAAACCATTTTGCCATTCTTCTCTGACCGCTCTCACTAACAAGGTGTTTTATTAAAAAAAAAAAAAAAAAAAAATATATATATATATATATATATATATATATACACACACACAAAAATGCATAACATTATGACCGGTGAAGTGAATAAAACTGATTATCTCTTAATCATGGCACCTGTTAGTGGGTGGGATATATTAGGCAACAAGTGAACATTTTGTCCTCAAAGTTGATGTGTTGGGCATGCGTAAGGATTTGAGTGAGTTTGACAAGGGCCAAATTGTGATGGCTAGATGACTGGGTAAGAGCATCTCCAAAACTGCAGCTCTTGTGGTGTGTTCCCGGTCTGCAGTGGTCAGTTTCTATAAAAAGTGGTCCAAGGAAGGAACAGTGGTGAACCGACGATAGGGTCATGGGTGGCCAAGGCTCATTGATGCACTTGGGGAGCGAAGGCTCGCCTCTGTGGTCCGATCAAACAGACGAGCTACTGTAGCTGAAATTGCTCAAGAAGTTAATGATGGTTCTGATAGAAAGGTGTCAGAATACACAGTGCATCACAGTTTGTTGTGTATGGGGCTGCATAGCCGCAGACCAGTCAGGGTGCCCATGCTGACCCCTGTTGAAAGCGCCAACAGTGGGCGCCAACTTGACACATACCACCTACCTAAGCATTGTTGCAGACCATGTACACCCTTTCATTTAAACGGTATTCCCTGGTGGCTGTGTCCTCTTTCAGCAGAATAATGCGCCCTGCCACAAAGCAAAAATAGTTCAGGAATGGTTTGAAGAGCACAACAACGAGTTTGAGGTGTTGACTTGGCCTCCAATTCCCCATATCTCAATCCAATCGAGCATTTGTGGGATTTGCTGAACAAACAAGTCCGATCCATGGAGGTCCCACCTCACAACTTACCGGACTTAAAGGATCTGCTGCTAACATCTTGGTACCAGATACCACAGCACACTCTCAAGGGTCTAGTGGAGTCCATGCCTCGACACAATATTAGGTCATGGTATGACTGATCGTTGTATATATACACACATTATAAAACATTAATGAATTAATTAATTTCTTCAGTGCTGTATAGCTACCTAATGACTAAGCACACTAGCAATGTGTTCAGCTCCTAGTCTGGGTCAAGCCCCCTTGATCCTGTCCAATGGCAGTGACATGAGTGTGTATCACTATAACACCAGCAGCCTCTGTAAATGTCAGAATTTCCACACTTGCTAATCCAGCACCCATAGCCTTCTCTCACAGGTCGCTTTTGATGTAAAGGGTAGATATTTCTCCACAGAATTACATTATTTTAAAATGTGCAGTAATATGAATTGCAGGTTGCTTTATTACTTGTCAATGCTACTTTTTGGACACAGCACAGCAGATCAGCTAAGCCTGTTAAAACACATCAACCTCCAAAAGGGCCATAATGAAGCGCCAATTCACATTAAAATTAATGAAGGCTTCGTTGAGTTTACTTGCAGTACATGACCTCTCCGATGCAGCCCAGTGGAAAATAACACAATTTCACATGTTCTTTCGCTATGTGGATTTGGCCATATTTATAGAGATATATTTAGTTATCTGTTCTGCCCCCATTTAACATTCACTTGACTTCATCATATGTTACTAAATAAAATATGCGCTGTGTCGAATATTTCAGCTGAAGGAAATGTTGTGTGTCACTGACTTCGCATGTACAAAGTAGGCTATTTTGATTTACAGCTGATAAAGGAAATGGCTTGTTTTATATTGTACTGGCAATCTTTCTTAAGGTTTCGAGTACTGAGTTGATAAAGTTGTGCAGTTGTTTCAGTAAAAAAATAAAATAAAATAAAAATACTAATTGGAGCTATTATGCGTTTTAAGATAATAAATAAATTCTGTATTCCAAGTTTGCCATCTGCTAAGTTAGCTTGATGCAGATGTTCATGAGCTCTGGAACTGCAGGACTGACTTTTTAGTTAATGATGTGATGTGTGCAAGCTCTGTCACTAAAAGACTGGGCCCAGATATAAATGAAGAAATCAATGAAGGACATCTGGGGATTTGAAAGTGCAAGAAAAGAGCATGTGAAGTTCGTACTGGCCAAGAGTAAATCAAGACATTGCAGTTAACTCAGTGTCCAACACCAGCCCAATAATCCCAGTGATCCACTCAAACAAATCCAGTGCGCAAAATAATGTTATGCGAAGGTCAGCTGGTTTTGTGAGAAGGTATGCAAGAAAAAAAAAAAAAAAAAGTTAAAAAACTTTTTCATAGGTTATTCAAAATTGCCAATACAAGTACTTCTGAACATCAATATCATGCAATTTCTTAAAGGAGGGGTTTAATGCTATTTTACACATTCTGACTTATTTACACTGTTAAAGAGATGCATTCTCATGCTAAACATGGACCAAACGTAAAGAAATGTTTTTTTTTTTTGTTTTTTTTGCCAAACGGAACGTTTTTTGTTGTTGTTGGGTTTTTTTCATACTTTAGTCATTTTCAGTGATTCGTTCATATGGATGACAGTCTGGCAATCATATATCAATGTTTGATTGACCCACTAGGCAGTTCATGGCAGAAAGGAAAATCCTTAAATCTCAGAATGACTGTATGGATTACAGGTCTGTTATGAAAGAGGTCAGCAAAAGGTTACAGCAAACATCTTTTAACTCAAATGAAATATCACTTATGCCTTAGAGAGAGCAGATCTGGGTGAATGGTGGGCTGGCTGCCCACACTGCATGTTATTGAAAGTATTGTCATGGCAACACAGAGGGCAGCTCGTTTCCATAATTTTACAAACTCAAATCACTCAACACTTCATAATATTGTTTTCGCAGTTGTACATGCCCACAAACATCATTCACTTGAACTGTGCATAGTGTTCTACACAAGTAAATGAAGTAGCCTAAAGCAGTTATGTAATTTTTCTCCACAGGTCAGAATCAGCAGGGAAGCTGTAGGCTACTTCTATGAAAAGGCACATCAGACACTGTTTGAACCCCAACATTTTTCAAACTATGTTCTATTTTTGAGAGAACTAACCTATCATTTTAAAACTTGGAGTTATTATATTTAATAAATAATAATAAAAACAATAGTAAATTAATAAATAAATAATAGGTATGATAATAAGTAATAGGAATAAATAAATAGGTCTAAATGTAGTTATGAAGTTAGTTATCTATTAGATTTGTAATGTCTAATATGTCGAAAACGCAAACGTTTGTTGTCTCATAACAATTATTTATGAATTACATTAATCATGATCACATATTTCAATTCAAAACGTCAAAATTTCACAAAAAGTTTGCATCACTAGTCTTATTGTTGGTAGCGGAACATTGTAAAACAGATGTTTACGTCTAGCCTACTTACATATTTCCACGAACTCTAATTGCGTTGTGACAAGACTGTAACGTTAATTATGTGTGCAAGCCAATCAGTGAAGAGCTTATTGACAGGTTATCAAACGGGGCACCTGTCATCCGGGCGCAGTTTATGGAGAAGATACAGAGTTGTGCGCCTCTGCATGGTGCTGTGAACCTAGGCACATCGGCGTTTGGCTTTCCGGTGTATTTATTTGGGACTTCCACAACAGGTACAGAGCAGCCATATTTGTTATCTCCAACATGTTTGATAACGGGAAAATGGCAGAAAGAAATGTTGTTGTTGATGACTTGTGTGTAAAATACTCCTCATCGCGCGATGTTTTAAAACAAAGTCATCCCGCAAGTAAACTAGAGCGAGTAAAGTGATGCGAATATTCGCTTTGCTTTTGGTGTGCACACACCATGAGACCCATCTTCTTTGATTTGATCGGCCATCTCAAATATTTTGTCATTGAGTGCTGTTAGAATGCTGCTTAGGTAGAGTAGCTAGTCTAAACATTTTATCGGCCTAATTTTTTATTTATTCATCTTTTTGTCTTCAAACAGATTTACCTGTTTACTTACCATGAAGTTTTTGAAACCTGTCTGACTTTGTTTTCTGTTAAATAGTCACAGACTTTCAAGCGTAAAAAGGACTGTAAAAGTCATAAATGGTGCAGAATGCCATTGGTTCTCATGCATCACATGACTAATCGTGACACATATAATTTGAATATATGGAAATGCAAAAGTGAATACATTTGAGTGAATAATGTCTTTTTTTTCATCACAAAGTATTCCTCAGAAGTCATATGGGCCAATTGTATGGTGCCTTTTTAGACAACTTTCTTGACAACCTAGCTTTTATTGCATGGAAAAGAGCTGCTGTGGTTTTTTCCCTTACACTTTCATTGAAAAATGAAATGGGTGAATTATTCCTTTAAAGAACATCAATTCTTCTCACAATGGATGTTCTTTAAAGGAATATTAAATGAATGTTGCGCACCTCTATAAGATAAGCACCAGCTGAAGCCATTATCATGGATCATGTCAAACTTTTTTTTCCCCTTGTGGTAATCATGAGAGTGAAATACCCTTTTCATGATGCAACAATGTGATAGTGAGTGACAGAAGCTCTTTTTAATGTCAGACTGCCATAACCCTTTGTTCTATAATTATTATTATCTTTGAATCAGTAGCTACTGACCTTCATCAAGTTCTCCCACACAATTCTGTGTTCTGGTGCAATATTTCTGCTCCCTTTAAAAACTCCCCTTTCATCTGTTGCAGATTTGCTTTCTAGTCATGTCATTTGTCAAGACAACACCACCAGGCTCATGTGGTGTCCCTTGATTGTTTGTAATAACTGGAAGTCTTATTAGGACCAACCCCAACTGAGCACCTCCTGCCTGTTAGCAAACCTTCCTCAACCAGATCAATCCACCAACAATACCACCAACACTGAATATCACTGCTGTCATGCTTCATAATTAGCTGTTGTTTTTAGAGATGCTTTATGGAAAAGGGTCTCTTGTCACTCAGAATCTTTTCCCACTTTGAGTCACAAATTATGTTAATAAAAGAATGATGAAACTTGACATGAATTAATTGAAATATTTAAAGGCACAATATGTAAGATTTTTAGATTAAAATATCCAAAAAGCACTAGAACAATATTGTACATTTTGTTGTGTACTTACATTATCCCAAAAGTTTCCAATAATGTTTAAATCTAGAGAAATAATAATAATAATTTTAACCAAGACATGGACCGTGTCCGTGCGTCGCCTATCAATGACATCATACCCGCGTTACCCTCGATTTCTCGTTTTCTGTAGAAACCATGGAAACACCAAATACACTTTAATATATTATGTGTTTTATTTGACAGGTGAGCAACTGTTTGAATACATTCATCGACAGAAAACAAATCACTGTTATATACACAAAAAAAGTTGCAGCCTGAAATTTTTTAAGTACAGTCAACTTGGATGTTTAAGTAATTTCAACTTAAATATGTTAAACTGACTTTGAAAAATTAGTTGTATCTTGTATAACTTATTAAACAAGTTGAACATTTAAAACAATGTAAAAACATGTTGTCATGAACATTATTTTTTACAGTGTAGCTCAACACAGTCTTATTGTTTAAATCTTGTTTTCTTGATTTACCGCGAGTGCCATGTTTTACAATGCCTAATATCCATCTACCTTACTGCAGTGTGTAACAAGTGTCTCATTGTAGCCGCCGAGTGAACACACAGAGTAGCATTATAACAACCTTCAACACACCCTAATGTATCTAATATGATAAAACAGCGCTGCTTTATCCCACACACGCTTGACTGGAAGAAGCAAAAGGCGGTCGTCTGCGGCATAATAAAAGCCTTTCTCAAGCCATGTGTCGCATTCGTCTCTCATTAGCAATCGCTCCAGCTGCCTTGTTCCGCTCCAACGGCTTTCAGCCCCACCCTGCTTCATACTACTGTAACTGCAATAAATCTTAATACATTAGCTCATCCATTAATATGATTCTGCTGAGTCACATCGGATTCTGAAGACAACACCTTCCATGATTCCACAAAATCAAGTCATCATCAAGCTATGTCTTTGTTTTGAATAAGTGACCGCTAGTGGCAAAAAGTTCATCTTGTGCCTTTAATATGTCCTTTAAAATGTCAAAAGTCCTGAAACCTCATACTCTGCTTTAACATCTCTAAAATGTACTGTTTAATGAGGTTGCAACTTCATGTTTGTTTCTAATTATAAACAAAAAAAAATCACATTTTTTTATTTTATTCCTGCTAAATGTTTAGCATTACTTCTGTCGTCAGTGTCACATGATCCTTCAGGAGTCATCTGAAATCTGTTTGATATTTGAAATAATCAAAAATCTGTTTAATATTTTTGTAAATGGTGATACGCTACCACCAAAAGTTTGATGTAAGTAAGAGACAAAAATTAAATATTTTATTCAGCAAGGATGCATTAATTTGACCAAAAGTGAGAGTAGAGACATTTATAGTGTGATTTCTATTTCAAATAAATGCTGTTCTTTTCAACTTTCAATTAATCAAAGAACATTTTTAGAAAATGTGTCACGGTTTGCACAATATTACAGAGCAAATAATAAGAACTATTATAACTGCACCAAATCAGCATATGAATGATTTGTGAAGGATCATGTGACACTGAAGACTGTTCAGTGATGGTGCTGAAAATACAGCTTTGCCATCACAGAAATAAATTACATTTAAAAATATATTGAAATAGAAAACATATTTTGGACCCACTTTATATTAGGTGTCCCTAACTACTATGTACTAACATTTTAATTAATAATTTGATACATTGCACTTATTGTGTACATACATGTTTTTACATTGTACTAACATTTAATAAAATACCTGCATGTAATTACATCTGTAATTAATTTCTGTAGTTACATACACAATTGACACTTCCCTTACACCTAACCCTACCCTTAAACTTACCCATCCCACCACACCTGTCCCTAACCCTACCCGTATCCCACCTCAATATCAGCAAAGGTGTTTTGCAACACAATATGAGCTCAGTAAGTTAAGTTAGAGACATTAAGTTAGAGACTTTATTATTGAAAGTAAATTCATTTCTGATGATATATGATGGGAAAAGGGATAAAAGCGAGCTCAGCAAAAGGCGGATTCGGGTCGATCGTGTTAACCAAGATCCTTAAGCCTCACGCATTACTGATTGCACCAGTGAAGATGTTGAACTCCATGTTGTTTTAAAAATCTTGTTTGGCCCAACCAGGCATTGTTAGGCGGAGCTAGTGCGAAGTGCTAACACCAAGAGCTAGTGCACTTGGTGCGAATAGACACTTTGTCAACTTTGGCTTGGCTTGCTCAGTTGGGGACACTCAATTTTCAACTAAATTACTAAACTAAATTATTTATATCAACTAAATTACTGATCTGCCCATATTTTCGCTTTATGAGAATTGAAATGAGCTAGATGACATCACCGTTTTCTCCAGAGCGGCTGCAGCTGAATCTAATTCTGTTGCATTATTTTCCTGTCTAACACTGTTAAGCTGCTTTGAAACAGTCTGCATTGTAAAAAGCACTATATAAATAAAGTTAAGTTGACTTGACTCTACTTGACACTATGTATTTGGCAGGTGTGATAATATTTCAAAATATATATATGTTTCTATTATATAAAATAAATCAATTATTTTTAAAATGCGTTTTTTTGCATTTAGGATAAACCCTGACTCCAAACAGAAGCAAAGTCAAAAAAGGTCTGTTAAATAGGACACTTTTTAAAATAATTTGAAGAGTGAATAACAGGATTATTATTTTGGAAGTCATTGGGGTATTGGAAAGCAATAAAGTCAGTCTAAACAGAAAACGAGGGCTCTCTTCGTGATCCATGTTCACGTTGTTCTCCAGCTTTAGTACTTTTGTCTCTCCCCAGCAGCAGTTCTTAAGGCAGTAGTTATGTCTCTCAGAGGGAGACGTCTCATCGATGTGCACTCAAAGGGCAAACTCGGATTGTTTTCTTGGCTGTCCTTTTCCCTCCTGCCTGTGCTTTTTGGTGCTTTCTGTGGATGCAAGTGTTTGTTAATGTTGTCCTTGTATAAACCCTGTATCTCTCCACTGTGGGAGTGTGCGTTTTGTTTGTCCCTTGTCTCTTTCTTTCTCCATTATCGGTTTCCTCTAAGTGCGAACAGACAGACACCACCCAGCAAGGTTAAATGCATGCTGACCCTCTCCATCCTGTTTCACAGCAAACTTAACGTTATCTGAAGCTTCTTGCTTATTTTCCTGTAAAGTGGGGTCGCAGGCCATCTCCCCTCCAAAAACTCCCCCAACGTTTAATTTACATTTTCATTTGTTTTAAATTGATTCAGCTATGCTGTCGATTTAAACACTTCCTGAGGCTGAAATCAGGGGATATCTATCTAATTGCGTCTCTGTGTCACCCGTGATTACCTTTCACTTATTGAGTGCTCTCTCACAACACCCTGCTTCAGCTGAAAGAGAAAAGAGAAACCTGTTGAAAGCGTGAGATGAAGAAAAACAGGAGCCTTACACGTGGTTTTTCATCTGTTCACGCTAATATCTGCTCAGTAAATATATTTTTGCAAATCAATAAATTCATTTTTTGCTGTGTTTAATAGGCTTTGTTTACTGATACTGTTTTAAAATGCATGTCTTCATTTATGAGACTTTATTCATTTGCAAATTTGTTTTGTGAGCAACAAACTGAATATGAATAATGCATGAAGTGAAACTGCAAACATGAGAACATTAGGAAGCAAGAGGGGATGAATATTTGTGATGAAATACAAGTTAGAGAGAGATATATAACAGAGACAGGCCTGGTTCTGCTAAGCACCCTCGAACGCAAGCAAAAGCACCCTCGGTTGATATTGTAATAATATTGGCATGACAGATTTGGCAGATTTGCACATTTGTGTACGTGCTCTGGAGTGCGTCAAATCTCAAATGCATCTATGTACAGCGTGTTTTTGCACCTGTGAGTAATGTAGCCAATCCCAGTTTTTGAGCTCTCAAACACGATCAAAATCTCACAGCTCAAAACGCCAGTGTTTTTAGGCTATTCAGTGCTGAGTTAATGCAGGTTCGCAAAACCTCTCATTAACAAACTAAGTCAAAACACAATGTAAGTAGGAGATTTATTGTTGACAACTTCATTTTTGTGATGGAACTCTGTGAGATCACGATGAACTGACAAGCAACAGCATTTTAGTGATTGTAGCGATCTTGGCTCGCTTTTAAGGCTACTGTCTATAACATTCATTGAATAAAACTATTGTTGTTAAGAGGACCGACGGCCAATTGCATGCTGCAAAGTTTCGGAAGTGACATCTAAATATAAATGCCACTCTGCATGAGACGAATATCCTCCTGAGACCCAGATTAGAGGTTTTGCCTCTGTAGAGGACATTAGATTTTAGCGAATTTCTCTGTCAACAGTTTTAAGTCTGGATATTCTTATGAAAATATTACACGTCTTTTTACATTACATATGTAAACTTTTTTTGTGCTAATCAAAAACACATTAATATGCAAATTAAATACAGTGTATAGATGCATTGCCAAGAATGGGAATGGCCATGTTTACACTCAAATTGCATAAATTGCATAAAGTAAAATGTGATTTCAAATTATTTTGTACATTTCATAACATTGAGTATCATCTTTATACAAAGTTTGGATTAAAAAAAACCTTAACAATTGAAAAAAAAATTCCATTGTTTGTCTTTTGATGATTTTTTTAATTTATTTTCTCAATAAATGGGTTCTGGTGTCGAAGATATAGCATATAACATAGGAATAAAAAATGATATATATATAAATTAGTTTGTTTATGCTCCAAACTATCTAATGAAATCTAAAAAGATTCTAAATAGATTAATAGACCATTTATAGCTAAATATTTTTATTGGTAAAAGTGATGTAAAAGTGAATAAATAATCATACATTTCTTACTGTACACTGCTATGGTGGAGCCGTTGCTTAGCCTATCTGCACTTTACTAGAGCACCTTCAGTAATTTCAGAAGCACCCTCTGTGATTTGATTCTGTAACCGGGCATGGGCAAAGATTGTACAGAACTGAACAGAGAATCAATTCAATTCCTGATATTCAACTGAAAATTAATTGAAGTATCAAGCTCAGAAACATCTAATTGCAAACCAGATTTGAATTTATGGAATTAGGATAACGTTTGAAAGAAATCCACATATTGCAAATAAAAGGTCAGGACACACACAAAACGAAAAAAAAAATAAATAAATTCAGAGAGAATTACATATTTTGGTCTATGCTATCAAGCTGCACCTTCAGCAGATCGTTTGCTTTGAAACTGCCTCTGTTGTCTCCTAAAAAAAAAGGATGACACCCCTAGGCTATACAATTTTAAACCTAGACAAGTAAATGGAACAATATTGAGAACTTTATTGAAGGGATAGTGCAATTTTAAAAATACAATTGTCATTCACTCACTCTTATGTTGCTCTAAATCTGTATGATGTACTTGTTCACACAATGAAAGCATGGCAGCATTTTCATTTTGGATGGAGTATCCTTTTAAGAGGTTATGTAGGTTTAGGGAATAGAAAATGTCATAAATACAATGGATGTCCCTGCCGTGTATATAGTTATTTAGGTTGTACCTCGAGCACAAGTGTACAGACTGTACACAAGCGTATCTGTTTGATCTTCTAATCTAGGCCATCTCAAGAAGGTCATGATAAACATCACACACAGCCTTCATGTTCTCAGCAGAATACTGGCGAATGAATATTCCTGTTTGGATTTACTGGTGGATATGAATGATAATGAGTCTAAAGATCTATTTTATGGGGTGTGACCTCATCCTTGCTGTGTGGATGAATGAGAGAGAGCTTTTTCTGTTGATATACAGACTGTGAATATACAGACAATCGGTCTCAACCAAATAGCCCAGCTTTACCCCCGCACTCTCAAATGCTGTTTGAAAGCCTGCGGGCAGCAAGTTCTGGGGATATGCCTCATTATTCCTGTCTGACTCAGGTCTACAGTCTCTTATTGCTGTGTTTTCTTATCAAAAAACCTTTTGAACCAACATAGCTGACCTTCATCATAAGAGAATGATGGAGGGCAAGGTTTGCCAATTTCCTGGATGCCATTATTCATACCACTGCAGTCAGAGGTGGTTTTTTTTTCCAACATGTTGCATTATTGGGATATTTGACGAGATAATGACCTTCAGACCAAAATAAATAAAATAAAACAATTCCTTTGGTGGCACTTTTGCTGCAAAAGTTGCACCCTGTGTCAAAGCACATCAGGTATATCCTGAATTTGAACTTTTGATCATTATGCTTTTCTTCTGCTGCATCATGCCCTGAAATGAGCCATGCAGCCTGAAGCCTGTTTTTCATCTTCATGATCATAAAACCCCTTAAACTCTGACATCAAAATGGAGGGAAGGAGAGAATTGAAAACAAACTTCTTTCAGACAAAAATACAAAACCACAAAACTGAAATCTTTTTTTTTTTTTTTAATCTTATATAATGAACATTTTTATTTAGGGAGTGTATGCTAATGTTCATACACTTCTGCACGGTCCTCATGGGGCCCATATATGCATTTCTTTTATTTATTTGTATTCTTTTTAAATTAAGTGTCTTTCAGGTTAATTTCACTCTGTTTCTGGTAAATAAGGCAGTTTAGAGTCAGCTATTGGTTACAGAGAAAGTAGAATGTTGCTCTCTAGCGAAGGATTTGTAATCTTAGCATGCATTCATAAACTACGAGGAAGCATCAACAATATGGCACGATATTTTACAAGCTGTCTCATGAGAACAGTAATCTACATCGACCAGACACTGTGCGCGCGTTTAGGAGCTCACTGGAAAACAAACGGCAGGGTACGATGGGTCCTCAACAGCATATGAATAATGAAAGTTCACAGGATTCAGATATTTTCTGCAGAAATCTGCTAATTAAGTCATGAATGTGTCAAAACAGGATAGGAGTGTAACATCAGTAGCATCTTTTAAACTTGGTGAGTTTGTGGAAGGCTTGTTTGAAGTCATCATTGAAGGCAGTGTAGATAACTGGATTGATGAGCGAGTTGAGGTACCCCAGCCAGGTGAACACATCAAAGAGCACAGGATGAAACCAGCAGTCTTTACAGACCCCCATAACCAGCGTAAACACGAAGAAAGGGAGCCAGCACACTATAAACGCACCCAGGATAATCCCAAGAGTTTTGGTGGCCTTCTTCTCACGAGCTGCACAAAGACGCTTTCTTTCCAGTACGCTATCAGCCAGCTTCACTTTCACACTGTTTGTGAAAAGAGGAGACCCTCCTCCCCCACCACCTCCACCTCCTCCTCCTCCTCCTCCTCCAGGATGAAGATTTCCCTCCTGATTAGAGGTGGAATTCAGCGAGCAGAGCGAAGAGCCCGCTGAGTTCTGGATGAGCTGAGCAGCGGTGAACCGTTTTCCACTGGTCGCTGGTGTTTTAAAGATCCTGGAGCGAGCCGCCACGTAGATACGCCCGTAGAGAATCATCAAGAGGATCGTGGGCACGTAAAAGGCGCCAAATGTGGAATAAAGCGTGTAGGAGATCTGGTCAGTGTTGACCATGCACTCCTTGAGCTCCTCACGTGCCTTAGCCTGCCGCCAGAATAGAGGAGGCAAGGAGATCGAGACGGAGATCACCCACACAACGGCGATCATCAGCGCAGCGCGCCGCATGGTGCGCCGTTTCGAGTATTCCAGGGCGTCTGTGATTGCCCAGTATCGATCCAACGCGATCACGCACAGGTGCAAGATGGAAGCAGTGCAGAACGTTATGTCAGATGATAGCCAGATATCGCACACGATCTGACCCAGAGTCCAAGTCTTACTGACAGTGTACACAATGCTGATCGGCATGACTAAAATGGACACCAGGAGGTCAGTCACTGCGAGAGAGCCGATCAGGAAGTTGGCAGGGGTGTGAAGCTTGCGTGTGAGGAAAATGGTTGCGATCACAAAAGCGTTGGACAGAGCAGTGGCCAAAGTGACTATTGCCAGCATGGCAGAGATAGAGATCTGAAGGCCGAGGAGCGTAGTTTCATCCCAGGACTCCAGGGTTGTGGGACTGACCGTATCATTGATGAGGAACAACTCATCAGAGCTGTTGAACAGATCCATGTTGCATGGTTCACCAGCGTATCATATCATCTATGCATGACTCTTACTATAAATGATCAATTATTCCATGAAACCATCTTGTGGTGAAAGAGTAATTTAGTTTGGTGTTTGGAGATATTGGTGACGCTTTGCCTTTGTGAAGGTCATGGCTGATAAATGTGAGCTGTAATTTATGGTTGAAGATTTCTAATGTTTTTTTTTGTGAAATGTTGACACAAACAGAAAGTTAAATGCCGCAGAACAAACAAGAAACCGGTTTTACCCTTTGTGCTCGACTTTGAGTTATAAAAAATATTCCCTTAGCCCTTAAATCACTGCTCATTATTTTCTTTATTGTCCCTAATGCTACCACAAGAACTGGAGATCCCACAATTTCAGCTCTTATGAACTGCTTGAAGACTTTAATTTATTCTTCCTTTGGTCTGCAAAAGCTTTGTTTCAGACAAATGGATCATAATATTCCTTTATTCCCTGTATATCCAGTGATGGCTGCGAATGGTTTAGAGAGGGGTGATTTTGCAGTTTCCCAGATCACCAAAAGCTGTTAGAAGTTCTCGTTTTAAATATTGGCAACGTCAAGGTGTTAGTCCGGAAGAAAAGACTTAGTCCATGTGAAGATCTGGAATAGAGAAAAAGAAAAGAGAGAATTAAGAGTGAGAACTTTAGAAAACACTACATGATTTTAGTCTCTACGTACGCAGTAGTGGAACTTTAAGATGCAGCTGTGCAAATATACTGAGAAGATTCATTTTAATAATGCTAATCAGGCTCTCACTGCTTACATTAGCATGTACAACTTCATACAGAAGGATTTGGTAATGTTTTGTCTTGAATGGAAACATTTTCCTTGAAATATGTTTTAAAAAGTGCATTTATTGTTGTCTTAGAGATTCATGTATAATTAAAATGAGCTATTATTGCACAAATATCTTTGCTAAACATTTTTGAAATGATATTTATGTGTAAAAAATTTATAATGAATCATTTTTTTTTAATAATTTAAAAATAACATTTACCCTAACCCCAACTGAGAAATCAGAAAGAGCTCTTGTAGATATAAGACATTGTAGAACATTCATGAATCAGAAGATTAATTTTCTATTTACTGTAGTTTTTTTTTACTTAGTTATTTATTTAAATTGGTGCGGAGTAGTTAGCTGCTGGAAACATCTATTTCGATTTCTAGAGCTCTTAATCTTCCTACACGCTATTTTTCAAGAAAGCCTAAAGTGCTTGAAAATATTAAAATGTTAGATTCAGATGTTTATTCTTGCAAAGCCAAATCCACATAATAAAATCAATTGTGCATGCACAAAGGATACTTGCTCTCCTTGCTTAAGATGCAAATGGAATTCATTATTTTTCTGATATCTTTATTAAAAATTACAAATGTACAAATGTATGTAGTAAGTTTTTCCTCCATTTACATATTTCTTTACCCTGGGCTCTTCTTTTCAGGCTCAAGCTTTGACTGAGGAGTATCTAGAGTATTGTGCCTCTAGGGGAAACCTGTCACCATAGAGCTTCCCGAGTTCCTGTGTCTGACTAACAATGTGTCGTGACACCTGCAAGCATTCTGGTTCCGGCCTGGTGGGAAAAAGAAACCAAGCCGCAGAGCTCACTCTCTTGCCGTCAGGTCACACACATCAGTCACATCACCTGCCAACATCTTCACTTAAACATTAGCAGTCCCCGGCGTGCTGCAGAGCATTTCATGTTCTTCATAGTTAGATACACGCATGTACAGATATACATAACTGAATATTTATAGAAAAATCATTTCAAAACATGTCATGTCTCCATATATGTCAAACTAGGTGGAAAAAAATAATTGTGGTGCAATTTATATTCTATGTGTTTCTGTTTAGGGCCAAGCATCCAGAATTGCAATTGCAATTCTGCATAGAAAACATGTCCACTGCCCTTCATGTATAAAACATGCCATTTCCGTACTTGTAATTGAAAGCATAAAGGTCAAACATCCCAATAGGGCTTACACTTTTTCTGATAAAAGATGTTGGTGTACCTACGGTAGGCCAGGATGAACGCAAAGCATCTCAGCGCTGATATTACAGTTTGACCCAATAAATAGCAAATGCATGAATTCTTGGTTCAGTACAAGCTCAGTCGACAGCATTTGTGGCAGGATTGTAGCAAACCGTAAACATTAAAATACTGATTGTATTTTACATACACTTGTGTTTTAGTCAAAGAAAATGTTTTATTAGATAACTGGTATCAATCTCAGACAGGTTTGTTAAATAGTTTGCCAAGTCTACTTGGGTAAATGGAAACCCACTTGTTCCACGTTATTAAGCAAGTCACAGTTCTCATGCAACATGGGGAGGAAGAAAGATCTTTCTGAGGATGAAAAGCATGAAATGGTTCAATGTTATGCAAAAGGCATAAAAACAACTTTGTTTGAAAACTGAATGGAGATTATCGAACTGTCATAAGATTTGTGAGTAATGTACAGCACAAGAGAACTCAGTCAGATGAAGGCTTATTGAGGAAAGTATTAAAACAACAGCTATAAAAGCCACTGTAGAGCAGCATGTATCTGAAGCTGCTGGTGTCTCTGGAGTCTCAAGAACCTCTCCATGCAGACTGGCAGTTGTGCGTAAGGTTGCATTTCCACCTCTAACCAAAGCTCACAAAGAGAAACCTTTACAGTGTAGAAATACATGAATGGTTTTTAAATAGTTTTATTCTCTGACGAATGCTTCAATGGATGGTCTAGATGTGTGGATTTCTGAATGGTTGGTGAGTGGCCACCATGTTCCAACAAGACTGACATCAGCAAGGAGCTAGTGGGTGAGGATTTGGGCTGGAATATTGGGAAATGGGATTGAAGGTCCCTTTAGGGTCTCTTTTCTGCTATGGTATAAAAAGAAGTATAGTACCTTCTGAAATAAAAGGATCTTAATTCAGAACAATGCACTATCCCATGTACCAAACATTTATTTTTCCAGAGTTTCCATTTACCTAAGTAGACCTGGCAAACTATTTAAAAAATCTGTCTGAGATTGATACCAGTTATCTAAAAATATATGGAGAAATGAAACAAACAAACTTTCTTTGAAAAAATAAAATATTAATTTTATTGTACTGAAATCTTACTGGTATGTCACTTATATACTAATTTGGAACACAGTGTAGTATAAACTACACTAATGTTCACAAGTGTGGGGTTGGAATAATAATAATAATAAAAAAGGTCAAGCATACAGTAAAAGCAGTAATATTATTAATTTAAACTGTATTAATAACTGGTGTCATATGTCAACAATGTCTCTGTTGAAAACAGTTAATATTTTCGTGGACTATTTTGTCATACCTCATAGAGGACTACTAATTACTACTATATACAGGTTCATAATTAATGTGAATAAAGCATAATTTATAATTATTTTTGAAGTGAAGATCATGGTAACCTTTTGAAGAAATTACTAATTATTTGGATCAGTTTTCTATAGTGAAAAGCATATAATTCACTAATAATGACTGAAGTTATTGTATGCTTTTGAGGTTTTTGGATAGTCATTACATTTGAGAGATTTGGTAACACTTGAGTCATTACAAGTGGGTTACCATGATCTTGACTTTAGAATACTGGTCCAAATAACTAGTTATTCCTTTAGAAGGGTGTAGTAACACTTGAATCAGTGGGTTGGTATGATCTTCACCATCAGTTCCTTTCAGAAGGATGTAGTAACACTTGAGTTATTAGTATTCAGAACTTTACAAAAACCGAATTTCCTTAATTTGTTAATCAGAATTTCTTGTTTGTTAATAGCAGTTACTAGAATATTAATACTGCAATTTTAATTAGTTCCTGTTCATTAATGATGAAACGTATTCTAAATACGTAAAGTAATCTAAAGCATTACCTTAAAAAAACATACTAACCCCAAGCTTTCGAAACAATAGTATGGTATCGTGTTTAATAGTCTGAAACATGGCCAACATATTGTGAGAATTGTGCAAGGTCTAATGTGAGTTTCAGATGTTAAAGGGGGTTTAATATCTAACTAAAGAACAAAATGTAGTGCTTTTGTTGTGGCTTGTATCTCTGTAGAACAGTGTCATCATTAGCATATACTTCATGTGAGACGGCAGGAAACAACAGCGGATTATCTCCACACCAGCAGATCCAACGGCCTGCACGCTAATGAGGCCAAGCTGAGGGTATTACCATGCTCCAAATGTTGGCCCAACATTTTCTCTACTTTTGTTTGGTTTTGTGTAATTGGTGTAAGTCAGAAAAGCTAAATTAAAAGCTAAGGTCAATATATCAGGAAGGAAGAAGCCTTTGAGATTGCACTCAAAATGTGTTGCCACCTATTGCCAGTACTGACCGAATGCTCACACAAAATCAAACCCACACAACTGTTTAAAATGCTTTTTGTATTTTGTAATTGCCAACTTGTATTTGTCAATTTTCTGTTTGGAGTTTTGCGCGTATGACTTGACTGTAGGAATGAATGCCCTTGAAGTCTACCTTGTATAAACTTGATGATTTAATTTTACAGAATGTAAACATAATAACATAGAAATAAAATAATATATTGACTTCTTCACTGTAAAATCAAATTAGTTAGACTGACTTAAAACAAAGCATGCAAACCGATTGCCTTAAAAAAAAAACAAGTGAAATGTTAACAATGCTTAGTTAGTACAGTTAACAAGAGTTTTAGTAACTCAAAAAGAACTGTAGAGAGTACTTGATCTTTTACTTTAGATTTACCCTTGACTTAATATAGCTACCATTGTCATTACCATTGTTGGGTTTTGCATGCTGAATGTTGAAGTCACAGGTGTTTAGGACGTAAGTGTTAGCAATAACATTTTAAATTATCATTATGTTTTGCTGTGTTGTTTTTCGAAGACACGAGACCTGTTCCAGGTTTTAGCCATGCTCATTCTTTTTATCTGAGTTTTCCCCCCCGCCCCCAACATTACATATATATGCTTCAGGGTGTCAATAGGTGACTCATTTATTACGTATCATGACACATTATATGACATAAAGGGAAATATTACATAGGTTAATTTTAAAAATGTGACCTTCATTTCTGACTAAAATTATTCCATGGTTATTATTCCATCAGAAGCTAGGTCAACTTTTAAAAGCAACCTGTTTATTATTTATCTTCCCCTGAAACCAAATAACAGTGATTTCTTTTCGCATCATTGCATCAATAGGAACAGAGTTATAATAATATGAATGTTTCAAGTGCCCAAACAAAGTGAACGCTGATCACCAAAATGGTGAGTTTTTTTGTTTTTTGCTAGACAAAATGGCACTCAAATCAATGAATTAATCTTAACTTGTTTTTTTTTCTGAGTAAACAAGTAATATGTGAATAGTACAGATTACTAGATTTGTACAATTAAGTTAAGACATTAAGTAAAGTTAACTGTTATAACACAATATGATATTTAATAAATTACAATGGAAGTCTATGGGGTTTAATGCTATTTGTGCAGAAGAACGAAAGTCATACAGGCATTAGGGGAAAATAAATGGTGACAGAATTTTTTATTGTTTGGGCAAACTGTATTTTTAATTGCAAAAATAATAGAATAGAATGTCTAAAGTGGACCATAAAGTGTAACCAAGTTAAGTATTAAAGTCTAAACCATATAATGCTAATAAAAAGCTCAGCATTATGGTGCTAGTTAATGGAATATGATAATTGTTTGTTCTGTGAGTGGAAAATGGTCAGGGATAAGGGTATATTTGAATGTATTTTTTATACTCAATTTGTCTGCCAGTGGTTATAAAATGAAACAGACTGCAGCCATGGTAACAGAGCAGATCTGGATATTATGGAATGACGTCAGTGGAGTGTTTGTTTGTGTGTGTGGCACATCCTTGTAATTCTGTGTCAGTACTCATGACTTGTGTAACAAACAACTCTGACGGATAACAATCTCTCACTTAAAGTTTTCATGTCCCAAGTTTGGCTGGAGTATAAGTCTTTCTTTCAGCTCCATTTGTAATATGTGAACTCTTCCAATAACTTTTGTTGTTGTTGTTGTTGTGACAGGCTGATGGACTGAGGACCATTTAGTCAATGTGACATATTACTTTTTGTTTCGCAGGTTTAGAAGTAAAGGCCCTTTTCCAGCTGCAGATAGCAATGCAACACAACTCAAATAACAGATTGTCTCTCATGAAAAAAGAGCCAATTCATTCTGCAATCTCCAAAAAAATAAATAAATAAATTAATAATTTAACAAGCGGTGACATTCGAGTTGGACATTCGAGAGTGAGCAGAGCTGAGGTTTAAACAATCTCTTCAACATGCAATTGTATGGAACATGTTTCAGTGGACACAATGTGACTCTAATGCATATACTAAAAATGTTTTCTGTCTTCTTAGATGTGTAGGCGAAACGCTGGAGTTAACAAAAACCATTGTGCCTCTTTCACCACTCTGGATGATTCATCAGGTAAGTACCATAAGTTCACACTTCTACAAAGAAGCACCTTTTGTGGGCTTGTAATAACTGTAGGAGGTTGTGATGCACTTCTGGAAGGTACATTCGAAGTTGCTCTAAAGCTTTTGAATCTGGGGACTTTTTCTGTACCCTCAGTTGATCTGATGAGCTTTGGGTTGTACCTTACTGAGTTAATACATTAAGACTTCAAAAACACTCTGTTCTTAAATCAAGCTGTTGTGGGCACGACTGCGGCCGGAGGGCAGAAGGACTGCCATTGTCAGTCCAATGAGGTGAGTTGGGTTGGCAAGTAGTGCAAAGACTGTATTAAAGGGCAACATCTCAGCTTCTCATGGGTCTGAACCAACTCTTTATGATTTCATTACATATGAACTGAGAAAACATTAAGACAAAAAAACATTTGGGCTCTGTAAGATTTTTAGTTTTTGAAAGAACTCTCTTATGCTCACCAATGCTACATTTACTTGATCAAAAATACAGTAAAACAAGAAAACTGTACTATTGTTGAATATTATTACTTTATAAAGTATACTATTTTAATATATTCCTGTTATGGAATAGCTAAGTTCTCAGCATCATCCAGTCTTCAGTGTCACATGATCCTTCAGAAATCATTCTAATATGCTGATTTTCTGCTCAAGAAACATGTACTATTATTTAAATGTTGAAATTCTTTCACTGTTACTATATCAATGTTAAAAACAGTCACACTGCTTAATGTTTTTGTGGAATATGTGATATTATTTGATGAATATAAAGTTCAAATGAACAGCGTTTAATTCGATTTTACTGGCCCCAAATTTCATACATTAAATGCAAAAGCAAGTGTGAGGTCTGAATGTGGCAGCTGCCCAATGTGACACGGTCCTCTAATCCCCAAGGTGACCGTATGTCCTAGACTAGTCATTTGGTATTTTTGTGCTATACTTTTCATTTCTTACTAGAAGTTATAATTAGGTCAGATCTTCATACTTCCCAAGGACAAATGTCTCTTCTTCTTTTTTCTTTTCTTTTTTTTGTATGAAATACTTTTAATAATAGTTGCTTTTATATGAAAGCCTTTGCCCAGGACATAATTTTAAATTTGAAATGTAAATGCTTGTCTCAAACAAGTAGGACAAATATTGTAATACAAATCTACCCAGAGCCCAACTGAGAGCTTCTCTGACCTTTCTCCTCTCCTGTCAGGTCTGATAAGTGTTGCATTTGCACCAACAACAAAAAAAAAACACTGAAACAAAAATTTGGTGCGAAGTATGCCGGCAGGCTTTACATGTCTCTTTGATACCATTTGACCTCTATTGCTGCCTTTCATCATCTCCTCCCACTCTTGCCCTTGCTGTTGTGTTTGGCTCTGGCTCTGAACTTCATGAGTGATGAGTGGACAAGTGGTATTATTCAGGATGTTGATGTGTGTAAAAGCCTATTGATGTTTAAATAAGTACAACTGGAGACTTGAATTAAACTGCCAGAGCTTTTTGTGAGTTACTATTATTCTAAGAGTTACAAGGCCCTGATATACTCACAGCAAAGTTCTTTTTTGTTGACCTTTTTTTACTTAGGAGTAAATAGAAGTTTGAAATACCTGAACAGCGGTATACTGTAAGAAACCATCTCGAGACCTCCCACACTGCAGTGCTGAGAAAACAACAGTTAAGAAAGCATCTGATCGTAGCGATGTGGATATGTTTGCGCAAACGCTGCAATTCGGCATTAGTCACATCATATTTATGTGTATGGTACTTTATACAATAGATTGCTTGAAAGCAAGCACCTTTACAGTAATAAACAGAGTCAGTGTCAATTTCAGTTAGAATTACAACTTCATTTCTACTATAAAGCAGCTCTCCAGTGAGCTCGTTTTTACTCGCTTCTGACCTCGGCTGACTAAACAGAGGAAATGAACCAGAGAAGATTTCCACATCAAAGAAGACGGAGCCTCAGAACTGCAAACGTGCTGCACAAAGGCAAAGCATCTTATATATAAGAAAATATCTTATATATAATTGTATAAAATATTTTATACACACACATTTTAACAATTTATTTAAGTCCACTTAAAAGAAACGATTTACAGGGACATAAACATTATAGGTGGAGTTAAATTACATGTACAAAATCATGGACTAGTGGCATACACAGATCTTCACAATAGCACATCTCTCAGGTGTTATGGGTATAAATAGCAGCGTCTCCTCCATATATGGTGGCTGCCTAAGATAGCAGACAGGGCACAGTACTTCGCTAGCCATTTGGCCCTCTTTTGGGGCATCCCAAGTTGTTGAAGCCCTCTCACCACCAGCCTATGTGTGTGTCCTAAGCTGCCGAATATAAACACGAGTAGTCTGCCCCGATAACCGATCAACAAGATGTTGTTTAAGAGTGGCTGGTATTTAATGACCTTAGTGATAAAGGCTTCCTCCATGCTAGAGTCAAAGGTGCATGCCACCTCCAGAATGAACACCTCACTAAGCTCCTCATTAATCACAATAACATCTGGTGAGTAGTGGGCTAACACGTAGTGGGTACGGAAAGTATTCAGACCCACTTAAATTTTTCACTCTGTTATATTGCAGCCATTTGCTAAAATAATTTAAGTTAATTTTTTGCACAGATTTTGTACACACAGCTCCCCATATTGACAGAAAAACGCAGACTTGTTGACATTTTTGCAGATTTATTAAAAAAGAAAAACTGAAATATCACATATCACACAAGTATTCAGACCCTTTGCTTTGACACTCATATATTTAACTCAGGTGCTATCCATTTCTTCTGATCATCCTTGAGATGGTTCTACACCTTCATTTGAGTCCAGCTGTGTTTGATTACACTGATTGGATTTGATTAGGAAAGCCACACATCTGTCTATATAAGACCTTACAGCTCACAGTGCATGTCAGAGCAAATTAGAATCATGAGGTCAACGGAACTGCCTGAAGAGCACAGAATTGTGGCTAGGCACAGATCTGGCCAAGGTTAAAAAATAAAAAATTATCTGCTGCACTTAAGGTTCCTAAGAGCACGGTGGCCTCCATAATCATTAAATGGAAGACGTTTGGGACAACCAGAACCCTTCCTAGAGCTGGGCGTCTGGCCAAACTGAGCTATCGGGGGAGAAGAGCCTTGGTGAGAGAGGTACAGAAGAACCCAAAGATCACTGTCAGGAGATGGGAGTAGGTTGTAGAAAGTCAACCATCACTGCAGCCCTTCACCAGTCGGGGCTTTATGGCAGAGTGGCCTGACAGAAGCCTCTCCTCAGTGCAAGACACATGAAAGCCTGCATAGAGTTTGCTAAGATGGTGAAAAATAAGATTCTCTGGTCTGATGAGACCAAGATAGAACTTTTTGGCCTTAATTCTAAGCGGTATGTGTGGAGAAAACCAGGCACTACTCATCACCTGTCCAATACAGTCCCAACAGTGAAGCATGGTGGTGGCAGCATCATGCTGTGGGGGTGTTTTTCAGCTGCAGGGACAGGACTGGTTGCCATCGAGGGAAAGATGAATGCAGCCAAGTACAGGGATATCCTGGACGAAAACCTTCTCCAGAGTGCTCAAGACCTCAGACTGGGCCGAAGGTTCACCTTCCAACAAGACAATGACCCCAAGCACACAGCTAAAATAACAAAGGAGAGGCTTCACAACAACTCCATGACTGTTCTTGAATGGCCCAGACAGAGCCCTGACTTAAACCCAATTGAGCATCTTTGGAAGGACCTGAAAATGGCTGTCCACCAACGTTTACCATCCAACCTGACAGAACTGGAGAGGCTCTGCAATGAGGAGTGGCAGAGGATCCCCAAATCCAGGTGTAAAAAACTTGTTGCATCTTTCCCAAAAAGACTCATGGCTGTATTAGATCAAAATGGTGCTTCTACTAAATACTGAGCAAAGGGTCTGAATACTAATGACCATGTGATATTTCAGTTTTTATTTTTAATAAATCTGCAAAAATGTCAACAATTCTATGTTTTTTTCTGTCAATATGGGGTGCTGTGTGTACCTTAATGAGAAAAAAAACCTTAAATGATTTTAGCAAATGGCTGCAATATATCAAAGAGTTATACACTATTACAATAACAATTTCATTATTAAAAATCAAGTATTTAAGAATAAATATAATAATAATATTTTACAGTAAACATATTTAGCAAAAAACTGCAGGGTTACATGTTAACATGCAGGTAGCCTATGACTAAAATCACTAGAAATGTCTAAGAATGTATTATAAAATGTATATTATTATTATTATTATTATAGAAATATGTGATATACATTTCTTATTTTTTGTCAGGAAGTATGCAAAATCAAAAACAAGTCTATTTCTTTAATATGAAGTATGAGCCTCTTATGCATCCACTGTGTGGAAAGAACTCCTGTACACTGGAGAAAAACATATGGATTGTTATATACATTTATTTAGAGAAGTATTATTTTTCTTATTTTTGACCCTAAAGCACTGCTGGGAACTAAACACATTCAAGTTTCATTCATACTGGACGCCAGAGGGCGCCTTCAAGCAAAAATGCCACATTTGCCTCAGAGAGAAGTAATACAATGTTTTTATCAGGAAACTCTTAATGTGAAGCTAGCGCTGTGTAGCTGAGCTGAATGAAAAGAAGATAGACATGCTTTGATTAAACACACGAATGGACACACGACTTCGACAATATATGGTGTGTTTGAGTTCTTAAAGCCTTCTCAGGTATTTTCATAATAATAAAGTATATTATAATGCAGTGCTATTCGACATAGACTTCATCACTGTTACATGTATGCTCTGTCTGTTGGTTTTCTTTGTGAGTTTTGTTCAACACATTACGTTACAGAACGTTGGACTAATACAGTTTTTTGTGGCGTTTTCCCCTTCTTTTTTTCCTACTCATGGACCTCCCCGCTGTGCAACTCTGCCTGGAGCAGGAAGACCATTCGCTGGAAGCGCATACACGGGACTCCCTAGACCTTCCGTGGCTGACGCACTACCCAGACCGCTATGTGTTTTTTACTATGCCAGCCTGATCGAGCGGTCAAAGGCACGCATTCCAGCAAATGGTCAAAAGGAGGATTTCGCTGCCTTTGGTGAGTAGGTACTGGTAAATAACAACTTGTCATTGACCATTGCCCCTTCTGAAGATACCAGTCCCACTCCACCACCGCCAGAAACCAGCCATCCACCACCGACCACGATCGACAGGATGGAGTTGCCTGTGCCCACCACAGACCGTGGAGACCAGCCTGCCACGATAGACGAGCCCTAACCCAGGAAGAGGTTGTGTGGAGTCATTGCCCCAGAGCCTGGACCACAGCGAGAGTCTGACAAGGTGCGTGAGCCGGCAACATCATGCGTCATGGACGGTGTATTCGTGGAGCTTGAGGCCTGGAAAAGGGGTGCCGTCCACCACCGTGCCGCGGTGGAGGATGAGGAGGTGGTGAAGACCTCTGGTGGATATTTTGAGCTGATGGACATCTTTGAGGCACCTCCTGTCTCTCCTGCATCTCCTGTATGTCCAGAATTCCCGCCCTCCGCCTCCTCAAGCAGCCAGTTTCTCAACCCTGCCTTCGCTACTGTCCTTCAGCCCCTCTGCTCTGCTCACATGCTGTGTGGACCCGTCCTGTGTCCTCAATCCACCAGCTCCATCCCCTGTCGTTGCTGCCAGTTTCTGTGTCCTGCACTCCACCGCGGCCCATCGACACTTTGGCTTCGCCCTCTCTCCTCCCTCCCTCGGCTCCACCGGAAACCTTCGGCCATGTGGCTTCTCCGGGCTCCCTCGTCTCTTCAGCTCTTCCTTCCCCCTGGCTTCTCCTCCATCCCCTGTCTCACCGGCAGTGTCCAGTGACATTTAAGGGATGATAATGTATATTCATTGTACACTTATTGCACAGATTTTCTTTACCACATCAATACAATCAAAAACAGAGACGCAGCTGTAGCATTTGAATGAAACGGGAGGGCTTCTGTTGTGATACATAGATGTGCGCTGTTATAATGCGTTGCTATTGACGATGTAAGGAAGGAAGGAAATGCCACAGAATAGAATCTTGCTTAAAAAATACATAGAGCTGCTTGTTTTATTTGTTGTTTTATTTATTTTTTAAATGTATATATAAAACTTTAAATGTTTTTAGTGTGTTCTTTTTGAACACTTTCATCTCATTTTAACAAAACCGTGATTATATTGATAATGGTGATTAATTTTGGTCACTTTAATTGTGATATGAAATTTTCATACCTTCCCATCCATACTTAATATTTAATCATTTACTCACCCTCATGTATTTTCAAACCTGAATGACTTTCTGTGTAACACAAATGAAGATGATTTGAAAAATGCCTAGGTCCCGACAACCCAAAAAATAAATAAAGAAAAACCCCAAACATTTTCAAAATACACTCACCTAAAGGATTATTAGGAACACCATACTAATACAGTCCCTGACAAAAGTCTTGACGCTTGTGTACAAATTGACCTTAAGTGCCGCTGAAATATATTTCTTATCAAGATTTTTTTTACAAGAAATGGCTCATTTTAATCCCAACAGCTTTTGTAATAATGTTTCAGTGCAAAATGAAACTGTCAAAAAATATTCTAATATTGAGTCAATTTTTGCAAAGACATGTGTTGTCGCCTTGTCATATGAGCTTCACCTGTGATTAATAATGGAGGTTTAGGTCTCAGGTGTGTATAAAAAGAACCCCAGTACATTAGACCTTCACATCAACTGCAACTAGACCGCTGCAAACATGCCTAAGATTCACCCTGAGACTAAAGTTTTGATTATCAAGAGGAGCAGAGCTCCACGAGACCTGGTCACCTGAAGTCCCTGTGTCAACCAGAACAGTTTGTCGGATTCTGTCTCGAAATTGCCTCCATGGTTGAATCAGTGACCAGAAGCCAGCACTAAACAAAAGACAATTGAAAAACTGTGTGGCATTTACCACAGCCAGTCCACAGCCTGCTAAAAGGATGGACGCTGGAAAAGTGGCAGAAGGTGGAGTTTTCAGATGAATCTTCTTTTGAATTACACCACAGTCGCCGCAAATATTGCAGAAGACCTACTGGAGCCCGCATGGATCCGAGATTCACCCAGACACAGTGGAGTTTGGTGGCAGAAAAATCATGGTCTGGGGTTACATTCAGTATGGGGGTGTGCGAGAGATCTGCAGGGTGGAAGGCAACATCAATAGTCTAAAATACCAAGAAATCTTAGCTGCCTCTTATATTCCCAACCATAAAAGAGACCAAATTCAGCAGCAAGATGGTGCTCCATCGCATACTTCCATCTCGACATCAAAGTTCCTCAAGCCGAAGAAGATCAAGATGCTCCAGGATTGGCCAGCCCAGTCACCAGACATGAACATCATTGAGCATATGTGGGGTAGGATGAAAGAGGAAGCATGGAAGACGAAACCAACGAATATTGATGAACTTTGGGAGGCATGCAAGACTGCTTTCTTTGCTATTCCTGATGACTTCATCAATAAATTGTATGAATCCTTGCCAAACCGCATGGATGCAGTCCTTTAAGCTCATGGAAGTCATACAAGATATTAAATTTGGATCTCACAGCACCACTACTTAATTTGCTGACATATTTTTGTATTTGCAGTAAATTTGTTCAATTTCTGTATAGGCGGCAAAACTTTTGTCTTGCCAAAATTTGACCTTTCTGTCTTTTTTCAGTGCATTAAACGTCATTTGGGAGGGTTTTAGCTTTTCATATGAGCTATTTCTAACACCAATTGATGAATTTAAAGTCAGGTTAATAGCAGATGTTTCTACAAAATAGATAAGCGACACGACTTTTGTCAGGGACTGTAGTGTGTGACCCCCTTTCGCCTTCAGAACTGCCTTAATTCTACGTGGCATTGATTCAACAAGGTGCTGAAAGCATTCTTTAGAAATGTTGGCCCATATTGATAAGATAGCATCTTGCAGTTGATGGAGATTTGTGGGATGCACATCCAGGGCACGAAGCTCCCGTTCCACCACATCCCAAAGATGCTCTATTGGGTTGAGATCTGGTGACTGTGGGGGTCATTTTAGTACAGTGAACTCATTGTCATGTTCAAGAAACCAATTTGAAATGATTCGAGCTTTGTGACATGGTGCATTAATTATCCAGCTGGAATTTAAACAATGCCCAATTGGCCACCACCACCACCACCAGCCTGAACAGTGGTAACAAGGCATGATGGATCCATGTTCTCATTCTGTTTACGCCAAATTCTGACTCTACCATCTGAATGTCTCAACAGAAATCAAGACTCATCAGACCAGGCAACATTTTTCCAGTCTTCAACTGTCCAATTTTGGTGAGCTTGTGCAAATTGTAGCCTCTTTTTTCTATATGTAATGGTGATGAGTGGTACCCATTGGGGTCTTCTGCTGTTGTAGCCCATCCGCCTCAAGGTTGTGTGTGTTGTGGCTTCACAAATGCTTTGCTGCATACCCCGGTTGTAACAAGTGGTTATTTCAGTCAAAGTTGCTCTTCTATCAGCTTGAATCAGTCGGCCCATTCTCTTCTGACCTCTAGCATTGATATGGCATTTTCGCCCACAGGGCTGCCGCATACTGGATGTTTTTCACTTTTCACACCATTCATTGTAAACCATGGAAATTGTTGTGCGTGAAAATCCCAGTAACTGAGCAGATTAAGAAATACTCAGACCGGCCCGTCTGGCACCAACAACCATGTCACGCTCAAAATTGCTTAAATCACCTTTCTTTCCCATTCTGACATTCAGTTTGGAGTTCAGGAGATTGTCTTGACCAGGACCACACCCCTAAATGCATTGAAGCAACTGCCATGTGATTGGTTAAATAACTGCATTAATGAGAAATTGAACAGGTGTTCCTAATAATCCTTTAGGTGAGTGTATCTTCTGTGTAAATGTAGGGGTGAGTAACAGAATTCTCTTTAAATTAAAATTATATAAAATCACATAATTTACATATTTATTTTTAAACATTTAAAAAATATATTTTTGAAAACACTGGCAGACAAGTGCAATTTAAACTGCCTACAAAAAAGCATTATTGTTGATCCCTGTAAGGTACCGAATATGGGAAAAAACACAAATCAAAAACAGACAGCAGCAATCAACTTGCAATCTGGTATTGTAATTGACACACAAACACAGAGACTACACTGTCAAACTGCTGAGTGCATCTCTGCATTTGAGTATGGAGCCAGTCAAATTGATTTTTCAGTTCTAGTTGTCTTCACTGAAGGATTACGGTTCTAGCAAGCAAAAAGCTCCAAGGACCAGTTCAATATCGACACACAAGCAATGGCCTTAATTTGTAGAGCACTATGCAGTCATACTGAGTTTCTAAGGGGCTCTGGGTAAACTTTAATTCTTTAGTAAGATGCTTTTATCTTATAAAAGATACACATAAGGTTAATCAAATAGAGCTTTAGCGAAGAGCTAATAAATGCATGATATAATATTATCACTAATTAGATCTGTTTCTCTTTTACATAGTGTAGTAGTTTATTTGTATGCCTGGTAATGCAGGCCGCGAACCCAGACCGCTCCAGAGGACTGTCGCTGTAATTACTGCACCATAGGTCACTTTGAGATGAAAAGCATCTCGTAGATAACAACCGATTGAACTGATATAGAACTCAACTCCTACTGCAGTTATCACATCCATATAGTCTCTACAATCAAATAAAAGCTCAGCCCTGCAAATACATTTTCATGCCCCTTTGACCTTTCCACTCTTGGTGTGAATGTCCTGTAGATTCGATTCATCAGATCTTTATGAACCCAACCATTAACAGAGGCCAAGAATGATAAGTGTGAACGTGTTTTGTTGAGGCAGGATGGCTGTTTGCTTTTGTGAATTAAATATTGAAGACCAGCTGAAGTGTGTGGCTTGAGTCTGAAACCTGGGCTTCGGGCCAAAAAGCACAGACTCCAGGCAACGTGCGGTGCATTTGAACTATGGATTCGAGAGGCTTTATGATCACGGGTCAAATATCGTCAGAGTGACGTGCAGAGATCTGGGAACATCAATAAACAGAAGAATCTAAACACAACTTGTTCATTTGTGCTAATCAATGTATCATGGGAGCAATCAATAACAATGTAAACTAAGGCTGATTTAACTCTTTAATTTTGTTCATTGAGTGGTTGGGATTTAATGAGTGATCCAAAGAAAAACATTGCAATTACCTAAAAGAAAAGTACATTTGATAATAATTTGATTATGGTCAGTACATTAATCCTTACAAAAAAAGAAGTTTATTCAAGTGTGCGATTAGTGTACTTCTTTTAAACTAAAAGTAAGAAAGTACTTTCAGTCTACTTTTTATGTACTGCTCAGAAATATACTTGACTTACACTAACAAGAAAGTCTAGGTGTATTTGGCTTATACTTGTACTTAATCTTGATATACTTTTCTAAGTATTCTAAGTATATTTTAAATACCTAGTAGCGTATTAAATACCTTTTTCGAATAGTTTTACATATTGTCTTTAAAATATTTATTATAAGATATCAGATTTGTTCCTAATTTTGAGTGTCTGATTCGTTTTGAGTTTGTAGGCTAGTCCACTGGTAGTGTACATAGGAATTTACTTCAAATCTACTTTCTTCTTTCCTTGTCAATGAAGACATTTTCTGGCTATCCATGTTTTCAGTTTCTCCAGTAGGGGGGTGCTAATATGCATCTTCTGAAATAGTACAGAATCTCCTGATTAAAACACAGGTGAAGAAGCAGCAGAAACAAGTGATAAAAGTTTGCTTACCTAAATGTAAAATAACACGATCATCACATTAAACAGCAAATCAAAACTGCCTAGTGCCTAATGTTACTGAAATGAAATGTTAAATGAAGTGGAAACGACTGTGAAGCTTTGGGGGTGTTACGCAATATAATACGCAATAGTTTTTTGTTTAAAAAGTTGCTTTTTTATGAAACTTACCCACATGTAAAAGATCAGTTAAAAGTATATTTCAAGTATAAAAAAATCATACCTATTTAGGAACATAGTAGTATACTTAAATTGCAAAAATATAATATAAATAGTAAACTATAAGTTTGATGTTATGGTCACTTAAAGAAAACTTACATCTATAACATCAAAGTGTACTTTCATAAACTAAAAAAAAAATGACTACAAGTATGAAAATAATAAACTACTAGTATACTTATAAATTCACTTGTAGTACGTACGTCTGCTTGTAGTACTTAAAGTTTACTATTATTACACATATAGTACACTTAAACATACACAGTTGGTTTACTACTTGTACATTTATATTAGTATACTTACTACATAAGCTATACTTAAATATACTTGAACATTACTTAAGTATAATTCATAAAATGATCTTTTTTGTATGTGAATACAGAGTCTGGATTAAGTGCACAAAAACAGCATATAACAAAATACATTCTCTTTTATAGTTAGAATGAATGTGTCAGATACAACGTATGAACTCTGCTTTGATCTGTTCGTGGGAACGTCCTCAATCACCTCAAATCTGGAACCTTGCTGTGCAAAGCAGAAGATGCTTTTCGACTCTCATCGACTGCTTAATCAGTGCTGCAACAACTCAATTGAATCCAAGCATAGAAACAAAAAATGAAGATCTACAAGCATGCAAGGCAAAACACAGATTTTAGTGCTGCAATGTTTTACAATGTAGTCAGTGTCTCCTCGGTGCTTAACCAGATAAGCTGCAAAAGATCCTAAGCCTCACAGTGTTCATGTAATTTTCATCTGTTGCCTTCTTAAACCTTCACTAATCATGTAAACCTCAAACTGAATTACATTGCAGAGCTCGGAATCCTAGGCTAAACAGTTAGCACTCCTAAAATAGCTCCAGCAGATAAGCCTTGATCGTTTCAATCATAAAATGACTTTAGTTGTTTGAGGGTAGCTGTGTGGTAAAGAGGTTATGGAGTTAAGTTGTAAGAACTCAAAGAGACTTAAAGAAAGTTTCAATTCTGTCATCACTTACTCACCTTTAAGTTGTTCCAAACCTGTATGAATACACCAATAGCCTTGTATACCAGAACATATATAGATGCAGCCCATGTAAATAAAAAGTCTTCTTAAACCATGCCATAGCTTTGTGTGAAGAAAAGGCTGAAATTTAGATCTTTGTTTTGGTTTGTTCCTCCCACAAAGCTATCGAATGGCTTCAGAAGATTCGGATTATAGCTACATATGGACTACCTTCATGATGTTGTAGGGATGCACCAATTTTAAAATGCAGTTTATGTACAACAAATTTCCATATTTTGTAAAAACAGGTTGCTTTGCTTGTGGTTCAGGTCTTTTGTGATGTGAGACATTAAATATGGAGCTTTATTACTCAAGATACCTTCAAAGGAGCTAGCAAGGATGAGCATAACTGATGTCCATCACATATGCAGGTTGACAGAAGGTTAACACTGCAACTTTGAGTGTTAGTTGTCGGCAAAGGTAATCTGAATTTAAAAAATCTGTAAAACGAGCTTGAAAATTTAAACATCCTATATCTTTTTTTTTTTTTTTAATCGGCCAATAACTAATATGGTACAGATATATCAAGCATCATTCGAGCACATTCTTCAAAAGTTTGAGTTCAACAAAAAATAAAGAAAGAAAACAAAATTACATAAGGGTGAGTAAATTATGGAGAGAAAAAAAAACTTTCATACTAGCACCGAGCTCAGGGTGAAATAAGCTATGGACCAATCTAAGCACATAAGGCTGAATTCTGACTTGTGATGCGGCCTGAATCATAATGACACCGTGTTAGTTTGAGGACTGGCCCCCCAACTGAGCCTCTTTTCTCCATTCTGTCACCTGATGGAGTTTAGGTTTCTTGCCACTGCCGCCTCTGGGTTTGCTTAGTATACTTACTTACATACAATCGCTTTTTATCGTGTGTATATCAATGCCGTTTCATTCTATCACCCTACACTGCCCCTACACACACACACACACACACACACACACACACACACACACACAGCCCCTAAACCTACCCATCACAAGAAACATTTAGCATTTTTACATTTTCAAAATAAAAAACATAATTTAGTATGTTAATAAATCCATTTACATTGTGGACACACACATAATGGTTAGTTTCGGCGTAGACATACACGCAGATATGATGGTTCGCTTCGGGCGTAGTCATACACGAGGATAGCTCAAAATGCGTGCAGATAACACTATTTTTGGCTATAGAAAGTGGCGTGCATGTTTAAGCAAAGTCATGATGCCAAATTCAACAATATTATTGATCTGACTGTACTGACACTGTTGTATGAGAACTGAACTGAGCTAGACCATGACAATTTTTTTTTGCAGAACTGCTTTATAGATGACAAACTAATTTGATGATCTTTACACTGGAACGGAATCCATACTGATCAGCCAAAATTTACCATTTTCCTGTTTTCTCTGTTGCTTTGAATCTGTATTGTATAAAGTGCATTATAAATAAAGGTGACTTTACTTAATAAGGCAAAGAGATAATCCAACACGATCTCATGACAATGCGTATCAATAGTATGAGTGTGCAATCTCGTAGAATGTATACGCCAAAATGAGTTTTGGCGTGCAAATGGTACGCCGTTTTTGGCGTGCATATGATACGCACTTTATGGCGTGTATATGACACGCTTTGGGTAGGGTGAGGGTGGGGTGTGGGGTTCAGACATATAATACGCCATAAAGTGCGTATCATATGCACGCCAAAAACGGCGTGCCATGTGCACGCCAAAATGAGTTTTGGCGTATACATTCTACGAGATTGCACACTCGTACTATTGATATGCATTTTCGTGAGATCGGGCTCGATAATCTGTGCCATCTGCAGTAGGAAATTCAGAACAGAGATCATAACAAGGTATGGCTGACTGTACTTATCCGACTGAACTCAAAGCATTTGTTTCTTTGAAGCATGTTTCGAAGCCACGTTCCAATCTTCAAAGTACATGTGTAAAAAACAAACCACTGACTTATCTGATACAACATTTAAAAAATAATGTAAAACATGTTTTAGCCAAGGAGCTGTGTAACAGAGACACCTCTGAATGCATGTTGAGTTCATCACGTCAGGCTCCACAGACTGCAAAGACAGCAGTGACATGGTGGAACCTAAGAAGTGATTAATTTTTAATAATTCAGAAGAGCATTCAATCATCTTTGCTGAGAGATTGGCCGGCACTGAACCTGAACCTGCTGAATCATAATAAGATCACTTGTCTTTTTGAGTAATTCGGCTGGACTTGGGCTGGGTTCAAGCCATTTCTAAAGGTCAAGAGTTGTTCTTAAAACTTCCAAACCTGGTGTAGATACAGTGTTGTGGTATTTTTTCCTTAAAGGTGCAGTGTGAATGCAATATAATATGTACATAACTGTGTATAAAGTAAGGTAACAGTACACATATTTGTGCACGTGTACCGAACGGTTCCAAATGCAATCTTTAACAGTCAACAGTTGGCTTGCTTTAAGTGTGGAACATACTTCAATCCGAGTTCCCACACAAACATATTACTGGAAAGTATTCTGCCCATTTTATCATGAAATTCAAACGAATAATGCTGTTTTGACATCAGTTCAAGCGGTGGTGCGGCTCAAGAGAGTGCAAGTAACAACTTGTAAACAGTGTCACGTAGCATTACATTTACCTCAGAAGTCATTCAGTGTCCACAGCTGTTAGTTCACTAGAGAAATCAACTCTTTTGCTAAATATATGCATATATAGATTTGTGTACCATTACACCCATAGTATAAAGTGTTGTATACATTATTATTACATAATAAACCGTTATGTTTTTATTACCTTAGAACAAGCCATTTATATCTTACACTGCGGGTCCCCTTAAAGTGAAGTCACCATTTTGCTCCGCTATGAACTATAGTAGCCCTAAACGGACAAACTTCTCTACAAAGCCCTAGTCACTCTCTGCTAGTTTTACACAATATGCTGGTACTAGAAAAATATTGTGAAACCCTGCTATTAAAAACAGTATAATATGACATTTTATTAGTACTGATACTTTAACAATGAGCAAAGCGAACAAGCTGTCTAAGACAGCAGAGAGTAGTGTTGTCACAATACCAAGACGACGCAATTACACAGTACCAATATTATGACTTCAATACGATATCTGTTCTGTGATATGTGTACGTGACGTCACGAAATACGCAGTTACGTTGAAAAGGTCACGCTTGCTGTAGGCAGAAATACAGAGTCAGTGTTGAACATGCACATACTCAGTCAAACGGCGTTTACCAAAAAGGCAGTTAAAAGGTAAAACAACGATGTCAGACGATTTTGAATCATCCTTCCGCTCATTTAAAAACACTGACTCTGTATTTCCAATATATATATATATTTATAAAACCAAGAATAGTAAGTTCTGTCATATTATTCAATTACTTTTACTGTTTTTTTGCTGTGGTATCGATTCAGTATCGGTATCGCGGAATTTCAGTCTGATATCGTATTGAAGTCATAATATTGGTATTGTGACAACACTACTCCCTGCTGTCTAAGACGACGACATCTTTGTCCTGTGTCAGCCACCGTAGCTTCTCTATGTGCTTTGAAAGGGAGGGGTGAGCAGTGGGCGGTTGCAATTCGCAACTTCACTGCTAGATGCCGCTAAAACTTACAGAGCACCTTTAAGCCTAAAGGCCCGTTCACAACGATATAACTATATCAGCGTCCACACCCGCATATGTTAGTGTATGATAGACTGAAGAGTGATAGACAGAACTTTTAATTATTTTTTTCCAAACTTTGTCTATAAGACACATAAATTAAGAAACTTAAAAGAAAATCCTCAAAGATATCCAGCTTATGCAACGCATCTTCAAGTTGCATCAGGTGTGTTGAAAGAGGGCTAGAATTGAAGACCTTACTACTGCAGTGGTGTTTTATATTTCATTCAGCGAACAGTAAAGTGGCACCATCCTTATGCTTAACACTACAGAGTACAGACGTACCATCATGTGTGTGAGCGAGCATGCACGTGTGCTAGTGTGTAGTTCTGAGTGCTGGCTTGTACGAGTTAAATAAAATGCAGAGATTGTTTGAAATTCCTAGAAAGGAATGACCGTTGAAAGCACAATGGAAGACTGAAAAAGCCACACAGCACTCCGTACGGCACACATTATTCACAGAATATTTTTGGTAAAGGTGACTAAATACATGACTAAATCATTTCCATACCTGCAACATTTGTTGAAACAGTTGATCTAAAAAAATGTGTATTAAGCTGTGTTTTTTTTCTCTTCTGTGAAATACCAAAGAGAAAAACGTATTTTGTGTTCGTATCACATACATCTACCAGTCAAACGTCTAAACAAAGTTACTCGTGTGTGATAATAAAGCCATCAAATCTATGACACAAATGAAAACACAAATAGAATTGTTCTCTGTAAACTTGTCATATTAAATATGTCAAACTGCTTCTAATTCAGTCTCAAATACAACATTTTTGTTTGTTTTTTTCATTTGGTAAAGAAATGCATATGTGAATACATTTTTAATGTGTCTGCAATAAGGATTTATAATTAATAATGATATTCATTCATACTGCACTCAAAACTAATATCAAGTATTTTCATAACCCTTTATATAAAAATAGTCAGTCACATAAATTTAGTCAAGCATTTTCAAACTTGGTAGTATACATCATATAGGAAGATGTACTGCAGAAAGTAATATAGTAACTTCTCCAGAACACACCAATAAGCAGAATTATCAAGCAGGCTTTAAAGGTTTTAATATATATCATATTTGTCTCATTGGTATAAATTGACTTTAATGACTGACCAGAAATAGAACACAGAGGGCAGTAAATGCTAATGATCTGGAGGTAGTTATATATATTATGTAATCATCCATTACAGTGTAATGAACTCACACACACGGGGGAAAAACAATTATAAAATATGGTTTACAGAGAGAGAACAAATCATACGCAAATATTAGTAAATTCTAAAGAATTAAATAATCTAGAGTAAAGAACTAATCTAAATATTATATTTTGTACATAATAATTAGGCAAATGAGAAACAGAAACTTTCAGAAGTTTGGGGTAAATATGTTAAAATACTAGAGAAAAGAATTGACAATTAATGTGAGGGGAATATTGCGTATGCCTCGTCAGTACATTTTTCCTCTAGAACATCCCAGATTAAGATTATCTCAATGGGATTATTAGATCAGTTTCTTTTTTTCTTTCTTTTTTTTACTGTTTTTATTTTATTATGTAGGGAATTACCTGAGCTAAGGCAAAGATTTTGAGTGAAATTTTTGATTAAGTACAAAGTAAATAAATAAATAAAAATTATTAGTTTGACAATTTTTTGTAAACGGAAAATACAGATGCATAAAATATTCTGGTTGTGCCCTGTGTTGTATGTCTATTTAATAGGCTATCTAGTCTATTATAGTCTATATATTTGTATATATGGATATGTGCAAATATAATTCACCAAACACACAGAGCAAATGTGCAATAATGCAGCCAAGGCTCATTGATGCATGTGGGGAGCGAAGGCTGACCCGTGTGGTCCGATCGAACAGAAGAGCTGCTGTAGCTCAAATTGGTGGCATGGATTGAGGAGCACAACAACAATTTTGAGGTGTTGACTTGGCCTCCAAATTCCACAGATCTCAATCCAAGAATGTGCTGAACAAACAAGTCCGATCCATGGAGGCCCCACCTCACAAATTACAGGACTTAAAGGATCTGCTGCTAACATCTTGGTGCCAGATACCACAGCACACCTTCAGGAGTCTAGATAGAGTTCCTTCCTTAACCGGTCAGGCTAAACCGGCCATCCTAGAATAAACTGACCGAGTCAGTTGAACTCCTGCTTCAAGTAAAGCACACGGCTATATACATACAGTCATGTCATACATGCATCCTCTGAATCTATCTTGCTAACAAAGTATTTTGTTCATTTATAGGGTAAACACAAGCTCAACCCATCTTAAATATACCCAAAATTAGTTGGGTTCTGCGCAGGACTTGAAACAAAATATCTGAATTCCTTCTTCATGCCTTCGAGTCATACATATGTCTGCATGCATATGGTTTCATATGGTCCATATATGGTTTGAAAGAAAATGACATGGCATTAACAGTCCTATTCTGAAGTCAATTTACCCCATTCCTTTATTTTAATGCAGTAATACAACAAACAAAAAACAAAACAAAAAAAAACTGTTTTGTCACAACAAAATGAACAGACTTGATTTAACAGTACTTTTATGATTCTCCAAAGCAGATTATAAATTATATTTAATAAATTATAAGATTATAATTAATAAATTATATGATCACTTAAAATTAACAAAAATTGTGCTTACTAACACACACAAAGAAATACTAACTATAAACCATAACAATTATTAAATGAACCTGTGTATATAAAATCCTCATCTACCTGCCATGACCCGTTATCTGCTAAAGTGAAGACCTGAATTGCTTTGATTCTCCAGAGATGTTGCTACGGTTACACAAATACAACATTCCACCGCTTGAGAGCAGATACAGAAAGACACATACACACGTGTGAGCAAAATAGTGCCAGGTGCTCTCCTCCCTTCCCACATCCTATGCTTTCTACCTTCAATCTCAGTATAATTTCTCTCTTTCATTGATTTCATCTAGCTGGAGATTGACAGTGCTCTGTAGAAAAGACCTATCCTATATGGATGTATGTGGATGGGTTGGGTTCAGAGACAATTTCTAAATTATAGCCGTGCGTTCAAATGAGTTAAAAAATGGTAAATCTTAAAAGAATAGAGGAGAATATACTCCTCCTAAAATTTATCTCGACTGTAGTACTTAAAAAGGTTAAAAAAAAAAATTTAACAATTTTTTAATGAGTCATCACTTTAAAATAATGTGTCAGTGTATTTCCCACTGGATCAGGCTTACAAAGAATCATGTTTTAGAATGCATATATGCAAATTTGTACATTTGTACATCAGGTCAACCGTATGCTGGTCATTCGGGGAGAAGATTTACTCGGGAGGTCACAGCTATCTGCTGACGATTCACGCTGAGCATCCAAAGAGTCAGCGCATATGCTTCCCTTTCACACCAGCAATCTGTCCATCTCACATACTGCAGCTGTGTGTGTGGTGTATTTGCAAGATAGACAGATAAGGGAGGGTGGCAAAGCGGGACAAAGGAGGAGAGAGAAAGGCAAGAAAAGTAAGAGAGGAGAAAAGAGCAACTATGCATATGTGACTGAACAGTCTGACCACTGCTCTGCATTTCATTCATTATCACACTACATGTGAGAGTTTATGCATACTGATAGACAGTAAAACTCAAACACACATTCACACTGATCATGGCCATGACCTTTAAAACGGCCACCCATGCTATGCAGACATTCAAAAACTCTGCCTGAGGGATCACAGCGCAAGGTTGTTAATTAAACACCACATATGTTTCATTCATTTAAAAAAAAAAAATGAGGTGGGGGTTGTTGCATAAAACAGAGGAAAAGACACTATGTCAGACTCCGTGAAATGAGATTTAACTTTGCAAAGCATCCTATAGCCTAAATTGAACTATAATGCATCTATAAAGAATGCATCTATAAAGAATCTTAGAGATGGTGCATTATCAGTTTCTAGTGCTGATGTTTCCTACGCTGCTAGGTTTGTATTAAACTTGGAATATAAATGACTCTACTGACTTGGTTAAGCTACATGTGCTGTTACCAGAGCAAATCTCTGTTGGAAAATCCAGCTTCTGCTACCTGTCACAAAAGCAAGCTGACACGCATGGACCAGCAACAAACCAGGATTTCCATTTAACACATGCTAACTATGCATGTGTTAAAACATTTTTCAACAGGGTTCAGGAAGGAGATGAAACATAGGCTACATCACCTATACTATTTCAACGTACACGTTCAGCTACCCCAAAACAACAAGCTTTCTATGATGTGATAGTTTTTGTTAATCAAATTGTTAAACAAAGTTGATAAACACGAACGTTTTAATTGACATACTGACACGCGTAAATGTTGACTGATATATTAACGTTCAGAAAATGAATCTCGATAACCAGGGTCCCTGTATTCTGAGCAGACATCGCATCGGTTTCAGACTGAGCAGGATAGAGTCTGTCAGGTGTTTCAAAAACTTACCAAGCTTAAGTTTTTCATCATTTCATCAGGCGCGAGACTTCAAATCAAAGTCACCAGTCCGTTTCAAGTCGAGTATCCAAAAGAACTGTCACTTTTCAACCTTAGCGGTCACTTACACTTTCATGCTGTGCATTGCGCCGTATCCAGCACAATGGTAAAGACCCTGCAGTTAAACGAGACTCCAAAGCCAGATGAGAAGACAGTTTGTATTATATCATTACAAAAAGCGCACAAGCTTTGAATAAAGTGTTCAATACATGAGAATAAAATATCTATATTTGTAATTAGTATGAAGCCATGAGTACGCAATAGTACACTGTCCCGTTTCGTCCTGCTGTATTCTCTCTCTCTCTCTCTCTCTCTCTCTCTCTCTCGCTCGCTCATATCTTTGCGCTCTCTCGCGCGCATGCGTGATCGAGTGGTAAGCGTTTGAGTGATTTTTCGTGACTGCTTCACCCTCAGTTATTTTTCTATCTTTTCTTTTTCTCTTGCTCTCTCGTTTCTCTCTTTTGTTGTTTTAGTTGCTAATAGTTTTCTGGTGCATTGGTCCGCGCGCCATGTGCTGTCATGAATTCGCGAGGTTTGAATAAGTGACGTGGCGTCTGAGGTTTTGTTTGGCTGTTCAAAAATGATTAATGCCAATGTCATATTTTTAAACAATGTAGACAAAGTAGCTAGTTAAGCGTGGGATTATTATTGATGGTTTGTTTACGCCTGTTCTCACTTTATCAATGCCATCTAAAAAAGTGACATTATTCAATGTTATTAGCAGTATTAACATTAGTGACGGCATCTGACGCATAGAAGCCAATGGCACATCACTATGTGTATTGGCACATCCGGTTTTCATTGGCATGTACCAGTGGATGTGCCACTAGCTGGGTTTCCATTACCCTTCAAATTGCGGATGGAAACTTGCAAATTTCGCAAAATCTCACATATATCACTAGAAAAGTGTTTACACTCGCATGAGATGGTTTTTCAGGCAATTCGAAAAACTACATTTTCGCAAAACGGAACGGAAACAGTTTTTTTTTTGCGTTTCAGGTCATCTGGCATATGTAGAAGTGGACCATTCTTTACAGATGACGAGGTATGTTTGGACAGAAGACGAGCCATGGATTCTAGACAACAAAGAAATGCCACAAATGATAATGAAGACCATGAAGCAGATATGAGGTACAAACTCCCAGAAACGCCTCATATGTGTCGCTCAAGTGTGCTTTCCTTGCCATTAATGCTTAATACACACCTACATCTCCTATTAAAAATAATGGCTAGTGCGGTGGATGGGATATACATAAACCTACCAACATACATGGCATAATTTTTGGAATGACTTATCGCGAGAGGAACAAATAAGTTTTAGTCGCACAACATTGGTTAATGGAAACACCGTCAATTCGCAATAGTTTATCGATATTTAGAAAATGACGCAAATGTTTTGCGTGAATCTGTAATGGAAACACGCCTACTGACGATACGCGACAATGTGTTTGAAAAAAACATTTCCTTGCAGCATCATGCAAAAATACAGGTTTACAGTAACGGTACAGTTACACTACTGTCAATGCGTTATTCATGATCCATGGTAGATTTATTTAGTGTCTTTTCTAGAATGGGCAGTTTGTGAAGTATTACAAAACATTCATTGGAACATGCAACATCAAATACAGACGTGACACAAAAACATTTGAAAAAATATTACTGACTTCTAAAATATCACAAAAATATTCTATATATTTAGGATTCTGTGTCACAATTACGTCAGTATAGGTGTTTGATTGATCTGTCAGTCACTACTGGAGGTGTCACAACACACGGCTACATGTTCCGTGACTTTGTGTCATGTCAGTGTCAGAGTCTCGCGATAATGTCAGTGACACATGCCACTAGACACTGGCACATGCCAATGAAGACCGGATGTGCCAATAGTGACATGTGCCATATTGGCTTCTGTGCGTCAGATGCCATGTCAATTAATGTTAATACTGCTTCGTCCCTTTTATCAGTGACCAGTTATTAAATCAATCTCTTTCCCGTTGTGGTAAATTGGCGTCTCTGATAAAATTGCAAGCGGATCTCCGTTGTTGAAACATGTAGATTCTTTAAGGTGATTTGCCTACATTATTGTGAAGGATGACATTGAATTAGACCTTATACGTTCAAATTTTGAATCGATGCTTTTGTTTGTTTTCGGCTACTTGCAACAATAGGGAAAATTAAATGTGTCGGTTGCAATAAAGTGGGGCATTTAGTACGTGATTGCCCTGATAAGAGAAACGTCAGCAACAGAGCAAAATATAAATTGTTAATGTATAATGTTCCACCCGCGACAATTCAACCCATAGACCGTACAGAGTCAGGCGCGATCACGGCAGAGCGAGCTGAACCTGAGCCAATTGCAACAGAGCTCAGGCCCATTCTGCTATTATTGTAACAAAGTCGTTTAACAAAAAGGCAGATGATGCGGAGTCCACTGGGTCTCCTGATGACGGAGGTACTTTGACGGCTCGAAGAGGACTCGCTTGTCTGGACAGTGACGTCATAAACAAGGTGTCAGAGGTCTCTCAGCGCGAGGGAGAAGAACAGCCGTTGATCGAGCACAGATGCAAGAAAGATGGCATTGACAGAGACAGAACGCACACTGTTTACAGGTTACATTTTTTTTGTTGAGAAAATTCAATTCTGAAATTAGTAATGATGGTGGTGAAAAAAAGCTAGTTTAACTCTTTCCCGCCAGCATTTTATAAAAAAGTTGCCAGCAACCACCAGGGTTTTTGACAATTTTCACCAAAATTTAATAGCCCATAGAATATTTTGTTTTATGAATATCTTTAAAACAAAGAAACAAAGAAACAAAAAAAGTTTTATTCTAGCTTAATGCATTCTTTTTTATCAACTCTTGAATATGGGTAAGTTTCATAAAAAAAAGCAACATTTTGAACAAGAAGCTGAGAAAATCATGTTTTTGTGAAAGACTGTATCCAGATCAGATTCAGAGCGATGTTGAAACACAAATGGAGTAGATTGAGTCCATCAACACCTCTAATGCTTGCACAGTCCTGTAGCTCATCCTGGGTCCACATTTCATTCAGTAACATTATAGTTTTGATTTATATGATGTTTAAATGTTGATGGTCACATTATTTTACATATGCATCTGTTTACATGCTATTGCTTGTTTTACTGCGTCTCCCTAGCGTGTGTTTTGATCAGGAGATTCAGTACTCATTCAGAAGTACTGAATGAGTACAGCGTCTAACAGTTAAAACACGGAAACACGGAAAAAAGTTTGGCCTGGAGGCGTTTTCTCACAAATTATGGAAAATTCTGTGTTTGGCGGGGAAAGAGTTAATGATAACCAGTGGTTTGTTTTCTTTCACTATGGGTGAAGTTAGTGTTGCTTCAGTGGATATAAATGTGGAAAAAAAGAGTAATGTTATATGAAGAGAAAAGAAAAACTAGGTATTATTTTATTTCAAGAAACTCAGTAATTTAAAGAACACTGCAGATTGGGAAAGAGAATGGGATGGCGTCTCTATTTTAAGTGATAACACTTCTGTCACTGGATGAGTCGCAATTTTAAACAGTTTTCTTATGAGATAGGCAGACTTTTAAAGGTTAGAGCTTTATTTGAAAATCATGTTTTTGTTTTTATTTGTGTTTATCTCAGGGGTGTATTCCAGAAAGGAGGTTATGTGACTTACCTGGGTATGTTTAAGAGTAATTTAGCGGATAACCTCAACTTTCAGTTAAAAAAAAAAGGTAATTTTCAGGGTATGTAAGTAGCCATAGCAACTCTGGAGCAGGTTATGTTCCAGGGTTAGTTTGCTTAAGAGGTATTCAAATATGTTTTATATAATTAAAATAGTTATTAATATAACCAAATTGTTTTCAGTTTTATAATATACAATATTATTTATTAATTCTAAAGAATTAGAATTAAAATATTATAACCAGGTCATGTTTAAATGTTAATTCAATTCAATTCAAATATATATTTATTTATTTTAATGTCATCTCACACATGAATCTGCATTCAATTAATTAGCATCAACAACCAATATAACCCTTTTGCTCAGTGAATAAAGATTACTTATTAAATTAAGACATGGAAAAAAATATTGCATAACCACCAAATAGGTGGTGATGTGCATTAAGTGAGTTATGTAAATTGCCATTAAACAAAATAAGAAGTAAGTAGAATGGTATGCTTTTTCTTAGCGTCTGTTTCCATGGTGACTCATTTATTCGCCGCTCTGTTGAGAAGGTCTTGTGTGTCAACCGGGAACATACTCTGGGTTGTCTGAACTTCTGGATGTGTTTTTGGAAACAGCATACCTTGAGTAAGCAAGGTTTGGGTTAATCAACTATCTCCTCAACTATCATCTCTCTCTCTCTCTCTCTCTCTCTCTCTCTCTCTCTGATGTGCTTTCTTAGAAAGCATGGCAGCTCAAGGTTGGGACTAGGATTGATTTCCTCAAGCGGAGTCAAGATAGTATCTGTGGCGAGTGGGAAGGTTTGCTGTCTGGGTGTAGAAGTTGTTGGCCATCAAAACATTCTCTCTGCGTCCAGAAAGCAAACAAGGTGGTTGCACGTGGTATAATCATTGTTGTAACACGTACACCCGTGTTACCTCTGTTGTTACCATCAAAAAAAGTCACTACATAAAATATCCCTCCTTTCCTCAGTGATGATATGAAGTGCTTTCAGGTTATGGAAAGTTGGTTTAGCTGAGTCTCCTTTATTGAAGCACGTTGTTTAATTTAGGAGATTCGCTTTCATGATAATCAAAGATGATGCTGAATTGGACTTGCCACTAAATTTCCTGGTGGATGATTTTGAATATGTGGTGTTTGTAACTACTGATAAAATGAAATCCTTTGGATGTGGTAAATTGGGCAACCTAGTCCATTCACGTCCTGATAAGCCTAATCCTGCTTTCCAGGCAGGTTTTTGAGCCCGTAAATTACGACTTCAAACCACGACTCACAACTTCGTAGCGTTCCAGGCAAAGTCACGGCAAACTGCCTGAGCAAAAGGAATTGTGGTAACTAGATGTAAACAAAGCATGGTGGACCGTACGGAGCACATTTCCGTCAGAGCGCGTAACTGGGATAGATACCTTTTGAAGGTCTGTGAGGTCTCCTTTTTTTGGGAGTGTGTAGTGACTATAAACTTCTTTCAAATATTTTAGCAAACAGACTATCTCAAATTATGAATAAGGTGATCCATCTAGACCAGGCGTAGGTCTTTACAGGCATAAAGTTTTGTTCAGTGATGTTGAGAGCATACTCAATTTATGGTGGCTTATGCACTCCTTTTAAAGTGTTTAGAGGTGTGAGGCAGGGATGCCCACTCTCTGGAATGCTATATTCATTAGCAGTAGAACCTTTTGTTGCAAGGTTTTAATTTACCTAATTCTGGAAAAAGTATAAGACTTTCTGCATATGCTGATGTTTTAGTGTTTGTTAGTCAACAGATTGTTGTTCAGGTTTTAATGAGTGTGCTTGATTTAAAAAAAAAAAAACTCTCCTCTGCTAAAAATTAATTGGGGAAAAAAAGTGAAGCGCTACTAATAGGGTATTGGAAAAGAAGTTTTTTTCTCCTTCCTCCTGGTTTAGTATGGAAGAAAGATTTTAAAAATCTGGGAGTTTTTCTAGGAGATAAAGCAACTGTATAAAAAATTGGCAAGGACCTCTTGAAAAAGTTAAAGGTCGACTTGATAAAATGGAAGTGGTTAATTCCAAATATGTCATATAGAGGTTGAACCTTAGCTAGTAGCTTCCTCTTTATGTCTTAAGCTAACCTGCATAGATCCTCATCTGCATCCGAGTGTTTTTTGGCTGATTATTTTCTGGGACAAGTTACATTGGGTCCCTCCAGAGTCTTTTGTTTTTACCCAAAGAAGAAGGAGGGCAAGGATTGACACATCTTCAAAGTAGAACAGCAGCTTTTCATTTATGTTTTTTGCAAAGGGTTCAATAACTTCAAACTGGAAAATAGTTCTGTGTAAATTACTACAAAAGCATGGAAATTTTCAAATGGACAGAAATCTTTTTTTTATGAACTTGTCAAAACTGAACGTTAATGGAATGCTTATTTTTTTTAGAGGAATATTTGTAAGTGTGGAATGTGTTCAAATGAGAAGGACATTTTAAATCTCTTTACTGGCTTCTTGAAGAACCACTAAAATATGGAGTACTCTTTGTGGCCACATCCATGTTGATGTGTGCATGCCCAGTGCCCGTAGCTGTATTTTTTCTAGTCTTTACCGTGTGGGACATGGTGTGATGACATCATGGTTTCAACAAATAATACAGATTGGCTGTACACACGAAAACACAAGGGTGTCGGTTTCAGATTTATCCACTCTGGGACCCTGTTTAAAAAAAATATAGGTTTAAGGTTTAACAGATCCGTTTTTGTGTGTGTGTGTGTGTGTGTGTGTGTGTGTGTGTGTGTGTGTGTGTGTGTGTGTGTGTGTGTGTGTGTGTGTGTGTGTGTGTGTGTGTGTGTGTGTGTGTGTGTGTCACAGCTACACACGTCTCCGTGTGACAGGGTCTGAGTTAACACAAATACAGAAATGTTGCTTTGAATCTAAAGATTAAGTTAAGATGATTTGTTACATTTATTAGAAAAATGGGGAAAAAGACTCACTACTGATGAACTGAAACTTTTATCAGACAACTGAGAAAGCAAAAATGTTCCTAATGAAAGAGATGTCTTATCTGTGTTTTTTTTCTTCTTTTTCTTTTACCTGTTTTTAGATGTTTCAAGAATGTTTTTAAGCTCTGGAAAATCCTTGTCCTATGTCTTATGTCTTAGGGGTGATGAATTGAGAAATTAACTTTCCCTTGAGCCTTTGATATATAAAAGGTCATGGTAATATAAGAATATCCTTTAAGTTTCAGAGCTAAAAACTTCCTTGTTAGTCAAAGAAAAGCTTTTATTGACACCAGGCACAGAAAACGCAAGCTTTCATATATACTAATCTATGACGTCATAAGAGGGGGAAACACCGCCACCACAGATAAATGTGTACGCCTGCTTCTGTAGTCACGCCCACCGATTGGTGGAGCTAAACTGTGATGAATGGAGCTAATCACGCTACCGAGCAATAAACATGCCGAAGCTAACAAGATAATCGTTTGTAAGCAAGCCGCAGGTCGATACTGGATTTGCAGGCATTGTGCCTTCTATATTGGATCCGACAGGAATGGTGCAACACACATATGTGAGTAAAACATGATTTTATATGTGATAGTATTGCATTGTTACAGATTGCATTGATTATGTGTACATGTCTAACAGAACATAGCACGCTGCCACTGGCTGGAGAATCCTTTATTTGTTGGTTCATTGCGATTCGGAATCAGACTCTGATATGTATGGACCAGGGCTCGCAAAGCCCAACGTCCTGGGGATATGTGTTTTCCAGGGGCTACCCCCGTTGGCCCGTAAGCCCGTCGGCATAACATTCCTTTGATCTGCGTTGTTTACCCTCTTGACTTGATATTTGAAGAGCGTGTGTGTGTGTGTGTGCAGTCCGCGCTTATATCCACCGATTGGGCGGGTCAAGTAATAAAAAAATAAATCAATCCCGGGTGGATGAGAGAGAAATCATTGTGTTTGTTTGATAAATACGGTTTGAGAACCCTGTGAGAGAATCCTTCCGGTTGCCGGTTTCAAAACCTTTCCTCACGTGAACTGACAGGGGAGCTGCAGCTCATTAAATATGCAAATCTTATCCAATCTTAGCCGTGGGCGTTTACTTCCAAGTCTACAGTGTGGCACGCCCATCAAAAGCGAGCGTGTCTTGAGAGAGCCTCAAAACCAGTGTAGAAAATAGCCTATTACTTATTCATTATGATGTTTTTGAATGTAAAAACCACGCAAACGTCATAAGTTGACCTCAGACAACAGTATAAAGAAATAAAAAAAGCCAGTTCATGACACCTTTAATAAGAGGGTTGACACCCCATGGCATAATGTTTTAAAACTGTTTGATGTTGATAAACCAGAATGGAGATCATTGTATAAGCCACCTTGTCACCAAGTGAAAGAGTTGGGGACATACAATGGCGACTTTCACATGGTGCAATAGCAGTTAATGCTTTTATTTTAGTTTTAAATCCTGATGTCACTTTTTGTTCAGAGAGAAACTGTTTTTCATGGTATGGATTGTTGGTATGGATATGGATAGTTTATTAAAAGTGTTTCATGTAAAATGTCAAAATTTTCTCTCACTCATTCTCTGTCAGAAGTCCTGAGGCAGCACTCCTCGTTTTCTGAGGTTCGTCAGTGAATGTCAACAAGTTTTTTTGATTTAATTGAAAGCCTTTCTTTCTAACTATCTAATTGACTATTGAGAATTGAATATTAAACAGACCCAGCAGAGCGGTCCCTACGCACTATTCACTTCTTTATACAGACTGAGCAGGGCATCTGTATTAGTTTACTTGATTTCACTAAATGCATTATCATGAAACACGAATATAGCTGTATAATCGCAGTGGGGCCCCACTAATGGGCAGTGCTTGGTGGGTTTGCCCCATAGAGTGGTGCAGGTAGCCTATGGTATCACTTTGTAGGCCAAAATGCAGAAGTGAGTTAGCATTTTAGCATTTTGCTGCGTTTTTTAAAAATGGGATTTTGGTTAAATAGCTTAAGTAAGGTCTGTGGTGAACACAAACTCAAAACGCTCATGTTTTTTTCAATGAAAATACATCAGTAGTCTATTGCATTTTTTTATTTTTTATTTTTTTACATGTTACTGTTCCTTGTCTTGAAAAAGGCAAGTGGCTAAATGGAACTTAGCCACAGTTCTGTCCATTACTTTGATGATCTCAAAGTAAAGTTTAATGCATTCAAACCATGAGGTCATGTAATTAAGATCTCTTATGTGATCAGTCAGTTCTAGCTACATGAACCAGAATTTGATCAGCTCAGAGAAAATAAAAATTACTCATCTCTGACAGGCCATTTTACTAAAGAGTGATGAGCCACCTAAGAGTGGAATCCCACAAATTGGTTTGGGAAAGTGTCATACTGGCAGGAATAATTATCATTCCAACGATAACATTAAAAACCCTGCATGATCTTATTTTCATTGTGAGGAAAAGAAAGCTCTATGTGGTTGAGCGCCTGACACTGGTCTATAAATCAAACAGAAATGTGTGACAAAAACCCAGAACCGCTGTGTATAATGCCCAGTCTTGAGCAATTTAACAAAACTCATTCTGAGGATAAATTGCCATTTAGGTTACCGTACATGTGCAGAATACCGCATAGGGAAAACTGCTGATCATCAGCAGAGTTCGTTTGTGATATTTGAAGAGGAAAAGCGTAATGTAGCCTATATTATTCCTGTTACACATCATAATAATCATAGACAGATCCCATTCTTACTTTAATCACATATGCTTTGTGTGTATGTCAGAATGTGAATGAAATGGGTGCTTGTGTTAAGCTGTTTTGGACAGAATTGGACAGAAAATTTTGAACCATTCCACTCGATCTTTACTGGCTGCCTGTATCAGATAGATATGTCTGTCATTCAATCACCACACAATGACTTCTATGCCAATTTTATGGTGGGCCATGAATCAGTTATGTCTTATCTATGGGGTGTAGATTTATAGACAGATGGTCTACCAGAGTTAAGTCTACTGAATAATCCCTACCAATAATTCAACAGTTCTCTGAGTGATTAAGTGCTGTTGCTGTGCCATGTTTCATTTGTAAAATGAAAGCATTTATATTCCCTTTATTAAAAACACTTAAGCAGACACAAGTCACAAGTAAACTGATCTAGTGGGTTGTTCAGTTAGGTAACGCAGTCCTACTCACACTCATACTAAGATGCAGGTTTTGTGTTGTTTCAAAACAATACTTTTATATAAGTGAGGAATGGTTACAGCAAGGAATGTTTTAAGATGGAGATTGTGAATATTTTGTCAGAAGCGGACTGATGTGACAGTGATTAACAAGAAAAATTAAAAAGTGGTTCAATTTGATATTCATTTGTTAATGTAAACAGTCTAAGCAAACAATGTGTTGTCATGATAAGTACATGCAGCCTAAAATATCTATATTAAAACAGAGGAGAGACAGATAATTAGTTGTTTTGGTCAAAGTTGTAATGTGTAATTAGAAAATGAGTAAATGTTCTGAGCCTAAACTGTTCTTTTTCTTTTTTAAGATTTCACGGTTAATGTCTGTCTCATGGCACAAAGAAAAAAGCAAGATCATAACTGTTTGTGTGTCAATCATTTTAAAGTGTCCCTACCAATTTTAGGGATGCAGTGATACCAATAAGTTGACTAACACAGTAATACTGGTTGAAGATCCAAACACGGCTTTTATTTAGGGTAATATACAGTAATAATCCATAAACAGGCACATGGTCATTAACATGGGCAAACAATTCAAACATAAAACAAGGTACAAGAAACACGGGTGATCTGAAGAACCGGCAAAGATCAAAACCAAGAAACCGGGAACCAGGAAAGAATGCTCAGAATTGCTGTTGTAACACAAACAAGACTTTGCAACGAATGAGTGGAAACGCAGGTCTTTATAAAGGCAGAGCTAAACAAGGCCAAACAACTGAACATAATCGCACATAATGAGTGCCTTCAAGTCCTATCGTAAGGCTTTGTCATTTACATCAAAGTAAGCTAGCATTGTAAAATAACAATGAGCCTAATATATAACAATACCGTTTAGTGGCTTCATAGATTAATTAAAAACATATACGATTAAAACTCACCTGATGTGCATTCTTTGTTCTTCATTTTCTATAAGCAGAGTTAATAGACCTTGCTGTATTTTCATGCAATTCATTAAAAGAAGGCACACCGCCATCTTGCTCCGACCAAAGAGACTTGAACGCACCAAAAGCCACCTGAAGGCAAGCCTGCAACTTCAGCCCAAAAAAATTATGTTAGCTAAAACTGCGGTACGCAGGGAAGGAGTGGATGAGTGGCTGAGGAGAGGCTTCACTAACCTGATTAACCAACTTTTGTGAGGAAATAGCTTATATTTTAATACATCGATAGCCCATCGGCTAATCTTCAACATGATAGCTCTTAAACATTCATTTAGATTTCTATTACTATTCTATTTTACACCAAAATAAAAATGTTGTTTTATAAGAGAAGTCACTGACAATTGTGTGACATGCATGATGTAGTTTACGGCACTTCTCCACAAACATTGATTGTTGCACAACTCATTGTAATGTGATTAGTTATCAAGGCACACTCGATAAGTTAACTGTTTCGCTTTCTCCAATGGTAGAGCCACAGACCCTCGTATCATGGGCTCTCCAGCTAGCGAATGTGACATACACTGTATTAAACTCTTTTAAACAAAACAATCAATTGTTTTAAATGTTAATGAATTTGGGCATCACAACAATATAACATTCAGTGTGAAAAAATTTTGATTTTAAGATTTGTTCAAAATAACTTAAAATGTATTATTTGTTGTTAAATTCTTAGTGTTTTTACAGCTTAACTTTCAGTGAGCACTAGTTTATGGCAAATGTAAAAATAGGGCAAAGGGTATGCACAATTAAGCAAACTTTTGGTTAACGATATAAAATATTAAACCTTCATCCTTGGTCTAATCAAATAATTGATAACTCACCTTTTTGATGAGTTCTGACTCATAGATAATTGCAGTCTGAACTACTGATTGGGTTGTTGAAAGAGCCCCCCCCAACCACACACACACTTTAAAGCAGGCAACAGAACAAGGCTGGAATTGCCAACATTCCTGAATATAACGAAAACATATTTGTATAAGTATATCCATGTACTGTTCCTAAAGTAATGTTCCAAAGGCACTGGAGGAGAGATATCCTTGGCTCTGTTTATGCTCTGGATGAGTACATCACCAAATCACCAGATAGCTCTGCTCGCCCTTTCTCACATTGACTTGCATCACACATACAACAACACGCACAAATCTTTATGCCTTGAGTGTATCTCTCAGGAGTTTCAGTATCTACTCTAAGAAAGCAAGGCTCAAAGAGAATTCTCTCCAGCAGGAGTGCAGTGCTGTTAGAAACACTGTATGCACGTAGAGGTGGGTGGCTGGATATTGTGAGGTTGCTATAGTGCTACATAATTATTTTGGTCTCAAGTTTGTCTTTCCTGTCCTATATTGCTTACTTCTACCCAGCTAACAGGGAATGTTCCCCTAAAGTTCGCTAATGTTCTTTAAAAGTTGTAAATGTTAAGACAAAGCATTATTGAAATAAAGTTTATGGAACATTTTTATAATGTTATTAATAGTTAATAGTCAAGTCAAGTCAACTTTATTTATATAGCGCTTTTAACAATGCAGATTGTTTCAAAGCAGCTTCACAGTGTTAAACAGAAAAATAATGCAACAGAATATATTTCGATTATCATACAGTAACAATGTGGGCTTTAGATCAGTAATTAGATAAGTAATTTGGTCTATATGGTTAATTTAGTTTAATAATTAGATTTATTTTGAAATATATTTGAAAAATATTTTTTTCCCAACTGAGCAAGCCAAGCCAGAGGCGACAGTAGCAAGGAAACCAAAACCCCATCAGGAGACCTAATGGAGAAAAATAAACCTTGGGAGAAACCAGTCTCAGTCCGGGTGCCAGTTCTCCTCTGGCCAATTAACAAACAGCGTATTCTTATTATTAAAGTTATTATTTTAAAGGTCATAGGTCATAATCGATCTGAATATTCAAAAGATCTGAGGCAAAACACGCCGGAAACGGGTTGATTGAGGATGATGTATCGATTAAATAATTATTAAAAATAAATAATTTGAAATATCGGAGTCATTACGCCGGAGACAGGTTTTTATTGAGGATGCCGTATTGATTAAACAATTACTAAAGTGTAATATTCGAAAGATCGGCGGCAACACGCTGGAGACGGGTTGTTTTGAGGATGACATATCGATTTAAAGAATTATTAACTAGGACTATTCAAACAATCGGAGTCATCACGCCGGAGACAGGTTTATTGAGGATGCCGTGTCGATGAGGCAGCTTAAGGGGGAGTCTAAATGACACGGTCTCTGCAGACACTTCAGGGTCATGTGTTGGTCACATCTGGGTGGAGGTCCACCGTCTGATCTGGATACAGCCTGGATCCGGCTGACTGCAGTAGACCTCGGGATAAAACATAGACACTAACATTAGCGTAGATGCCATTCTTCTGATGATGTAACGAGTACATCAGGTGTTATGGGAAGTGTTCGGTTCCGCTGACCTAGATAATGCAGCCTAATAATCATTTAATTGAAAAAGTGTTTTATGTGTATGCCATAGAAAAGAGATGTGTTTTAAGTCTAGATTTAAACTGACAGAGTGTGTCTGCTTCCCGAACAATGCTAGGAAGACTCTTCCAGAGTTTAGGTGCTAAATAGGAAAAGGATCGACCACCTGCAGTTGATTTTGATATTCTAGGTATTATCAGCTGGTCAGAGTTTAGAGACCGCAGTAGACGTGATGGAGTATGTGTTAAGAGCTCACTCAAGTACTGGGAGCTAAACCATTTAGTGCTTTGTAAGTAATAAGCAAGATTTTAAAATGTATGCGATGTTTAATAGGGAGCCAGTGCAGTGTTGACAGAACCGGGCTAATGTGTTCATACTTCCTGGTTCTATTAAGAACTCGAGCTGCTGCGTTTTGGACCAGCTGGAGTTTGTTTATTAAGCGAGCAGGGCAACCACCCAGTAGAGCATTACAATAATCTAGCCTTGAGCTCATGAACGCATGTATTAACTGTTCAGCATTTTGCATTGAGAGCATGTGCCGTAATTTAGATTTATTTTTAAGATGGTAGAATGCAGTTTTACAGATGCTAGAAACATGGCTTTCAAACACATGGGAATAGATGTTCTCGTAATTTTGAGAGAAAACATTTGCAGAATAACATTCTCAGAACATCCTTAAAGGGATAGTTCACCCTAAAATTTCCTCATGATAAAACATCTAGCTTCCGACCGCGACGATGACGGCATCCTCAAATTATTTATTAAGTGTTTTGAACTGCGAGAGGAGTTACGCTTTCTTTATAAGTTGAATACGGAAGGAGGTCCGCCGGAAGCTAGATATTTGACTTTATAATGTGTTTAATATGTTTTATTTATATATTAATAAAAACATTTTTTTTTTTTTAATCGATTCACTTCAGAAGGCCTTCATTAACTCCCCGGAGCCATATGGATTACTTTTACAATGAAAGGATGCACTTTTTTGGTCTTAATATTTTGGGCTGCCATTTACTGCCATTAAAATGCTTGGAAGAGCCAGGACATTTTTAAATACAACTCAGATTGTATTAGTTTGAAAGAAGAATGTCATATACACCTAGGATGACTTAAAGGTAAGTAAATGATGGGATAATTTACATTTTTGGATAAACTGTCCCTTTAATGTTACTGTTTTTTGCTGAATGTTTTCATAATGTTATTATAAAACATTCTGTTCTCATAATATAGACAGAAAACATGAGAACAACATTCATGGAACATTCTTACAAAATTTGACTTGATGTAACGCTGAGAGAAAACGTTCTTAGAACATTCTTGGTATCTTTATAATGTTATTAATATTAATATAATGCTAAATGTTTTTTGGAAGTTTGTATAAAACAATTGTAATGAAATGTCCTTAGAGTGTTACTAATCAAAGTAAGTCAAATTCTTAAGTGCTTTTCACAATACAATAAAAAAAAATTGTATCCTAACATTTACATGAAAGTTATGGGAACATACCTTGGTAGCTAGGATTGAACCTAATGCATTTTGCAAGTGCACAAAGCACTTTGAACTTCCCCTTTGGTTACAGCATTTCATCTGATTCTGAACTAAAGTCTCTTAATTGTCTTTCTATCACTCATAACTGACATGACATAGGCCTACCTGCAGCTAAACCGGACCAAACTTCTAAGCAATAAACATACTGCAAAAGCTTCATTCGGATTACAATATTATGAATGCATAGATGAATTGTATTTTTAATGAAGATCCAGCTCACGTGGGGAAGACATTGCACGTTTGTTCCTTCATTTCACCACATATTCGTTTGTAAACAAGAGACTGCCTTTGCAGACAGGATGAGATTACATGAATAAATGAAGCAACACACTAATGTGAGTAAAAAGTGTTTTTTTGTATATATGTGAAAGTATTGCATTTTTACAAATCGTTTGATATCTATTGAATGTACGTGTCTATCAGAACATACCTTAGCATGCTGTCAAAGACTGAAGAATCTTTTATTTGTGGTGGTGTTGGTTCATTGTGGTTCAAGATCAAACTCGGGCCAGGGTTCGCAAAACCCAACGTCCCGTGGCTATGTGTTTTCAAGATGGTCTACCATAACTTGCCGTGTGTGTGTGTGTGTGGACTGGTAATCCCTACGACATGGGGACAAAATGTACCCACAAAGATGGCAATATCCAAAATCCTTGTCCTTGTGGGGACATTTTTTGGTCCCCATGAGGAAAACAGGTCATAAATCACACTAAGTGATGTTTTTTGAAAATGTAAAAATGCAGCATGTCTCCTGTGATGGGTAGGTTTAGGGGCAGGGGAAGTGTAGGGGGATAGAAAATATGGTTTGTTCAGTATAAAATGCATTACGCCTATGGAATGTCCCCATAAAACATGGAAACACAACGTGTGTGTGTGTGTGTGTGTGTGTGTGTGTGTGTGTGTGTGTGTGTGTGTGTGTGTGTGTGTGTGTGTGTGAGAGTGTGTGTGAGTGTGTGAGTGTGTGAGTGTGTGTGTGTGTGTGTGTGTGTGTGTGTGTGTGTGTGTGTGTGTGTGTGTGTGTGTGTGTGTGTGTGTGTGTGAGTGTGTGAGTGTGTGAGTGTGTGAGTGTGTGAGTGTGTGAGTGTGAGAGTGTGAGAGTGTGAGAGTGTGAGTGAGATGCATGTTGCAGGAGACAGCCTCAAAACCAGGGTAGAAAATACCCTATTACTTATTCACTATGATGTTTTAGAATGTAAAAACCATGTGAATGTCATAAGTTGACCTCAGACAACAGTATAAAACCAATTAAAAAGCCAGTTCATGACACCTTAAACAAAAAATAACTCAATGGGAATGTTAGCAAAACTTTCTAAGAACTTATTTTTGATAGCTGAGTACACCCTCGAAAGGTGTAGCAGAAAATTATCTCATCAACGTTATTGAGATGACAAGCCATGTTGCTCTTGTGTTTTTAATTACAGCTGTTTTACAGCCTAACAAAAGACAAATCAACACCTTCTTAAAGCTGAGTGGCTGTTTATCAATGCATCAATCGGAATGATCCACAAAGAAGAATGTGCTTGCTGATTATACAGCAAGTTAATTATATATTCTCCTAGGAACCATCCCAAATCATATGTCGGCTTTAATCCAAGGTGTCAGATTTTCTCCAAAAACCACAACTGGCACAGAAATGAATAGAAATCTCGAAGGCTTTCTAAATGTCTTTTTACAGTGAATCTTATTTAACTCGCTAAATCTCACGAGGCGCAGATACAAGGCATAAACGCCCGACCGCTTCAGATTGTATCCGATTTCAGTACCATGGAGTGTTTAACATTCATTTAATGTTAGGCAGACACTGAGTCACTTTATTTTTGCTATTTCAAATGAACCGAAGAACACTGAGAGATTAATGATAGCATCGAAAAGGACAATGGACATCAAGCCTAAACATGACAGGCAGTCCACTGGGTAATCGGAACATCTCTGAGAATATGAAGCCTCATTGATTTCCGTGTGATGTCTGGCTGCTTTATCCACTCATTCATTCCTCTTTCTATTGTCCCATGAGGCACTATTGTGGGGATCTTGCTGACAGAGCTGAAGTATAAGCCCAGTATAAGCTCAGAGTCCCTGCACTCCACCGCCTTAAGGAACAGCAGAGGAGGTCCACAGTGGTTTCTGTTTACAGTTGTTTTGTGCACCACATCACTGAGATAATCATCAGTGGTTTATTTCATTTTGACCTTTAAAGGGCATCTATGAATATGAGTCCGTTTAAACACAAGAAAGTCAGAATTCATCAGCATACAAATGGTGTGTTTGTGGTGCTCATATCATGTCCTGCTGACTTGAAGAAAGAAAGTGAAAGACTAAAGGCATCTCTGTAAAATAAATAATTGTTGGTTTAATTTTAAAAAGTAAGTAACCTAGTTGCTTTAAGATTTTTAAGTACATCTATATTAACATTGAGCACTGACAGTTGAAGTGAATAACACTGATTATCTCTTCATCACGATACAATATTTTGTCCTCAAAGTTGATGTGTTAGAAGCAGGAAAAATGGTCAAGCGTAAGGATTTGAGCAAGTTTGACAAGGGCTAAATTGGGATGGCTAGACGACTGGGTTAGAGCATTTAAAAAATGGCGAATTAGCTCCGAAGAAACGCAATACCTGCTGATAGTACTGAAGGAGCTTATATATTCATGCTGTGATAGGCATCATATTCCAATAGGTAGACGTGATCAGCACGTGACCTGTCAGAACTAATGCTATACATTTGATTTATGTTAGTTTAAAAAAAAAATTCCACTAAAGGAAATACTTCTATAGCAGATCATGCCAAAACAAATATTTTCTCCCTGGAAACTTTGTAATGGTATCATATTCTTATCAATTCAGGTGAGTATCAGTACATGAATGCATAATTGTTCAGTGCTGTGGGGAGCATATAAGAGCACATTTTCAATACCTCTTCCTTTTACCTTCATGTGGTTTGCCGTGTCCTTGGTTAATCAACTTGTCATCAGTTGTTTTGTTGTCCTATGCAGTTCATAAAATGAAATTGAGTCAATCAATTCAAGTTCAATCAACTGTTGTTTATCGTAGATTAAACAGTGTTTTAGTCGTCAGCAAGACAGAGAGCTAAATTAGAGATGTTCTTGCATGTACATTCATTTGAACATGAAAAATAAATGAATCTGAGTTGAGTCATCACAAACCTTGTTGCATTTAAAATGTCCCCAAAACACAAAACAAAACAAGCTGCCACATCTGTTTATCATCATATTAAAATATGCTGTAAGATGGCTTGTTTTCTTGTAAGATTGCCTTTCGGCTGACACCTTTGGCTTCTCTGGCATTTACATCTGGGAAACAAATAGAACCAGTTTATTTCATGAAAGCTTTTATAGATTTTACTTCATGGTAATGTTGCTAGTGGAACATGTTCATAGCTCAGATGAAATTGCCTCTGACGGATATACTGGTGAATTGTGGTTCTGATGCCATAGATAAGCAAATACTTAGCAAAAAAAGAAAAAAAATGGATGCAACTCTGACAGTTCATAACCTGTTGCCATGGTTATGCTTGTGGTAATCAGCTGCGTAAATGAAGGGCTTATAAAGCCTGAAATGTTAAAATGGCATGTTATGCAAAGGACAAAACAAGTACACTTGCATAAACACTCATTTAAATAAAAACATATGCATTTATACACAGTGAAATGTACTCTAATAGTTTATTTTACTAAATAAACCAGGTCTTCTGCTGGTTTACTTTCGACAGGTTCTGCTTTTTCTGATAATAAGCCCCTTATGATTTGAAAGCAAGCACACTGCTGCAAAATCTGATACGGGAGTAAGATGCCACTCACCAAGCTTTTGTGCCAAGAAGGAGAGCACAAGTGTGTTGTTGATTTGCTACACTTGTGAAGGCAAATTTTCTGAAAATATTATAAAACCTCAATATATTTGTGAGTATGGTACTTGCTACTAAAAATGTCTCGGGTTACAACTGTAACCCTGGTTCCCTGAGAACAGGGAATAAGACATTACGTTGATGCGCTGTGGGGAATGCCTCAGCGTGACTGATGACTGAAGCACCTGTAAAATCACAACAATCCTATTGGCCAGCGACAGCCAGGATGTCATACTAGTGCAACCCGGAAGTATAAAATGGGTGCCCAGAGAACATGTCATCCACTTCTTGATCTGAAGGGACGACTCAGGCAGCCCTGAAACATGGCAAAAAGACAGTTGTACAGTCGTAACCTGATATGTTCCATTTCGAAAAGGAACTTGCATTGCGTCTAAGCGATATGGGGAATGAGAATACCCATGGCGCCATGCTGAGGGGGTGCGCTGTCAGCATTGGCTGTGAGAAGCACAAGAGGCTAACTTCATGGAAACTTCTAAGGTTAACTCCCCCCACGGGTACCAGCCTAGCTGTCAGTGACACTACTCCCTACGGCCAGTTTGTCCAAGCTACATGCCTCAAAGAAGAGTCTAATTCTAACAAGGAAGGACTCCTTCGAGAGCAACCTCAACCTAACCTTAAAGGCAGCTCCTTTAAGAGAGTATGGCCCAGGCTCAGGGACCCTAGCCTGCCACTTACAAGAGGGACCCAAAGTCAACCTCTATTCAGAGGGCGAAACCAGGGCAACTAGGAGAAAGGACTTTTCTCCCCGATACTCGCCAGGTTCACCCACAGATGCCTCTCCGTGGCTGCCATCGATCTCACAACCACGGCAATGGTCTGTTTGGTGGCCCGGAGAGCAAAATTTGTTGTGCGGTGCAACTCGGCAACCGCATCAGGGGAAAGACCTTTCGATTCTTCCCGTAATTTGCATGGTGATGGATGTGCTCAGAATACGGGTTTTCCATGCCTTTTTCATCCCCGAGATCGGGGAGGAATGGAAGGCTCACCAGAGCTGGTGGTCTGTGGCCCGAGAGGAAACGTGTGTCAAGCCTTCCATGAGCGCGGGTTCCTCTCTGCCATGGTAGATCAAGCCTTGAATTAAGCCAGGTTGGGGAGGATTGTGCAAGTACTCCGGTGTCAGAAATCTCTGACAAGGACCGGCACACTTTCTAAAACGCTAGGCTTGCTACGATAGTCGGTGTTGCCGGTGTTACCGGTTACATCACTCGCACATCGTGGCACGTGGCAGTGTGTCCCAGGCAAGAAAAGACATATATACAAAAATACAAGACAAAAATAAATAAATAACTTAAATTGGTCATTAAAAATAAGATTTGTTGGTATAGTTTTAAGTTTAGTGTACATCTCTGTTCAAATCTTAGATTAATAAATATAATAAGTTAAATTGCAACTGAACAGTATTTTTCATATATTTGTGTCGTATAAAGAGCAGCTTTGACAGTTTAAACACTCATTTTGTCTTACCCTTCATTGGTGTGAGGATGGGGCATTAATCGTTTCTCACCAGCAACCTGTCAGTCACGTGAGATTGCATTAGCCAACTAGCAACCATCCAATGATCCAATCAATTCCCAATGGAAAAAGTCAATTCCCACCCTAAATTTTTTTTCTCATTCAAGAAGCCGTTTCATGTTTTGTGTCATAAGAAGAAAGAAAAGACTATCACAATTTCTGTTTTTTTGTTGAATTTTACTTGGCCATAGCCATATCGCTTTTATCTCCAAACATATAAATTTAAACTGATAAGTTTTCTGCTCAGTTTTCTAATAATAAGCCTCTCATGATCTGAACATAAGTAGATTTCTGCGGAATCTGATAAGGGAAGAAAGACGTCAGTCACGGAGCTTTTGTGCCAACAATGGGAGCACAAGTGTGTACTTGATTTGCTACACTTGTTAGGGCCAATTTCCTGAAAATCTCCTCACAAATACCCTCACGTCTATGGTCCTTGCTAGTGAAAAAAAAAGACTATATTAAATTTAAAAAAAGGAAAATCTTTTTTCAGCTAGTTTAGGGTTAGGGGTCGGTCTATAAGCCTATAAGTTTTGTCAGGTCTGTTTGCTGAAATTTTGAAGGACACACTGTCACTCTCCCCATGGAGTCTTTAAACTGATCTTCAAGCTGTCACCCTAGATAATCACTCCTGACTTCAGGTCCTTATACAAGCTGGTGAACAGATTCTGCCTGTCAAAACACCCAGTGATACACAAATATATGGCAATTTTATAGAGAAACCTCTTTGAGAAGCCTCTGTCAACCAAAACTGTGTCCATGAAATATTTGTCAATTCAAACCACTTTGCAGCTCCTAATGTAGAGCTAATTCTGTCAGGAGGGTCTTTTTTAAGGTGAAGCGCTCAAATTACAACTCTGAATGAAATGGAAATGATGGTGGGCTAGTGAAAGCTTCTAGGGCAGCTCTTATGATGGATACAACGCTGATAACAGAAGCGGACAGAGAATACTAATGACAAGGACCTGTGGTGGCAGACACCTCAACAGAGCTCATTTTCACAGGGAATAAGAGGAAGGTTGATTACAGTTTGTTTGATGAATAGAGATGGAGGGATTTATAGTTATTTGTGTTAAGGAAAGAAGGCATGTCAGGTTCACTGATCCATCCTAGTGTAATGTGTAGCCTAATTGTAAAGTTACACAACAATTCCAAATTCGATCTTATCAGTATTGGGATCATATATGGAAACCAACTGCCTATTCGGGCAAATTAAGAAAGTTATTTCCCAACAGGTTATAAAGCAATCAAGGCTGAATCTCCCAAAAGCTTTAGCTTCATTAAACCATTATGACATTTCTCTGGAGGAAAAAACATATAGCACTGTTTCCAGCCTGCCATTAAACAGTCATCATTGTCAGAAATCAATGTTTTTGGAAAACCAGTGCATTGTGATATGGAAGTGACATTGTGCAGTAAATAAGGCCTGATGAACATTCAATCTGGCTTTAATTCATAAGTAAAATGTCTTGCATTGGGTATTATTGAACTCATTCATATTGAAAGTCCACATCTTAGCATTTAAATCAAATACTGGGCTGTGATGTGAATTTAAATGTGCTGAAGCTAATGAACCTCGAGGGAAAGACACTTCATTGTGCATTTTGGGACATGGAATCAGTGGCTATAAGCTTCGAGACTTATGGACATGTGACTAGCAGTTTTCAGGTTTATGTGCTTCAATTAATTCACTCAGTAGTTCCTTCGGTTTTTGCACACATGGGACCTACTCGTCTGGCATGCTAACTTTGATTAACTTTGTGATTTGAAATTAATTAAAATCTGTGATAAAGAAATCTAATCTAAATGACTTCCTTATAAGCACATCAATTCACAGAAGAATGTGTCACATCAAACTCTTCAAATTTGTGTTACTCCATTTGTTCTCATTAAATTGCAGTTTGCTTTCTGGCCTTGAAGTTGATTTCTCAGCATTTTAGTAAATGGTAAACGGACTGCATTTATATGGCACTTTTAACAGACCCATGGCCATCCAAAGCACTTTACATATTGTATCACATTCACGCATTCACTCTCATTCATACACCGACGGCGGTGTCAGCCATGCAAGGTGCCATCCAGCTTGTTGGGAGCAGTTAGGGTTAGGTGTCTTGCTCATGGATACCTCGACACTTGGTCAGGTGGAACCGGGGATCGAACCACCAACCTTCCAGTTTGTAGACAACCTACATGAACCACTGAGCCACTAGTCCGTCTTGCTCATCCAGAATCTCATTCCAACTTTCTCCTATGCAGGAGTCTATCACAGCTTTCTTTCCGGCATTAATTCATGTTCAATTTCCAAATCTTCCCAAAAAAATTACAGCAAATACATTTTACAAAATATTTCTATTTGACAAATAAATGCTTTTCTTTTTAAGTTGATCTTCATCAAAAAAATCCTGAAAAAAATGTATTTCCTTTTTTTTTTTTCACGTTTTCAACATGTTTCTCTGATTTGGCAATCAGTATATTAGAATGATTTCTGAAGAATCATGTGATAATGAAGACTGGAGTAATGATACTTGAAATTCAGCGTTTAAAATGGAATAATACTTGCACAATTTTAATGTTTTTACTGGATTTTTTATCAAATAAATTGATTCTTTTTGAGCATAACAGAACATAAACATAAAGACCTATGCTACCTATATGTTAGTGTACTTATGTTTTAATAAATTATAATAGAAATGTTTAAAATGTTACATTACTTTAAATACTTTTTACCTTTTCATTGAAACAAATTGTTTTTAGAAGATACATTGAATGCATGAATTATTATTTAATAACAAAGGGGGGAAATAATAATTGCTTAATTTCCTTCAAAACAAGAATATAAGCATCCCTGATCTTTTTTTATTTTTATTTTTTAATAAAGGTATTTTAAAGAGAGCTGTCCATCTTTCCTCTGCAGTGGATGATAAAATAAAAAAAATAATGCAGTGGCGCTTTAGTCAGCCATGTTGAATTTATGTTGCCATAAATAAAACAACTATAAAGAGGACCGTCATGTAGAATTATGGGTAAGGGTCTAAGGTCACCACTCATGTTTAATGGATGTAAAATCACACACTGAATGATTAAAATCATTTATTCACTGTAGTGGACACCAACATCAGTGGCTTAATTTACAGTCTCACTCAAAAATATTTCGGATGTATCCTACACTCACTGGCGTATTCAAATAACCAATCTAACATGAAAACATCCTTTTATTCTGCTAATACTTCTGCCAAACAATGACAAGGAGGAAAGTAGATGTGGTATTATACAACGCCTCTAAAGTTTTGAGACTCTATTTCCTTATTGCCCCTCTCTGTTTGGCCTTAGAGGGCCTGTGTGTCATTGTGTGAGAGAAGCTCATGATAAATGTGTTCTTCAGACTCAGTGAGGCAGAATTAGGTATGTTAGCAGCCTCAGGAATGCACAGCATACAAAGAGAATAGAATAGTTTCAACAGTGATGTTTGATCACACTGTCAGAGTGGGATTAATGAGGTTTGATCTCAAACTTGAGGCTTTGGTAGACTGTGTGTGTGTGTTGGTGTGTGTGTGTGTGTGTGTGTGTGTGTGTGTGTGTGTGTGTGTGTGTGTGTGTGTGTGTGTGTGTGTGTGTGTGTGTGTGTGTGTGTGTGTGTGTGTGTGTGTGTGTGTGTGTTTGTGAAATATCAGGACACAAATGTGTATAATGACATGGGTATGACATAGGTATTACAAAGAGGTGAAATATGAGGACGTTCCCCATGTCCCCACTTTTCAAAATGCTTATAAATCACGCAGGATGAGTTTTTTCACAGAAAGTAAACTGCAGTCTCCTATGATGGGTAGGTTTAGGGGCAGGGGCAGTGTAGGGGATAGAAAATACGGTTTGTACAGTATAAATGCATTACGCCTATGGAATGTCCCACATTTCACAAAAACAAGCGTGTGTGTGTGTGTGTGTGTGTGTGTGTGTGATGGGTAGGTTTAGGGGCTGTGTGTGTGTGTGTGTGTGTGTGTGTGTGTGTGTGTGTGTGTGTGTGTGTGTGTGTGTGTGTGTGTGCGTGTGTGTGTGTGTGTGTGTGTGTGTGTGTGTGTGTGTGTGTGTGTGTGTGTGTGTGTGTGTGTGTGTGTGTGTGTGTGTGTGTGTGTGTGATGGGTAGGTTTAGGGGCAGTGTGTGTGTGTGTGTGTGTGTGTGTGTGTGTGTGTGTGTGTGTGTGTGTGTGTGAGAGGCGGTTATGTAAGTGTGTGTCGCAAAGCTGTTTTTAATCCTCTTCAGAATCGAGAATCTGCCCCATGGTGGTTTTCCTTCCACCTGTCTGATAATATTCATTCAGCGTGTTCAATCTTTTATTTATCTCTATTTTTCCTCATTTCCTCTGTTCTTCTTTTTTTTTCTATAATACTCTACTTCTCTCTTACACACACACACACACACACACACACACACACACACACACACACACACACACACACACCTCTGTACTGGCAAAGATGGAGTCATCTTCAGCTCTTCTGACAGGAAGTCTGATGAAGAGGATCAGGGTGCTGTCCAGCACCTCAGGGTTGTCAACTCCAATCCTGTATCACACACACACACACACACACACGTCTGGTTCACTATCTTTGTGGGGACTTTCCATAGATGTAATGGTTTTCATATCGTACAAACTGTACATTCTATCCCCCTACACTGCCCCTGCCCCTAAACCTACCCATCACAGGAAACATTCTGCATTTTTACTTTCTCAAAGAAAAACTCATCCTGTGTGATTTATAAGCCTTTTGAAAAAATGCTTATTTGATCACAATCAGGTGATCTCAGGTTTTACTATCCTACATTTGTACAATGTAATATAATCTCAACAATGTAATATAAACACGGACACACACACACACACACATACATACACATACAAATACAAGTACAGGTTGAACACAAACAAACTCTGGCAACGATCAATCACTTGAGACAATCAACAAAACTGATGTTCAGCTCTGTATACAAGTGTGCTGTGTCTTTGACAGTGGCTACTATAATTGAGTTGAAAACACACAAAAAAGCGCTAAAAAGGAACGCTTGATTATGCATAATGGTCGCAATGAATGGAGACAAGAGATCATAGCGCCAAAACATAAACGCATCTTTAATCACCACTGTTTCTATGATCAAATGATAACTTGGCTAAGCAAGGTGACACATGCACATATGCAACAAATGCCCCTTGAAACATTTTAACATGCTCATTAATCAATACTTAATTATACTTGGTGTTAGTTTTTAGAGTACTCTCTTTCTCTCTGTTCGATGGTGCACTTAATGAATTCATTACACAAAAGTTTTTTGTGTCTCTTGAGAAAAAGAAGAAAAAACAGACCTCAAAGACCCTGGCCACGGAATTAAATACTAGCATGGCATTTTCTCCCTCAAACCACTGCCTGCTGCTGCCTTTTGATTGCTTTTAGAGGGAAAAGCAGCCCATAACTGCTGGTCTAGGATCTATTTTATATATAATAATAGCAGATTTGTGAAACATATTTGGCAGACGATCCAATACATATATGTTTGCGTTCTCAAGAGCGTTAAAGTGTCTATTTACAACATGTTTTGCAACAATGAGCAATGTAGCCAATCACAAACATATGTAACGACTGAGATAAATCGGACACATAATTACTTGTTACATTTAACAAATATGCTTTAAAGTGCTTTATGCTTAGTAACGAAACCTTCCCCCAAAAGAGCCAACAAAGCAGGAAAGGTCTCAGTTACCAGGGCCATCAGATAAGAATTTGTTTACGCTTGAAATAATGTGAAAAACAAGGGCCATAGGAAAAGCCATAGCCCTTAAACAGACTTTCTCTTCATTAATTTATAGACAAACTGATCTATAAATGAACATGCATCCCAGGACATTGTGTGTATGATTATTAATGTCTGTTGTAGTGTCTCTCGTATGGTATTTTGTTTTTATGCATGTTTTATGATAGAACACACAGTTAATTTCAGCTCGGCTATACCTTGTTTGGTGTATATGGAGTTGTACTTTAAAGATCTGGATGATTGTGTGTATAATACGTTGATACCTGTGCAACATATTAGTTATCATAAGAATCTATAATAGTTTCTTCATCAGCAACCAATCAAGTTACATATGCAAACGATCTGCTTGAGACAAAGGATCGTAGAACTATCCCTCCGAAAGCATAAGTACGATTGGCTCACTGACCCCTAGGAGAAGAGGCCATCTTCAGAGGTTAAAAGGCCTTCACAAAGATCTCTCTCCCTCTTCTTTTTTCTACTGCTGCTCCTGCCTGGTTGATGGGCGTGGGGGGACCCCACCGGCCTCAACCATAGCCTGTTATGTCTTCACTCTCGACCGAGGAGAGAGGACTCTTCTAACAGTGTCAGAATGAAATTTCCTCATTCCAACTTGTAAGGAAATTGCAACTTCGCCGTCACTCCAATGAGAAACCATAAGTGCTCTTCCTGCCTCTTCTGGTTGCTGTGCGTGTTTGGGATGGAAACCCGGTCCGACCACATGGTCGCGGAACGGCAGGCCCAATACCTCAAGCCATGTGCAAATTCCTTGACCATGACTGAGTAGAAACTAAACATGCAAATTCATCATATCTTCAGTCAACACAGAAGAAATCGATTGCAACTTCAACACCATCGACTCACAACAATCAAATCAGGAGCTTTACAAAACTGCTTCAACTGCCACGGCAATGCAAGTATCGCCTATTTTAACTAATCAGAGGGTTAGGGTAAGCAGTAAAATCCTCTTAACGAAGTCCTTTGAAAATCATAAGCTGATGATTATTTTCATGGTTATTGACTCTTTTTTCCATAGCTTCATTCCCGTTTTTTGTTCTTTCATTCTGTCACTTCTGTCTGCGTTTCTGTTAGATTAATTGTGTTCGTGATTTAGTTAATAAAAAAACTACACAATACATGTCTGACTTCCTGTATGCAAACAAATTGTCACTTTGCGCTGTAATTGCTAAGGAAGAATAATTTTTCTGTGGTCAATAAAATACCCTTTTCTTAGAATTAATGAATAATCAATACTGAGTGCTCACAGGATGAACTGATTGATTGATTGATTGTAATGTTAGTGTAGCTACATCAAGTTAATCTCATTAACTGATTAAAATATTCATAATTCATCATAATAAATAATTATTAATATTTCCCTTTGCGCTAACCCGCCACACATATATGTTGATTTCATAAATGCAATGGCCAATCAGAGGTGTTTAAGTTAGCACTAAGTAAAAACACTGCCGTTTTGAGCAGTGAGTGGATTCTGAGTTCTGCATGCTCACAAATTCTCTCATTATGTAAATAAGAGATTAATTGTGCAGTCAGCTTCATTTATTATAACAGAACTTTCTGAGGTTGCAATAAACTAGAGTGACAGATTTGTTGTGATTTATAATGGGAGAGCTCTTTGTGCATATATACTTGCTTTTTCTAGGCAAGTCAAGTTCCTCCACACCAAAAACAGTGGTTTGCGAACATAGACGCTTTAATAACAAATAATTTATCGCGAGCATTAAGGCTGGGATAGTGTAATCAAACGAGTAATGAAATCAAAAATCGTATTGCAATATGATGATAAAAAGACAAAAAGTCATACAGGTTTAGAATGACATGAGGTTGAGTAAACGATAACAGGATTATCCTTTCTGGGTGAACTATTCCTATAATAAATCAACACCATATACCATACAAAGTATTCTTGACTGCGACAGACAGTCTATGTTTCCAGGTCATTAATACAGAACACATAATTAGAACATATTGATGAACAAGTGCCTAAAATCAGCACATGCTAATTAAAACAATTTTAGTGTACTGTTAGGAGCTGAGACAGCTTGCGGTAATTACTGTCACATGTTAATGTCTCAGTGTTCATGGTTAAGAGAGAAGCTTTCCTCATATGACATGATATTGATTTGCATATACGAACAATCCATTATAAAAATGTATTATTCATAAGGTGGAACGCTGAAAGCATTTCATTCCGTGGGTACATTATGTGAAACACACTTGACTGGGACTTTGTGATGTTCTACCGTGATATACTGTATGCAACTATTGATAGTAGGCCTAGTTTAGGAAAAAAATATTGCAGGCAGATAAATAGCCTATGTTATAAAATTATTATCATTGGGTTTATTACCATATTACTCAACAGAGCTTCTCAATGACAGCAAAGTACCTCTAAATGACTTTCCCGTGCCTGATCTTCTGAAAGCACAAAATCACAACGACGTTTTTGGCTCAGCTGGCTGACTTTGACGGCAGGCTTGACGCACCTGAACGCTTCAATCCTTCCCACACATAGACACACCTGTTCGCTAATCCATTAGACTCAGCGGAAATGTGGCCATGCTGTGTAGGTTTAGTAAACAAAGAGCTGAGAAGGGCAAGAAAATAGTCATTCATATGAAGAGTTGCTTCATATCACATCTGTTTTTTGTGCTGTTGTTGTGACACAGATGTTTTTCAATTGAAATTAAGTTTAAATAAAAACTTAAACTTAACAGAAAAGGTATATGTTTGCAAACAGCAATTCACAAACTCAAACTATATTAACAAAATTCGATTGCAAACGCACAACCAAATTTTCATTCGCAAAACAAGATCACAAAGTAAAAATACACATGTATGTTTGCACATTGCTGAATTTTTCTGTACAACTTGACTGCTGCACCTGTAAAGTTATGCTTCTTGAAAACTCACATCTACCACTCAAGTTGGTTACACAATAATTTGCAAATGTAGTTTAGTTCACACAGAAACATTCAGAAAAGTGCAACCATAGGCCTACTTCTAAATTAATGAATTTAAATTTTTTTAATGTAAATTTGCTTTGCTTTGTTTGCAAATACATCAACATTTTTGTGAAATATGTAAATTAGTTTATGCATTTGTGAATCAGATTTTGTAAATGAATTAATTTTGCGACTATGGAACACTTGGTGCAGGCCAGGGAAGGGAAACAAACATGTAAATGCTTCCTCATTATATGCAGTCTAATTATTTTCTTGGTAGCAGAAAGTGTGGACACGTTCCGTCTTTATGTGCCAGACTGAAAGAAACTGTTGCGAAAACAAGGGCTCATTTACTGTTGCTGAAGCTGTGTAAATGTGTTTTAGTTCTGTCCCAGGATGCACAGAGGCCTTCATGATCTCATACAGAATTTATGTCCACAGAGGCTAAGCTTCAGAATACCTGAAATTTAGCAAGAAAGGAGACTTTCTAAGTGTCCTGGGGCCCGTTTCAATAAGGAGGTTCAACCAACTCTGAGTTTAAAATTGGACTCTGAGTTAGATGGGAAACTCTGAGTTTTGGTTTCAGAACAGCTGAATTGAGTTAGGCCCTGTCCCAAATGGCACACTTCATGTGAACTTTCGGTCTTGTGGACCACTTCTGCCAAGCCCATACTGATGTGGGTTACGCAGTGGACTTCTTCATGGCAGTCAACGCGGCATTACGTCATGAAAGTGCAGACTCCGAGAAAGACCGTGAGGGTTTAGGGTGCCATTTGAGACAGGGCCTTAGTTCAATCATTTCTGAGTTAAGTGCATGCACCCGACTATGAAAAGCCATGAACAATGGAGCATAAAAGGTTCATGGGAATAGGCTAAATGACTTAACATTTGACATATTAAATATCATTCAGTGTCTGTTTCAATGTGCCGCAGCTTTTCCACAGAGGCTAATGCTCTTTTCACGTAATTAAATGTTCTCTGATCCAACCTGTTAAACTTCTGAATTATGGTAATGAAATTAACATTTGACTCTACTCAGGCCAGCCAACAGCAGGAAGTCAGAGGCTCGCAAAACAACACCACTAACAGATGAAGAGGAGACGGATGAAGAATATTACAATCCAACAGGAATATTTTTCTTATTTTCCATCATTTTCTTATTTTGCTAATTATCTGTGGGGTAAGAATAAGACAAAAATACTAAATGTGTGAATGAACAGATGAAGTATTTAAACACCACTGACTTTACCAAAGAAAACCTGCTCCCGACCAGGTTATATCCTCTAAAACCACTCACATATTGTAGAAATTGTCCATACAGTGCAAAATATGTAGTCACAATGGACGATTAAGCTAATAATACTAATTATGCAAATTGCTCAACATATGCAAATTAGCATCCAGCAGTTTCTGTATGCTGGGGACCCATACTTAACATTTCTGCAATAAAACTTTGGTGTACTAAACATTTCCGGGTTCACAATGGGGCTGGCTACTAGACTAGTGCTTTAGAATTGATATATAATATTGTATATATATTATAATATATTATATAACTGTAACTATATAATACTTTTTATATATTAATATAACTATATTAATTATATAACACGCATCTGAATACCTCTTAAGCAAACTAACCCTGGAACATGAGCTTTTCCGGAGCGGGTTATGTTCAGAGAGTGAGTTGTTATGGCTACTTACATACCCTGAAAGTTACCTCCGTTTTTGGAACCGAAAGTTGAGGTGCTTACTTACCTTTAAGCATACCCAGACATGTCACATAACCTGCTTTCTGGAATACCCTCCTGAACTCTGTTTCACATGTCTGTCTGCTTGTTTGGTCTTCCTGTTGTTTTTTGATTCTGTCACATGTTCTTTTGTCTTAGTTTCCTGCAACTTGTCTGTTACTTTTGTTAGTTTAGTTACATTCAGCGGTGTTTAGTTAATTATCTTGTTTCTTTCTGCTATTTAAGTTCCTCTTGTTCACACAGTCTTTGTCTAGTTACTGTTATGTAAGGTTGTGTTTCCGTTGCCTGTCTGCATGTTCCTGTGAAGTTAAGATTAAAGTTTTATGTTTGATTGCGATCTTCTGAGTCTTCAGCCTGTTCCTGGGTCACCAACCGTGACACTATGAAAATAGTATCACAGCCATAAGTCCCATGGGTGAGTCAATAGCCCTATTAGGATGGTAATTGTTTCTTGTGGGGTCATAAGGTATTTTCATCATTTACAGCATCTGGTCTGTGAATTTTATTGCTGTCCGTATCCAGAATGTCAGTGTTTTTCTCCCACCACCCACGTAAAAATCCAAAACACCAAGGTCGTACTGTTTCTATCGTTTTTGACCCCTGCGGAGCACCATTCGGCTGTGCTTTGCTGTAATTTGGTTGCATTTTAAAGATCTAGACTTTTATTACCGAAATGCTGGCAAGTTTACAAGAGCGAATAAAAAGCACATAAACATTTGAAATGGGACGTTATTACGGCAGCAATTATATTTGTTAAAATAACCAAGCAGCATTATGTTTACCTCATGTAAATAATAGGCTGTATTAACTTATTTCCGCTCATTTCCATGTGGAATAAAATACAAGGCAGAAAGCCATTTTAACTATAATGTGCATCTATGTGTCTTCCTATTTTTAATCGGATTTAAATCATTAATAATTAGGATATTATTTTCTTCTTATTAAATGAAATATGCATTTATTCTTATACCGTATGACATTTTATATACAGCACAATCATGTTATTGACCACATGAGCAGTGTGTTCCCAAGTGCGCAGGATCACAAAACTCGCTCTTCCACCGTGAATAATGCTGTGTTCCAGGCAGGTTTTTGAACCCGTAAGTTACAACTTCAAACCATGACTCACGACTTTGTAGCGTTCCAGACAAAGTCACGCCAAACTGCCTGAGCGGTATAGGGTTTAGGTATAGGTATGACGCACTGTATAGGGTTTATGCTCATTTACAATTATTTCTATCGCCAAAGGTGCTTACTCCTTGCTTATTTGAGGGAAACGGAGGAGAAAAAAATGTGCATAAGGCAAGAGAAGCTGTTATACCTTTTATTTTACGTTATTTGTATATTTGGAAATGTATTTGGTATTCATTTATTCTTGCACTTAATAGACTGAAAACTAGCTAATGCTAGAAAAGCTGCTGATAATGCATAGCATTTGCAAATACATAATTTAAATAACCGTGTATGACTTTCATAAACACTGCATCCATAGGGGCTGCCATTGTTGTTTTGCGGGGTATGTGACGTAAGAGCGCGTAACTGGGAGTACATCGATCTAGTAAGAGTTCACGGGTGGGAAGTCACGGGTTTGACGGCCGTTCCAGTGCACTTTCACGGGTAGAAGGCTGGAAAAACACGGGTTACGGGTTGCATGGAACGCGGCGTAAATCACCATCCGAATGCTCGAGTTTTATCACTAAGGTGGCATGCAACTTTATTTTTATGGACTTCAAAATGAGAAGCAATTATCGTCCAAGTAGGGCTAGACCACAAACTCACTGATGTCTCCTTAAACTTTATTATATTAAAACTTTTGGGAATTCATTTAATTCTACATTTATAACTCTGAATGAATCAGATTTTAAAACTGTGTCATTCTTCATCCTATCCCTGAATCGCCTTGTGATTTCCCCCCTGACTTCTAGAAGGAGAAGTCCAAAAAACAACAACCATCAAACATGTCATTAGGCCTCTAATTACACACTATAACTTGTCCTAATAGTCAGAAATGCTTTTTCTGGGCCCGCATGCCAAACTACACTGAATGAAGAATCTCATTATAAATCAGCTGTTTATTAGCTGTTTAGTGTGTGTGTGTGTGTGTGTGTGTGTGTGTGTGCGCGCACATGTGAGTTGTGCCACCAAAAATCAATTATGCCGTGTCAGACTGTCAGCGAACTGACTAAGACCGTGAGGAGCTTCAAGCCATCAGCCTCATCTGTTTTTCACACAAACGTCTTCAACCGTTCATTTATTTCCACAAATTCAGTGACTTTTGCAGCACTTTGCATAACTGATTCCATGACTTGTGACTGACACCTTCAAACAAATTACTGTGTATCAGCGCCTCAAATCAGATCTCGGTTCTAATAAGCTAAATGTTGCATAATGATTCTGGATGTAAGCAGGCATTGTCAAATGACACAAAAAAAATGCTTCTCTCTGACATACATCAGGATTTAGCAAGGTTAACGTGTAATTTATTCCGTGGGCAGAGCAATTAACATTCAAAGCCATTAGCATTCCTGGATATACATTTAAACCCGACGTTTCGCAGGTCTGTTGGTCTGTCATGAGCCACTAATTATACTCCTAATAATTCATTTGTATTAGCATGTGCCCCTACTGCAGTCACACAGTGTGTAGACAATATGTGTCATTCTAAAAAGTGTCTGCTTTAATAAAGAAATAACCTCGATTTGATGGCTTGTTGATTATCCAGCAGATTATATCCAAGTGCATTGGATATGGTAGAGTATATTAATTGGAAGAGCAGTCTCCCTAGGGAGGGATAAAATACTATAGTCTATTGATTTTTTTGTATAAGGGTGTGCTGTCCCAAGCAATATGTTGACATACTGTACATACTGTACTGTACAGGGCAGAAAGTCAAAGATTTTTCAGCTGTTAGATCTGTAAACTTTGTCCTACAAAATCTGTCACATTAATGGGAATAATTGGGAATTGGACTCTGAGTTAGATGGGAAACTCTGAGTTTTGGTTTCACAACAGCTGAATTGAGTTAGGCCCTGTCCCAAATGGCACATTTCATGTGCCATTCCCCAAATGCTATGTATGTGTTTGTTTGTGTGTGCATAGGGGTGTGAATTATTGAACATCTATCCCTCTCTTACATGCACCAAGGAATAATGATTTAATTTTGTTCTATTCCTCACAGAAAGCAATCGACAGACTTTGGAAGACTTATGACTAAACAGCACTGTATTGTATGAACTACTTGTAAGAACGTTTATGGTTGAGAGGAGTTTTAAAAATGCATATACTAGATTCTATAGCAGTTCTTAATATTAATATTTATATATTTATATTTATAAAGATGCCGGTAAAATGTACACACTGCACCTTTAATATTGATTTTATTAAACATTTAAACAAATTGACTATTTTTGCTCCCCCCAACACTGTAGATGAGTTTAGTTCCTGAATGAATCCATGTGTTTGAATGAACCGTGAATGATTGAATGATTCACTGACTCACTAACTCACTCTATTATATATATAGAGTGAGTCAATGAATCGTTCACTCTGATTGTCACCACTTACTGCCAAAAATGGAGTTACTTATCTCTTCACTCGTCCAATCAGATTTGAGCACCTTATAGTGCAGCAAATAAATTAGACTGTGTATTTTATCAAAAATAATAATACATTTAGAGATTTGGTACATGCATACTGAGATATTACATGGCAAAAATATGTAATAATAATATGTTTTTCTAATAAAAATATATATATATTTTAAGATAAAGACATGATTCATAAAGGTACAGTTATAAATGTTCTGTCAAAAAAGGTACAAAATCTGTACCCTTTCAAACAGTTCACCTTTGTACCCAAAGAGTGCATATTAGTATGTTAAATGTACATATTGGTACCAAAAGAGTACATATTAGTGCCTAAAAGATACATACTGGAACCGTTTTAAAGGGTACCATCCCAGTGACAGCTTTTGTAAAAAAAAAATTCAGAGAGTGTAGAAATAAAACTAATCAATTAATGTCTCTTATGCCAGAGTTTTAAGAAACAGCCTCCTTTTAAGGCGTTGTTAGATCCTTGAGAGTATCGTTCAGTTTAATAATGAATATAGTAATATGAGAATATTTATATCTAAACACCAGAGGCCTTCTTTTTACACTCAAATTTCAGTCAGCATTGAAAATACCATGAGCAAGAAAAAAGGACAGGAGAAAAGTCAGTTAAAGAGCAGCTGAGAAAGTCTGCATTCTTATTAGATGATGAAAAAACTTTTCTGAAGGTTGAAAATGAAAGAGAGAGAGAAAGAAGGAGGGAGACATAATGATATTTGACTATATCCCTTGCAGCCATTAACAACACGCTGGGTATGGTAAATAAATCTCAGCTTCATTGTGAAACTGAAGGTGCTGGCCTACTCCACAGCAGCACTTCATCAAGTGCATGGTCATTTCCTCATCAAACTCTTCACAGTGATTGTGAGAAAAAAAAAAAAATCTAATTACCAGCGTGTGCATGTGTCTTTGTATCTATAAAATATGGCGAATAACTCTCCAAGGGCAAAGTTCATTATCTTGCATCCTATATAAACGTCTATACATTTACTGTACTGTATTTCACTAACTGACTGCCTGACAGTAATATATCCTCTGCGAATTGCTTTCCTCTTGTCCTCTTGTAATAGCTTTGCTGTAGAGCGATGACACTGCTCATCAGTTCAATGATGTGGTGCATCTGAAATTCATCATGAAAACCAGCTTTAGCTGTTCCGAATAAATGTCTTGCAGAAATTTTATGTAATTACTTTATAAAAATGTTTTGATAATGTTTGTTAATTAAATAGGTAGAATGATGTGGTTTATTTGTACATAGAGTGAATGCATTCCTCAAAATGATTAAACAGGAAACACTTTGAAGTTTATGTATAAATATTTCCCATATATTTTATATTAATTCCACTGTTACAGACAAAACCCCAATAAAGATTACTTCATTCAGCTTCATGGAAATTTGACGCAAAATTTAAATGAGTAAATCTTTAAAACTGTGTGTGTGTGTGTGTGTGTGTGTGTGTGTGTGTGTGTGTGTGTGTGTGTGTGTGTGTGTGTGTGTGTGTGTGTGTGTGTGTGTGTGTGTGTGTGTGTGTGTGTGTGTGTGGACTGGTAATCCATACGTTATGGGGACAAATTGTCCCCACAAAGATGGCAATATCCAAAATCCTTGTCCAATTTGGTCCCCATGAGGAAAACATCTTATAAATCACACTAAGTGATGTTTTTTGAAAATGTAAAAATGCAGCATGTTTCCTGTGATGGGTAGGTTTAGGGGCAGGGGCAGTGTAGGGGGATAGAAAATACGGTTTGTACAGTATAAAATGCATTACGCCTATGGAATGTCCCCACAAAACATGGAAACGTGTGTGTGTGTATTTTTTGTTTTGTTTAGTTTTTTAGTTTATTTCAAACCTACGGGGCCAAATTGCCCAAAGCTGACGAAACACCCTTTCTGCCGCATTTTACACTCTTCTGCATCTGTTTCTCAGTTTCCTCTGAGGGCTTGTGTAATTGGTATATGAATGACCTTACTCCATGTTCTCTGAGACAGAGAATAATGGTCGAATTTTGATGAACAGCGGACTTGGATCTCTATATTAAACCCAGGAGATTGCACTATCATTCCTATCCATCCCATTAAACAATGCATTTTTTCATGGAGCCGAAAGGCAACATTTTGTATTGCAGTAGTAGCAGCATGCAGTGAATTCTAAGATAGTATGAGTCAATACACTTATAATGTCAACAGGGACATCACTTAATAATCAATTAGTTGTAGAGATTGATCGAGTGGAGTTTTTGTCTTCATACTGCTGGGATAAGGTCAAACAGATCCTTCGAGCAGTTGTGTGTGGAATCAGAATAAAGGTAAGCAGTGAAAAAAAAAAAAAACGAAGGGCCAAAGAGTATCGTATGACATACTTTTTTTCCTGGTATTTAATGTACTAGAATATTGTATAGTACAGAATACAGTCACTTTTATGCAGTTAAATGCCAAAGTATGTTTGACTTTCTTTTACAGCTTCTACATTTAATTAGAATGAAAAGTAAACAGCTCATATTTTCTCATTAAAGTAAATGTAATGCTCAAGTTGTGCAAAACAATTTTATCAGTGTCTTGAACAATACTACCCTAGAAATCTAGACAAACCTTAGCGGCAGCAAAATGCACCCAGGGTCATCTAGCAAATCTCTGTTGGCTTGTGAGCTTGAAAAACAAACTCTAGCGAGGCCAATCAATCGTGTATAGAATTGGTGGGGGGGCTTAACATAATGACGGAAGAGTTGCGACGGTTCAGCCTGGTCTCATCGTTAATGCGTAGGTAATAATACGTTACTTTCAAAGAGACAAAACGTACGTCTTAGTACGTTTGACGAAGTGCTAAAATGTAGAATATAGACGTATTTGCAACATTTAGATTATTACAGCTAAACAGCTAAAATTTTTACAGCTAAAAACGTAAAATATTTACGAATCCATCATGAAATTGTTTTTTGAATTCATAACGAGTGCGAGATTTAATGTTTACTGTCGCTCTACTGAGAGGAGATGAAGATCACTGGATAAAGGGCTCAATTTGGATTTGTTTCTCGCAAACATGGATTCTAATGATTTGGATTACAGCAAAGGAATAAAGTGTTGTTTTGTGAATTGATGTTGTGTTTTGGTGTATCTTGTGATCGCCAGTTGCTGAATAGGAGAAAACGCCTTTTTATGTCTCACGGCAAACAACAAGCTAAATACGTTACTACAAAATGGTTGGCAAGAATGTTATTCATCTTAACATTATCTATAGTCATCTGAAATGAGTTTGTAGCAGAAGTCACGAACAGAAAAAAATGGTATTTTATATTTCTGTTATTTTATATTAGGTAGATTAACTTAGTAAAATGCATTTAATAAATGCGACTGAAAACATGTATTGATGTGACTATTGGATATAAAATAAACAATATTAATGCCACGATTTTGATATTAATGCATTGGAGCCAGTGGCTGGTAACTTACACGTTCACACTTGAATACGTAGATAATTTACATTTTAGTGCTGTTAATAAGTCAGTATTGTACGTTGTATTGTGTGTGAAAACGTTAGTAAATGTACGTGTAGTAGAATCATACTTTACGTAAAAATACTCATGTATTTTCATGAAATCACGTTGGACGGTTCGCGTGAAGATGGCTGTGGCTCCTGGCAAACAGCGGTCTTTCGAATCGGCTTTGGCTGCGACTCTGGAAGACTTGGAGTTGAGCTTTTCTTTGAGAAAAGAACAAAGATCTAGCCTAGAAATCTAGACGCACCCTAGCGGCAGAATTTATTTTGCCGTGAGTATAGTCTAGCAATTCTCGGTAGACCTGAGAGCTGGAAAAACCAAACTCTGGTCAAGCCAATCACAGCGTGTGTAGAGTCTGTGGGCGGGTTTAACATAATGACAGTACGCCACGGCAGAGTTGCGGAGGTTCTGCGTGCTACTCGTAAACAAAGAAGCTGATGAACAGCGGTCTTTTGAATCGACTTTGGCCGTGACTCTGGAAGACTTAGAGTTAAGCTTTTCTTTGAGAAAAGAACAAAAAACGGCACTGAAGTCTTTCTTAAGAAAAGAAGATGTGTTCGGAGTTTTGCCGACTGGATACGGCGAAAGTCTATCAACTAACGTTAGCTCGGCTTCACCTTCTTCTTCGCTCTGGTTGGTTGTGGCGCTCGTAGCGCTATCCAATTGCATGCAGTGGGAATTTGAAAGATAGCCGTTTATCCCGCCCCTCGGATTGAGCCCTGTCAATGGTGAGTTTCCAGACCAAACATCTTGATGTGGGTCTGGCTCTCAGGCTAGAACAATACTGGACCATACTGACATATGTTTTAAAACATATTATTTTATGTTCCACTGAATAAAGAAAGACAAACAGGTTTGGAACAACATGAAGATTATCATTTTATCATACTGTTCAAACTACCATACTGTTCAAAAGTAATATGTTTTCTTTATGACATTAATTAATTTGGACTTAATGGCAATAAACTACCATGTGTCTGCTTTGAAATGAGACCACACGTGTCAGACTTCTGTCAAAAAAAAAATCAGAATATTTTTTAAAATAGAATTTCTTTATAATCATACATGTCATTACTGTCACTTTTGATCAATTTAATACATTCTTGCTAATTAAAAGTATTAATTTCTTGAAAAGACCAATCTTACTGACCCCAAACGTGTGAACAGTAAAGTAGGCTACAATTAGTCAAGTATTTTGCACCCAAGGTTGCAACCGTGTCATTTTGTAGATGGTAACTCATGCTAAAGGTTATGGACTCGAGTATCTGTTGGATCTAACAGAACTCATACCTGAGGGCACGGCATCCCAGAGCGGCATACAGGCATGCTGTAGGGAATTACTGATGAGTCTCTGCGGTTAACCCTGCATTGAGAGGTGCCTGTCTGTTTGGATTGATGAGAGAAGCAATTTGTCCCTTTTTTTTATTGTGATTGCCTTGTTCCAGAGTAAATCACTTTGCTGATGTATTCTTTTATGTGCTAGGACAAGACATGCAGGAGTTTGAAATAGCCAGAGGTAATGATGGTATCTTGACTGTAACTGAGCGCAATTTATCTTTTGCAAATGGGTCATTTTGGGAATTGCTTGTTGAGTGTTGCTTCTTTCAGTCGCCTGTTTATAAATGTATTGTACCTGGCTTGTAATGCACATAGAAATGTACTTAAGTGTTACATAAAGAGCTGATGAAGCTCTTTTTCTGGATCTGTGAATACTTCTAAGAACAGAGAAGATGCTCAAACTATCACCTTAATGACAAGAGACAGCCATGTCTGTGTGCAAGAAAGTCTGTGTGCATGCGAGAGTTACTGCCTCTGATGCCCTCCATGCTCCCTTTGGAGGCATATTTCAAAGCGCTGAATGCTTTGTTGAGTCTGACCCGTTGTGTATTGCAGATACTCATTTGCATCCTTCCATCATAGAGCCCAGATGTTGGGAAAGCACCTGATTGCTGTTTTCTTCAGTGCTAAGTGGATCACATACCCACAATCAAGCAACTTTTGCATTGCAGAACATCTAATCCTGCATAATTCATATAACAACATGAACTGGAGCTTTAAAAGAAGCGAGTTTACCTTGAACAGTCTGGCTTAATATGGAAAAACTGAGTCTATACTGAAAATACTGTGATGTGATGGATCAGGCATCAAACTGTGGTTGCATCTATAATTTTGTCTTTAGTATGATATCAGCCTCCGGTACCTCAATACCAACAGTAGGCAACAAACAGCCGCAGCCAAGTTTTGAAGTTTTGAGTTTGTAATACTAATCCATGTTAATTGCTCCTAACTTGAAGTACTGAGTTAGTTAACTCATACATGTTGATAGCAATTAACATAACATATTTAGTTAATTTTTTTTTTTTTTAATCTGAGTTCTTGCAAATCAAATGAGTTATTTACTTCACTGTAAACTATTGTTTAGTTGTCAGAACTCAAAAAAAGATAAATGAGTATAAATTTTATTTTGCACTTTTCAGTATTTTTTTAACTTAAAATTATCTCAACATAAATGTTTTGGTTGCTGTAACAAACTAATTCAGAAAATGCCAACTTGCTAAATCGCTAACATGTTAACAATAGCATGGTATAGAACTATAAGAGTGGATTTCACCTAAGCATGAACTCAAGAAATCTAATCGGCAATAAGACAATAAAACTTTACTCATCTGAATAGGAGATCTACAAGAGAAACCTTATTCTGAAATCATTATTCTCATCGATGTGGGGTCCTTTATTTCCGCAAATCTCTGTAGGGATAGATTAAACCGAGGACCCAATGACATGATGGTAACTCTCCAAAAACCCACATTAACAGAAACTCTTCTAAATTAGCATTACAAAACATTAATCTCTACTAAAGCTCCCTTACCATTAATCTTGCACCAAAAAAAAAAAACACATTATATAACACTTTATTTGAGCATTTACTCTCAATTTCGAGTGCAATGGGCAAAGCATGAAATAAAAAATTCCAGCCCATTTTCAGTTAAATTTAAGTTAGTCTAAATTAAAGAAAATGAGTTCATAGAACTCAAAACAATGAAACAGTTCAGTTTACTTGAAATATGTCAGTGCTGTAAACTCAAAAGAAAAAGAAAGTTTGAAATACTCATAACAGTTAATTTAACTGAACTAATTTGTTTAATTTAAGTTTATCCAACTTAAACCAGTTACGTAGTTTGGGTGTTAAGCGACAACACTATAATTATTTTAAATTGATTTTAACATGGTTCTCAAACTGCCTTAAAACAAATGGGAAATGAATAATTATTATTATAGTATAAATCTTTAAATTATTATATTATTAATTATTATTATTATTATTATTATTATTATTATTATTATTATTAACATTATAATAATACACCCACACTTTATACTATTTATTTATTTACTGAAATATTGAAAAACACTACTGACTCAAACAAAACTAAATTTCAATTTGGCAAATCCATTAAAACATTTTTCATCACATCTCATGCATCAGTACATTAAATGTTTATACTTCACAACACACTGCTGAAAAGCAACACATTGTCATTTGGATCAGTTACATTACCATGGAAAAATGTTTGTATTATGGTACTTTTTAGAACCATACAGCCATAGCTTATATTGATTGTGCAGAGCTAATGTATACAGAAAGCACTGCCTATTTCTTTCATCTAAAAGAAACACAAACGGTGGTCCTGCCCCAGTTTCAGACTTCTAGGAAATTCTTCTAAGCTCTAAATCATCTTCCCCTTTATAAGTGCCTCCTAGCACAAACAGGCAGACTCAAAGTAAAGAACAGTCGGCTTCTACCCAGCTATATCCCTGCTGTGGCAGAAAGGAAAAAAGGCAAGAAGAAAAAAAAATACTGCAGTACATCAGCAGACTCGCTCACTGAATAACATTACATTGTAACAAGAAGGAAATGGATGGAAATCACAGCAGTTGTCTAAGGGTACAACTCATGTGACTTTAATACGGAACTGTCTCCCTTTAATTTCAATGAATGTGAAATGTACCAAGATGATGAAGAGGAGTGGATGACAGATTCCTTTTAAACGAGGTCAAGATTTGGATGGTGTTCATTTCTTTAACTTTCAGGACATTGAAATTTTCTTCCACAACATTTTTTCCTGAGCATCAAATCAGCATTAGAATGATTTCTGAAGGATCATGAGACACTAGAAGACCGGAGTAATGATACTGAAAATTCAGCTTTGTCATCATAGGAATACATTACATTTAAAATATATATTAAAATATACTGTTGTACTGTATTTTTGATTAAATAAGTGCAGCCTTGCATTGTGGTTTTAGGACCAACATTCGGTCTACTAGCTAAATTAAAGGGGTGATGAATTGAGAAATCAACTTTCCCTTGAGCCTTTGATATGTAAAAGTTAACTGTGATATAAGAATATTCTGTTAGTCAAAGAAAAGCCTTTATTGACACTACACTGTCAGAAAAAAAGGTACAGTGCTGTCACTGGGGCGGTACCCTAAGCTACAAAAGTGAAAAGGCACATCTTTGGACCTTACTCACCCCTAAAAGGTACATATTAGTACTTTAAGAGTGCGTATTAGTACCTTTTCGGTTTTGTACCTTAGGGTACCGCCCCAGTGACAACAATGTACCTTTTTTTCTGACAGTGTAGGCTCAGAAAACTCTCTATCTCAGAATATGCCAACCCTTGAAGTCGTTGTGTGATGAAACGCGCCTCAAGCCCGCCCACCGACTCGTGGAGCTAAACGGATCGAGCTACCGAGCAATAAACATGCCGGTTCCAGCTCACGTGCTTAAGACATTGCACTTTCGTTCGCTTCATTTCACCGCAGAATCGTTTGTGAACAAGACACAGGTCGAGACTGGATTTGCAGACAGATTGAGATTAAAACACAATGCTGTTCCTTCTATATTGGATCCGACAGGAATGGTGCAACACACTTATGTGAGTAAAACATGTTTTTATATGTGATAGTATTACATTGTTACAGATCGTATTGATTATGTGTCTAACTGAATATACCTTAGCATGCTGTCACAGGCTGGAGAATTCTTTATTTGTGGTGTTGTGCTACTATTCGTGATCACTGATCAGACTCGGACATGTAGCTTATGAGCTGAAGCAAATTAAATCTTATCCATTCGTAGCAGTGGGCGTTTACTTCCAAGTCTACAGTGCGGCACGTCCATAGAAACATGAGTGTTTCTTGAGAGAGCCTCAAAACCAGGGTAGAAAATAGCCTATTACTTATTCATTATGATGTTTTTGAATGGAAAAACCATGCAAACGTCATAATTGGACTTCAGACAACAGTATAATTTTTTTTAAAGGGGTCCTACTGTATAATGCACTATTTTACAAGATGTAAGATGTCTCTGATGTCCCCAGAGTGTGCATGTGAAGCTTTAGCTCAAAACCCCACAGATAGTTTTTTATAGCATGTTAAAATTGTCACTTTTTGAAATGTTTGTGTGTGTCCCTTTAACTACAAATAAGCTGCTGCTCCCAGCCCTCTTTCAAGAAAAGGGCGGAGCTTCAAGAGCTTGAGTTACCGCTCTGATTACCTCATGCAAACATGCATTGAGAATGTCAGAAACTGTTCAGCCTTTTATGTTCAAACCGGAGTTGATGTTACTCGAACGCACAGAGGAACGTCATAACATCATTTTAAACACTCTCAAATGTATCTAATATGATAAATAGAGCTGAGTTACCTCATACTCATGACCGGAAAAGCGGAAATGGCACTGAGTCCCGTCATAATAAAAGTCCCGCTGCTCGCGAGCCATCTGTTTCGTAACAATCGCTCCAGCGGCCTTGCTCAGCTCCCTCAACACTCGGCCCTGCTCTGCTTCATACTACAGTAACGTTAATAACCGCATCCATGAACACAATTTCTGCCCGAGTCCTATCCATATTCTTCCCCACCGGCTGTGAGGTGAAAACCACATGTCCTAAGATTCTGCGCTCAAACGTGGCGTCATCAAACTACGCCTTTGTTTTGAGGCGCCCTCTAGCGGATGGAAAAATCACATAGTGCACCTTTAATCTACATCACTATTTGTATTCGATGTGAATACGCAGGACACAAGAAGTAATTAGGTGGGTTTTTTTTTTTTTTTGATCACTTTTACTCGGGACATGCTAGCTGGCAACATAGGATTCCATTCATTATGCTAAGCTAAGCTTGCGTCGACCCTTCAAACTAAAACAATGCATGCACTGAGACAAAAATGCATTTGCCCACATATCTAAATATAGGAAAGTTGAATAAGCTTTATTTCTAAAAACAGTTGAGTGTTCCTTTTAAGCGGCCTTTCATTTCACTGACCATTTCTTGAAATATAAAAGGGTTTTTGGCCCCATTCTGTACCCTGTTGTTACTCCAGAAATAGTGTTTGTAACAAAATGTGAAGGACGAACCACTACTGGTGCTATTCAGTTTTCTGCAAGTGAAAGGATTTGTCACATTGTGTGTCACATACTCTGAGGTGCTCTATCACGTGTGCACACATTCAGACAAAGAGAAAATGATTCTGCCACAAGTGACCTCCATTTGTCTGCAATGACAACATGAAGAAGGGTCCGTCCCTGTTCACTGCACAGGTCAATCCCCACAAGACCATCAAACGTCTTACAGAAATATGAGAATGGGAAAAGTTCCCCAAAGTATGAAATATTGACCAAAGAGACCCAAGTCAGGACTTTCTGCTTACACTAAACTGTGAGTGTGGGAGAATATTTTATAGTCAATATTCTACAGAAAATTCTCTCAAGGGAATTTTTCCACCTAAAAATAGACAAACAGGCAGAGAGAGAGAGAGAGAGAGAGAGAGAGAGAGAGAGAGCGTAGTCCCAAAAATATGATATTGTTGTGTGGACACTTTGTGATTTGTGATGCAAACTTGTAACGAGTCATCAAAACTTATGTCGGCCGATTTCCACCACCTCCGTTATGCCACCAATCTTTCTGACGGTGTGATGAAAAATTATCTCGGTGCAGAGGCGGATCGTGTCTCCAGGTTTCTGTAGGAATGAGTTATGGGTGATTGACAAACCTAGCATACCCACTGCCATGACTCAACCTCCCTGAGAATCTTAAGACTCTGGTCATTCAGTACTGAGATGTTTGTACAATTACACAGACCTGAGGCTGGGTGAAGATCATTCACATTGGTACAATGATAGTCTTGGCCTTCAAACAGCCCAAAAACCACCCACAGCCTGTTCACTCACCATCTGATGTACACGGCACACTGAAATGGCAAGAATCTGCTCCAGTCTGGTTTTCTGGCTTCTGGAAATCACACCAAATTCATTGTTTAATTTAAAGAGATAGTTCACCCAAAAGTACAAAAAAGAAGACATCTTTTAAAATATTGTTTACAGCGAAAGTCAGTGGGGTCCTCAGTGACTTTCATTGTATAAAGAATATAACACTGAGCATTTTTTTAAAATATTTTCTATTATGTTAGAAGAAAGTCACACAGGTTTGGAATTACATGAGAATGAGTAAATGATGATTTCTCCGGATTCCATTAATCTTAAAACAAAAATATAGTGTGCCGCATGTTCGCATGTGAAATATAACTTTTTTTTACTTAATATAAGGGAGAAGAAAATTAAAAAGACATGGTCACTGCTCATTGAGTACAGCTCCATGTGCCTTAGCTGTCACATAGCCGCCCACAACCAAAGCACAAGCTCTACAGCACAACTGTAACCACAAAACTCAGACATAACAGAAAGTCTCAAATATTCTGAAAAATTGACAACTAAACAATAACAAGTCTCCTTACAAAAAAAAAAAGTTCTGACATTTGCTCTTTTAGCTGTGTCCCATTGAAAGTATGCTTTTTTTTTATAAATATGATAAAACTAAAGACTTTTCGGCGATATGAAGGATGCAGTACTAGGTACTCAAGATTAACATGAGATTGACATAAACTTTGTGTGATGCCAAAATTCTTGTCTAAAATAAGTTGTGAAATGTATTACTACCCAGAATTAATTTAATGGTAATTCTATTAACCCAAGTTTTTAGGTGTTTGCTTAGGAAATATTATCTAATAATGAGCAAACACATAACCCAGTGCCGAAGTATTAAGTCATAACTGATGCAATAGCAACACATGAATGGTGACTCTGGTCAGACTTCTGTAAGACGAAGTTTACCTTTCTCATTATTTTTGTCTTGGAATAGCTTAGCCAGGCAGTTTTTTTTCCATATAGATTTCAGTTTCCATTAGTCTCCACACGCACTCGTACCATCAAGATCTTACAGATTGTTCTCATTTTGCCCATTAAATCAAATTGTTAGACCAGCAAAACCTCGTTTAAATTGTCCATCATTTTATAATTTGTCCAGGAGTCAATGTTTCTAGAAGATAAATGCTATAAACATCAGTCAGGGTAACAAGCTAGATTGTGCTTGGAAACCATTTACTAAACTTGGTGAAATGGCCTTTACGTCAATACTGCTGTCATTTGCTTTTAAACTCACTACGTGATCTGTTATATAAATTTCTGTGGTTATTTTTTTCTTTGAAAATAACTAATTAAGCACAAACCACAATGTCTAAACACTGATTCAGTCAAAGTCGAAACCCTCTGTGGCATTCTAGAGGTCCAAATCTTGAATGTGAATCAGTTTGGCAGCTGATTAATATTGGCCGTGTCTCTCCTAGAAGAAAAACTGTGCATTACTTTCACATGCCTGGAACCTAACAGGTTTCCTAAATGTATTTCTGAACTGAGTCCAACATATCTAATGTCTCTCATCGCTGGACCATCTGAATTCCAGCGGATGGAGAATATGGAGATCAAGCAGGCTTTCTCTCTGCATGGTATAGACATTTTCTCCACCTCATGCTGAGTCCTGGATGCTTAGTATCAGTTGAGATATTAGCAGCACAGTAGGGTAACAGAAACATGTTTATATCTAAAGGATACACACAAACAAACACACACACACTGGCCAGACTTGTTTTAGCACAGCCTGGCAGGGTGTGAGGGGTCATTCAGCACAGAACATAATGTTACCAAAGTGGAACAATGGTAAGAAGCTCAATGACAAATTAGAATGTCTGCGATGTTGAAAAAGATCATTTAATATATAGTTCAAAACACCAAGTTCTTAAAAATGTAATCTTTATATGATGTTTGTTTGAAAAAGAAAGATTTATACCCTTGTCAAATATACACTATATTGGCAAAAGTTTTGGGATGTCTTCCATTACATGCACATGAACTTTAATGACATCCCATTCTTAATCTGTAGTAGGGTTTAATATGGAGTTGGTCCACCCTTTGCAGCTATAACAGCTTCAACTCTTCTGAAAGGGCTTTCCACAATGTTTAGGAGTGTGTTTATGGAAATTTTTGACCTTTCTTCTAGAAGCGCATTTGTGAGGTCCGACACTGATGTTGGACAAGAAGAGCATGGCTCACAGTCTCCGCTCTAATTCATCCCAAGGGTGTTCTATCGGGTTAAGGGTCAGGACTCTGTGCAGGCCAGTCAAGTTCCTCCACACCAAACTCACTCATCCATGTCTTTATGGACCTTGCTTTGTGCACTGGTGTGCAGTCATGTTGGAATAGGAAGGGGTAATCCCCAAACTGTTCCCACAAAGTTGGGAGCATTAAAATTGTCCAAAATGTCTTGGTATGCTGAAACATTAAGAGTTCCTTTCACTGGAACTATAAGGGGCCAAGCCCAACCCCTGAAAATCAACTCCACACTATAACCCCACCACCAAACTTTACACTTGGCACAATACAGTCAGGCAAGTACCATTCTCCTGGCAACCACCAAACCCAGACTCATCCATCGGATGGCCAGGCAGAGGAGCGTGATTCGTCACTATCAGAGAACACGTCTCCACTGCTCTAGAGTCCAGTGGTGGCACGCTTTACACCACTGCATCCGACGCTTTGCATTGCACTTGGTGATGTAAGGCTTGGACGCAGCTGCTCTGCCATGGAAACCCATACCACTGCACTGTTCTTGAGCTAATCTGAAGGCCACACGAAGTTTGGAAGTCTGTAGCTATTGACTCTGCAGAAAGATGGCGACTTCATGCATGCGCTGACCCCGTTCAGTGATTTTACGTGGCCTACCACTTCGTTGCTGAGTTGCTGTTGTTCCCAATTGCTTCTACTTTGTTATAATACCACTAACAGTTTACAGTGGAATATTTAGTATTGAGGAAATTTAATGAATGGACTTCTTGCACAGGTGGCAACCTATCATGACACCACACTTGAATTCACTGAGCTCCTGAGAGAGACCCATTCTTTCACAAATGTTTGAAGGAGTCTCCATTTTTTTTTTTTTTTTTATACCTGTGGCCATGAACGAGATTGTATTCAATAATTTGGAGGAGTGTCCCAATACTTTTGGCATTATCTCTAATTATTGCCAAAAGTCCAAAATGCAGTTTAACCTTTTTTTTTTTACTTTCAACATATATTTTAACTATATTCTTCAATCTTTGTTTTGTTTTTACATAATTAATAAAATCTTCTGTCCTGTATTTTAAAAGACTACCCTTTCTAAAATGAAACACTGAAAACACTGCAATCATAACATCCAACTTACTAATTCATTAAAATATTTTAACATATTTAGAATTTAAATAGGCATCAAGTCATTGACCATAGACATGAACAAAATAAACATGCTAAAAACCTGTTTCAAGGTTTTGCTGAAAATTCCCTGAATTATAAAGGCTGAAATAGCCTGTATCAGCTGAACGTCAATTCCATCAAAATGTAATCTCATATACTTCACTGTGTTCTGCTTCCTTGTGAATAGAACTCATGCCCTTTTCCCAACATCTTTTGGATGCTTTGACATCTCTGACATTTGTGTTTTCAGACATTTGTGTGTGGCAGGACATGAACAAATGTATTATTTTCACAAATAATAATCTCTGGATTTTGACAGGCTGAACTTTAGGCAACCAAAGGCAGTTTTCCAAAAAGATCTTGAGGAAAACTTTGCTGTATTAGAGCATTTTTATGGATGTTACATTTTTTACAGTCAAATAAGAGAAACAAATTGTGAAGGTAACTGTTTTGTACACATTATTAAATATTCAAATGTTTGAAGCAAATCATCAGGGGGAAAAAGCAACTTCAGATGACATATGGAAAGAAGAAAACAAAATGTTAACATTAAATGTGGCAAGCCAGATCAAAGCTATTTATTAATTGCTCTCTGTCTTGATACATGTTTTAGTAACTCATACTGCATTTAAAGTAAAAACTGCACATAATGTTTTTTAAGTATTACATTATTATTGTAATAAAATACCCGAAATGTGATAAAATATTGACCTCATAATGTAATAACAAATTTTACATTATGCGAAATGTATTACATTATAAACTGTGGTCATTTTTAGAAATCTTAATCCAGTATTAAACTACACACGTGAAATGCAACATAATTAAATATTCAGACAATTATTATTATTATGTCATTACTAAACATAAATAATTGACATTCCTTTACAATACATTTTTTAAAAATCCAGCCTTAACCTGCATACAAAATCCACCAGATTACTGATATTACTACTACTATTATATGCACTCTAAAAAATGCTGGGTTGTTTTAACCCAATGTTGGGTCAAATATGGACTAACCCAGCAGTTGGGTTGTTTTAACCCTGCGGTTGGGTTAAATGTTTGCTTGAAACAACCCAATCGCTGGGTTAAAACAACCCAACTGCTTGGGTAGTCCATATTTGACCTAATATTGGGTTGTTTTTTACCAATAATTCTTTTGAGTGTGTATACATAAGGTACATCCTGTTAAATTACAGTGTTAAATACCAACACGACAAATAAAACATAAAAACTGTATCGATATAGTAATGAGGTGTGTGTTTGGGGTGGCTACAAAAAATCCAACGCATTATATATACAAGAACACAGAAAGTATGACACAACACTGATGAGAAGACGAAGAGAAAACTGGTCAGGGAAAGAAGCCTACAGCAACATTACAAGAGTTGCAGCTCTTTCAGGCAAGTACATGATGTGACAAATATCTCCCATATGCTCCACCTGTCTGGCTTTGAGACACAAACCTTTTCTGACTAAAAAACATCCAAGTTCAGTTCAAATGTGCAAAAACATATAAAGCATGTGGAAATATTCATTATGGTCTGAGAAGATTTAAACAATTTTAAACTTTTTGGTTTAAACATTTTAAAATGTTTACATTTTTTTACAAAAATTGTAAAAGGAATGTTTAACAACACTATGGTGAAGCTTGGTGGTTTGATTTTCTTCAGTTTGTACTGGGGATTAAGTAAATGTGGAAGGAATCATGAATACCATGCAAGTACCAGTTGATTTAGTCACAGAACCTTCTGACATCTGCTAGAAAACTGAAAATGAACAGAACTTTCAGCATGACAATGAGTAGGAAAATATAAGCTGATACCATTTTGTCCAAACAAACTGAGTACTGTAATAAAATAAAGGTACCTCAGCTACTGTATTAGTTCAGTTCATAAATAATTGTGCTTTTAGTTTGCCCTTTGCCTGAGTTCAAGTTCTTTCGTTGTTCCCATGGTTTGTAATTAGTTCTACACCTGTTCTCAGTTCTGTTAATTATCTCCCTCATGTATTTAAGCTCAAGTTCTCCCAAGTTCTTTGTCTAATGCGACGTAACAAAACGTCTGTTTGTCTGTGTTTGCTCTTCCTTGTTACTCTGAGTATTTTTGGATGCAAGTTAAAGACTTATTAAATTAATCTCCCTCGTTGTGTTTACTGATCAGCAGTACGTGACAAAAGCTAAAAAGATAATACACTAATGACTAATAATTAGCCTACTTTACTTTTAATGTAATAGCTTATTTTACATAAATCTATTATTACATGTTGTGCTAAAATCTATTACATTTAAGTATGATTTTATTGTATTGTAAAAACTATTTTTCTTATTATCAATACTGATTACATTATAAGTTGCTACACTGTAAAAAAAAAAAATAAGTTTAACTTAAAAAAACGTAACCTGTTTGCCTTTTTTGAGTTCATTTAAATAAAAAAAATGAGTTAATACAATGAAGGAAATTGGTTTAATAAAAAGAAACTCAAAATATTGGTTTATCCAAACCATATAAATTAAAAAAATGTTGTGATAAATCTTGAAAATAGCACAATTTGGCATGTTTCACTGCATTATAACAAATAAAACACAAATACACAATATGTTTACAAAATATTTAAATAAGGTGATGTTGATTCTGAAAAAATGTTTATTATATTCAAAATTTTAATTTTAATGAATTCAAAATTTTAATTTTAATGAATTCAAAATTTTAAGGCAACCAGGTAACTTACTTTAAAAATATTTTTTTACAGTGTACATTATGTTCAAAAGGCAAAACGTAATTACATTGAGATCAAGATTTTATTACATTTTGACAAATTATTACATTATTTTATAGCTATTACATTACGTGCAGTTATAACATTATGCTTTGTGATTACATGATGAATTGCTACATTGTAAACAATTTTTTTTAAGTAAGTTACCTGGTTGCCTTAAAATTTTGGAAATTACAATTTTGAGTTAATACAATGAACTTTCTCAGAATCAACATCCCCAATTATTCAAATATTATTAAAAGATTTTGTAAACATATTGTGTAATTGTGTTTTAAACATGCCAAATTGTGCTATTTTCATGATTTATCACAATTTTTTATTTGAGTTTCTATTTATTAAACCAATTTCCTTCATTGTATTAACTAAAAATTAAGGCAACCAGGTTACTTTATTTTTTAAGTTAAACCAACAATATTTTTTTACAGTGTATACAAGTTGCTGATGGTCAAATATCTGGCTACACAACACCACTAGCGTAGCTACGGGTGGGCCTTGACCGCTCCAGGGAAATAGGCTACATTTTTTTAAATAATACTATTTTCTAACGTTTAACAATTCTTCATTAATTATTTTAAATGTGATTTATTTTGTCATGCATTAGAACTCTAATATTAATACAAATATGCTAATTAATCTCTTTTGTTAGGCCTACTTCACGCCAGAAGTAATGTTATGTTCTTCTTCGTCGCAATATCCGGATTCGATTCCAACTAGCAGCGCCTTTTTTTAAATGGCTAAACTGTCATTTATGACACATTTAAGAAAGAAACAAGTCTTGACAAATAAGACAGGATGCCATAACACATTTGTCGTTTGAAAGTGAACTAGCAGAATATGATTTTATCAACATCTTCATTTCAATCCCCAGCCAACTACGACTTGTTTAGAACAGACAACAGCTATACAAGGTAAGCTATGGGTAGGTTTTTAGATTGGCCCGCCGTGGCATTTGGCTATGCAATATTGCATGTAATATTTGTGAGCAAGTGGTTTTCTGAAATGTACATAAGCCACATGTACTGTATTAGCAATGGCAGGTTGTGTGACATTGTGATTTCTCTTTGTGATATAGTTATCAGGACTCGGGTTAGATCTCTCTCCTGGTTTGTTTTTGTTTTACATTTTTTCACGTCTCGCACTTGATCGCACGGACGGAGCTTAGTGCTTCCAGTATTTAGTTTCTGCGATACTAGTAGCACTAGTGTAATTTTACAAGATAAAGCAACCTTGCAAACGGTCCTTCCGTGCATCGCGCTCAAACATGAGCATCTTGAGAAGGCACCAAGATGTAGAAGTAGATTAAAAGACAATAGACAATAAAAGGTCCAACAAATGAGGAGTACTTTTAGCTGTGTTGCTATGTTTCAATCGGATTTTCCTATTTTTTCTTCCAAATTAAGGGGTAATGTAAATTATTCCGGCCCACCCACACTATTAGAGGCCCACTCATCATTCACTTTCTGCCCACGCCACTGCTCAACACTACTCAATGTCCAAGGCCAGAGCTGAATGAAAATGAACTGTATTCAACTTAATAATGCATCAAGATCAAGTTCAGCTCTCCAGCTAGCACTTTCTTTTTGTACAGTATTGTTCAAAATAATAGCAGTACAATGTGACTAACCAGAATAATCAAGGTTTTTAGTATATTTTTTATTGCTACGTGGCAAACAAGTTACCAGTAGGTTCAGTAGATTCTCAGAAAACAAATGAGACCCAGCATTCATGATATGCACGCTCTTAAGGCTGTGCAATTGGGCAATTATTTGAATTAGTTGAAAGGGGTGTGTTCAAAAAATAGCAGTGTGGCATTCAATCACTGAGGTCATCAATTTTGTGAAGAAACAGGTGTGAATCAGGTGGCCCCTATTTAAGGATGAAGCCAACACTTGTTGAACATGCATTTGAAAGCTGAGGAAAATGGGTCGTTCAAGACATTGTTCAGAAGAACAGCGTACTTTGATTAAAAAGTTGATTGGAGAGGGGAAAACCTATAAAGAGGTGCTAAAAATGATAGGCTGTTCAGCTAAAATGATCTCCAATGCCTTAAAATGGAGAGCAAAACCAGAGAGACGTGGAAGAAAACGGAAGACAACCATCAAAATGGATAGAAGAATAACCAGAATGGCAAAGGCTCAGCCAATGATCACCTCCAGGATGATCAAAGACAGTCTGGAGTTACCTGTAAGTACTGTAACAGTTAGAAGACGTCTGTGTGAAGCTAATCTATTTTCAAGAATCCCCATAAAGTCCCTCTGTTAAAAAAAGGCATGTGCAGAAGAGGTTACAATTTGCCAAAGAACACATCAACTGGCCTAAAGAGAAATGGAGGAACATTTTGTGGACTGATGAGAGTAAAATTGTTCTTTTGGGTCCAAGGGCCACAGGCAGTTTGTGAGACGACCCCAAACTCTGAATTCAAGCCACAGTACACAGTGAAGACAGTGAAGCATGGAGGTGCAAGCATCATGATATGGGCATGTTTCTCCTAGTATGGTGTTGGGCCTATTTATCGCATACCAGGGATCATGGATCAGTTTGCATATGTTAAAATACTTGAAGAGGTCATGTTGCCCTATGCTGAAGAGGACATGCCCTTGAAATGGTTGTTTCAACAAGACAATGACCCAAAACACACTAGTAAACGGGCAAAGTCTTGGTTCCAAACCAACAAAATTAATGTTATGGAGTGGCCAGCCCAATCTCCAGACCTTAATCCAATTGAGAACTTGTGGGGTGATATCAAAAATGCTGTTTCTGAAGCAAAACCAAGAAATGTGAATGAATTGTGGAATGTTGTTAAAGAATCATGGAGTGGAATAACAGCTGAGAGGTGCCACAAGTTGGTTGACTCCATGCCACACAGATGTCAATCAGTTTTAAAAACTGTGGTGATACAACTAAATGTTAGTTTAGTGATTCACAGGATTGCTAAATCCCCAAAAAAATGTTTGTACAAAATAGTTTTGAGTTTGTACAGTCAAAGGTAGACACTGCTATTTTTTTGAACACACCCTTTTCAACTAATACCCCAATTGCACAGCCTTAAGAGCGTGCATATCATGACTGCTGGGTCTTGTTTGTTTTCTGAGAATCTACTGAACCTACTGGTAACTTGTTTGCCACGTAGCAATAAAAAATATACTAAAAACCTTGATTATTCTGGTTAGTCACATTGTCCTGCTATTATTTTGAACAATACTGTATATGGTAATGAATGGATCTGTGCAGATTTATTGAGGATTAGATCTGAAGCAGAACTTGGAAAGTAAAGCTCAGGAGATGCGCACTTTCTTAAGTTTTTGTAATTTAAATTGAAATATAAATAAGTAGTTAATGAATTAAACATGTATGTGTTTGGGTAACACATCAAACAATTTTAGGGGTTTTATGTTTGACAAGATATCATGAAGCCAATGTAGCACACACTGTCCATTTTCAGACAGCCGCATATAAATGTTTCAGTATAAATAACCAGGGAAATGAGAGAAAAAGCTTTATCTCCTGTTCCACCCCTTTGCCTGCCCTGACAGGATTACTGACAAGCTCTCCTGTGACATATGAGTATTACATTCGACTCATCATGTACCTAAAATTGATCTGTTCTATCTGCCATGGCACTGGTGCAATTCTAAAAAATCCTAAATGTAATTGGACGTATTTTTAGGAGATACATTAAATAAATGGTTCCGATTTAAGCTAAATAAATAAATAAATAAATATCACTGAATACACCAGGAAACACATCAAAATTAACTATGGCTTTGTTCGCCTGTAATTATGTAATATTTTACAGCAGAACTGACAAGCAAATCCCACAGCATCTTTTAATTCAGTAATCAACACAAGCGGTGCTTTCATTTCGATGGATGTTCCCTTGTAAAATCCTCTTTCCTCGACCCTGAAAGCAAAGCAGCCCAACTCCCAGATTAAGCAAAATTACAGGCCTGGATAGAATCAGGTCAATAAGGCTCCAATTATGTTTTGTAGGCTTCTATTAGGAGATAATTAAGTTGTCTTTTTACATCGCAAAAAAAAAGAAAAAAAAATTTTTCACAAACTATTTTTCACAGCTACATTAACTGAGAGGTTACATAAAGGATTTTGCCTCATTTAAACCAAATTTAACAATTAGACAATACATTCTTTAGTAAAGTTTGGGTCAGAAAAAAGCATACTTGTGTAAGTATTGCTGTATTTCATAGCATACAAACTGCGAACTGTATTTATGTATGTACACTACTGTTTGGGGTATTTTGGGTTGTAGAATTATTTTTTTTATATTTTTGAAATAAGTGTCTTATGCTCACCAAGGTTGAATTATTTGATAAATGTAATGTATTCCTGTAAGCCAGTCTTCAGTGTCACATGATCCTTCAGAAATCATTCTAATACGATGATTTGCTGTTTAAGAAACATTTCAAATTATCAATGCTGAAATCGATTGTGCTGCTTAATAAGTATGTGGAAACCATTACATATTTTTTTCAGGACACTTTGATGAACAGAAATTTAAAAAGAACAGCTTTTTTTTAGAAATAGAAATCTTATGTAACAATATAAAAGACTTCACTGTAACTTTTGATCAATGTACAGAGTGATGGATGGTCTGGAAGTAACATCCACCACCTTTTTAACATTTCTTCTAATTTTGCATTTAAAAGACATCTAATGGCCTTCCAAACACAGTCCTGACGTCTAGGCTCAAACAAGGCAAATTTGGGCTGTCAGTGAAACTTTAATAGACGTCCAACCATAAATAAATTTCAAAGAAATTAAACCAAACACCTTGTAATCACTGTTGACTTTGCATGACGGAGTCATACATCTCACAAGATTTTTTTGGCAAAAACAACATGTAACCAAATTCAAGGTTATTCTGGTTATATTGGGTCTATAGTTCACCGAATCTGTGAAATGACGTCTGTTGCTTGCTGGGTTTTTTCAGTCACTTATGCCGAGTTCACACTGCACGATTTTAGCCCCAATTTTCACTCACTGACAGATTTTGCGGAATCGCAGACAAATGACAAAATCATAGGCAAAATCTGTGTTCATTCACGCAAGTGACAATCACACAGTGTGAATGATCATAGACGCGATCTGAGGTTAGTTAACTTGGCATCCTGCTGTGTGAAATGTGTTCGGACTGAAAATTAAATGGATGATGACCTACAGCCAATGAGAGAGCAAGAGGCCAGTGGCGAGTTCGGGAAGAGTGATAGACCAGAATATCTGCATTTTAATAGATATATTTACAATTATATCAAACAGAAACAAAGTACAAACATTTGCTTGACCAGCTGCAACAGCAGCACATTGCAAATGTATTTATTTACCTACAACTCTCTTTGCAGAACACAGTCCTTGCTCCCTGTGTCTCCCTAACACTTTCCTCCTCAATAATGTTTTTTTTCTTTTTCTGTTTTAGCAAATAAGTGCACAGACATTTTGGATTGCAAGATTCTTGCAGGCTATCATTTTGATATTTAATAATATAATAATTCCAGTTGCAGTGTGCACACAGCAGCGGTTGAATGCTTCCCCAGATAGTCATGCAGTGTGAAAAGAACAGTGATTCGACTACTTTGAAAATCATGCAGTGTAAACTCGGCATTAATCAGACTGTCAAAAGTTACGGAATTGTTTACAGAGAATTGGCCTAATAATGCAAAATAACAATTGTTATTGCTAAGATAATGAACTGATAAACCGCTTAATAAAGCCACAGGTCCGGACGGTATATGTGGTAGAACACTTAATCGCTCTGCTGAACAGCTTAGTGGAGTTCTCCATGTACTTTTTCAGTCTTCCTTAGATCTACAGTGGTACCTGATCTGTGGAAAAGCTCAACTATATTTCCAATACCTAAAAAAGCTAAGCCAGATTCTTTTAATGACTACCTTCCTATTGCCGTGACCTCTTTGGTCATGTAGGCTTTTGAAATAGAGATCAAAAAGCATATGATGAGTTACTGGTTCAGCTTTAGATCCACTGCAGTTTGCAGAATGCACAGAACAAGGTGTAGATGATACATGTTTCTGTTAAATACTCTCTATCAACACCTGGATAACAGTGGGGTATTTGGGTGGCCTTTGTATGTGGATTTCTAGTCAGCATTTAACACTTTGCAACCTGTTATTTTAGGGGGGAAATTATTAGTCAGTTTGATTTTAATCATGGTTATTCTCATGGATTAAGAACTTTTTAACAGATAGAAAACAAAGGGTTAGGGTTAATGATAAAGGGTTAATGATAAAGTACATTCTTTAGACATGCAAATTTACAGTTTAAAAATAAAAAAGTGTCATTGAACATACACATATTGATGTGCACTAGGGTCGACTCTCCTTTAGTTGACCCACAGCTTCTCGTCACAAACGCTTAGAATGAAATCTTATTGGAAAAAGGTTGAAAACAACATATTTGTACACTCAAGTTCAAATCAGCCAAGTCCAGATGATTCTCATAGTATTCTCCACTCTTGCTCGCTCCTTTCCAATCCTTTCCTGTGTTTTCTCTCTTTTATCCCTCTCTTTTCTTATATCTTCCAATATGTTCTTAGAATTTGGAAGGGCATTTTGTTATTCAGCTCTTTCCTAGAATGCGATGCCAGCACTACCAGGCACAGCTGTGGTTCACTAATCCTCACATGCAGAGGGGCATGATGGGATAGCCAGCACGGAGGCTTCTCCAACACATGCATATGAAAACAGTAGGAGTAGTTTGCAAAGTGTTAGAATCATTCATTGGAGCAAAAATAAAAACCACAAAGAAAGGCCTTAAAGGGAGTTTGATTTAACAGGGTTTAACTGAATTCCCACAATTTCTGTATTCCAAACTCAGTACTGCATCTCTGTGTATAGTTATTTACTTGCTCCCGCCACTCTCTTTTAAACCCCTGGGACTTGGGAAAGTGCCTTTAAGTGTGTTTCCCTCTTTCATGTGGTTTCAGTTTGTTCTCATGGGGAAAGAGTTGTACCAGCAGTCACACAATCCCATTGAATATGATGACAAGTTACCAAGTACTGTCCTCAGAGAGCTTCAGTAAGAGGTTAGTGATGCTATTGGATATGATACTACAAATTTTTATCTATTTTGTGTAGGGGCTAGGGGCACACTAGTACTTCCTGCAGCTCATCTGGTATGGCACTCTCAATGATAAGAACTACTAAAAAGTAACTCTTTAAGATGGTATAGCCTGGAAAAACTGTTTTCGTTCAACATGGAAAATTAGTTTTTTTAAATAAACCAAGCAAAATTGCAAACACACTTGACAGCATCAGCAAATTTGCCCCTATTTGGGAGTGGGCAAAAGCACCGTTTTTGTGTGTGTCCCTTCAAATGCAAATGAGCTACTGCTCTCCGGCCCCTACCCTGGGTAGTTTTAGGGTAGGAGTTTTAGGTACCTTTAGCATCTTCATTGTGACGCAGAAGCCACGTGATCATGCTTCAGATTTTGATTCCTTGGGAGTGAGAATGTGTTGCAACCACATAACATTTGATAATGATGATTTTTTTTACTTTAAAATATTTGCAGAATGTGTGAATCGACAGAACTGAATAATTTTAGACATAAACTGCCACAGTAATCCTGCAACTTAATTTTCAAATATAAATATTATTTTTTGAGAAGCTGAAATGCATTTTAAAACCACTTTGCTTCTGATTGGATATTATTTCTGATCTCATTAAAGAATCCTGAAAAAAGTGCTATCAGTGTTTCCACACACACACACACACACACACACACACACACACACACACACACACACACACACACATATGTTGTGTTTCCATGTTTTATGGGGACATTCCATAGGCGTAATGCATTTTATACTGTACATTTTTGTACTCTACACTGCCCCTGCCCCTAAACCTACCCATCACAGGAGACATGCTGCATTTTTACTTTTTCAAAAAACATCACTTAATGTGATTTATGACCTGTTTTCCTCATGGGGACCAAAAAATGTCCCCAGATGGACAAGGATTTTGGATATTGCCATCTTTGTGGGGACATTTTGTCCCCATACCGTAGGGATTACCAGTCCACACACACACACACACACACACACACATACACACACAAATAAATAAATAAATAAATAAGCAACATAATTTTTTTCAACATTGATAATATTAAGAAATGTTTCTTGAGCACCAAATCAGCAAATTCAAATAATTTTCAAAGAATCATGTGACTGAAGACTTGCTAAAAAAAACAGCTTTGCTATCTAAGGAATAAATCACATTTTTAAATACAAAAAAAAAACTACTTTAAAGTGTAATAATAATATTTTTGCAATATTACTGTTTAACAGTATTTCTGATTAAATAAATTCAGCCTTGGTAAACATGACACTTTGATAAAATAAAACATTTAAAAAATCCTGACTACAAACTTTTCAAGCATTCCAAAAAAAAAAGTTAGGAAAATCAACTTAAAGGGATCTATATTTGCTTAACTAACACTAAGCATGAGTGTATGTTGTACTTGATAAGTCAAGCACAAAGACTAAGCCTAAAGGGTCAATAAGAGTCTAATATGCATACAAATATAGTCAATACTGTTACAATGCAGTGTATACAAATACTAAAGATAAATTTGCTGTATTTTTTCTTAAAACCAGTCAGATTTGATATGCCACCAGCTCACTTTAACATTTATCATATCTGACACAGCAGCAGTGAAAACCAGCATCAGGAGGTCTACAAACAGTAGGACCCCAAGGGTCTACTCGTGTGTGTGTGTGTGTGTGTGTGTGTGTGTGTGTGTGTGTGTGTGTGTGTGTGTGTGTGTGTGTGTGTGTGTGTGTGTGTGTGTGTGTGTGTGTGTGTGTGTGTGTGTGTGTGTGTGTGTGTGTGTGTGTGTGTGTGTGTGTGTGTGTGTGCGTGTGTGTATGTGTACACTCTTTCCTCCTTATTCTATATCAATTTTCCACCACTTTCCTTTTTTCTTTATATAAAATCCCCCAAAGGAAGTAGAAGAGAATCTATTCTCTGAAGGTTTCTGAAGTTATGCTTGATTGAAGAGATATAAATGTGCTAACACACACAGACACACATATACACACAGTACACCAAAGGCAATTCCAGATCTCAGCAAGCCCGTCAATACGAAAGGAACTCAACTCTGCCAAGGTCCTCCTCGCTTCTCAGGTCTCAGCAAGGGCCATGTATGAGGGGATAAGGTGTCAGTCTGAGAACTAGTTAATGTGGAGAGAGGGAAATTAGAGGTGCTGATGCGAGCGAGAAGTGTCTCTGCTCTCCAGGGTCTCCTGCCTGCCGACCAGCAGTCGATTCTAAGCCGCATTAGAAATGCTATCTTCCAGCCTTTCTTCTGAAACACTTACAAAGTCAAGGTTCACATTAACAACATTTAATTACAGACAAACTCATTCATACATGAGACAACAGACACACAACTTTTTACGCACAGTTCAATTTCATAAGACATAATTACACTCATCCATAAGCAAAATCTTAAAAGCAATTGCACATTAAAACCTGCTGTTCTTCACAAAAGACACTATGCAATCCTTTATAGTGGTACAACTAATCTAATCACTCTCAAAAAAACTATATTCTTGGAAAAGACTGCAGGATTTATGCATACAAACCATGTTCAGCTCTGCTTCAGTGCAATTTATCATATGTTGCAAGAATGTGAGCATGAGGTAGATGTATGGCATACACTGTAAAAAGGAATAGCAATTTATCACATATTGGGCAGTTTGAGGGGCATTCACTAACAGCGTTTATTAGCGAAAATCTAGCAACTGGATGTCATACATTTTCAATGAGAGCTGCTGGTTTTGTTGGTGATGCAACTCATCTGTATGCAAATAAGAAGCCATACAATGCGTCAACCACCAATCGTTGTGGAGACGGTGAACCAAATCAAACAGGATTCTTGCAGTTTGAATAAATTATGCAGTTACTGTATTTTTTTTAAAGTTTATGCCTGTACTGTATTATGCTATTTTTGACATCAAGCTATTTTTTATTCTATATATATAATAACACTGATTATCTTTTTTATCACAGAACCTGTTAATGGGTTGGATATATTAGGCAAATGGTAATTTTGTCCTCAAGGTTGATGTGTTAGAAGCAGGAAAAATGGACAAGCGTAAGGATTTGAGCGAGTTTGACGAGGGCCAAATTGTGATGGCTATAGACGACTGGTTCAGAGCGTCTCCAAAACTGCAGCTCTTGTGGGGTGTTCCCGGTCTGCAGTGGTCAGTATCTATTAAAAGTGGTCCAAGGAAGAAAAAGTGGTAAACCAGCAGCAGGATCATGGGTGGCCAAGGCTCATTGATGCACGTGGAGAGTTAAGGCTGGCCCGTGTGGCCCGATCAAACAGACGAGCTACAGAAGCTACATTGCTTAAGAAGTTAATGCTGGTTCTGATAGAAAGGTGACAGAATACACAGTGCATCGCAGTTTGTTGTGTATAAGGCTGTATGGATGCAGACCAGTCATGGTGCCCACGCTGACCCCCGTCCACTGCCGAATGCACCAATAGTGGGCGCGTGAGCATCAGAACTGGACCACGGAGCAATGGAAGAAGATTGCCTGATTTAATTAATCACCTTTTTTTTTTACATCATGTGGATGGCTGGGTGAGTGTGTGTCGCTTACCTGGGGAACACATAGCACTATGGGAAGCTGGCGGAGGCAGTGAGATGCTTTTGTTCTGCTGGGAAACCTTGTGTTTGTATGTGTGTGTGTGTGTGTGTGTGTGTGTGTGTGTGTGTGTGTGTGTGTGTGTGTGTGTGTGTGTGTGTGTGTGTGTGTGTGTGTGTGTTTGTGTTTTGTGTTTGTGTTTGTGTTTGTGTGTGTGTGTGTGTGTGTGTGTGTGTGTGTGTGTGTGTGTGTGTGTGTGTGTGTGTGTGTGTGTGTGTTTTGCTTCTCTACTGCAGTGTTCCTTTTATATGTAAAGTTATATAAAGCCACAATGCATAATGTTATTTCTTTAACTACTTTTTACTGCGGCATTATGAAGAACTAAATCATCAAACAGCATTTTTATGAGCTTACACTCTATGTAAATAATATCTGACTGCACAATACAAATCATTGCATCAGAGGAACACTATAACAAAGGAAAATGGGCAGGTGGATGTTTAGCAAGTTGCTCAGTACTGCAAGTAAACAGCATGCATAATTAATGTGTGCACATAAAACATTACACATTGTTACCACGGACTTTTACATTTGATTTTATGCAAGGTTTGTCCATATACTTTAAAAAGGAGGAGTCTTTTTGAGTAGGCCCTGAAGTATGGATTGTTCTGTATGTAAGTCGCAAAGGATTTTAGTTGCTAAATCTTTTTTTTTTTTTAATACTGTAGATCAGGGCAATTCAACTTTGGGGCTGAAAGGCAACTGTCTTGCAGAGTTTAGCTCCAGCTCTTGTCAAACACACCTGAATGAGCTAAACAGGATCACTTTTTTTCATTGCAAGAGATATTGTACAGTCAGGCAAAAATAGTCATATAACTACACAATGACAAAGTGGAGCAAAATATATTTGACCACTGAATGTCATGATTGATCAATCAGAATGAAAAAGTAATAATACATATGAAGAATTTTGGGAACTCTACAGCTGAATTGAGAGAAGCTTGGACTGGGATCAGGGTGCATTCAGGTTCTTGACTGATTCAGCCTATTAATGATATGGAGAGCTTGTTCCTTTTGAATATTTAATCTCAGACCGATGGAGTGAAGTGAAGTTTAGTTAAAAAAAAAAAAAGTTGCGTCGCTTCACTCGCGTTGCAAGCGGCAGAAGTTGAAGATTTCTCAACTTTTCAAGCGCCGACGCAGCTGTCATCCAATCAGATCACCCCATGCAAATACCCTAGAGCAGGCGCTAGCCAATTGCGCTCATGCAACCCTAGATCAGACGTGATTGGCTGTTGTCAATACAACAGCCGCATCAGCGCCAAGCTTCAGCCACGCCTCCGTCAAGCGCGAAGAACGCCGAAGCCCTGTGTGAATGCATCGTTAGGGTTACCACCCGTCCCGTGAAATATGGAATTGTCCCGTATTTACAGTCAGAATGATGCGATTTGTCCCGTATTTTACATAGGTCCACACATAGTTCAATAAACACATAAGCATTTTGCAGTGTGGAGAATACTAATAGCAAATATAAATACATTTCACAATAGGTAGTACAGAAGCTCATTTGCACGTGATTGTGTTTTAGCGCTTTGTTGCCATAGCGATGGAGTCTCGAGAACATGCAATGTAAACTTGCGTGTTTTTTTAAAAGCATGTCGAGCTCCCGTCCATTATTTGAATGCAAGGGAATCTCCAGATATAGGGCTGAATAGAAAAAGGTATCAATGGGTCTGTCCTAGCCTGGATGCCAGCCGAATTTAGCCCCGCCCACAAATTTTTTTGCTCGGGCAATTCGGCCTGGACTCAATCCATAGAGGAGTTATTATGCCCGAACAGAAACTGTTCGGACCAATGAAATCAGGGCGGGCTTTAGACGATGATGGACAGATGATCAATAGTAACATAATCATCGACATCATCAAAGGCACTTTGGGTTGAATTTGCTCTTATTCTAAACGGAGAACTTGTTCGTATATGAATTCACCTTCACTATTTCTCTCAGAAATGATGATCGTGTTGGTAAGTACTTTGTGTATCCTTAAATTCTTTTAAAACTGGCAAAGATCGTTTACACTCATCTTTTTCTTGTAACGTTACTTAATCCAGCGCACATGCAGACAGGGTTGCCACGTTTTTTTGCAATGTCGCACACAATTGCTACTCAAAACTATAGCCCAAAACAATAACTTTCCGGGTGGTCCTCCGGAAAAAAATAGCGTTTGGTTGGCAAAATGTGTTATTTTGGCAAGGTTGCCTGCTAAAATTTGCATTCCTGGGTTTATATAATCACATAATTGGGGTCGCTTCAACCAGCGGACATGGAGAAAAACACGGACTTGACAACACAGTGCAGTTGAGTTCTGTTGACATTTGACAACTAACGTTACGCGTCGCTCCGTTGCTCTGATTGGTTGTGGGTCTATCCAATTGAGGTCTTTCCTGGCTCGGTTGAAACACGCCCTATAATCAAAGCTCAATGGAGCGGTACCAGACTCATATTCTGACTAGAATTGAGTTTGGCCACGCCAGGCTAGGTCTGTCCAGTAACTCATGATGAACCTCAGAAGAACTGCACACTTTGCAGAGAAGCATTTCAGTTACTCAGACTGTGACTTAAAGAAGCAGTGACAGACACATCCTTGCTTCTAAAGGTATTAGGACTATTGTTTTTAATGGATAATATATTCATATAATATTCCATACATTATCAGAGTTTGGCAGACAGAATTATTATATTTTTTAGACATTAGACGGGTTAATTAATAGATTATAGCCTAATTAATGTTGTTATTAATTTATAATTTAGCTAGGCTATATTAATCATACACAATAAATAATCCTGTCATATAAAGTGTATCACTTTAAAAAAAAAATTTAGTTAAAAATGGGACAAATAATTAGGTAATATAGTCATATTTTAAGTAAATTAATAAAAAAAGAAAAAAAATAATAATTTCAGAATTGTCAAAAAAGTGGTTGAGAATGACTGCTTAAGGGGATAGTTCACCCAAAATAGTTCTGGGTGTCGTGAATTGGTGTCCCTAACTTTGCCACACTGAAGGTGGCAATCCTACAGCCGATCCCTATCTCCATCCATACTTCATTTATTCTTGGAAACCGCATAGTCTGCAAGTTTTTTGGTGTTTGTCATCATGGTGTTGTATTTGGAGTTGTTAGATGAGTGTACATGAACATATAAGACTATCAGATACTCTTAAGCTTGTTGGATTCATGTTGTAATCTGGGTATTCATTGTTAAGAAACTTTCAAATATGTAGTTTAAAGCTTGAGTGAACATCCGTATATTAAGGGAAATGTAAGATACTGAGTGCATATAACTACATGCATATGCTAATGTTTTCATGTATGCTATGCTATCTGTCAGGAGTGGTGTGAAAAGAGGGGTGAGGACTCAGTTGCAGGGAAAACAGTATTTAATGAATAAAAATAAACACAAAACAAAACCCACAAGGGGGAAATCAAACATAAGACACAAAACCAGGATCGGGAACAGGACACGCAAAACCAGGCGCACATACCAAACCACGAAAGACAACGATCAAGCACCGGACTGTAGACATGCAAGGACCATAAAGGGTGACAAATCAGGCAGGTAATGAGGGAACAACAGGTGGGGCAAATTAAACCAATAATGAGATAACAAGGGGGAGGGATCGGACAGAGACACAAGCACAAGGCCCAAAATAACAAAACACCCATGTGCTACACAAGACAGGACATACATGTGACACTATCTATATTTGAAAATGGATGTATCAGAAAATCTTTATGCTCGTAAGTATTTTGTAATTTAATGTATTTGTATTTTTGTTTGTTACGTGTACACAGTGAAGGCTGTGCGTGTTAACATTGACCGCATTAATAAATAACATTTTTGAGTTAACATTTTGATAACTTTAAGACCTGGTAACTGTGAACGAACTTTCTATTAACGTTACTGGAAGAATGCTAGTTCATAAATTTGAGAGAACGTTTCCAGAACATTAGCCATATTTCTGAGAACATTTTCTGTTAGCTTGGCTGTTACCGTTGTGTCAGGATGGAACATCACTCTTTAAAGGTGAGAAAAGCTTACAAAATCATCTTTTAATAGCCAAGGATTATTTTCATGCTGGCCCTGTGAGAGCTAATGTTTGATGCAATTAGTGGTGGCCATGGTTCAATAGATGAAGATTAGACTTCATGCAGCACCAAGAGATGTTCATTTAATTCCACAGAGCTGTGTGTTTACACTAATTATCTTCCTTATTGCCCATTGTGAGATCAATTGGTGAAAGGGAGGAGTTTTCACAGACATCTTAGAGAGTGGAGCAAGTCTTGCCACTTTTTACATGTCTACAAAAAAGAAAAGAAAGAAAAAACCTAAAATTCCGTTTATTAAAGGTGAAAAGTACCTGAATGTTCTACTGCTTCCGTTGAGATTCTGGCATGGACATTTTTTTGCAGTACAGCTGTTGTGAATGACACTGGTTGGTTCGGATACAACATGGTGGATGTAGTATGTCTGAATTTCATTCATATTACCCATATTCTTACTATACACATAATTTTGTACAGGACAGAAAGCAATGTTGGCCATAGCTAATGTCTGTATGAGTGAGTCATTGAAGCATTCACTAAAAAAATTCACTCAACAAGGGAGATTTAATCAGATTCCACTATTGTGTGGTGCTTTGAAACACACAGCGGTTCTGCTGTGACTTTGTGGCAAAAGCCCTATTCGCATGGGATACCTGGTGACCTCTATTCATTTGTTATAATTGAGGAGGTTGTCTGTGATCTTAATCTCGTGCAAATCGCCCATGTCTGTAATTTGTAAAGCAAAAAATTCTCTCACAAATGCACCTTTTTATTCCACTTTCGCTAAGAATGGAGGCTGTGTTCGAGTGTTTTGTTAGTATTGGGTCATATAACATACAATTTGCCAAAAGATAAAGCTGAAAACCATCAGAAGAACGAAAACAAAAAGAATGATTAGATGGAGATGGATGACATGTATAGCAGCATGCAGTAAGGAACTTTCTATCCATCAATGTGGCAATGAAATATGAGATGTTGCTCCTTTTTGCCATTTCCCTACAGATATGTCAGCCTGAGGTAGCTTCTTCAGTACAGAACTTCATGGGAGAAATCCTTAATATTTTCTTTTGAAAGGAATGTTTGTCAATGCCAGCACTCCCTTGGTTTCCTATAAATTTGGCATTTGTTTGCCCTCAAGTTTCAGAACAAGTCCCAAGTAATTCCCGCATGTGGATGCAGAACCCACTATTGCTGGAACACTTTACCCCTCAACCTGGGAAAAATGTCACATTTAATAATTCATGGCCAATTTTATCCTAATCATTTACGTGCTTGTGACATTTTTTTTTTTTGCTTGCCTTTAAATTGTTGACCCCTCTGAAGGTCATTGAAAATTTTGCAGTAAGACGGATCTTACCCCCAATCTTGTGCCATAAAGACCTGTGATTTCCTCATTTTAACGTACAAAAGTTCAAAACCCAGCAGATTTACATGCTTCTGAAATATCTTGCATTTCCTCCTGCCAAAGATCAAACGAAAACCCCACACTCATCTTTGCCCTTGGACGTGACCCTTTACACTTTTGCAATTCATATGCTGCATTAGCACACAAGACACTTAACCCCCTGACACGAAGGAGATACGCTGCTATCCCACTCCTCATGTCTGTTTAAGAGTCTACAACGTTTCTCACCCAGAGACTTGAAGCCTCTCATCCAGGTATTAGCAACTTGGTCTGGATTTTTCATTTGGAAGCCTGACTAGAATAATAACGTTTTTAAAAACCTCTGCATGTGCTCTGCAAGTTAACAAGCTGATGAATTTTCATGAGCTCTTCCTGCTGTCTGTATGTGGCGCTCATGGTGAATAAAACAACACCTCTGTAATGAAAAGATAATTATAGCCCACAAAGCCATTTAGTTTTCCAATAATCAGTTTAGGTTGGGCTGTGTGTGAGGGGGAACAGGGGAAAACAGAAGAGAAGGATAGGGAAAGGGGAACAGGGGAGTCAAGGAGAGGGGTTTGCCATTGCAAGATTTTAATTTCACACCTCACTTTACATAATTCAGACTAAAACAGTCCCCAATGATAGCAGTGCCCTGTGGCTTCTGATACAAGCCTCCTAGTGTTAATTACTCTAAACAACAAGTGCAAAGGGCATATCTCCTGATCTTTTTGAACATGTTTTCTTTGCAGAAACATTTCTGAGCCATTGCTCTTTGAATGGTGCACTTTTGTAGTAAAGCCATTCCGCATGTTGACTAAAAGGTCTTTATTCTTACAAATAGATTTTTACCCTATTAGAAGAATATTTTGTGGCTTACCCCCCTGCAGTGAGTCAAACGAGTCATGATCAATGAAACATGCCTTTCACATAGACTTTGTCTTTTGAGTTTGGCTGCTACGTCGATAAAGTAAATATTAGTGGAGCCATTTCAATGACTCTGCCATTCCAGGCAAAAGTGTGACCTTTGCAGTGCATTTACTTGAAACATTTGCACCTGCTGTTGCCTTAAGCAAAACAATCATTGGATTTATACAAAGAATAATAATAATTAAAACTATGCTCCACACTGATGTCGACTCATCTTATGCTGTATGTATAGTGAATAGATTGGCAAGTGCTGACAAATTGCTTTTGATAAATGAACAAATTAAAACTGATGGTTTTAATATAAATGTTGAATAATGCATTCCTAAGCAAATTAGTCAATTGTAGTATAGCTACATAGGTGATTAACAATATGTAAACAACAGCCTGGAGATTTTTCTTCTTTTTGTATTGTATTATGTTTTTATTGTTGAACTAGCAAACTATATAATAACAATGATTTGTTTTCTGTGGCCTGTTGCACAAAGCTGGTTTCAGTTGCTACCCAGGTAAGTTCAAGATTAGTTTGAGCAAACTCTGGTTTTTCGGGCTCAAGAAGGTGGATTGGTTTTTAGCAGTGTTAATCACCATGGTAACTTACACTACACAGCTAACCTGCTCTGGAGCAGGTTTTATTCTGGGTTAGAGATCACAAACTCAAACTGGACCAATCAGCTGCAAGTAAAACTCACACCACCTGTATCTCTCAAATTAAAGTAGTTTATAGTGAAAACTTTAGAGACAAAATTGCTCATCTTTTGGTGCAAATTATTTATTATATTTATAATATATGAATTATAATTACTTTTAATTAACATAATATATTCATTTAATTATATTATATTGACAAGTAGCCAAATACTAATATAAATATAATATAAAAAATAATTTTAAACAACATGTATTTATTTGAGCTCTTTGTGAACCTATAATTATTAGGCATATTTCATGCATTGATATAGTCAGATAATCTTTCAGCTGCCTTCTTAAATTGACGCTGCAGCATAAGTGTTTATTCCTGCCTTAAACACATTTAATTTCATGATCATTTTCAGAACGATCTCTCAATCTTCAGAAGAGAAGTGAATCAAACGGACACTGTGATTGGCTGTTTGCCGCATGTGTCACGCTTTCAGGTGCACGCGCTTCAGTGTTAATTGCAAACTCTGGATTAAACCTGAGTTGACAGAGAAAGTTTATACCAAGCTTTGAGAAACAATTGAACTTGATCTAAACCAGGTTGGATTTATCTGGATTTGTCAACTCTAAACCTACTCTGAAACTGAAATTTTGTTCAGCTAGCTTCATGCAACAGGCCTCTGGCCTCTGGTGATGAATGTATCCAAACAGTTGCTCGCCTGGGGCCTGTTGCACAAAGCTGGTTTCAGTTGCTACCCTGGTAAGTTCGAGATTAGTTTGAGCAAACTGTGGTTTTTCGGCCTCAATAAGGCGATTGGTTTTTAGCGGTGTTAATCACCATGGTAACTTACAGGGCTAACTATTCTGAGTTAGAGATCGCAAACCCAAAACTGGACCAATCCGCTGCAAGTAAAGATGTAATAAAGCCACACCCCCTGTATCTCTCGTTCCAAATTAAAGCAGTTTATTGTAAAAAAAAAACATTAGAGACAAAATTGCTCATCTTTTGGTGCTAATTATTTATTATATTTATATTCTAAATTATAATTTTAATTAATATAATATATTTATATAATTATTATATTAATTTACAAGTAGCCAAATATTGATATAAATATAAAACATGCATTCATAATTCTTTTAAACAACATGTATTCATTTGAGCTCTTTGTGAACCTAATTATTAGGCATATTTCTTTGATTCACATCATGCATTGATATCTTTCAGCTCCCTTCTCAAATTTTCGCTGCAGCAGAAGTGTTTATTCCTGCTTTGTAAACACATTTAATTTCAAGATCATTTTCAAAACGATCTCTCAATCTTCAGAAGAGAAGTGAATTGCGACATCTCTCTTGCGAGAAGTGAATCAAAAGGACACTGTGATTGGCTGTTTGCCGCACGTGTCACACTTTCAGGTGCATGCACTTCAGAGTTAATCGTAAACTCTGGATTAAACCTGAGTTGACAGTTGTGAGACCGTTAAACTTTGTTGTTAAGTTTAACTTTGTTGAGACGATGTTAATCAGGTTGTATGTATCTGGATTTGTCAACTCTGAAACTCAGAGTTTGTTCAGCTAGCTTCATGCAACAGGCCTCTGTCTAATAAAACCCTGGTTTTTTCATGGGTTCTACAAAATAAAAGCGGAAATCGAGGCTAACACGTTTATGATGTCATTGAATTAATTAATAAACCGAATTAGCTAAATTTATATTTGAATGAATGAATGAATAAACGACTGGACATTTCAGAAGTCCTCCACATGCCACTGTGCTAGTCAATCCTGCATTAATCAAGTTTCCAGAGGTAAGTGTTACTATTACTCATTTACATCCTCTAGCTCGACTGCTGATATAAGTTGATGGCTAAAGAAAAGCAGAAATGTCTTTTTTTAACCTGCATGGAATAGCTTACGATGTCTATGAAAAACAGTATCTGAAGAGGCTTTCAGCATTGTGTTCAGTATGAGAGCTGCTCATGAGGCATTGAGGCAGGAAAAAAGGGACACCGCTTTCTCCCTCATAATAATAATCTCTCAGAAAGAGAGAGATTGAACTAAAGAGATAAATAGCAAAAAGGATTCTTAGTGACATGAAGAACGAGAAAATCAAATCTTCATAATCTTATTTACTTAGTTCTCTCTCTCTTGTTTCTGTGTTGACTAATTCTCAGGCCAAGCAGAGCAGGAGGGACTTTTGATCAATGAGCACGCTGGCCTCCCTCCATCAATCAAAGGAGGATTACGCTGTGTGTGAGAGTCTCCTAAAGACATTATTATCGAAGTCCCAGCTCCTATTATGAGGGTGTCAGCCCTCTTCATACCACTGTGACAACACATCCTCTCGACTCTTCATATGAACATTCTGGTATTGAAGTTTTAAAAATCTTTAATCCTGTTGCCATTTAAACTCCCATCATGATGCAGTGATACAAGTCGATAATTAGGAGCAGTCAAAAGGTCAGGTCATATATAATTTTATAACCTGCTGTGGCATGACTCAATTATAAAATGCACAGTTTATTCAAGTAATAACAATAGCAAATGACTTTACAAATGGAAATGAATTATTATGATGGATCAGCAGTAAGCACCGATAGAGGTGGAGATCAAATCGACTAAGAGAGTAACACAGTGTGCATACACTCACCTAAAGGATTATTAGGAACACCATATTAATACTGTTTGACCCTCTTTCGCCTTCAGAACAGCCTTAATTCTACGTGGCATTGATTCAACAAGGTGCTGAAAGCATTCTTTAGAAATGTTGGCCCATATTGATAGGATAGCATCTTGCAGTTGATGGAGATTTGTGGGATGCACATCCAGGGCACTAAGTTCTATTCCACCACATCCCAAAGATGCTCTATTGGGTTGAGATCTGGTGACTGTGGGGGTCATTTTAGTACAGTGAACTCATTGTCATGTTCAAGAAACCAATTTGAAATGATTCGAGCTTTGTGACATGGTGCATTAATTATCCTGCTGGAAGTAGCCATCAGAGGATGGGTACATGGTGGTCATAAAGGCATGGACATGGTCAGAAACAATGCTCAGGTAGGCAGTGGCATTTAAACGATGCCCAATTGGCACTAAGGGACCTAAAGTGTGCCAAAAAAACACCCCCCACACCATTACACCACCACCAGCAGCCTGCACAGTGGTAACAAGGCATGATGGATCCATGTTCTCATTCTGTTTACGCCAAATTCTGACCATCTGAATGTCTCAACAGAAATCGAGACTCATCAGACCAGGCAACATTTTTCCAGTCTTTAACTGTCCAATTTTGGTGAGCTTGTGCAAATTGTAGCCTCTTTTTCCTATTTGTAGTGGAGATGAGTGGTGCCCGGTGGGGTCTTCTGCTGTTGTAGCCCATCCGCCTCAAGGTTGTGCGTGTTGTGGCTTCACAAATGCTTTGCTGCATACCTCAGTTGTAACGAGTAGTTATTTCAGTCAAAGTTGCTCTTCTATCAGCTTGAATCAGTCGGCCCATTCTCCTCTGACCTCTAGCATCAACAAGACATTTTCGCCCACAGTACTGCGGCATACTGGATGTTTTTCCCTTTTCACACCATTCTTTGTAAACCCTAGAAATGGTTATACATGAAAATCCCAGTAACTGAGCAGATTGTGAAATACTCAGACTGGTCCGTCTGGCACCAACAACCATGCCACGCTCAGAATGGCTTAAATCACCTTTCTTTCCCATTCTGACATTCAGTTTGGAGTTCAGCTGTCTTGACTAGAACCACACCCCTAAATGCATTGAAGCAACTGCCATGTGATTGGTTGATTAGATGATTGCATTAATGAGAAATTGAACAGGTGTTCCTAATAATCCTTTAGGTGAGTGTATATATTTTTATATATATATATATATATATATATACATATATACATACATACATACATACATACACTGTGTTATATAAATACAGTCGTGGTCAAAATTGTTGGCACCCCTGATAAATATGATCAAATATGGCTAGAAATAAATTCATTTGTAATAAACAGAAATCTGCATTGTTTAATCTTTTGATCTTTTATTAAAAAAATTCACAAAAATCTAACCATTCATTGAAGTTAAAGAATTGAAAATGGGGGAAAAGCACATTATGTAATAAATGCTTTTCTCCAAAACACGTTGGCCATAATTGTTGGCACCCCTTAAACAATGTTATGAGTAAAATATCTCTGAAGTAAATTCCCATTAATATTTACATTTTTTAGCACACCAGGGTGACGAGGAACATGAAATTGTCCAGCTATGACGTCTTGTTTCACAGAAGTATAAATTTAAGGAAGCACAAAGGCCAAATTCCCTTAATCATTCATCACAATGAGTAAAACCACAGAATATAGTTCTGATGTGCAGCAAAAGATTGTTGAGCTTCACAAAATAGAAAGTGGCTGTAGGAAAACAGCTAAAGCATTGAAAACCCCCATTCCCACCATCAGGGAAATAATTAAGAAGATCCAATCAACTAAAGATGTTATAAATCTGACTGGAAGAGGACATGTGTCTATATTGTCTTAATGCACAGTGAGGAGGAGAGTTTGAGTGGACAAAGACTCTCCAAGGATCGCAGATGGAGAATCGCAGAGATTAGTTGAGTCTTGGGGTCAGAAAGCCTAAAAAAAAAATCAAACAAACCCCTATATCACCATATGTTGTTTGGGAGGGATTCAGGAAAAATCCTCCTCGCTCATCCAGAAACAAACTCCAGCATATTCAGTGGTCAGACACAACTGGAACTTCAGACAGGACCTGGTTCTGTGGTCAGATGAACTGTAAAAAGAGCTTTTTGGCAGCAAATCTACTAGAAAGGTTTTGTGCAAACAGGGATAAAAAGTACCCCATGCCCACGGCTAAAAATACAGCTGGAACTTTAACGTTGAGGGCCTATTTTTTTTTGCTGGAGGTCCTGGACATCTTGTTCAGACACATGGTATCATGGATTCTAGCAAATACCAACAGATAAAAAATCAAAACCTGACAGCTTCTGCTCGAAATCTTATAATGGGCCGTGGTTGGCCCTTCTATCAGGGCAAAGATCCAAAACAAACATCAAAATCAACACACAAATGTGTCACTGAACACAAAATGAAGCTTCTGTCATGGCCATCCCAGTCCCCTGACCTGAACCCTATAGAGAAGAGAAGAAGCACCAACATGGATCTGGGAATCTGAAGGATCTGGAGAGATTCAGAAGGGAGGAATGGTCTCTGATCTCTCGTCAGGTTTCTCCAAACGTATCAGGCATTGAAGAACAAGACTCAGAGCTGTTATCTTGGCAAAAGGAGGTTGGGTAACACTTTACAATAAGGGTGCACTAATATGCATTAATTCATGCTTAACTAATGCACAGATAATCATGAGTTAATGTGTTACTAATGGTGAACTAACCCATTTATTAATGATTACTGCATCAGCAACTAATTCAACATGATTAATAGATTATGTAATCATTACATTGTTATTAGTTAAATGTGTCATAATGTATTAATTCCTTAATAACATATTTTATGAACTAATAATGTAAATTAATGTTTTAATTACCACAACGGGTCAAAGCCATGCTTTTCAACTTCCAGTTGTCTGCTTTAATTAATCATTAGCTAATGATTTATAAAGGTATCATTATGTTATGACTTTACTTGTTGGGGCACATGACAAGTGACAAATGACAAATTAATTCAAAACTCATAACCACAATTACATATTACTTAATCAATTAGTTAATAGTCATGTGCCCCAAAAAGTAAAGTCATAACATAATGACACATTTGTAAATCATTAGCTAATGATTAATTAAAGCAGTGTTGGAAGTTGAAATGCATGGCTTTGACCCGTTGTGGTAATTAACACATTAATTTACATTATTAGTTCATAAAATATGTTATTAAGGAATTAATGCATTATGACACATTTAACTAATAACAATGTAATGATTACTTAATCTATTAATCATGTCGAATCTTTATTAGTTGCTGATAATCATTAATAAATGGGTTAGTTAACCATTAGTAACACATTAACTCATGATTATCTGTGCATTAGTTAAGCATGAATGAATGCATATTAGTGCACCCTTATTGTAAAGTGTTACCGGAGGTTGTAAAAAGTATTTAATAAAAGGGTGCCAACAATTTTGGCCAACGTTTTTTGGAGAAAAGCATTTATTTCATAATGTGATTTACCCCCCATTTTCAATTTTTATTTCAATGAAAGGTTAAATTTTTGTGCATTTTTTGAATATAAGATCAAAGGATAAACAATACAGATTTATTTTTTTACAGCCATATTTGATCATATTTACCAGGGATGCCTACAATTTTGACCACGACTGTGTGTATATATATAGACTTTAACGAAAGAACATGTATATAAATAATTCACTGCAAGTGCCAGTCAGTAGGCTGTGTTTTAAGATTAAGGTTAGTCCTATACCCTAAAATTTGTTTTAAAATGTCTAATAATGCCAAGCTTGCAGGGAAAATTTAAAGAAGTTGTTCAGGCAAAAAATTCTGGCGTGCCATCAACCTTTATACCCTATATTTCTTTAGTGAAATTTTTTTTAAGCTGTCCAAGCTGCTTTTGTCCAAGTACAGCCACAGTCATCATTCACTTTCATTGTATGGAAAAAGAAGCTTGGACATTCTGTTAAATATCTCCTTTTGTGTTATATGGAAGGAAGAATGGCACATCAAAGAGTAAGTCAAAGATGACAGAATGTTATTTTATTTTTTTATTTTTTGTGTTAATCTGTCCCTTTAACGGTTTAATTGTTGCCCCTTAATTGTTGTTGTCTGACTGTAATGCTTTCTGCTAAGACTGCTAGAAAATAACTGTTCCCCTGAGAGAGAACACACTTAACAAAGCAACACACTTTTGTTTGATTTTTTTTTTTTTTCTTCTCTTTTTTCTTTTTTTTACTTCTTACAGGTCAAGCCTCAGAGCACAAGATCGAACAGAATGAATACATGACCAGCTGGACAACATGCGAAGTAAGAACATTCTTAAAAGGAAATAATAACTAAAATCATTCATCAGTGTGTTTAATGCAATAAAATATTTAAAAATAAAAAAACATTAAAATATGCCCAATTCCTAGATTTTGTGTGTGTGTGTGTGTGTGTGTGTGTGTGTGTGTGTGTGTGTGTGTGTGTGTGTGTGTGTGTGTGTGTGTGTGTGTGTGTGTGTGTGTGTGTGTGTGTGTGTGTGTGTGTGTGTGTGTGTGTGTGTGTGTGTGTGTGTGTGTGTCGTTTATGTTCTGGTTCTGGTTCTGTTTTTCTGCTCCCAGTTGTTTATTTCCTGTCTTTCAGCTGACCTAGGCTGTGTCTGAAATTGCCCCCTATAGTTCTATCAAATAGAAATATTTGAGACGACAGCGATTTGTTGTGGTTTCTTAGACCATACTGGATGTTATCGATTAGGCTATACATAGTTTCCATGACAGAGTTCAAGATAAATATTTCCATATTACTACTGGAGCTGCCAGTTTGCTAAATTTCAAATAATTATTATAAGCGGAGATGCACTCAATGTCCAAATTTGTACACTTGTTTTCATTCACTAGGGAGTAGTAAATGAGGGTATAGGGAGTGATTTTAGACCCGATATTAGAATGCTTCGCCCCCCGAAAGCAAATCTCAGGAACTTCCTGTTTAGAAGGAATGATGGACATGTTCAAGTGTCTTAGATCTAGAATTTCCTGTTCAGACTACCCGGTTGAACTTCAGGGGATGGCAACCAAACTGTTGTCTGTACCCTTTCTCTAGAGTACGCAGGAACCATAGAGATATATTCGACGGACATTGCCATGCACCGAAAAAATCTACTAAGGGAATCACCCTCTCAAGACTGACCTCAGCTGTGCTTCGAGTATCGTTCACAATCCCCTCAAATGGAATTACGGCAGCGAGAGGTCAATAACTAATTTTGTTGTGCAGACGCAATCGCTTCCTGGCCAAAACACTTTGGGGTGGATAAAGCAGTGTGCATTCTCTGGAAACCAATGTGGCCTGACATGTACTGGACGGCAGGATCCCGACATCGATTTCCAGAGGTCTCCACGAAGGAGGTGGACAACCCTCAAGCAGCCCCCAAGCAGGACCTCTTTCCGAAGCAGCCTCTCAAGGACTAACCTTGGGTATTTTACATTTACTGAGTTCGGTGGCCTGAAGCAGCTGGCCGGCAGGAGAAAACCGAACAATTTTGTACAGGCCTAATCTAAGGGAGCAACTCGACAGAGCCTGCAATGTCTTTGGGTGGACACTGCAATTACCAAGCGCTGAAAATCCTGAAGTGTATAAGGCGGCGAGAACGAGCATCAAACTTCCTGAGGGCTCCGTGGAGGAGTGAGATCCTCACAATGTGTGCAGGCAGCCCCCTCAGAAACTGCCCAAGCATGCACTGTTCCCATCTTAGATGGTTATTCCAAACTGAAACACGGTTTGGATGATAGGCTGATTTAAAATTTAACTTATCAAAGTCAGATAATATTCCATATTCTATTCAACAGGAGCGGAGCTTAAAAACCTCTGATTGTGCATGATTTTCTTTACACATTGGGGCATTTTTAAGAATGCACACTCAAGGCCCTCTCAAGAGCTGACGAGCATGCTCCGCTCTGCTCCTCATACCCAGGTGAGTAAAAAGGCGAGCTTTCATTTACCACTTTAACTGCCCCTGTGCTGAGCACATCTAATTCCTCGAAATCAGATTGCTCAGCCACCGGGTTCCGGAACTGTCTGAGGATTGAGAAAGTGCCACAGCAATCTCATGCCCCCTTGACAGATCCATTTGTGAACCCCACGATCTGAGCCGCCTGAACCGTTCAGCTCACAGCTCGCCATTGTGACAAAACACTTCACAGTATACCCTTTTCTTGAATAAAAATACAGTGTTTTCTAACTGGGTTTGTTTCAGGATCAGACAACACACAGACCACTTGCTGAAGAGCAAAAAGCTAACTTGTGTGCCGGCGTCCCTTTGTAGCTTCCATGTATGCCATCACATGCTATATTATGACGCAGCGCCAATCAGGACTGGAATAGTTTCATTCATGCTTAAGGTGAGCTATGCCAAAGAAGCGTCCCTAAAGTATCATTACCGACGCAGTGCGAGTTCCTTTCGAAAGGGAACTGGTTTCCCCTAAAGAATCCCTCTCAAGATCAGTATCACAATGATAAAGATTCCTCTCAAAGGGAATGAAAGGAGTGCAAGTTGAAGATTTTTTTTCTCTAATTGTAAACATTTTCATCAGTGATGTGAAGTATAATGAAAGTGGGTGCTTTACAAGAGGTTTATCGTCTTAAGCCGGGTGCACACTGTACAATTTTGGCCACACTTGGGCCGTCAGAGACAAATTTAATAAAATATTCAAAAAGATTCCTCTGATCCTAGGCTAGTCAAAAAGCACCTTTAAAGATTTCTGTCAAAAGTATACTCTGAATGTAACTCGAGATATAGCCGTCACTGAAAACTAGCAACATAAATTGTTGTTTTGCAGAATTTAATAGCATCTACAAAAGAATAAAAAGGATATTGATGATTTGAGGGGGCACAAGGAGCTTTAGGTCACTCATGTTTTCAAACTATGGCCCAAATGAATGCTCCAATTTTTTTTATTTAGAAATGAATTATTAATTCTTTACGCTTCGCTAAAGGAAGAGAATTCATTGAGCCTGCTGATATATGTAACTGTGTGCTGTAGATTTTTATTCAGAACTTAATAAATGTGAACTGATGGAATGGGGTGCAGATGCTGATTATTTTTTTGAAGGACTGCCAAAGGTGGATGAAGAATCCAATAATAAACTACAACAGACTTTGTCATTGAAAGAGCTGTATACTGCCATGATGAGCATGGATAATGGTAAATCTCCAGGAATTGACAAGCTACCTGTTGAGATTTGTAAAACTCTATGACCCGAGGACATGCGGACAGTTCTTAATGACAGCCTGAAAAGAGGACTATTGCCACTAATTTGCAGGAGAAAAGTCATCACACTGTTACCTAAAAAGGTGATCTTTAGTATATGAGCAATTGGCGCTATGTTTCACTCTTATGTTCTATTGCCTAAAGCTTTGGCCATAAGACTAAAATATTTTAAGACCATAAAGTTTTAAGCCAATTGAGACATTCTGATCAGTCAACAGGTCTATTTTGATAATATCGCTTTAATTAGAGATGCTTTGGATGCTGATAAACTCTTGGGAATTATCTATGCTACTTATCTACTTTTAATAAATTGAAGATATTTCTTAAACAACAGCATGGTAATGATTTGATACTTTTATCAGGTAGTTGAAACCGTACACTTGATTCTTCTTTTGATAGAAATGGAGAAGAACCAAATTTTCATTCACCTACTGTTTTAGTTAATATCCTTGAAACTTTTACAGATATTTGGAGAGGAAATAATGAGGGGAGAGTTTCAGCTGCATGTTTAGACATTGTATTTATCAAACAATATGAAAAACATATACAGTTGTCCATACTGCTATTGTCCCCACACATCTTACTGATGACAAGCGTATTACTGTAGACTTACCGTTGATATCTAGAATAAATAATAGTTTTTTTGTTTTTATTTTTGCTATTTTAATGTTAAGTTACCACAAGAAAAAAGTTTCTGTGAATATCTAGCATTTTTGGGAAACTTGGAAAAGTGAAAAAAAAGTGGATATGAGAATGAAATTCTTTGGTGGGAAATTGGTATATATTTGTATTTATATATTTATAAATCACAAAAATTTGTTTTGTTTTTACACTTGGTACATAAAATTGTACAAGAAAGAAAAATGTTTAGTTTGAAAAAAACTTATCCTGTGTAAATGCATATATATAGATTGGCAGCAGTCTCTATGTTTTTTCTACGTTATATTCAGTGCCGCTGCTCCCACCACACGCATAACACGCTGCATGTAGGGCACCGAGTGCTAAGGGGGGCACCACAAGAAAATTCTCTCAGCACACCCAACCCCCCCAGCCCGCTCAACAAAGTCGCGAACGCAGTGGCGGGACCCATTATATTCTGCTGAGAACTGACATGAGAAGAGCCAAAATGAACATTTACAGAATCTTTCCTGTTTAGCCTCTGAAGATAAACAAACTTGGGAGTTGGAACTTACCATTGGGGAAATAAGTGCTGCAGTGGACATGACCAATGCATCCCTGAAATGTCTGCAGAGAGCGTGTCAATTAAACTCTTCCTGTAAATACCACATCGACACGACATCCTTAATAAACCCGTCTCCGGCACGACATCTCCAATCTTTCGAATAATCTTACAAATATCTATTTATCTAATATGACTTCTGAACTGTACTGTTGCCAGAATTATAATCATACACTGTTTGTTCGTTGGCCAGAGGAGAACTGGCACCCCGACTGAGCCTGGTTTCTCCCAAGGTTTTTTTCTCCATTCTGGCCTGAAGGAGTTTTAGTTCCTTGCCACCGTTGCCTTTGGCTTTTGGCTTGCTCAGTTGGGGACACCTAAATTTCAACTATATTCTGCCCGCATTTACACTATATGATCTTTTAAATTAGCTGGATAACATCACCGTTTTCACCAGAGCATCTGTACAAATTCTTAACACTGTTAACACTGTGAAGCTGCTTTGAAACAATTGGACTGAGGTCGTACCCCAGATATAGATGGGCTTTCTGGTGAGTTTTACAAGCACTTCTGGACCTTATTTGGAACTGATCTCTACGAAGTAATACAAGAAGTCTTTTGCAAAGGTTTGATGCCTAAAAGTTGTCAACGAGCAGGTTTAACACTACTTCCTAAGAAAGGTGATCTTACCTTAATAGAGAATTGGAGACCTATTGCAGTTCTATGGTCCGAAGAAGCATCACTGATAATTTGCATTTAGTACCTCACATTCCTTAAAATAATGTTGAAATAGGAATTCAGGAAAAAAGATCAGGAAAAGGCATTTGATCGAGTTGATCCCCAGTTTCTTTTCAGAATTTTTAAATGCTTTTGGTTTTGGAGACAACTTTGTTGCAATGATAAAAATGTGATAATAATGCCACATGTATGATAAAGATGGTGGGTGGACTGAGTGTTGCTGTTAAAGTACAGAGGGGCATTAGACAGGGATGCCCACTCTCAGTCAACTTTGTTTAGCCATTGAACCTCTTCTCTAAAACAAAATATAATGGTATTACAAATGCTCTAAATTGTAATGATTGTGTAAAAGTCTCAGCATATGCTGATAATATCATATGGTTTTAAGACATGAATATGAGGTTCAGGCTTTAACAGATATTTTAGAAAGTTATGGAAAAGTTTCATCTGCCAAAACAAATTGGGATAAAAGTGATGCCCTGTGGTGTGGTTTGTATTATAAAAGACTTTCAGGTAGATTGCAGTGGGGAAGGTCTGGCTTAAAGTACTTGGGGGTATTTTTAGGAAGAGAGGAATATAAGAGACAGAATTGCCTGGTGGAAAAGGTGTGTGCTCGGCTGTCTCACTGACATTAGCTGCTCCCCCAGCTATCATACATGGGAAGAGTTTTGGTATGAAACAACCTTGTAGCCTCATCCTTATGACATAAAATGACTGTCTTAGAACACCCCGAGGAATTGGTGGAAAACGTTCAAAAAAGTCTAGGGTATCTTTTTTTTTTTCAGCATCACTTAAGACTGCTTTAAAGAATGCTTTAAATTACAAAGATTGGAATTACAAAGATTGGACATTTGACAACAACAAATGATTGGATGTCTGCAGAGATGCTGGCTATTAAGACACAGAGACTGTTGAATGATTTTCCTGAATGTTTACTTATGCTATAACCGCTATGAAGCAGGGAAGTCTCAAGAGAAGCCAGGTTATCCCGGTATATTTTTCTGTTGGTATGAAAAATTGGGTACATTTATAGTGGATGAATTATGTATATGATGTTATGATTGACTATATGTCTTTCTCAACTGATGTTCTATGATGAGCAAAGCCTTTCTAAGGATGCTGATTTTTAGAAGGAAGCTGTCTGACTCTGAAATGGTAATTGGGAACATTAGCAACACATTATTAGCTGTTTGATAAAGTAATCAAGCAAAAGGCTAATCATACCAATTACCGTTATGTGTCCAGCGCTGTAGAGGGCCATACACAAAACGCATTACCATACTGCCCTACAAAGGCAAAAGGCATTAACTTTATTTTTGGTCGAAAATAAGTTTTTTTATTTTTTAGGACATTCAAGACCGTGGATAAGTATCTTGAGACAATTCCGTTGTTTTGTCGAGAAAATAATGTGTTGTCTTAACAGTAACTTCCAAAACCCCAGGAGAAACAAGGCAAAGCACCGTAACAACAGTTATCGCACTTTGCCTTTGTTTTAGAATGCTCAAATGGAGTTCGGATACTCTGCTATTGTTTAGAAGTTACTGTGTTGGTCTGGAGTTATGGTATTCTGCTTTTGTTTTACTGTCCATTTAAAGTTCGCTGCGTTTAAGTTACAGTGTAGCCTGTGTCATACATCTGACACTGAAGCACTTCTGACACACGATACCTGAAAAAAAGTGTAGGTAAAATAATTGAGTGATTGTTTTTACTAATAGCGTTTAAGGATGGTTGAGTTGGTTTTGAAATGCAGACATCAAGGTCAAGGTTGTTTAATACAAAATATGCATTAGACTAACTAATTAGATAGATCGCAATCTACTTTGTTTAGCTAGCTAGCAGCCTATAGCATAAATCAATTACAAAGTATTGCTACTGACCTATAAAGCCCTAAATGGTTTAGCTCCAGTGTATTTAACGGATCTTCTATCGCCTACAATCCATCGCGCTCTTTAAGATCACTAAACTCGAGGCTTCTGGTCGTTCCTAGGATATCTAAGTCCACTAAAGGAGGGAGGGCATTTTCACATTTAGCTCCTAAACTCTGGAATAGTCTTCCTGATATTGTTCGAGGTTCAGACTCGCTGTCCCAGTTTAAAACTAGATTAAAGACGCATCTCTTTAGCCAAGCATTCACATTATAATTACCTTTTATACTACAGTTAAATCGGATCAAAAGAATTAATATTCTGAACAGCAGCTATGCTAATTATTTCCCATCTGCTTTTCTGTTATTATCTCGGGACACTAGTCCCGAGGTAAATAGCTGGTCAGCTACAGTTTGTATCCAGCCTCTCATGGAGACTTCAGATGCCCCAACACCTGTGATGCGACGACTGACGCCTGTGATGAGACGACTCAACACCAGCGCTGTTATAGCGGCCTAAAATAATACATGATTGATTAACTTTTTCTAACATTTTCAATGTACATTTATAAAATGCACTTTCTGTAAAGCTGCTTTGAAACAATGTGTATTGTGAAAAGCGCTATACAAATAAATTTGAATTGAATTGAATTGAATAAATAGGCTAGTCAGCTATCCAATGAATCATCCAAAATAATGGTCATTAGATTTTATACAGGGGTTACTATAGTGATTTTGTAAATGGTGATTAGCAACTAAATTGATAATATGGAAGTTATTGCCATTTGCCTTTGTGTGACTTTTTGCAGACAATACAAAGACAGAGTACAGTAACTTCAAAATAGGGGTCAAAAGTCAAGTTTGAGATCAAGATTTTTTATGTAGATAATTGCCAGATTTCCAGTATCCTACATATAATTAATTTGACTGGATGACTAAAAATGTAAAAGTCTTTTTTTTTTCTCAGTTCCACACTCTAGTGAGTTATGGTCTTTTGCCTTTATAGGGCAGCATTCTGATTTATCAATATGAGGCTACATGAGTGAGTGGATATTCATGGATCCACGCATACTAAATGAAGCAAGGGTGTAGTGTTACATTCAAGCTATCATTTTGGTGATCAGTTAAACTTTTTAAGGATCCAAACTAATTATGTGTCAAAAAGCATGTGACAAATAAGGGCTCAAGAATTATTGACTATAGGGGGACTTGAAAAATTAGTGACATCAGTATCATCCTCACCACATTTTTCACATACATATCTATGTATATTTGCCAAATTTCGATACATATTCTTTTGTTCAGATGTGTATTCGGATTTGCATTGCAATATGGACCGGGGGAAAAAAGAAAAGTGGAATTAGGAAACACACATTCTGTCAGGATTGATAATTCCAACTGTTTTGTAAGCAGCCAGTGATGTGAAAGAAGAAGCTGCTCTGTCTCATTGTATTTACCTCAAACTGGATGCAATTTTAGATTCTGTTCTTCTTCCCTTCACTATATACTCCAGCACTGGAGGACAGAGTGAACCAAGGATAAAAGACAGAATGCAAAGAGAATGACAGAGAGAGTGAAAGAGAGAAGAGGGTCTGAGAAAAAGACAAAGAAAAAGAGAAGCAAACTTGTTTCTACCAAGTCGATTGTGAGGCAAGCTGTCACTTGACTGCAGTGTTTTTACATCCTGAGGTGAGAATAAGGTTTCTTTGAAGCTTTTGTGGGGTGTTCTCAATGAAGTAGCCAGAGGAATAAAAACTCAATGGATGTGTTGGATCAGTTTTATAGGACTTATTTGTGTTGTAATGATAATTATAAACATTTGAGGAGAATTCACTAAGACTGAACTGAGCCTGCTTATAGCACTAATTATTAGCACTTTTTGCATTGTTTTAGTACCCTGGTTTAGCATTGTTCACTAAAGTAATATGTAATAATGCAAAAACAATTATAAAGTATGTGTTTTGCATGCTGATAGTATTTACAAAATCTCTGTTTGTGCTAAAATAATGACAATAGTTCATTTAAAAATAGTGCAATGTTGTTGTTTTTATTTTGTTAGTTTTTTGCTGCAATATTGCACGTGTTAGGGGATAACAGTTAAGGACCCAAGACCAGTTGTGAAAAATGAAGGCAAGAGTCAGGAGTGCAATTAATTAAAGAAAGATTTACTGAAGAATAGTTTGCAGTTTCATCAGCAGAAGCCAGCTTCAAGACTCACAAGGAGTTAGTAGGCCGTGCTCCCTCTCTACCAGTCTCGTACATACAATTTCTCAACAGTTATACTGTTTTCAAGGTCTAGCCAAATCATTAGATGATTCTGATTGGCTCAGAGAAAATGAACAGTCATGGTAAATTTCCACACATTGTCAGTTAATCAGGTCCATGTGTCCATAGATCACTTGTTGACGCTTTCACCCCGGAATTAGGCACGTCAGTGGCGTAGGAAGAATTATATTTTTGGTCAGGCCTGAGCAAAAGTGAGTGGGCAAGAAAACAACAACAACAACACATTTTTAGTATTTGAGATGTTATAATAATTTTGAATGTTAACATTAAAATACTTTAAACAACTGTTATTTAAGAAATATTATATTTGTATAATAAACTGATTGGCTACTCATCATAGTGGGCGGGCCTGTGCGTAGTGAGGCACGTAATGACCTTCCAGATCTGGAGTAGGCGCCAACTTGTCCAAAATAACATACTGTCACTCTCCCTAGGATGCCCATTACACCTTCAATACTGATATGTAACACAGAATTTTACCCACATACACAGATACACAGTCTCTCCAAGGTTGGAGTTGATTGAGCTCCAGTTCTTTCCCAAAACATACTGATAACATGTGCTTTGTCTCAGTGAGAGGTACATTCATAGTATAGGCAATATTCATACAATTCTTTAGTGTTTCAGTAAAAGGAAATATAAAAGGAATAAAATATAATAAAAATGAAAGACACATCCATATTTCATCTCTGGAAGCCCGGCTAAGTGAGCAAGCACTTTTACTGCACTTCTGTCAGGTTAGGGGTGTGTGAAACCTCCAAAATCCAGACACATAACTAAAATCAAGTGTTTAGCGACACATCACACATGCCTAGTGTGACAGACCCTCAGTCACCACTCAGAGACCAAATACAAACTTTAGAAAACATAAAGGAAGAAACAAACAATCAGTGAGACTTGATTAAGCAATATCATAACTATATCATAACAATATCATAAAATCATTATAAAAATATAGGAGGAAAAATATAAATTAAGGCTTTAAGAATTTAATTCAGATATATATATATATATAGGTATATTGAAGTGGCAGTGGATTTCAGAATCCAACCTTTCACATGCAACAGTGGTGCACAGTTCACTGAATTTGTCCTATTATTTTACACATTTTATGTGTACCTCAAATCTGACAACATTTTACTGGACAGAAGAACGTAATGAGGAAAACATAATGAGGAGCAGAAATAACACCCCCAGAGCTACTCGTGGCTAAATTTGCTGCTTTATTTCATTAATGGGTCACTCTCATGGGATTCCTCTTTTACCATGCACTGCAAACATACAGTACACATTTGATTAGGAATCAAGATTCGGAGCATATCTGCTCAGCCGGCCTGAACTATATGTAAATAAATACATTTAATTGAATTTGTTATAAATCTAAAGATTTTAAATCCAGAACATGCCATTTTCAGCTGAAAGTGCTTTGCATTGCATTATACGGGATTTCCACAATATCTCTGAGCTAGAGATTTTCACACCACAACCAACCACTACCTATCGTGCTTTGGAATTATAATAACCTCTTTCTGTACCTTGCATGCTATCTTTCTTCCAAGCCTGGTCATTTATCACCAGTGGCTATACCAAAGCATGATTTTATCCCGAGTCCAAAATGAAAGCGAGAGAGAGAGAGAGAGAGAGAGAGAGAGAGAGAGAGAGAGAGAGAGGCATGTGGAGAAGGAGAATTCAACCATGAAACCAAGAGAGTCAGAGAGCTGTCGACCTCTGCTAATGATGCTCACAGCATAGTTGAGGTGACAAATAGGCTTTCTAACAAACAGCTTCTAGTGAGAAAGCCTAGGAGAGGAACAGCAGGGCTGCTGTAATGCAGAGCGACTGCTAGGCCACACTTAATGTGTTTTTTTTTTTATGCTGTTCTATCAGTTACTGTACATCTCCCAAAATCCCTTGTCACATGTCTTTATAATCAGACAAGATTCAAGAATATGGGAAATTTGAAAATATAACAATGCAAAGAAGAGTAGAAAAGAAATCCTCATGGTTGGAAAACTGAGATTTATGTTTTGTTTTGTGCACTTTTTTCTTACCTGGCTGAAATATATGAATCTATCTATCTATAATCTGTTCTACCGTTCAAATGTTTGGGGTCAGTAAGATTTAATTTAAAATATATTCATACTTTTATTCAGAAAGAAAATAAATCATAAAATATTCATTCATATTGAAATAAAGCAACTTTTTTTAACATTGCTAATAATAAGACATGGGACACATTCAATTTTTAAATATATTACAATAGAAAACATTACACAATATAACTATTTTACTGTATTTTTATTAAAATACTGTAAATGCAGCAGAAGAGATTTCTTTTAAAACACATAAAACAAAACCTTACTGGTTCAAACTCTTGAAAGGTAGAAGTATATTGCTAATACAATTGCTTATGCATGTGGCTTTCTTAACTTATAATTGAGAGACTGCATGAGAAATTAATCGATAAAGCAAAAAGGTAATTAAAAATTATCAACACATGGTGATCTATCACACCACATAAAATAAACGTGACCGTTGACAGTTCAGGTTAATAATATGGCATTTGATTACCAGACTCTATTTTTATAACTCTCGACAACCTATAATTGCAAACCATTTTCATATAACAGAACATTCATTTTGCACGTGTAAATTGAAGTACAGTGTGATTCCGGCACTTAATGTCGTAATGTCATTCGAGTGGACCTTTCACTGATAGACTGCCTCATCTGCAACTGAGGAAAACAAAAGATGACAAGCAAATTACTTCAAACAAAATTATTTACCTGAGCCGCTGGCCTTCAATATGTTTGTTTATCTCCAAAAACGAACAGTCTCCTCTCAGACCTTGAGTTTGCTCTCTACCACACAATAGCCTGAACCAGGAAATTAAAAAACCTGCCGATAATTTGAAACGGGATGGAAAATTATTACACTCTTATTGAAGCACCAACAGAGAACAAAATATCTACTGCCAAAGAAATTAACAAAAAGTGTTACTCTAAAGTGACATTTAGACACTATTTCACACCCAAACAATGTGTATTATGATTTTAATAGCAAAGCTGTGACAGTTGGTTTAAAAGTCTACAAGAAGCTGGCTTTCCTTACAATTTCATACACTGAAATGAGCAGAATGCCACACTGGTGAATTATCATCAACATTCATCAATTTTTGAGCTGTTGGACCAGTTCACAGATCGATCCTCCTTCAATTCAATTTGACAGACAGAGTCTGCAAAGCATCATTCTTGGGCTCTGGTTTAGTGCAGAGGAAAACAATATATTGTTTCTATCAATACAATACAATTGTATGTATACTTTGCACTGTATTGAAATGCATTTTGGGATACTGCATCAATGCAATGCACCTTTGACAATACAAATGTGATAGAGGCAATAGAGGCAAATGTGATAAAGACTTTTTCCATAAGTTTTAAATATGGATATTTTCTCACACAAACCCAATTCACTTCAGAAGGCCTTTATTAACCCCCACCCCTTAAAAAAGTACTTAAATAAATAGCGGTTCGCCACATTATTATCAATCCTGCATGTTCTGACTTCAGCGGAAAAGGAAAACCATTTCGTAAAGCAAAAGACCAACGGTTTTCTCTGGAATAACATCAAGTAAAAGGGTCAATTTTGATTCCATGTGCACTCTAAATTTCTTAAATTTCTAAAGAGAATCTACAGCAGGGGTAGGGAACGTTGATCTTGGAGGGCCACTCTCTTGCAGAGTTTAGCTTCAACCCAAATCAAACCCACCTGAAGCTTATCAAGGTCTTCAGCATTATTAAAGTTACAGGCAGGTGAGTGTTTTTTTCAGGGTATACTAAACTCTGCAAGAGAGTGGCCCTCCAGGATCAACGTTCCCCACCTCTGATCTACAGAGAAATAAAAAAATTGTTAGGAACCTCAGACAGCAGGGGGAAAAAAAGCCTGGGTTAAATATCAGTTCACAGAGAATTTTTCTATAGCCTCAGTATGAAACACTTTGATTCCTGCACCCTTTTCAGCCCACATGAAAAATATAGTAAATATATTATAGTAAAATTACTGTGAAATTACTCTAGTAAATACTATAGTGTTTTTGAACCATACTAAAGTAAATTAACAAAGTGTAGTAAATACTATAGTATACTACAATAGAATATTTACTATAGTATGGTTCAAAAACACTATAGTATTTACTAGAGTAATTTTACTGTAATTTTACTATAATATACTATAGTATTTTTTCATGTGGGAGTCCATGTGTTTGTTTGTTTGTTTGTTTGTTTTAATGGCTTAGGTCATAGGGCTAAATCAGACCGCTGTACGTTTTAGCGCTAAAGGTTCTACCACAATTAGAAGGGATAAAGACAAAGAAATTCAGAAGGACAGAAAATGATCTTCATGTCATCATCTTCTTGCCTCTTGATTTGCTACATAAACCTTTTCGATTAACTTTCTTAAATAAACCTTACAAAAGCTGTTGTGACCCCCACCCCCATCTTTTCATAGAATATACTTCTAGAGAGAAAATTCTTTCAAGTCACTTTAAACCTATTTCAGGATGCCCATGACCTGAATCAGCCTGGCCCCATAACACAGAGGAACATAATGCACCACAAGGGTCATTCCCCAGCCATTTCTAACAATATATGACACCTGCTCTTTATTCACTTTATATCTGTAATAAAAAAGGGAAAGAATGTTCTTTCATCTCTGCACTCTAAAAGGTTTTATGGAAAAAAATATTGTGAAAAAGTTTGAAGATGAAGAGGTACGATCCTTTAATGTTAGGGTTAGAACCTTGCATTCATGATTTCTTTATTCCTGGGGGAAATGAGGCTGTTGAAAGACATTACCATCAGTGCTCTTTGTACATGAGATATGCGTGTTCAAAATGGCTTTTTGGGAAACAGGATATTGGAGGATAAAAATAACAAATTGATAAAATCTTTTTCATGGAACACGGTCTTTCGCACAGAGTCCAGGCACTTCCAAGATAGTGGTCTAACTTTCAGGACATCTGAGGAAAATGATCCCATGCTAGATTTCCTCTTGTAGAGTGGTTTTCGTCCACGCTGACATTCAGCGAAGAACCACTGATTGTTGAAAGCAACAATAAAACAGTCCTCGACAGCCATTCTCAAGATACCCGCTGGATTTACTCAACCGGAGAACTGAGCCCTTGCGACAAAATAAAGATGATACAGCGTATAAAGATTAGCAGGAAGAAATGAAAAAAAGAAACAACAGTCATCTTATGCAAATGATGCAAAATCCACAAATATTTCAAGTGTAATCATGCAGCGCAGATAAAGCCACTCATATTATAAAAGTCCAAAGGCAGATTCTATATTTCATATGCTTAAGTAAAACCTGTCATCACAAAGAGTGCAGGATGAGAGACACCGCAGTGGATAAAGGGATTTATTTAATGCAACCTGAACTCTTCACATTTGCTGCATAAATAGTTTAGCATAAATACTATACGAGCTAAAAGTTAATGTCAACATGCCAAACGTTAATTTTAGCCATAATGTTTGAAGTAAATCAGGTTGATACAGTATGCAATATAACATCCAAACAGTCTGTTCACAACATATGACAAATATGATCTAAGCCTCTGCTGCAGGATGGAGGGCTGCACATTCGTAACAGAAGGCGAAAAAAACATTCATCACAGAACTTAATTAACACTTCCACACCATCTCAACTAGCAGACGTTCTGCACTGTCCGTAATATGTATCCCATTATCTTTGACTTTCTTTTCTGAAAACCTGATCACAGAGTGCTAATGAGAGACATTGTCAAATTAACAACTTTTGGAGAATTTTCAGAGCAAATGGCTCAGAGAGAGCGTAGTATCTCAGACCCAAATCTGTTCATTTCAGTTTTGAATAGAAGGATGAAAATACAGCTTATTAGCTTGCGGAGCTGCTGAACATGAAAAGCATGTGAAAAGAGAAGTTCTGATGATTATCAGACGACTGTGGCTGCTGGCTCACCTTTTATTCATAGAAAAAGTGTGCCTTACTAGCTACGGTATTTGTTGTTGAATTATTGCTTTCTGAATTTGAATTAGTAATTTTGATTTCATGTCCACTAAATTTCTCAAATAAAATTTCTAAAGAGATAATCTACAGCGAGATGACAACCAATCTCCTGTTGGGAACCTAGTGCTAACCACAGTCAATTATCAGATTATATTATATAGTGTGCTGTGCATTTGATTTCTCACTCAAAATAAGTATGGGAGACCGGGTATGGTTGTAACAGTTTTTTCTTCAGCACCAAACTACCTTTTTTAGCTACACATCTGAAACTTTTAGGCAAAGTACCCACATTTATCTACTACAAATGGCAACCATTTAAATTTCTCCAACTATATCACACACTTTGTGAGATGATGACAAATACTAACTGGTCCTTTGTTACAACCTATCCCACTACTGGTGTAGGTTGTAACACATGGGGTAAGTTGTAACGAGCCCGATCTCACGAAAATGCGTATCAATAGTACGAGTGTGCAATCTCGTAGAATGTATACGCCAAAACTCATTTTGGCGTGCATATGGTACGTCGTTTTTGGCGTGCATATGATACGCACTTTATGGCGTATTATATGTACGAACCCCCCACACCCCCACCCTCACCCTACCCAAAAGCGTGTCATATACACGCCATAAATTGCGTATCATATGCACGCCAAAAACGGCGTACCATATGCACGCCAAAACTCATTTTGGCGTATACATTCTACAAGATTGCACACTCGTACTATTTATACGCATTGTCATGAGATCGTGTTGGTTGTAACAGGCAGACAAAATGCACAAAACTAAGGGTACTTCAAGTAATATGCCACAACAGTTTTATTTTAAATGAATGGCTGCAACAATAAAATATGTATATGAATATGGGGAGTGGATGTGCATATTGTGCGTGTTTGTGCATGCACATGTGTGCATTTGTTTGTGCATGTCTGTACGTGCACATTCGTGTGTGTGTGTGTCTGTGAGAGAAAGAGCAAATTAACATAAACAGGCATTCTGTAGAATGATTAAAATCACAAAAATGTTCTTGGTTGTATGTAAGTGGATAGTTATTTCAAAACGTGTTACAACCTACCCCGCCACTGTCACCCGTTGTTTTGCTAGCTATATTAGCATGGTGCTGTGAAATTAGCTGGACGTTGAAAAATCATTCTTTACTAGAGAAACTAAATTTTTAGTTTTGTACTCATCCAAAATATCTACAACCAGGGCCGGCGCTCCGCACACGCACATCACGTACTGCGCATAGGGCACCAAGTGCTTGGGGGGGCACCAAAAAATCTGGGTCTCATCACAATATAGGCTCATCACAATATAGGCTACTAGTATAAATAAATAAAATATCATCACAATAGGCTACTAGTATAAATAAATAAAATATTTCTAAAAGCATGTTAATATACAAAAGCAATACAAAAGTAATATAGGCCTATACCAAATTAGGCGAGAAAAAGGTGAATCTCTGTGCCAGTCTTCCTCTGGTGACCCCCTTTCCCCACCTCCCAGTGGTCTGTTCGATTATGCCTCAATCAATGTCAAATTTGGCAGACACTGACCTCAGACATGGCCTCGAAAAGGCACCAAGAGTCGGGGGCGAAAAAAAAAAAGAAGAGACAGCGGGATGATGCTCACGTGCCACTTGCAGGTAAGACAATGTTTTAAATAAAAATGTTAGTTTTGTAGCCCTTGCGTGTAGTATGCATGTCCAGGGGCATCTGCGCGTCCGCGTCGCTAGTAGTGCAAAAGATCCGGGGCTTTTAGCCCTGCATGTTGAGTCTTTCATTTTAACGGGGTCCGGGGAAATTGTGAAACTTGGGCTGTTAAAGATGCAGTTTGTTTGAGAAGGAAAGGAAGGCCAATCGTTGGGGTCCTCATCGTCATATTTGAATGACAAATAAAGCTAATTTTCCCCGTACGTTACAGACGTGTCACGTGTGCATATAGCTATTAGTGCAGAACGTTCCCTATTGTAATTTCTTCGCTTCAATACAATGCCTATCAATATCAATGAGCCTCAGTATGAACTTTAGAAAAACCCTGCAACTGAACGTGATGTGATTTTGCCAAATTAGACCGCTTAGATAAATATTTTTCATTGTTGTACTATGGCATGCGGTCATTTTCAAGAGGTTCGGCCAAGGGCAACATCTGTTGGTGAAACTGCAATTAGAAAAAAAAAAACACAATCTTAGTGTTTGTATATTTTCATATTCACAGAGTTGTCAAATTATTAGGGCTGGGAAAAGATTAATCTCGATTAATCACATCCAAAATAAAAGTTTGTGTCTACATGATACATGTGTGAGTACTGTGTATAATTATGGTAACACTTTACAATAAGGTTGTATTAGTTAACATTAGTTAACGCATTAATTAACACGAACTAACCATGAACAACATCTCTGTTCAGCATTAGTTAATCTTTGTTAACGTTAGTTAATAAAAATACAGCTGTTCATGTTAGTTCACAGTGCATTAACAAATGTTAACAAGATTTTAATAATGTATTGGTAAATGTTGAAATTAACATTAACAAAGATAAATAAATAGGATAGGGGGGTGGGGGTCACCGTCAAGCATTTGTGCTTAGGGCACCCAAATGGCTAGTACACAACGGTACACAACGGTAGAAGTACTAAACTAATTTTATCTTGTTAATTTTATCTCGTTTTTATTTTTTACTTTCTTACCTTAGATTGTCTGCTGTAGCTTCAGGAGATCAACACAGACTGGAAACCTCCATGTGGGATCGTAAAGGAAGCCAGAGGAAACTGAAACTGTCATATGACTCCTATCTTATCCGTGATTTGTGGAATTAGTAGTGTTACAACTCTCCCCGTGTTACAACTATACCCGATCTGCCAAACACAAGAATGTGAGTTAACAGCTATTCCCCACTGAATTGGGGAATCCTCAGCTAATTGACTAACTGTTTGTTAAGCTACCACACCAAACAGTTAACTCTAACTATTAAAAAAAAGAAATAAGTTTAGTCTTCATAACAAGCATTCATTGACATAACAATGCAGTTTAGTCTAGAAATGTGAGGGAATGTTCACACAAGCTCTATTTGCTCAATTGTTGGTCTATGTAAACATGCACTAGACGGATGTCTTTTTGCCATTACGGTGCTGTTTTTTTAGCATTCCACAACATAAGTGGCACAAGATGCCAAGAAAAAAAGCTTCAAAGTTTTGACAGCACAGCGGCTTAATGTCAGTTTTGAAAAAAAATGGGACAACTGGATGAATTTGGTTATGGGATAAGTAAGGGATAATCCATGGCAAGCCTCCGCAGAGTGCATTCATTTAATAAATCATTTAATGCACAGCTAGCTGTGGATTATTCCACTCATAGCCTGGTCATTCGCCAAGATTAAAAAAGTTAAAGCTGTTACTTATGTTTGCAGCACAAACTTGACCTGAAGGGTAAAAATGATGACAATTTTGTCAGTTACAGCTTGTTAGATCTAGCACTCTGCCCCCTTTGAATCAGATACAGAGATATAGCAGTGCAGTAAGATTATATTTATTTCAATTAATTAATTATACCATTTATTTCAATTAATTAGAGAGAAAGAGAGAGATTAATAAAAAAAATGTATACAAATCGTACCAGTGAGGTCGGATGAATTAGCCACCTTGTAAAATATGTGAAAATTGTTTGTGAGATAGCATTGAAATTTCCATCTCTACTAACAATGAAGTGATACCCTCTCATTGCTGAAAAATATAATGTAGCGATTCAGAAGCAACGCTATTTTATTAATACATTAAATAAATAAAAAAGTATGAGTCAGGGCAACACATTCTCACTCCCAACTGCTCACATATTGATTCTTGGTCGGCATCAATTTTTAACGTACAGTGTATCCCTGTAATTTTTTGACATGCAGTGTAGATGTGTGTTCACGGGGTGGAGGGATCAACATTTCAACGATTAAAACATTAAGATCAACTCTGTTCTTCACATAAAGATATTGTATGACTTCAGAAGACTTGGAATGCAACTTGAGTTAATACTTGTATACTGCTTTTGTTCGTTTTTTGCAATAAATACCTGTGACTGTACTTTTATTTGCCTGTTAAGTGTTTTATATTTTTGAAAAGTGGGTAGGATTAGGGTAGGAGTCAAGTTAGTTGCTCTAAAATATAAAAGCCCAAAAATATTTATAACATCATGTCTACTTTTACAAATGCAAAGAATGAAATCCGTCTTGATCTGATGCATTGGGCAAACAAGTGAAATCAATGGAGTACCCTGCACATTGAAAAATTATGCTAAAGAGATACCCTGTGCGAGGGGTCCTCACCAAGCATCAATATGTGGGGAGCAAGTTGGGAGCAAGAACGTGTTGGTCAGGGTCTGCACAACACACCTAGACCCAACTGCCAATCAAACATATCCCAAAAATATGGTGTAATTTACGATATTTAAACTTCTCCTCATAGAGCTCATAATTAAACTTATAAGTTGGGAATTTTCTGAGCGCTCCTACTTGTACCCGCATGACTGCTGTACCACCTGACCACTGCAGATTCATTTGGGCATTGACAGTGTTGCCACAGAAATGCATAATTGAACAGTAATATAAGTTGTTATCTTGAAATTACGGTAAGAAATGGCATGCCATGAACACAATAAGAGTCCCCTTGAAAAGCTTGTGTTTATGAGTTGAGAAGTCATGTTTATGATGTCAGGTCGTGTTTATACGGTTTTATGTTAGCACCGATGTCTGAGAGTTAACATGCCTAAAAACATACCTTGTGTTAAGTCCCGTTGTGCTCCGTTTAGCTGTTTAACGCATCAACACGTCTTGTTTGAAAGGCCTTTGATACATATGCGCAGTCTGTGACACTGAACAAGGTCTCAAAATTTTCTTTGTGTTTAATGGTCAGGATTAACAGTAATCAGTGCTAAACCTTTTTCCAATGAGAGTGTGAATGGCCTACAGCAAGAAGAAATGAATAGATTTGTTTATATATCTAGGGCCATCTGAAATGTCACATTTAAAATACCAACCGCTGCAGGCTTGGTAAATCAAGTACAGTTCCCCACAGCAAGTAAAATAGCTCATGAATTAATCACAGATGAACAGAGACGCATCATGCTCCTGTATGAACCTCTCACGGTCATATTTATGCAGATAAGTGTCATGTAGAAGTCATATGCATGGTCACAATGTCCACCTCCTGATCTCTGTCTCTTTATGTCTATGCCTCACTTATTCACACTTCACCTTACATCTCATCTTTGTCTAAACTGACACAGTTGTCTAGTGTGATCATAGGCAATGAAGTCATGTTTAAGAAAAAAAGCAGCAACTATTTGTGTGTGTGTGTGTGTGTGTGTGTGTGTGTGTGTGGACTGGTAATCCCTACGGTATGGGGACAAAATGTCCCCACAAAGATGGCAATATCCAAATTTTTGTCCTTGTGGGGACATTTTTTGGTCCCCATGAGGAAAACATCTTATAAATCACACTAAGTGATGTTTTTGAAAAAGTAAAAATGCAGCATGTCTCCTGTGATGGGTAGGTTTAGGGGCAGGGGCAGTGTAGGGGGATAGAAAATACGGTTTGTACAGTATAAAATGCATTACGCCTATGGAATGTCCCCATAAACATGGAAACACAACATGTGTGTGTGTGTGTGTGTGTGTGTGTGTGTGTGTGTGTGTGTGTGTGTGTGTGTGTGTGTGTGTGTGTGTGTGTGTGTGAGTGTGTGTGTGTGTGTGTGTGATACACCGATCAGGCAAAATTATTACCTAATATTGTGGTGGTCTCCCTTTTGCTGCCAAAACAGCCCTGACCTGTTGAGGCATGGACTCAAATAGACCCCTGAAGATGTGCTGTGGTATCTGGTAACAAGATTGCTCTGAACTGATGCTCACATGCACACTGTTGGCGCTTTCGGCGGTGGAACATGGGCACCCTGACTGGTCTGCTGCTATGCAGCCCCAAACGCAACAAAGTTCGATGCACTGTGTAATCTGACACCTTTATATCAGAGCCAGCATTAACTTCTTGAGCTATTTGAGCTACAGCAGCTCGTCTGTTTGATCGGACCAACCGGGCCACCATTCGCTCTCCACGTGCATCAATGAGCCTTGGCCGCTCATGACCCTGACGCTGGTTCACCACTGTTCCTTCCTTGGATCACTTTTGATAGATACTGACCACTGCATATCCGCGTTACGCGCAAGTGGTGTTTTTTGTGCATTAGAATGTTTGAAGTAAATTTGCGTCTGAGGCCCAAGTCGAAAAATCGGTACTTTGCCGTCTGTCCGTCTGACTTTTTCAGGTGAGAATGTAGTTGTTTAAAGCTCAAATCTGTGGTTTATTTATTAAATAAATAAAAGCCGCTGGCTCTGATGTCTCTGTAGTGGTTAAACATGAGATGTAATTTGTCTTGCGTTGATCTAACAGGCAATCTTTGGTCTCATGAATCTATAATTTGTTGCCTGCCAAATCGTTTTGACTGAGAGCAAAATTAAGTTTCATAACTTAATTTTTTTAGGCTATTTACCGTTGTAGTCTACTAGCGCTAACTTTATATGTTTGACTGAATTGTTTGCGTTATTTCTTGTTTCACGAGTTCATTTACCCATATACTCTTTAGCTGATAAGGTTTAAGCGTATTTGGCTTGCTTTCCGTGGTGGACGGGCTCGAGGAAGCCGCTTCTACTCAAGTTTAAATTTACCCCCCCAGGGACTACTAGTGCTAGGAAGAAGAGAAAGGTAAACATGAATGTAAGTAGGTGGAGTTGGGGAGGTGGAGGGATGCAAAACGGCCTGAAGGAGGTAGGAGGCTGCTTATATGCTTAGCGGTTGATTGAAAGATTAGATGGGTTCACTCCTCCCGAAATTATGTTGTGAACTTCACATAGCTTCTTATATCTTTTACTTATACTTTTAAAATTACTATTATTGATCACTCTTGGAGCGCCTTGAACACGCTACTCAGTCCTATTTTGCTTCAAATGCTTGATTTATGTGCGCGTCCAATTCGCTGTAGTCGCGCAAATTAATTCAAAATGTTCAAAGCGTCCAACTTGATGTGACAGACACAAATTTGAACACACCATAACACATCAACTTTGAGGACAAAATGTTCACTTGCTCTCTAATATATCCCACCAACTAACAGGTGCCGTGATGAAGAGATATCAGTGTTATTCACTTCGCCTGTCGGTGGTCATAACTTTATGCCTGATCTGTGTATATTGTATAACTATCTTATATACAAAATATATACAATAGTTGCTGCTTTTTTGATTAAACATGACTTCATTGTCTATGATCAGGCTAGACAACCATTCATTCTCCTTTCTTCTCATTCATAAAGGTGATGCAAGACTCTACTGCACTAGAGTTGGATTATTCTCCTCACAAAACTCCCTTGGCAGCTGTCTTCACTGTGAGTATGAGGAGGTCAAGAGGAGTTACTTCAACTGGCATGACTCACAAACCGCATCTATGCAGTTTTAGATCCCTTCTTCCCAAAAGGCCTTTCTGGGGGCCTGAAAAGAATCAGGTAGAGGGTTAGGGGTGATCTACTGTCAGTTAATCTTATTGCCATTGCTACTCAGTCTTTTTCATAAATCAGTAAACCATCAGTGGTCATAGGAATTATGTTTGAAAAGCCACTTGACAGTTCTGATTTTGGCTTTTAAACGCATCAACATATTCAAATTGCAAACACATGAGGAGAGTCTCTGTATGAAATACCCGCGACTGGCAGATCAACGTGCTACTACATTTCTGTCAGATAGAAGTGTAGGAAATTAAATTAAATTGAATGTGGAGGGTTTAAACTGTGAAAAAGATGATTGACGGGGCATTTTAAGCGGTGACAGGAAGCATGTAACTGCGACAGAGCTGTCCATTAAAGATGACAAAGTAGTATGTCCCAAAGCTTGCCTCTTCTGCTACACACTCAAAATATTTGCTTCATGAAAAGAGTACATAAATTTAGGATGTAGTATAAGTAGGCAAATTGGGATGCACTACCTGCAGTTCAGATCCAACCCTGATCCAACACACCTGTCTGTAGCTATCAAATGCTCCTGAAGATCTTAATTAGCCTATTCAATTGTGTTTGGAGGGTTGGAGCTAAACCTTGTAGGAGGTAGATCTCATGACAGGATTGAGCACCCCTGACATACACACAGCTGAACGTGAGTTCACACCATGCCGCAAGTACCTTTTTTTATTTTTTCTAAAAGCACAAAGACAAAAAGTCTTTGTGTTTTTAGAACGGATGTTGAGATGGACTTTTCTTTCCTAATGTGATGTATATCCAAGTGAATCAGCTTTTCAAAAATAAAAAAATGTTGGATGGGACTTGATTTTGTAAATAGGGAATTAATTGAATCGTTTGATCATTGGTTTGAGCTAGGTTTACTATTGTTCCACATCCATCATCAGAGAAGAAATGCTGCTAAAAGATTATGAGGGCACATTAATAAAAAATAAAAACAACAATGATGTACGATAGGCTAACTTATATAGCAAATAGCTATTTGTTTCTAGTTACTACTGCAATTTATATATGCCTACTGCAATAAAAAAACAAAAAAACATTTTGATTTTCAAAATGAGTTGTTACTTTGTGACCAATGACTTTATTACAATTGAAGCGACAATTGAGTGGTTAATTTGAATCATTCACTCAATCGATTTGTTCAAAAACTGATTAGCTGCGTCTCATTTCGAAGGCAGCGTCCTCCAGAGGTCGCATTTGAAGGCTGCATATGTCATCGAGGCAGTCTCATTTAAGAAAAGTAACCGCTGCAAAGAAATAAATGACAGTATTTTACACCTCACAAGGAATAACAGTCAGTTTTAGTACTGTTACTTTTCTTAAATGAGACATCTGCAGCCTTCAAATGCAACACAGCTAATCGGTTGAGTGAATGATTCAAATGACTCACTCACTAACAGTGTAGGGGAGCGGGGCACAACCTAACGCGGGGTTAATTGTAACGCGCATGGTATAAAACTTTCCACATGCCAGGATGACGAAACTTTGTGTATTTACAAGTTGTCATATCAACATTACTTAGAGAAAAAAATGCGCCAAAATTTAAAAATCTTTGGAAGATATCACTAAACTTTTATTTACTTGTTACCATAGCAAAAGTACGTTTCTTACTTAAGTTTATTTTTCATCTCTGTTTTTTTGTTTATTTAAAACTAGACAAATCTGATATTATTTTAATCTTATATCTGTTATTTAACAGTTGAGATCGTTCTTTAAAGCTGATCTGACCAGCAGAAGACACGAGCCGGGTTTAAAATCCCAGTGGAGCAGATGGGCTGCGTTGTAACACTGCGTTACAATAAGCCCCTATTAGAACTATGCTATTATATTCTGTACTTTTATTCATTCTATTGAGAAAAGGGTGAATAATAACTGAGAGTCAATGTTCAGAAATTATTAATTATTATTATGTTTTGAACTATGCTATATTTATGTATAGCTGTATTTAGCGACGTGTTTGTTGTCAAACTCAAAAATGTGCGTATTTTTAATGATAAGAAAATGCCATTCTTTTATTTTAAAAAGTTAATAATTGTATTTTATTGACAAAATATTTTAGTTTGTCTTGGATATTGATTATATCAGATAACATTTTAAGCTGTCATTTGGTCATGTTACAATGTGCCCATTCACATGTTATAATGTACCCCACCTATGGGGCATGTTGTCACATTTCACTTCCAGTCTTTCAGGTTAAATCAAGAAAAAAGTACACACTTTACTAATGAAACAAAACCACATAATTGTACTAGACGTGTAAAATTTATGTCGGAAAAAATAAATACTTTGAACCCCAAGTGGATTTACACACACTGAGAAAGTCAAAAAGCGTTAGGTTGTGCCCTGCTCTCGCCTAATTTGTTGCAACTTAATGACTCAAAGCAAATCTTTGCTTAAAATCAAACATGAAAATCAAAATTGACCGTTAATTTGAATCATTCATTCAAACAACTTGTTAAAAAAAAAAAAACTGAATCATTCAGCAAATAAACACCGCTAATGTGTCTCGTGACACTCACTTTGTTTGTGAATATTTTGCATATAACCCATCCTGAGTCTACATGGTGTACACAACCGAACAGAACAGCTTGTTGTTAATGATGCCATTAACTGCGTGTCTGGGATGTGCGTTTCTCTTCTTCAAGTGCGCTGCAAGCAAATCACAGTGAAAGAGGTATGTGTCTTGATTCACTCTCACATTTTATCAGCATGCTGCCTGCCCCTCTCCACCTAATTTCTCCCAGCAAGCAAAAGCAGCTTTTTAATGAACATAAACAGCGCCTCTGTCAACGTCAGTTCACTAAAACGGGCAAATAGGCATTTTAAAACTTAAAATATTTATATAAAATACCTTGTCATTTTTTTTCTACAGTTGTCAGTCAGTGTTCGGGTAACTCAGATTGTCGCAAACAGCTGCGATTCTCAAATGGTCTTGTGCATACAGTAGCAGAGATTGCAGAAAATATACAGTGTGTGCATAATTATGCAAGTTGATTATTCTGATCATATTTGTTTTTTTCTAAGCACATTAACATTTCCAATCCACATTAATCATAATAAATACTACAGTCTCTGAGACCCTGACACCTTGTTCTTCTGGAGACTCCAGGTAAGTTGCCGTTCTGGAAAATGGTGGCACTGAAGACTAAAGGGCTCCTGCTTTTCGCCAAACGGCAACCTTCCAGCTCTCACTTGAATCCTACACGGAAGTGACTTAAACTGCAGTTCACTGACTAGCTGCTAGAGACAGGCTCCAAAAGGGAGTCAATCCTATAGACAGTGTTTGTGCTTTCTTTCTGTATTATTTCATACAATTATCAAATAATATGGCTTGCTACTGTACTAACTGTACTAACAGACCGTCCAAGAGGGGGAGTGAAATTCTAATATAATTTAATTTATTTTAAATAATTTATGTATTATTTATAATTTTATTTAATACAAAACTCCAGAATCCGACAGAGATTAGCTGTAGGCTGAAAACAGTCTGAAACGTTGACATATAATGTTACACCATTTACATTGCGAAACAACATTTACTTACACAGACAGAATTGCTCTGCATCTGTGAGAGTGTGGGCGGGCTTTTAATATCATGCCTCTACTTCCTGCTCTCTACTGCACAACTCCTGTCCCAAAATCACTACTGCGCAGACTCGGTCCCAAGATGTCAGCGCCATGTGTGATCTCTTGTCAGCGGAAGCCAATGAAGTCGTGTCATCCATTTTTTTTTATTGTCTATGGGGTCAAAATAAAAAAAAATATTTAATTAAAAAAAATTAATTATTAAATTAAATGAATGTGTGTCTGAACGTGTTTTAATTCAATGACCAATTAGTCTATTTCAGTACATTACAATTATATTTCCAGAAAGAATGTGGTTATTGCTTTGTGAGGCTGAGCTGAATTTTCATCACCTAAACGCATCACAGCTCCGTGGACCAGCACTAGGAGTATAGCTAGCCTTCAGTTGAAGCTGTCATTTTTCTATTGGATCATAACTTTGACTGACGTGGGTCATCAGCCAGTCAAATTTTGATGTGTAGTCATAGAACGCCCCAGAGGCCCAGCGACGTGTCGGCGCTATCCCCCGCTGATGTCATCAGCCGTTTGAACCTTTCGCGGGTTGTGAGCAATCTATGGCTGCGTCCGAAAACCTATAGGCAGCTGACTTGTTGCCTCGCTGCCTTATCAGACAATGGCTTGTAAGGCAGCGTTTTGTAAATGAAGGCACCTCACAAAACTGATTTCGGACAGACTTCTAAGGCAGTGTAACAGTGTAATGATCAAAAGCAAAATCGAGCGATCTTTGGTGGAACTAAACAAATATTTAATAACTACATTAATAATTTCTTGCTAGAAATGACATCAGAAGTAGAAAAATGTTAGTAAAAATGTACATTTACACACAAACTGACCAGCAAACGCAACTTTCGGATGCCATCTTTTTTCCCACAGCTCAACTGTCACTGAATGGAAAGCACAGGATTGTGGGATATCAAAGGCAGCAAAGGAAACATGTATGCTGCCTTCAAAAATCCATCAGATGAAGGTATCTCAGGAGACAGGAAGTGAACGTGCCTTGGTGCCTCCCTGCCTTGAAATTTGTCCTCTGAAGGCAGCATTTTTCAGGTTTCGGATGCAGCCTATGTGAAATAAGCCATGGCCACTGCGGATTACGGGCTGCGCGAACTTCGTGTCGTGTGCATCCTGATGTCAAGCCGGTAACGTTAGCTGACAAGCTGTGGTTTTTTTTGTTTCTTTTGATATTCCTGTTGGTCTGTGTTTTTGTTTGTTTGTTTAAGAGTATTTGTGCCAGTGAGTTGACTTTGATTGATTTCACCAGTTGCCTAAACGGTGACACATGAGTGCATATAAATAAAAAGCTAAATTGCCGTTTTATGTTGGTAATGAGCGCTTTGAAAGCGGGGTCCGTAACAGTAGTGCATACAGTGCGTGATAGTACAGGTGCTGGTCATATAATTAGAATATCATCATTAAGTTTATTTTTTTCACTAATTCCATTCAAAAAGTGAAACTTGTATATTATATTAATTCATTACACACGGACTGATATATTTCAAATGTTTATTTCTTTTAATTTTGATGATTATAACTGACACCTAATTTGGGACAATCCCAAATTCATTATCTCAGAAAATTAGAATATTATTTAAGACCAATACAAAGAAAGGATTTTTAGAAATCTTGGCCAACTTGAAAGTATAAACATGAAAAGTATGAGCATGTACAGCACTCAATACTTAGTTGGGGCTCCTTTTGCTTGAATTACTGCAGCAATGCGGCGTGGCATGGAGTCGATCAGTCTGTTGCACTGCTCAGGTGTTATGAGAGCCCAGGTTGCTCTGATAGTGGCCTTCAGCTCTTCTGCATTGTTGGGTCTGGCATATCGTATCTCCCTCTTCACAATAACCCATAGATTTTCTATGGGGTTAAGGTCAGGCGAGTTTGCTGGCCAATTAAGAACACGGATACCATGGTCCTTAAACCAGGTACTGGTTGCTTTGGCACTGTGTGCAGATGCCAAGTCCTGCTGGAAAATGAAATCTGTATCTCCATAAAGTTGGTCATCAGCAGGAAGCATGAAGTGCTCTAAAACTTCCTGGTATATGGCGGCATTGACCTTGGACCTCAGAAAACACAATGGACCAACACCAGCAGATGACATGGCACTCCAAACCATCACTGACTGTGGAAACTTTACACTGGACCTCAAGCAACGTGGATTGTGCTTCTCCTCTCTTCCTCCAGACTCTGGGACCCTGATTTCCAAAGGAAATGCAAAATTTACTTTAATCAGAGAACATAACTTTGGACCACTCCGCAGCAGTCCAGTCCTTTTTGTCTTTAGCCCAGGCAAGACGCTTCTGATGCTGTCTGTTGTTGCAAACCCATGTCTTGCATACGTCTGTGCGTGGTGGTTCTTGAAGCTGCAGTTCACTCTTTGTGAATCTCACCCACATTTTTGAATATGTTTTGTTTCACAGTCCTCTCCAGTGTGCGGTTATCCCTATTGCTTGTACACTTTTTTCTACCACATCTTTTCCTTCCCTTCGCCTCTCTATTAATGTGCTAAGACGCAGAGCTCTTTGAACAGCCAGCCTCTTTTGCAATGACCTTTTGTGTCTTGCCCTCCTTGTGAAAGGTGTCAATTGTCGTCTTTTGGACCATTGTCAAGTCAGCAGTCTTCCCCCATGATTGAGATACTATTTAAAGGCCTTTGCAGGTGTTTTGAGTTAATTATCTGATTAGAGTGTGGCACCAGGTGTCTTCAATATTGAACCTTTTCACAATATTCGAATTTTCTGAGATACTGAATTTGGGATTTCCCTTAGTTGTCAGTTATAATCATCCAAATTAAAAGAAATAAACATTTGACATCAGTCTGTGTGTAATGAATGAATATAATATACAAGTTTCACTTTTGTTGGGGCACCTATTTTTTTTAAGTTTGACCAGCACCTATATTTTGTATGTATTGGTGTGTGTGGTGTTAGGGCGACGGCATGGGGTGTGTTGGTTGTTAGTGAAGCCCTTGACTAAAACCCCACAGTAAACTACTGGATCTATAAGCATTTCACAGATTTCTGTACACTAATTATATAAAGCTATAGTGGCACCACAGTTGTATCAATGAACAAAGCATTTATTTTCATTCAAAGGGATGTAAACTGATTACATTATTAGGCTTAAAAAAATCCTTATTCTGTGGCTACCTCTAACGGGCAACATTATCACAGCCTTGAACTTTAGATATTTAGAATTTGCTGTTAGCCTCCAGAGCATCATAAATTCATTAAGAATGACTTCTTCTCCGCATATACAAAGTAAAGTTTTGAGAATTTTGGACACAAGATAAATATAATGGGCCATATACTACACAAAAGTTTCTACTAAACTGCTTAATAGATCGATAAAAAAAAAATTTTCAGCATGGTCTAGAAATGATATGTGCAAAGATAAGCCTAGGAGGAGTTTGAGACTAGATTTTTTGTTTTTCAATGTGAGTGGCTTTTGCTGCAATGTTTCCAGCAAACTATGGCCTTTACACACTTTCCCTTGTGTGTAGTAATACATTTTAAACAGAAACTGAAAAAGGGGGTACTTTAAAGAAATGGGAAAGGAATAAATGGATTTGTAGTAGTCTTTTTTTCCTTCATTTTCCAGTCATGAATTTATATATAGAGGCATCTTACACCAGTCACTATAGCTTTACTCCTGAAACCACATTAAGCGCAAAGCAGATGCTATTTGGAGTCTGCAGAAAGAATAGTGATAACTTTCTCTCCACAATTTCCTCAGAGCATGGCCATCTCCCAAGGGAATGAACCCATCTGTGAAGCAAGCTGCATGTGTGTTTGTGTGAAAGAGCGAGAGTGATTATACACACTACTTTTTACATCATGGAACAACTGTTTGAAAAAAAAGCTTCTTTCTCTACAGTAATTGTTTCGTTCATCCTGGTCATCCCTGGTCTGACCCTTTTTGTGGTCTGATTGTGGTTGTTGATTAAAGTCCAAATAACCTTGCAAATAAGTGACAATGCAACAGAGATCATATAGTCAAAGAGGAATCCTGACCAAGTACAGGCCGAATGACCACAACCTACCCCAAAGGGAAAGAATTCTTTGTTACTAAAAGAATTTGATTTTTATTTAGATGCATTTGCCCTTGCAACTCAAAGTCCATGGCTTCACAAACAGCTGTCAATGCCTATTAAAACAACATTTTACACAGGCCTTTTACACCTCAGAGCTTTACTGTGACAGGATGCATAACATAAATAGAAAGCCTTGAAAACAGAACCTCCGCGAAAAAGAACATTTTGGAAAAACATACTGTCTCAACCTCATGCTTAATTGTTGTCACTTACTTCAACTTTTAGTCTTTTGTTAACTTTTGCAACAGAGTCAGCTTATTTTCAGTTTCTGCAGTTGCGTGCTTTCCTGGTCCAAAACTCATGATACATGAAGCCAGGTGACTGTTCTGTTGGAATTCAGGTCTTGGTTTTCTTAAACTTATGAGATCCCTCACATCTTTGGGCAGAGAGACATCACAGTCTCATGATTCACATTCAACTATGCATAACACCATATAGAACATGGACATAAAATTGAAGTCAGTTTTATTGGTGATCAGAAAAATAGTCAATTTGCAATCCAGGTCTCTCTATTTAAACACAGAATTTGTTTAGCTCTTTGATGCAATGGACTCCAAAATATGATATTATTAGTATGAAAAGACCATTAAGTGATACAAGAAGCAGGAATATTGCACCTTTATTTTGGCATGGATGGCATTTAAATTAGATGTTAATGATTCAGATTCTGCTTATCGATTCTAATTTTAAAATCCGATAAAGTAAAAAAAAAAAACTTCAAATATCATTCAAACATTTATGTGTGCCTAAATACTAAAAACTTACTGTACTGATTTTAGGCCCGTTTTTTGCAATCCAAGTCATGGTTTCTGTGAACTATGTAGTTATATAACAGAAGTTTTAAAACTTTTTGAGGCATTGGACGCAACATTTGAGGAATATAGGGGGGACTTTATGAGGGTGAGCAAAAATGTGCCGTTTTTAGTGTGTCCCTTTAAATGCAAATGAGCTGCTGCTCATGGGGCGGAGCTTGAATAACTCGAGTTAGCAGCTCTCTGATAACCTCATGCAGACAGGCAACGAAACTGTTCGTCTTTTTATGTTCAAACCGGTGTCGGACAATAATGAAGAGACTCAAGAACAAGTCACAACTTGTAAGTATGTCTTCTTATTTGTAGTTGCATTTTTCTATTAAAAGTTTCAGTAATTAACAGTTTTATTTTGTTACGATGTAAACAAAGGTCAAAGCGTTATCTCCGCTCGCCTGCTAGCTTACATTATTGTTGATATAGTGTTTACTGTAGCGTTTGTTGGCTCTCACTTTTAGCTGTTCACAGCCCCTTGGGAAAATTAGCCATGGTTTTGTGATCGATTACTGTTTGTATTACCATATTTTCCAACAAAATATCATGATTAAATAGTGTTTAACATGTAACGTTATCTAAAATGTATAAGAACATTACAAAAAACTAAGAAACATACCACTCTGAATCATCCTGTGAAATCCGTGCTTGCAAAGTCTGCATGAAATCTATACTTTTCTGTTTTTAATATTTACATCTGAGTAGAGCTTGCGGTTACTGTAAGGGGCGTGACATTTTCCGAACACACTAAATGGTGCCAATAATGAGGATAAAGACAAGTCCTCACAAGTCGCCCTGTCTTTCTTCTCTCATCCTCGTCATAAGAGCGAACTCAATCTCTGCCTTCTCTCCAAGTCGTACAGAACCATATTTGTTCTCTTTTCACGACAGGCTGGTCTCACTATAGTTAAAGTGTCAATAACAGCGTGTGTATGGTGTGATTTAACATCTTTGACTCTGTTTGCCCATCAAGAGGACTGCATTTTGGCAGGTCCCATTTTTAAAGATTTTTTTTTTACTTGTTTCCTCTTCTGCCTTTCATTAGTCACTCCTATGAAAGGTAATTGTGACCTTTTCAGAACTTGTCAACTACCCCCAATCAGTCCTTGGGATCAGTATGACTGACCCCAGCATAAATCTGAAAATGTCCACATCATAAGGTAGGCCTAGTACTAGGAAACACACACACACACACACAATACTAATGTATTTTATAATGTTTAAGTGTATATATATATTCACAAAATAATCATCACAAAAGCTGTTATAAGAGCGGTTGGCCACATCCAGAAAATGATTGGATCTCTATGGGGCCTCTGCTGGAAGTATATGGTAATTACACATTCTTTCTAAAACTATATTTTCTGCAAAATTTTCTCTTACCAACAGATGCCAGAATTCTAACACCTAGATCAATATCCAGACACAACTCATATTTAATTTTCAAACATTTTTAAAGTTTTTTTTTTTTTCCATAAATCTTTTGTATGTTATGCTAATGGTGTAGTTAACAGTAAATATGTAAAATAATACTTCATATCCCCCAAAACAAAGCATATATGAATAGATGAGAAGTAAACAAAACAAGAAATAATATATATTTTGTATTATTAAAATGTATGTTTTTTTTTGTACAACCATTTTAAAAATGTTTGGAGTCATATTGACCCCAAAGGCCAGAAGTGTAAACAGAAAAGGAGCATTCCAACCTGATGCTTGGAATCATTCTCTCTTTGAGGCCTGAGACTCTGTAAACTTAAAATGTAAATGCCTAATTCCACAGATTTCCTTCAGCTTTACAGATGTGTAATAAACTGATACCCACTGATCTCGAATCAAGCTCTCAATGCCACGTAGATCTTCGAGTTTCACACTGTACAGTCAGGTAACCTTTGTGAATTAATAGGTGTTCGGGTGTCTGATCAGTACACCAGACGCATGCTGGAAAAGAAAAGAAGGGCTGTCAAGCGTAGGAGTAGACCTCATAAGCCTTTGAGCATTTCAAATTTGCTTGTATGTTTCTGGGGAAAAGTTGTATTGATTTTATAATACAATAATGTGTTATATTTGGTCCAATTTTTATTATATGGCTATGGCTTGGGAACGTTGAAGGCAAAGTCAAGCCTTTCTGTCTCGCAGTAATATTTGTTTTATGCAAAAAAAGTAATCTGTAACTTTCTGCATATATTTCCTGCAGCAATATTTCTATTTGAAAATTATTTTTGCTTCACATTTGCAGTTGACTTGCATTTGAAATGGCCACAAGTATTTTAGCTGTTTTTTTCCTATTTGTTAAATCTGCTGGTGCAATTGTGAACAATTATCTCATGTTTGACTGTCTAGCAGCAAATGAGCTGTAATTAGTGAGGTCATCAGTCACACTAATGTTCAATCTGATGATTGGAACTTCAATAGTCCATTGCAGAGAAATGTGCAGAGGGAGAGGTCATTCTCTGTTAAAGGACATCCTAAATAAATAAAGATGGGTGTTTTTAGTATCCTGTTTACCAGCACCAACCGTTTTTCTTTGCTGGTGTATTGTCAAAATGCACTCTCTGTTCGTATCTATTGTTTAAATTCCTGTAATGCATTTAAGCAAAATATCATTATATAAAATAACATCATTACTTCACACTGTGACTGAGCCATCAATCATTTAGACATCATTAATTTAATTGTCTTTGTTGGTCACTTATCTCCTCTGGTCATTCTTCTGAACATTGACCCTTGTCAAACTGTTTTTCAAAGAATTGAATCTCCCTTTTATTCTGATTTCTGTATATTACAAATCCCATCTCTAGATTTTTTTAGATATTTTTATCTTAGGTCTTCTGCTCCATGAAATAATCAGTATTGTCAATAATTTAAGCAATATTTTTCCGTTATTGCACATTCACCTGTGAAACAGTCCTTAAGACACACAAAAATATTGCAGGCTATAGACAAAGTCAGAGTTCCAATAGCTTAGGACACTTAAGAGACCTTTCTACTCACTGCCCAAGGTCCTGGACAGTCTGAGGTGCAACCTAGCGCCATGTGCTGGACAGGAACACAATGTCCCAGAGGTGTTCTTTTGGATTTAGGTCAGGTGAGCGTGGTGGCCATTCAATCTTATCAATTCCTTCATCCTCCAGTAACTGCTTGCATACTCTCGCCACATTAGGCCGGGCATTGTTGTGCACCAGAAGGAACCCAGGACCCACTGCACCAGCATAGGGTCTGACAATGGGTCCAAGGAATTCATCCCGTCTGTTTCTGATTGTTTGGTCAGAGACATTCACACCAGTGGCCTGCTGGAGGTCATTTTGTAGGGCTCTGGCAGTACTCATCCTGTTCCTCCTTGCACAAAGGAGCAGATACCGGTCCTGCTGATGGGCTAAGGACCTTCTACAGTCCAGTCCAGCTCTCCTAGAGTAACTGTCTGTGTCCTGGAATCTCCTCCATGCTCTTAAGACTGTGCAGCAAACCTTCTATCAATGGCACGTATTGATGTGCCATCCTTGAGGAGTTGGACTGCCTGTGCAACCTCTGTAGGGTCCAGGTATCTGTAGGGTCCAGGTATCGCCTCATGCTACCAATAGTGACACTGACACTATAACCAAATGCAAAACTGGTGAAAAACAGTCAGAAAAGATGAGTTGGGGAAAAAATGTCAGTGGCCTCCACCTGTAAAACCATTCCTGTTTTGGGTGTCGTCTCATTGTTGCCCCTCTAGTGCACCTGTTGTGAGTTTCATTAACACCAAAGCAGCTGAAACTGATTAACAACCCTCTCTGCTACTTAACTGACCAGATCAATATCCCGGGAGTTTAACTGACTTGATGCTATTTTCTGATTAAAAAGTGTTCCTTTAAATTTTTTGAGCAGTGTATTTTAACTGTACTTTTTGGTCAAATAAATGTTTCCCTG